>OX393553.1:47214515-47917058 GCA_947650365.1 Chamaelirium japonicum | reverse complement strand
ACACTAGATCGCGTGTTCGGAAAAAACATGATACGTTGTAGTGCCATCTTCCCCCCATCCACGAACGGAAACAGAGAAGGAAAGATGAACAGCTGACACCACGATGAACAAAATTTTGACCACCAGCTTTGTCGACCGGAAATACGACCCACCATTAGTATCCCGCCACATAAGCTACTATCCCTTTCAAATTACTTCCTTACCCTTATGTAGCATATGTGCCCCCGAAAGCCGCTGGCCGGTCGTTTTCCGGTCGTCCAAGCCGGTCGTCAAATTTTTTTCACAACAGCATGTGAGCTTACTTCGAAAGTTCCCTCACTCTTCACTTCCCTTTCCAACCGTACCTTTCTCCCCCCCCCCCCCCCCCCCCCTCTCTTTTCTCCTTTAACCTTTCAATGACAAACAAAACCTCTCTCTCTCTCTCTCTCTCTCTCTCTCTCTCTACTCTCTCTCTCTCTCTCTCTCTCTCTTTCAATGACAAACAAAACCTCTCTCTCTCTCTCTCTCTCTCTCTCTCTCTCTCTCTCTCTCTCTCTCTTCTCTCCTCTCTCTCTCTCTCTCTCTCTCTCTCTTCACTGTAAAGGAGAGGGCGGTGGGCAAAGAGGGAAGGAGGGAGAAATATTCCTAGCAAGCAAGCAATCGATGTTATTCGCTTACCCTCATGAGCCCACGACAAACTGAGTACTGTAGCACCTTCCACCATTCATGTCCTACTACTTATGAGCACCGAACCATCATCATCCATTCTCGGAATTTGTGGCATTTCAAGCTTTGGTCCCTATGGATTGAGCTGGATCCCATAATTCCGTGTGAGCTTGGGTCAACTCTGACCCACCTAAAGTTTACACTTCCGGATGGATTAGGCCGAGCCTCAAGTGGGTCCATTGCCAATTGGAATTCGGGACTCCGATCGATCGGATTTTGCAAAGAACAAAACAAAAACTAGGTTATCTTTCACGCTTAGCTTTTGTACCTTCTATATCAAAAAACTTAACAAAAGAAGGAAGAATGGACTCCACTGCATTACAGATTATTCAAATTCTAGGTTTGATCGCATCACAATCATCTGATGACAGAAATCCTCTACAGGTGAATTCTAGGTTTGACAGAATAATAATCGTATGAAGGGAGGAATCGTCAGAATTGCACTTGATCGCAACTGGGCACTCCCAAAGCTGTTAGATACCCTCTCGCCACAAAACCTTAATCATAACGAAGGTCCAGAGAAGAAAAACCTGTCTCAATATGGGCTAAACTATCAACAATCTCTCCCTCACACAAGGCCAAGGCTGGAACAACTCCAGGGTTCCCCTCTCGTGCGGAATACCACGAGGTTTAGACTGGACAAACTCCGACGACCCTCCTATTGTGCGGAATACAAAATGAGGTATAACCTAGCTCCTCCTAAATTAGGACTGGGCGAATCCTCTCGCACCCCAAAACCCGGATCATAAGGGAAGACCGACAGAGGGTATATGATCAAGCCACCACTGCCCAACCCTATATGGGACTAAACACAACACAAACGTGTGTTAAGCCATCAGACCCTAAATTCCGAAAACCTCACAAAATCGGAAAACTCGACTGCAAGATGCATCACGGACAATGAGTAATGATATTCATGTGCTAATCCATATGATGCGGATATGATTTGTGATGTACCGTGCGGGCCGCTTGACAAGTGGGCATATCATCACTTTCAAAGATAACCTAATTATAACATAAGGAAAAAAAGCTAGGCTTTTGCTTTTTGGCTACAACCCCAAGTCTATATTGAAATTTGAGTTACACACCTACGTTTAAAAAACTTGACAAATTTACCCTTCAGTCCGTTACTTCCCCCGTGAGTGTCCCATTAAAAGTGGGGGTGCAACTCAAATTCCCATATAAAGTGGTGGTGTAAGTAAAAATAAAAAATAAAGCCCTTAACTTAGTCATCCCGAACCACGATGGTCTGGCCATCGACACCTATTAGTTCTGTCCCCTTTTGACTGTTCTGGATTGTTAAGATCTACAAGCCACCGAGAGAACCCTAGGGAGCTCCATCATAATAAGGGCCAGGTGATCAAATGGGTGGGGACAGGTGTCGTTGGCTGGACCCCGAACCAAGGTGATTCCATGGTTCGGGGCAAACATTTTAAGTCATTCGAAAGGAAAAAAAAATAGGGGCACATAATGGGTGTTAGGTCCCATACAACAGATCCAGTTAATAAACATGAAACTCATAACATTCCTTTAATAGTAGCTCCCAAAATTTAATTTTAAATCCGAAACTACCTCTCTCTCTCTCTCTCTCTCTCTCTCTCTCTCTCTCTCTCTCTCTCTCTCTCTCTCTCTCTCTCTCTCTCTCTCTCTCTCTCTCTCTCTCTCTCGGTGACAGCAGCTGCAGGAGGCAGCAACAGCAGCGGCTCATCGAGCAGCAGGCGGCGAACATCGGGCAGCGGCGAGTCGTAGCTGCTCACCTATAATGTCTCGACGACTGCGAGCAGCAGAGATGAGAAACGGTAGTGGCGAGTGGGTTCGGTTTGGCTTGAATTAGGTTTAGAACTAGATCCAGGACTCTAGGGATCATCCTCATGTCCTGTAGTTCTTAGGTTTTAGGATTTCGATTAGGTTTTATAATTCGAATTAGGTTTAGGATTATGTCTAATATTCACTTCATGGTCTGCAGATCTTAGGTTTTAGGATTAGGTTTAGGTTTTATGTTTACTTTAGAGGTGAGTGGTATGCATATAAAAATTTAAAGTATAAATAGCAGAATATTTTCGCCCTCAATCCTTAGGCTTAATCAAAACTCATATTTTGGATTTTTACTAAATCTCCCAAAACATATCATTTATAACGGATACCTAACGGACAATTGACGGATTAGGTGTGAAGCCAATTTTTTAGAAAGGTAGGAATGTAACTCAAATTTCTACATAAATGTGGGGGTGTAAGTAAAAAAAGAACAAGAAAACTATAGAACACAAAACCGGACAGAATAGCGATGTGGAGTCCATAGGCCACTGTTTGGTGAATAAAAAAAAACACCGAAAAATAATGGATGAACACCACATGGACAGCTTCTGGTGTTTTGTCCCTTATGTGTTCAAACATCATTATTACTCATAAAAGAAGGGCCTACAAGAAACCTAACAGCCGATCAACTAGGCCGGCTCGATGATAAGGCCATTAAGTCAGTCACCTAAGTCCTCATACATAAAGAAGACCACATATCAAATATCTATATAACAAGGGATGTCGGTTTTGTACTGATTAGACAAAATGGAACAAAAAAGCTGATTAGGACAAGCTCACTGGACAAAAATAAACAGAATAGATCTAACCATTCGTTCAAAAATCAACGCACGATCTCTCCTTGGTTTTAAATCCCAACCCATTTAAACTGCACTAAACCTCTAAAATCTCGGCCCATTGAAACTGCACTAAACCTGATCGTTCATCCCATGATCGTTGTTCGCATCAATGGCTATAAATCCGCCTGCTGAAATTTCGGTCGCCCCAAACCATCGGTTCGATCTTGAGGAATCCGATCGAACAGAGACAGTTGTGATTAATCAATTATAGGGGGATGGAGAGTTAGTAGCGCCGAAGGCGACCGCTTTGTGCCAATTGGCACGAGCGAGGAATGGGTGTCCCTATGAATGCCGGTGTTGTCGTCGAAAGTGTTTTGTTGCCGAAGGCGTTCAGGTGTATTGCCGCAGAAGGCGGCCCGCTGCAGTGCCGACAAGGCAAGCACATGCACTAGTCTATATAATTGTGCTGACTAGACAAAACAAAAGCTGACTAGGACAAGCTGACTGGACAAAAATGAACCGAATGGATCTAACCATTCGTTCAAAAATCAACGCACGATCTCTATTTTCCCGTCAACCAACTCCTCCTCTTGGTTTCAAATCTTGATCCATTTAAACTGCACTAAACTCCTACAATCCCGGCTCATTTAAACTACACTAAACCTAACCGTTCATCCCGTGATCATTGTTCGCATCAACAACTATAAACCCGCCTACTGAAATTTCGGCCGCCCCAAACAATCGGGTCGATTTCAAGGAATCCATTCGAATAGAGATAGATGTGATTGATTGATTAGGGGGAGTTGGTCCCGCCGGAGGCACCCGGTTCGTGCCAATCGGCAAGAGCGAGGAAATGGATGTCTCTATGAATGCCGGTGTTGTCGTCGAAAGTGTTTGGTTGCCTAAGGTGTTCAAGTGTGTTGCCGCCGAAGGCGGCCCGCTGCTGTGCCGACAGATGTGTTGCCGCCGATGTGATTGATCGATTATAGGGCGAGGGGGAGTTGGTCGCGCCGAAAGCGCCCGCTTCGTGCCAATCGGCACGGGCGAGGAAATGGGTGTCACTATGAATGTCGGTGTTGTCATCGATAGTGTATTATTGTCGAAGGCATTCATGTGGGTTGCCGCCGAAGGCGGCTTACTGCAGTGCAGACATATATATGTGTTGCCGCCAAAGACAGCCCGCTGCAGTGCGGATAGGCACGAGCATGCACTAATAAACTATATAATAGATCAAAAAAAATAAATATTTTTTATTTATATCGCTATCTAGCTAAAGAGTTTTTACTTAGGCCTCAACCTCTAATGAGCCGACCATGTATCCAACATGTCATTTTAATGTTTAAAATTCAAGTACAAAGTACCGTACACCAGTAAAACCACCAACGGGCTCCTGGTGTAGTCCCTCACTCCCATGTTGGAGAGATTTTATGTTCGTCTCCCGATATGAACACCATGGACCGAACTTTCTCTCAAGATCATTGTACCTTGTTTACGCGTGCTTTAGCATCCTTTGAGATCAAACTTTTCCTCAAGACCGTTGTGCCTTGTTTGTGCGTGCTGTAGCGTCTCTTGACGTTTGTCGGGACATAATGCAGAGATTGGATGTGATCTAAACACATCATTCTGGCTAGCCGAATATTTCGGACTAAATAGTATTTTCCATCACAAAAATAAAAAAAAAACCTAGAAGGCAAAAATACGAACACCTACTAATAAATAAGAGGAGCAATGAATAAAATAGCATCGCAAGAAATCTGGAAATTAAAATGTACAATTCTTATACCAACCCCTGCTACATCAAAAAAAAAATATATAATAATTATTTTCATTCCAATAAAAACCAAAATATTAAAAGCCTATAACATGCACGTAAAAATACAAAACAGTAAAAGAGAAAGGTAAAAAAAAAAAAAAAGAATTTAACCCAGAAGCAGTGTGGTTAAACCGACAATCCAGCCAAGAAGGCGACCCCAGTGGACGGCAGCCAAGTGGAGCCGGAGATAAACTCCCCCACGGTGAACTTACTCGCCTCGTCGGGCACGGTGATCACCCTGTACCCGGGCCACGTCACCCGCTTACCGACGGCCGCCCGGGCCCGTAGTTCATGTACTCGCCGTAGTACAGCGTGTCGAGCGCAAACGTGGCGTTCCACTCCAGCCACCCGGCGGGGGAGATGTGGTCCCCATGAACGACAGCATGTACACCACCCGCGAGTACATCTTCCACGGCCGGCCGAGGTACGTCGGGAAGACCCACCGCGCCGCCTCGAGGTCCGCCGCGGCGACGACGCGGCAGTCGTGGATCGACATGCCGGTGTTCTGGTTGGGGTCCTTGCGGTTCTGGGCGGTCACCGTGTTCTTCTGCTGGGGCATCGGCTTCCGGGCCCAGAGGGTGCAGTTTTGCAGCACCACCGCCGCGTTGCCGAAGATGAAGTCGACGGTGCCGTAGATGTCGCACTCCCGGATGAACTGCCGCTGCGAGTGCACGTACAGCGTGTCCTGGTACCCGATCACGTTGCACCGGTACACCACCGCGTGGTCCGCCCCCCACCCGCAGCGCCACCGCCTGGTGCTTCTCCGGCCCCGCCCAGTTTTCGATAGTCATGTCCCTCATTATGAACCCCGCACCCGTGGCCGCTGCCAAGGTTTTCAAATGTCGATTTCGATCGGTGAGTCAAATAATAATAATAATTTAATAATTGAAATCCATAGAATGCGACAGGGGATTCGCGTGTACCGAAGGTGGCGGTGTGGAAGGTGGTGTAGTGGTCGTAGACGCTGCGGGACCCGACGACGACAGTGCTGCCCTTGCCGTCTCCGACGAACATGAGGTTGGTCTTCTTCCGCCCGATCTTGATGTTCTCGTCGTACCTCCCGGCCTTGACGTAGATGATGATGCGGCGGGTGCTGTAATCGGGGGCGGCTTTGACGGCGTCGCCGATGGACTTGTACGTGCCGTTGCCGTCCTTGGACACCACCATGTCCGCCTGGATCCCGACCGCCGGGATCTGAAGCAGCCTTCGGTCGCTCCTCTTCACCCACTTGGGGAAACCATGGTCGTCGTCGGCCGCCAGCAGCCGCCGTTTCTTGTTCTGGATGGGGATGCCGGCAAAATCCTGGTTCCGGCCGGCGACGGCGAAGATGGCGAGGCTGTTGCTGACGAGCTCGGTGAGATCCTTGAGGTATCCCCCCATCTGCTGCCGCACGTAGCCGTCGGCGACGCCGTCGAGGCCCTCGTTGCAGGTGTCCTGGTTGGTGAGGGCGGCGCTCAGCCAGGTGAGCACGTCCTCCCCGGAGGCGCCCCGCGCCTGGGGCTGGGCGGCGGGAGGGGCGACGACGAGGAGGGAGCGGGAGAGCTGGTCGAGGGAGGCGTCGAGGAGCTCCATGCAGTCGTCGTAGGCGGAGCGGGCGAGGGTGTCCATGGACACGGCGGCGATGGCGGAGGCGCCGTAGAGAGCGCGGCCCACGCGCTGCATTGTCATGTTGAGGGAGATGTGGACGAGGTCCCGCTCGCCGGCGTCGAGGGCGCCCGGGAATTCGACGAGGGAGCTGACGCACAGGTCCGGGTACCGGGTCATGCCGCAGGTCTGGGAGATGGCCTGCGTGGGGGCCCGGTTCCGAAGCGAGCCGCCCACCCTATCCCGAGTCTGGACGACGAAGACCACCGAGACACCCGCGGCAACGAGGAAGAGGGCGGCGAAGAGTCCCAGCAGGAGGAACCAGCGCCTCCGGCTCCTGGGACGGGCTTCAGTCGCTGTGGGTACGGCGGCGGAGTGAGTAGGCGCGGAGGTGCCGAGCCGCCCATAGTTCATCTTGGCCGTTTAGTTGGGGGGGACGAAGAGAGAGAGAGAGAGAGACAGAGAGGAGAGCATCGGAGCTCCGTCCGTCGGTGCCGTTTATAAGAGGACAGAGAGCTTAGATCGAGTGAGGGAGTAAAGGCGGTGCAGTAAGTGGTTCGGTGGCAAGTCCATGTCTTGCACCGTGAGCTGGCTTCGACTCTCTGGGCTGCGCTCTGCTTTCCTCACTAGCGTAGTGTGCGCAAACGTCTGACCACACGCTTTGTGGGCCGTACATAGTACACTGAGGATTTATTAAAAAATAAAAAAAAACAAAAGATAAAGAATATAAAGATTCCCATCTGCTTGCATTTCATCAGCTTGCATGTTATCCACTTATCCTATTGTATTGGATCTTGTATGTATCATTGTATCCACTTGTGAAAGAAGCAAAGTACTAATGTAGCATCTGCATATAACCATAAGATTAAAGCACATAATGTGCCCCCCCCCCCCCCCCCCCTTTCTCTTCTCTTCATTATTGGACTTGTTTACGGCCCAATCGGGTTGTGCCACGTGCACCAATAAAAAGGGCATGATAGAAACCGCACTTGCCAGTAGACAAACGCTACTCTCTGCTGGCCCCATTATTCTCTTTTAATGATGGACGTGACATCCTGATTGGGTTGTAAGCAAATGCAGCAAACTGATCGGTGCGTAACTGCATCACATTTACGCCACTAGGAATATATATGATTAATCGTCCTCGATTTTATTTAGCTTAATTAATGCTCTTACATATGTTTCCATCGCTTACTGGAAATTACGACTCTACACTGAAAACGAACTAAAAGGGGGGAGTTAAGAGCAAAATAAGAGAATCATTCAAAAGCTAAGAGCACCTCAGCCACGAGCACCCCCACTGGGTGATCTCGATCGATATCCTCTCGGTATCGCCTCACAAAAGAATTGCAAAATACGCCAAATTCAATCGATCGAGCCTCCGCTTCGATCGATCAAGTTGGTCGTTGAGCACAGAAACGCTCCGAGTTAGGATGTCTCTGAAGAACCCAAAACCCCGGAGGGATCATCACATTGGAGCAGGGAGAAGATCAAAGCCATCGCGAGGAAGAAGATTGAAGAGAGGATCCAAGGCTGCAACCAAAAGCTTCGTCGTCATCAGCTCCATGCGCAGATAAAGGGCTAATTCTAGGGATTCAATGAAACTATAGTTCTTGTATTCATATGTTTATATATAATTAGGATTCTATGACGAAGTGTATCTCTAAAACGCAACGACCAACCACAAGAGTGACGATAGCCACGATGACTATTTATTTATCTATATGCGTCTTTCATTCCCCATGTAGTCATTATCTTTTTATTTTCCCATGCTCATTTTTCCATCCCGATTATGTCACTCAGTGCATTATTTACTATGTTTTCAATTAATAAAAAAGAAAAATTAATAATAAAAATAAAAAAATAATGTGTCATTTGTAGGGAAGACGGCCCATGCCCCGAAAGAACAGACCGTGCCTATCGAAGATGGTTCATGGCAGATGTGCAATGGTAGGATATCTTATCGTAACAAAAATTGCACACACAATCAGTCAATGAGATGGGTCATGCCTAGGGAAGACAATCCGTGTCCCAAAAAGACGAATTGTGCTACCCGTAGATGACTCACATCGTTTAGAATTGTGGGACCTATCTTTAGATCCATCATGGCTCCTAGCCATGAGAGCCACGATGGATCAAACGTTCAATCGAAATAAAAGAATCATAGTTAGCATAAAATAGCCTAGTACGGAACTAGTGGTGGATTCGCCGCCCTAGATCCTCTCCATCTGATATCAATCCTAATTTAGTTTTCTTTAATCAACATTTTGATTAGTTTAATAAATCCTAAATTAAAACCCTTTTTCCTCTAAATTAAAACTTTAATAAGTCCAACTCTAGTATAACATTGCCTAGTCCTAGAGGACGATATCGATGTTGAGCCCTATAACTACAACATAAACGGTAATAGTATCGGTGTAATCGGAGATGATGATCAGGGACATCGGCCAAACGCTCGGTGCACAAATGTATCACCACCCCCCCCCCCCCCC
Organism: Chamaelirium japonicum; assembly: GCA_947650365.1. Lineage (NCBI taxonomy): Eukaryota > Viridiplantae > Streptophyta > Magnoliopsida > Liliales > Melanthiaceae > Chamaelirium > Chamaelirium japonicum. The sequence continues at coordinate 47,907,870 of OX393553.1, read as the reverse complement.
CCCCCCGAACTTGCTTACAGACCAATCGGATTGTGCCACATCCACCATTAAAAAGGCATAATAGAAGTTGCAACTGAACATACGCTACCCTTTGTTGGCCAAATGCTATCCCCACTCCACCACCACCAACGCAATATATCCAAGAGTATGTCCTGTTGTATGTTCAAATAGCATTTTTCATATTTCTTACGTTGGTAAGAAAGTACAATCCTGCACCCAACTATTGGCACAGCTGGTGTTACATTGCATTCTTTGGGGCGTAGGTCCTTAGTTCAAATATCGCTGGCCAATGCAGTTGCTAAAGTACAATTTGAACCTTGGCCGAAGGTGGATTGTTCCCATGCGCTTCTTGTTGATGATGGCTCGAGTCAAACTCGCCACCTCTAGTCAGCTGTGCACACCCCCCTCCCAGGTCGTGCGCACGACATGTCCAGATATCATGCACACGACTATTCGATTTTCTTGACGTGTATGTCTTTCATCAACGAGACCTGCTACATCCAGTCGTGCGCATGGCTTTTCCAGGCCATGCGCACGACTATTCCAGGCTGCGCGGGTCAGCGTAAGTCTACACGTTTTGACTTTTCTATATGGGATGTATTGAGGAAAATTTAGGGATTAAGGTTATGCAATATATTCTTTTGATATATAAAGGGATTTAGGATTTTGGGGAACACATCTTTTGATCAGTCCTTTGGAAGACATGATTGATTTCGACGGCGGCTCTTGGCGAAGCTTCTCATGAAGAAGATGAAACCGGGGGAGGAGCGAGGCTTGCTCCTCCCCCGAGCCATTGAAGGGCCGACAAGCGGCATCCACGATGCCGTGTTGGGGCACCACTTTGCAGGTGCTTGGTGGCTGATCTCGGAGAAATTCTACAAGAAGAAAATCATAGAGAAGACCCCCTTTTAGGAAAGATGCCTTTGGGCATGGTGGCCGAGCCATGGAGGGTGAGGTCATATTGTGGAGACCGAGGCCATGATGAGGCGAATCTAAGAGGAGAAGCACAAGGCCATTGGGAGATCCATGGTGTTCAATGATGCTTGATCTGATAAATCGTGACTGGTGAGTATCTAGATCATGGCTTTAGTGGAACTCGTGAGGGTTATCTCTGTGGAAATTACCATGTGCGATTCATTCAGTCAGATTTGTTAAAGAAATAATGCACAAAGGGGTAGAGCTTTTTTTTCCATCTATATGTAGTATATTTTGGTTGGATCTTTTCTATTTGTGATTTTTCAGAGGATCGTTGGCGCATGTTGCAGACAGTTTCGTCTCTGTTAATGCTCATAGTCATCTTTTGTGTGAGTGAGATAATTGAGGATTTGTTAGAGGACATTGAGTGACGTCGGATGTAATCATGTTTATCTCTTCATAGTGGATTTCTGGAAGAGGTGGTTGTTGAAGAGAGAACGTAGCCCCGCTTGAGGTAAACCTCTGTAAAATTTTATGTCCCTTTTATCTGTAATTTTTCTTTGTACTTGTGTCGTATCGGATCGGTGCAGTATGGGATGCACCGATAAAGATCTAACGTTTCGAGGATCTGCGGGGATGGGCCGCGTATCCGCAACTTCGTGTTTTCTCTATGTCGGGCTGTGTCTCATCCACTGTGCAACAAACTGGTATCAGATCATGTCATTTTTCTCAACAGTACGTTCTTCTATTCATACGTTGTAACTTGACTATCAAAAACAGAAAAGAAAGTACCATCCCAAGAAGCAAGCAGGATGAAGATAATAGAAGGAATTACAGCAACCTTAGTTACAAAGCCTTGGCCTCGTTAGATAATAGGAATTAGCCACAACCAAACTCTACAATCGGCACCAAGTGGACCCTCATACTCCTTTTGTTTAGCCTCAGTAATAGCAGCTATAGAGTCTCCTTCAACTTAGACATCACTTGTGTTGGCCAGAAGAGTCCTTTCTTTCTTAGGTCCCCAATCGACGTGGACATCTTTGTTTTTAGGTGGTTTCCTCTTCTCTGTGTGTAGAGAGAGAGAGAGAGAGAGAGAGAGAGAGAGAGAGAGAGAGAGAGAGAGGAATTTAGCAAGGTTTAAATGGTGGTGTGTAGAGAGAGAGAGAGAGAGAGAGAGAGAGAGAGAGAGGATTTTAGTAAGGTTTAAATGGTGTGTGTCAGTGACGTTTTGGGGCAATCCCTATAGGTCCGTGGGTGGGGTTGGCCGAGAGTAGCGGTGGGTTGAGACATAGGTACAAAGATAAAACATCCGATTCGAATCCCACCCGTATAATAAACGGGTAAAAAACTTAAACCCAAACCTGACCCGTCTAATAAACGGGTTGACCCGACCCGATCTAATTAACCCGTTTAATAAATGGGTCCAGTCAGGTCGGTTGGCTCGGGCTGGGTCAACACAAACCATATAAATTGATCGGCTTTGATCGGGTTGGGTTGGGTCGGGTCAAGTTGACATGATCCATTTAGTAAACGGGTCCATCGGATTATAAGTACAAACCCAAACCCAATCCATTAAATAAACGGATCAGCCGGGACAACCTGTTTATGACTCAAAACACTTTAGACCAATCCCAAACCCTCTAACTTTGGGTTGGGTTTGTGGGTGGTGATCGCTGGAGGCATGAATGTGGTCGTGGCTGTCGGAGCTGGCGAAGGAGTGCCGTCGAAGAAGGTTGGGGGAGTGCCAAGTATTAATAGTTAAAAAATAAAGGCAGACTTTAAATAGTTATTTTTAAGGGTTTTATTTTTGTATAGGCCCTGATATTTTTTTCCTCGAAGCCGGTCTACATTTCAGTATTTTAGCTGCAACGACTCTTTTATTTAATACAAGACTAAAATAACCATGGTTAGGTTGTCGAATTTACCAAACTGTCATTGTCTATATAACTTCACTCAACGAAACATGTAGTTTCTATATCAAGTGTAGGACCATTATAGCTACTACAGTGATTTCACTGTAGCAATTATAGTGAAATCATTGTAGCACTATATTGATTCCGTCGTGGCTACTAAAAAAAATATTGCTCTAGTGAAATTGTTGTAGCAATAGTATTAAATTTTATAGCAATAATACTCGTTCAATTTAATATTATTGGCATATATTTGAGTATCTTTGCTATAGTAAAATCATTGTAGCAGCTATGACGATTTTTTCATAATTGCTAAAAACACTTTGCTACAGTGAAATCGTTATATCACTCAATTTTAGTCACAATAATACTCAACTAAACAGTGTTATTTGAATATAATTGAGTACTTTGCTACAGTGATTCGTTGTAAGGAAGCCTTTTTAGCCGGCATAATGAATTTTACTATAGCAGCTATAATGAAATTACTGTAGCAACTCGTGTATGGTACTCAAATATACAAAATAATACTCAACTGAGTATTATTTGTATAAAGTTAAGTACTTTGCTATAATGATTTTACTGTAAAAAAATATTTAGGCATCCACGATGAAATCGTAGGTTGTTACAGTGATTTCACTGTAGTAGATACAGTGAAATCATTGTAGCAACCCGTGCCACTATTTTCGTAAAAAAAAATGTGACATATATCATTTATCGTTATTTAATGTGGAATGATATCATGGATATTTATGGTATTTTAAAATAACATGCTATCCAAAACGGTTAAGATCGAATCATTTACAATCAAAACTATGAACTGAGGATCAGGTTTTATGTAATAATCATATCGATGGATTTACTGTAAATAGGAACATAAAATGGGACTAAATGTTATACATGTTCTGTTTTTTAGACTTAACACCGATTTTTTTTTTAAATATGAAAGTTTTATTCGTACCCAAAAATAATGTAATTAGCCCTATTCTCCCATCCATTTCTCAATAACTTACTTGAGGCACTGGTGCAAGGGAAGATAGAGATCGACTCCGGAGAGGTTGCTACGGCCAACATGACGTCCATCACCTTCGGCTCCTTCTCGTCGGTGCTTGTTGCTGCTCGGCGAAGCATGCCCAAATTGCGCATCAACCGTCAAGCGCCAACCGCTAAGTCAATTTCTCCAAGGAGATCCAGAAGTCGGTCTGCTGGGCCAACCTTCGAGCAAATTTGACTATTACGTCCTCTACTCAAGGCCTCCGTCTGTTTCAATCGATGAAATCAAGCCCACCGGCTGGGGATCGGAAGACGAGCCAATGGAGCTTCAGGAAGAGCAAACCCCTTCCAGTCAAGCCACGTCCCAACGCGCTCTTCGAGAAAGATACGAGCAAGGAGATCCAGAAGTCGGTCTGCTGGGCCAGCCTTCGGGGAAGTTCGACTATTACGTCCTCTATTCAAAGCCTCCATCGGTTTCAGCTGAAGAAATCATGCCCACCGGCTGGGGATCGGAAGACGAGTCAGTAGAGCCTCCGGAAGAACAAGTGCCTTCAAGGGAACCAGTTGCTGTTGTCGACCATCATCCTAGCGGAGGGGAATCCACCGACGAAGAAGCAAGGGTCATGCTACCGCGGCGGCGAAAGCCATGGCAAGAAAAGAAGCTCAAGCAAGACCGTGTTATGAGGGGGTTCACCAAGCGAAAGACCAACAAGAAGAAAACCAAGACTCCAGGGAGGAAGGCGTTCAAAGTGCCGCCAGCAAGCCAAGACGATCTCCTTCAGCAGAGCCTTCTAGAGCCGACAACCCTGCAGGAGTTCTTCCCGGATTACTTCCTCCTAGTGGACCAACACATCAGGGTGTCTTGTTGCATGGTCGAAGTTCATAAGACATCGGAAGGAAAAGACGAAAGCAAGACTTCTGAAGAAGGCGACTCCATCGATGAGGGAGACGATTCCGACAAAGGGGGCACCGCCTCTCACGACGAAGCAATCCTGCACATGCCACTCGTAGAAGCTTTGTGTCTCCCGAAGAAGGCTCGTCTGGCAATGGCCGCGGCCTTAGCCGATCCAGATAGCTACAAAAGGAAGAGGAAGAATGACCAGGAGGGCAAAGCTGTGGCCTCGTGTGATGCGACGATAACCTTTTCGGATGAGGACCTGCAACTCGGGCTGCGATTGCACAACCGGCCTCTTTACGTTTCGGGATACATCAAGGAGAAGCCAGTGAACCGAATCCTGTTGGACTGTGGCTCCGCTATCAACATCATGCCTATCCAGACAATGCGGCAACTCGGCATCACCAACGACCAGCTCTCGCCGAGTCAGTTGGTCATTCAAGGGTTCAACCAGGGCGGACAGTCCACTATCGGAATCATCCGCCTGAAGCTATCAATCGGCCCGCTGGATACAACGGTCCTCTTCTATATCATCGATTGCCAGACGTCATACCGCCTCCTGTTAGGTAGACCATGGCTGCACAAGAATGGCATCGTGGCATCCACCTGGCACCAGTGCCTCAAGTACTACGAAGAAGGCGTGGAGAGGTGCATAGTTGCGGACGACAAGCCATTCAACGAGGCCGAGGCACATTTGGCCGATGCTAAGTTCTACCAAGCAAAGGACCTAGTCACGGAAGTTCTTCCAGCTAAAGCCCCTCGAGCCTAGAAGATTGAAGAAGTGAAGCAGGATAAGACTCCTCTTCCCGCAAATCCGATGCCACCTTCTGACGAGGCAAGACTCAAGGTCCAAGGAACGCCGAAACCTGGGCAAAGGATGCGCATCGGCCCCGAGTCAAGAGCCGTGCAACATACCCCGTTGCCCGCCCAAGCGACGCCAGTCCTGCATCTCGCACCTCAGTGGCTCCGTAAATCCGAGCGATCGCCTTCTACTCCGACAAGGAAGCTGGCCCTTTCGTTATCACAGGCCAATGTCATCACCCTTCAAGAAATGACATTGCCATTGCCCAGTCTGACGCAAGCTCCAAACCCGAGCAGACCTATCGAATCAGTCAACCCAAATCAACTCGGATTCAAGCCAAAAGGGAGTTGGGGGCAAAACGCTGCCAAGTTGCTGTTCAGAGCCGGCTACAACAAAGAAAGCGCCATGGGCACACTTCCCCCAGCAGCAACTCCACATGGGATGACGAGAACTCAAGCTCGGTTGTTTCAAAACGGTGAACAAATTCTTCCGAACCGCCGAGGCATTGGCTCCAGTCAAACTCCGATGGTCGTCAGGATTGCAGCGAAGAAGACCTTCACCTCCAACTACATCGGGGCGAAGATTATAGACGAAGCAGCTGAAGGATCGATAATCTCCGATGCACGCTCTGCCTACGCAAGCCGTCCCGACAGCAAAAGAAAACGGCGACGGGCTCGATGCCAAGCCTCACTCCAGAAGCAAGTCAGAGGTGGTAAAAATCGGTCGAATCAAAAATGCACGTCCATATTCGAAAGGCTCGAGCCAGTCAAGCAATCAAAGAAAAAGTCGGTGCTCAACCGTTTGGGAATGTCAGTCGAGGACCTCGTTTCAACACCCACCCACCCACCCATGGCGGCCGTCAACCATACCTCCTTAATCGAAATTGACAACGGTGATACTTCTACTTCGGACGACGAGTTGCAAGAAGCCCCGTCAGTCCTCGCAAAAGGGGGGCAGCCCACCGTTGATGACTCAAAGAAGGGGGGCAGTCCAAGAAAACGACGACGGCATGCTCTTTCAGTACCTAGGGCCAAATCCTTACTGTCTTGGGGGCAACCGCCTCTCATGCAAGCACTCCTTTTTCCAAACAAAGCTACATTCCGGCATATGCTCAAAGCGAGAGACGAACAAAGAAGCCCCGAAGTCAACCTGCTAGGCCAACCATTGGGCAAATCCGACTATTATGTCCTTTACTCCAGGCCTCCTTCGATGCCAAATGAAGAAGTCAAGCCAACTGGCTGGGGATCAGAAGATGAATCAGTACAGTCTCCAAAAGAGCAAGTCCTTCCAATCAAAGAAGTGCCTTCAGTCGCAGCACCAGTTCTTCACCTTGGCGAGGAAGATCTTACTGATGAAAACACACGGGCTATGACGCCTCGAAGAAGAAGGCCACGACGATCAAGCTACAGGATAGCACGTCTGGCTAACCATAAGAAAGACCAGGCAACAAGAAAACTCCCCAGAAGAAAGTCCTTCAAGGAAAAGAATGAAGCTCCAGGAAGAAAGACGTCCAAAGTACCACCAGCGTCTAATTTAAATTCATCTAAATCCTTCGGAGAAGCTATCCCATTTGTGACCCCTCTGATTTAGATATTCTGCCTTAGATAAATTCAAAGGTAAAAGAAGGCCGAGTTTCTGTTCACAGATTCATCGGAGATCCTTCTAACCTATGAATGTTATCTGGAAAGCAGAATAACTAAAAGGGCCACTAAGGTATTGGAGTTAGTTAATTTTGACGTCTATGGTTCCAAGAGCGTCTAGACGATAGAAGACTCTTCGATTTAATCGAAGAAATAAGTCACTATCGGACGAGTTCCATAGGATCCTGAGAGAGTATGGGATTATCTCCCAGTTAAATGCTCTAAGGATGACACGTCAGAATGAAGTCTCCGAGAGAAGGAATCGGACTCTGTTTGACATAGTCCGTAGTATGATGAATATTGCCAAGTGTACTACCCACCTTTTGGTGGGGTTGTACCTTAAAACAGTAGCTTATATCTGAAACTATCTCTTATTTAGATCAGTGCCTCAGACCTATAAAGAGCTATGGTCTAAGCGAAAGCTGACACTATAGAGTCTCGAGATATAGGGTTGTCCTGCACTTGTGCAAAAGGACAAGAGGGATGAGATGGAGATGTAGTTCCAGGTATATCTGTTTGTAGGTTACCCTTAGGAGGCATAAGGTGGATTGTTCTATGATCTTGAGGTTTGGAAGGTAATCGTTTCTACGAATACCATCTACCTAGACCAGGATTATATTATAGACCATAAGTTTACCGGTAAGGTAGTTCTGGGTGAACTACTGGGTACTAGTAGAGAGTGCGCATCTGAAAAACGTAGTAGGAGTAGATGATACAAGAAACTAGTATACCAGACACTGTAGAAACAATTCTCCTTTGTACCACCACCACCTCGTCGTTGTGGGACCATCAGAGCTCCTGAAAGATACTATGGAGAAACTTTGATAGTTAATCCAGAGTTTCAGGAGGATGATCCCTAGAGCTACGAAGAAGTAGTGGGAGCTTCCGACAACTCTGACTGACAAAAGACCATGAAGGTAAGCTTGCATCAATGTCCCTTGGAACAGTCTTGACACTTATAGCACTATCACCCTTCAGGGTGTAGGAGGTGTATAAGAAGAGCACCCGGTTAAGACTTAAGTAGCTAGATTAGTTACCAAAGGAGAAGGGATTGACTATGTCAAAACCATCTCACTGGTAGCTATGCCTAAGTCTATAACGGATCCTCTTAATCCATCACAGCCCATTATAGTTGGGAGATCTGGTTGATGGATGTCAAGACAGTTATTCCCTAACGGGAATTTGGAAATGACATATGGATGATGTAGCCTCAGGCTTTGTGTCAGTAGGTTAGGAAGATATGGAATGCAAGTTACAACGGTCCATTTATGGACTGATGCAAGCATCCAGGATGGAATGTCTATTTTGATCAAGGGAATCCGCTCACACGGATTTGATCAGAATGAGGATAAACCAAGTGGGTACAAGAAAGGTGAAAAAGCTACAAGGGTGTACGTAGTACTTTACGTTAACGATATCCTACTGATTGAAAATGACGTAAGAATATTGTTTACGGTAAAGGTTTGTAGTCATCACAATTCGATGTGAAAGACCCAAGTGAGGCGAGTTATGCTCTGGGAATCAAGGTAACTCTAGATAACCAGAGCAAGATTCTCTTACTGTCACAGGCTACGCATGAAGATAAGATTCTAGACAGATTCGTTTTAAGAGGCTAGATATCTATTGCGCAGCAGGCAGATGGGTCGGTTTCAGTCGAACCCGAGTCCAGATCTTTGGACCGATGTGAAGGGTATACTCAGAAATCCTCGTTAAGTAAGGATTGTGAGTTAGCTTGCACTTCACAGGTCCTGATATCGATTGGACACACAGGATCTGACTTTGGTGTCAGATGTGTGTTTCAGAGAATCGATTTCAGGGATTATTTTTATTTTGGGATTAGAAGCGGTAATTGGTAGAGTGTGAAGCAAGTGCATCACAGACTCTACCACAGATGCTTAGCACGTTGTTGCGTGCGAAGTAGTATATCAGGTGGTAAGGCTTAGGAAGTTCTTAGAGAACTTGGGACGCGTACCAGAGGCTCAGTTATCTGTTGTTACAACAGAAGAGCGGTAAGCAAGGTCCAAGGAGACTAGGCACCGCCGTGAGGGGAAACCCATCAAGTACAAACTCCACTTGATCTGACAGTTATATGAGGAAATGCAAGTAGCGGTACTGAGGTGGAATCTACAGACAATGTTGTCAATTCCTTTAGGGAATTCCTGCAAAGGCTTTTGGGCAGCATGTAGAAGCTACAGAGCTCAACACCGTTATTCCTCGTTAGACCTAGTGGGAGATTGTTAGAATTGGTGAGGTCTATAGCTCGTAAAAACCTAGTGTTTAGCTTTGTATGGTTGATAGTATAGGATTGCATATTGGTACGTACCTTAGTACGTGTTCTGATTACAGAACAGAGAGCCATGGCTACATGGTAATCCACTTGAGTGGGAGACTCAAGGGACTGGTCCCATGTAACCTAAATACGTTCGCAGCTCTGATAAGGGTTGGTCGCCCTATCAGGATAAGCTGTTGGGATGACAGAGCGTGGGTGTCTCCACCACGGTCATTACCAGGCACAGTGTCTGTGGCCGAACGGAACCAACACGGTGCACAGATCGATGAGCAGACATCGGTGCACTAAACCGTGTTTCTGCTTAGGGTAAAACGGTCCTAAACCCTGAGGAACCATGTCTGGTGGACTAACCAGTTGTGTGGTGCTTTGGCGCACCAATGTGTGAGGATCCGGATGCAGTGATCCAAAACCACGGTGTACTGGGTTACCCGCCTGGCGTTGCATCAGCGTGTCACTCCTGCAGGCTATCCACACCCCTAACAGGAGGTGCGTTCCTTGGTCTGACCTACGTCGTATTAAACCCTGGCCAGGTGGTCATCAGTTGGACTGGTGACGGATCCGGTTGCTCGAAAGAGTAATCGGAGGTACGATGTATGTGGTCAACCTGGAAGGAACCGAGTCATATGAGCACTCGAGTCTGACGGTATTCTCCACCGCTCGAGTTGCATCATGGCACCAGTGGAGGGACAGCGAGTTTACCATACTAAGCGGAGAGCAGGGGTATGTGGGAGAACATAGTAAGTCCGGGGGGATTGGAGTGCAGCCTGCGTCGCACTCTGGGTGGCTACGCAGGTTAACTCGGACTCAGAGGATCGATGGTACACTCGGGTAGTGTGTCGATCGAGTCTGAGTTGGAAGCCATGACCCTGGTCCCTGAAGGTTCCACCTTATCGACATTATGTACGGTTCTTATACCATCTCCTCGAAACACAGAACATAGTTAGAGGAAGCGAGAAGTCTAAGCATACGCTCCGTGAGTGCTTCGCACTAGTGCACGGTAGATGCGTAGCTACGTGTGTGCACTAAGGGGAAACCCTAGGTTAGTGCAGAGACACATGTAGCAATTCCTTGTCATAAGTGGACTTTGCCACATAGGTGCGATGCACCGGGACATGTTGCGAGTTGACTAGTTGACTTCACTAGGGGCACCCTATGGGAACCTCAGAGAATAGTGAAATCACTGGTGCACTTCACTTATGTGTGCCTTGTAAAGTCTCGTACACGAGGAACGGCCAACTAGTGACATAAGGGCGTTTTGGTCATACCATGCGCCACTATGCACTAAGGGGGCCGGCCCTAAGTGTTGAGAGACTGGTCAAGGCCGGCCCCATTAGTTTCGGGAGGTTGTTGCCTCCGATGAAGGGGCCGGTTATGAGGCGCAGAAAACGGGCTGGTTTTGACCGTTTTCGAAAACAAGGAAAGGATAGAGATAAAGAAGAGATATATAGGGATAAGGCTTGAATCAATCATCCTTATCCATACTGTCCTTATCCATATGGATAGGCCGGCTATATATATGATAAGGAGAGAGAGGGTGCACGAAATTCATAGAGCCATGCAAGCCCTAGGGTGTCACGCCCCAGAAATCTGAAACCGATCCCTGGGGTGTGAAATGAGAAAAACCATGGGATTTAGGGTTTGGTCGACTAACCATGCCAATTAAGGTTTTTCACTGGGCTGTGACTCTCTCAAAATTTAAGAAGAAGAAGGGAGAAACAAGGAATATTTTAAAACTTAATTTTTTTATAAAAAATATTTTTATTTTAAAAGAAAGCTGAGAGATAAATTTTTTCGACAGAGAGATGATCAGCTCGACCTTCAACCGGGTTATCCTCTCAGCATGTGTGGCATGTCGGCGCCATCACATGCTGACAGGAATCCCTCTAAGAGAGCACGAGGCTCAAGCCTCCAACGGCGAGCTAGGAATCTCACCCTCTTCCTGACACTCAACACACTGGTCTAGGGGTCCTATCTATAGGGCTAGTCAATTAGGCCATTTAGATGTTTATATTTTCATGGTGAGCTATCATAGGCTTGTGGCCTTGAGGAGAGGCATACCCAAAAGAATCCAGCTGTATCATTGCTACTAACAATTAACAAAAACACTAAACTTAACCCAAATAATTCTTATACAAAATCCACCAATCACATTGCCACGAAACCACATACCAAAATAAAATACTATTGAAACCCTAAAACTGCCTCCAGCCTCCCACTGCTACTCCCGAACCTCTGGACCTGCAGGAGAGTCTACTCGTGGGAAAGAGTAGCCCCCAATGGGAATTGGGAGATTAGCCAAATTAATGGCTAGTGACATCCTATAGTCTTTAATAATATGAGACGACATATTTAATTGAATTAAATTACAGAAGCAGTTCAAAGTTTACAGAAGGTTAACCTAAGCCTATCAATAATCTATGTTCACATGCAATTCCTACTGTCACTAGGTTATCTACCATACAGTCCGTTAAATATACTACATGCAGTGCTTAATTATGAATTCCAATATAAATCATATCTCCTAAAGTGAGCACCGGATAATTTGTTCATCCTGTCCTCGGTCGGGCATTACTACCGGGCCTTCTATATCGATGTAGAGGGTCAATTCTCCTGCCGTGCATCCACCATGCACAAATCATCCAGATAATTATAAGATATTTTCCATCTTTCACGGTGGAGCTCTACCGCTCCACTTGCGTTACTTTGGGGGCTTCAATCATCCCGGGACAGAGTTGCTAGGCCAATCCCTACTAAAGGGCTACTCCTATTGGCTTTACCACAACCCTTGCCCGTGACCCCCTAGCCTACTGGTCTTCGGCTGTGCGTGCAGGGTGGTTCACGTCCCTTGCGCGCACGAGATCCAAATCTTTCCACATGATAGATTATTATAATAATAAAATAGCTTCGACATTTTACCCCGGAATTCGTACCGCGCTCGCAACCCATGTATTACGATAAGCCTAAATTACTCTCACCCGTATTCCCGTGTGCCCAGGTCTCCACACTCCACTTAGGAGGGTGGGACCCGATAATTATTATTTAATTATTAATTAGCAAAACTTAAGGGAATTCCTACTTACGGTGTCCAAGCAATCAGCATAAAGATTTATTATTTAATTACTAATATTCTTAAGCATGCGTTGCCGGACTCGCGACTCCGCATGCAAGGCGGGGTCCATTCGACCACATGCGGCGATGTCCGGCGGGACCCGCATGCATCGTTATGGATACCTACCTTTAGTCATTCTCATTTCCCACTATTAAAGACCACGCAAAGGTAGTAGATGTCACCTGATTGTCGGTCGTGCACAAACTTCTGTTAACTGCTCTTGATCTGTCTCTGTTCCGTCTACGGCTGGATCATCCCGGTCACGAACTGGTAATTTGCATATATTCATATGTTACTAATAAGACTATAACAAGGTGTTCAATGCAACTAAATAAAGCGGGGTTAGGCCTGAGTTGGCCGAGTCGAGAATCTACGCGTCATTGGACATCGGTCTACTGGCACGCAAAACGATGCCCCCAATGGGACAGTCTCGATTAGTCAGTATTTTCCAATGCTAAGAGTCGTACTACGGTTCAATTATACTAATCTGACTAGATAGTCTCATCCGCGTCGGCGCTGCTACTACTATGCCTTGTGCTTCGAGAAGCCCTCAGCATTACTACTAAGGCGGGGTTTTCGGACAAGGTTAAGGTTTGATTCGCCATCCGCCCGAATCCGGGGACGCCAGGATAAACACGAGGTTTGCTCAGGTGTGATCGGGACTGATTTTACTCAATTAGTAATTATGACCATAATATATCAAAACTTAATAATTTAATTCCATTACCATCCTTTAAAAAAAACGGAGGACAACAAGGAGGAAATGATGTCCGTCATCAGCCTATATCCGCATTAGGCATTACATGTCGTTCCCATGCGCTCTTGTAGGGCTGTTTCGGTCAAGAGCTTAGTAAGGGTCAATGATTAGGTTGCAACCTTGCGAATCAGTCGTCGGGCCTGCTACCAACAACACAATAAAGACGAGAGATATAGTGGTCCCAACCGAGGTTTCCGCTTCGGGTGCTCGGCCGTGACTGGCGAGGTGTGATGCTAAACCGAGGATCGACTAGACTTGCTCGGCCACCGGGCGCAAGGCACGATAGCCGCAATGAGGGGAGGGACAGGTTCGGCCAGCACCACACAGTGTGCTATGTGATGGTGGTCGGTCATAGTGGTCAGGTGACATTTGCTGCCTGGCCACCGGTAGCTGTCGTAGCAAGAGCCACAATGGGTAGGGTCGGCCTAACAACAACAAGGAACACAAGAGAGAGAGAGAGAGGTAGGGCTCCGGGTTGTAGCCGGACAGCCTGCGGGCGTCGACCGACAGTAACAGGGCCGGGTCGGGTTGATCGGACGACCGAGTACAGGGGTCCGGGTCGATGGGTCGTCGGTGATGGTGTTAGGACCGTGTGACCGGCGATCGTAGCCGATCAGTGTCGAGGCGAGGTGGCGGGTCGAGGTGGAGGAGTGATGGGGCACCATTGATGGGGTAACGACCATCGACTAAGTTGCTCATGGGGAGGGTTGGGCTCTGTTGACTGCACCGTTGCCGACCACGTAGTCGGCGATCGTGGCCATGGCAAAAAGAAAAGAGCAAAACGGGGGTCGGCCAAACTAAGAACCAAGCGGAGAGGGGGATGCTGACCTAACCGGGGAGGGGTCGTCGGCTTCGGTTGCGGCTCCTTCTCCGGTCGGCTGCCTCCACTCCGGCCACCACTGCACGCAGCCACCGAGAGGGAGGAGAGAGAGGAAATCAGGGAGAGAGAGAGAAAGAGAGAGACTGGAGAGAAGAGAGGAAGAGATCGGAGGGGAGAAGGGGGGTCGGGTCCGGGTTTTAAATAGAGGGAAGGGGATGGCCGGTAGGGTAGGGGGGCGGCGCCGGCGAAAATCGGGGCGGGATCCGGGGCGACGACAACGGCGGGATCCGGGGCGCGATTCGGGGCGGGGGCATCGGCGAGATCCGGGGCGGGAGCGGCGGCGTCGGGTTGGGGAGGGGAGAGATCGGGGGGGGATGGGGCCCAGGTCGGGTCGGGTCGGGTTCTTGAGAGAGAGGGGGTCGGGTGAGAGTGGGGATCCGAGTGAGAGAGAGAGAAGAGAGAAAGAGAGAGAGAGAGAGAAACCTGAGAGAAGAGAGTGAGAGAGAAGAGAGAGAGAAGAGAGAAAGAGAGAGAAGAGAGTGAGTGGTTGGGGTCACGGGTTGGGCTGGGTAGCGGGTAGGTCGGGTATGGGTGGAGGGTAGTGGGTTTTGGGTTTTGGGTTTTAATCCCTCTTTTTTTTTTTTGTTCAGTTTTTATCTTAATTAATTTTTTTTTTTTTTCCTCTGGTCATTACATAGGGCCGGCCATGGCATGGGGAAACCCTAGCCGCCCCCTCTCCTCTCTTCGCATCTCCTCTCTCGTCTCTCTCTCTCGCTTGCGCCATTGGATGGCGACTCGTCTTCCTCACGTGGTGTTTCGTAGAAGGAGAAGGCTCGTCGTATGGAGGCACTCAGAGATCCATCGACGAGGTGCCGTGCATCGTGTGAGATCGGGTGAACTAGAAGGCGTCTCCCGCAACCTTTTGCTGTCCAGAATCTGCACAGAAAATCAATGTTGTTTCTGCGATTATGGGAGCTACAGAAGTCCAAACGATGTGAAACTTGTTGGAAAAGTTGTGTCTCGAAGTTGGCTACCTGCAGTCCAAATTTCAGCCCAATCGGAGTTCAGAACAGAAAGTTATGGCCGTTGTACCGAAGCTATGTCGAGCAGATCCGTAGCCCGTCTCCATCGACAAAGAAGAAATTTGTCGCGGTGAAAGATTCCGCACGCAGGTATGATCTCTAACAAAGTAGATCTAATATAATTAGAACATGCATTCATGCTATATTGTTCTTTTGCGTTAGATCGTCGTTAGGGGTTCGAGTAGTTGCCATGCTAGTTTCATACACGCATATGTAGATCGTTTCGATAAAATTTTTGATATGTAACGCACACCGCTCTCGGTCCTCGGACCATCACTTTGCTTCCGCTGCGGGCCTCTGCCAGGGATTCACATCCAACAATTGGTATCAGAGCACGCTAGTGGTGTGCGTTTCATGTTTTTTTCATAAAACCGTCATGTGCGCGCATGAATAGTATGTGCCGCCATCGGGGTTCTACGAGTAGATCATGCATAGTAGATTTTGTATGTTCTATGAATCGTTCTTGCAGGGCGCCGCTTCTAAAATTATTCTGGATATGTGATTGCTTACTACCGGGGGTCGGACCCCGTGTTAGCGATTTTGTCTGGATATTTTTCTTCTGTGTGTGGATAGATTTTAGAGCCATAGTCGGGCAAGAGGTGAAGATTTACCACCCTTGATTCCCAGGCTTTTGCTAGGTTTGTTTTCCTTTTCTTTCTAGGAAATTGTGTACGAGCGAGCACTTGCTCGAAGCGTACTAGATCTTTTTCAGTTACAGATTGAAGAGGAGGACTTGCCGTGGAGATCCACCATTGGAAGATGAGCGGAACCTTGGAGGACGATGGCGATCCGACGAAGCGTACACGATGACGGCAAAGGGCAGAAAGCGTCAGAAGATCGTATACAGAGGCTTGCACCGGATCGAGGAGCCTTGCGAAGGAGACAAAGAGCCTGCGCTGTGCCAGTCAGGTTCAGGGGTCGGACCCTGAACTTGATTCAGTTATGTGCTTGTTTCTTTCAGTAGTTCTTTATATTTCAGTAGAGAACCCCGATGCGATAATTTGATTATCTGTGTTAGAGGGATGCCCTTTCCCCTCGGGTCCTAGCGACCTTATTAGGATAGGATTCCACTAGTGACGCCTATTATTTAATTGACCCTTGATGATAGCATGAATTCCTCACATTTGGTTATGCCCCCATTAGGTCAACACCCGATTAGTCGGGTGTGCCTATTTGGCAAGCATCGAAACCTAGAATGAGTTGGAATTCTACTATGATATCATTCGTCAAATTTATAAGCAAGGCGCCATGGTAGTGGAAGACCTTTCCTTTAAGTCTGACCTTAGGTTAGGCTCCAGGGCATTAGTGTGATAGCCAAGTTTGCGAAGCATCGATGTTCTTGGGATATGTAATGTGACCCTTGAGTGAAGAAATCCACTTGAGGCAGGGACTATGATATTCCGAGATCAATTAATGCTTCGCGAAAGGCTTGAATGCTAGTGGGAGCACGGTATGACCAGGGTCTAGTGTATAGGTTGTCGTGACCTTAGTGTACACTCATACTTGCATTAAATAACCCTCAACTTTAATAAGGGATGTAAGAGAGGACTTTTAGAGATCCTCTGGCCTCCACGGCCAGTCGTTTTATGTTTGGGTGGGGATGCATAACTTCACACCCCCTAGGGTGGGAGCTGTGTGTTTCCATGCCAAATTACTTAATGACCTCTCTAAGGATATGGCGATTACGAGGCCAGGAGAGAAGGGCTTTTCATCCCACCCTAGTGGGGGTCGCATGAACTCCCGTGTCGTAATTGCTTAGGCTCGTGGGTAAGCATCCTAAGTGCACGTGAGGTATTCGTTGCGAAGACAACGGTGATCACGTGGTACTGGCCAAAAGATAACCATGGTCCATCAAAGCCCTTAGTTGGCAGATTTGGACTGGGTCAAGGAAAGGCCCGTGTAAGCGGATTGACGCTGCATGATGCCCCCTAGGGCAGGTGTAGTCGATTCCGAGATTTTACATACATGGTTAATTAATCCATAGAGGTGTCTTCGCTTTGAGGGTAGCGCTGACATTTGGATATAATTAGCTTATTTTCAAAATCCATAAAATAAGTTATTTTGCATTCATTTTCATTCAACCATATAGTTCCCCTATCCGCTATCCCATAAGAGAACCAGTTATCGGGTCTCTAACTACGTAGAGTGGAAGCGCAATCTTTAGCTTATGCTTAGGGTAGTAAATGTACATTGGCATGTAATCTAAATATCCCTGTACTAGACCTAATGGGTCCAGATATCACTAGGGCACTAACTAGGGCATATGAAGACTGGCGAGAGTCTAAAGAGATGTGCAAGTGCTATGTTATAGCAGACTTGCGGACAATTCTTTAGAAGCGAGTCAGAGATATGCCGGGTCTTCTCTAATTAAGTTTTACTTGCATTAGATGTCTGGAAGGCGAAGTCAGTCGACTCATCGCTTATCCACCAAGATACTTGTCGGTACCAAGATGTCAGAGGGAATGCTTGTTCGGGAACACATCCTTGAGTTCCAGATCGAACTAGATTCCAAAGACATAGTACCAGATGACGAGGTGGTGGAAGACGTCTGTCTTGCATCCTTGTCTGGAACCTTCGAAGGCGTTATCAGAGACTTTAGCTTTAACAAGTTAGAGATGATAAACGCAGAACTTCTAAGGAGATTTCCAATAGACATAGGATGGGATCAAGATTAAAGGCAAAGCCTTTAGTGCTTAACCTAGGTCTTCTATAGAAGAACCTAAGGGAGTAACTTATAAGAGATCGAATACTATTCTAGTGCAGAAACTAGTATGGACTCCTAAGTTTGGTAACGCTAAGGACAGAAGTGTTTCTGTTTTGGCGACTATAGGGGGTATTTGAAGATTGAGTATGGCCTCAGGATGTTAGGAGTTGAGTCGCTATCTAGTAGCAGTTCTTATGCTTCTTGGAATGTAGACTTCGGGTCTACAGAGATTCAAGGAAAGCAGAAGGCTACTTTATAGTGAAGGAATCCTAACATAGGTATTGATGCCATAAGCCGCTGCGGAAGCTGTTAGATATGATTGTCTTAGTTTTTCCGAAACACGGATTTTGATCTTTAGAGATGTAGTTCTGTTTCCTCCTTGGTAAATAAAGTTTTTAGTTTTAGACAGCACCGTTGGTGTGTATCTTAAACTGAAAAGATAGCTTCATTACTAGAGAAATAGATCAGAATAATCTCTTTATATTTAATCCTAATTCGGAAATAGATTTCATGACAGCTACAGCGTCTAATTTAAATTCATCTAAATCCTTCGGAGAAGCTATCCCATTTGTGACCCCTCTGATTTAGATATTCTGCCTTAGATAAATTCAAAGGTAAAAGAAGGCCGAGTTTCTGTTCACAGATTCATCGGAGATCCTTCTAACCTATGAATGTTATCTGGAAGGCAGAATAACTAAAAGGGCCACTAAGGTATTGGAGTTAGTTAATTTTGACGTCTATGGTTCCAAGAGCGTCTAGACGATAGAAGACTCTTCGATTTAATCGAAGAAATAAGTCACTATCGGACGAGTTCCATAGGATCCTGAGAGAGTATGGGATTATCTCCCAGTTAAATGCTCTAAGGATGACACGTCAGAATGAAGTCTCCGAGAGAAGGAATCGGACTCTGTTTGACATAGTCCGTAGTATGATGAATATTGCCAAGTGTACTACCCACCTTTTGGTGGGGTTGTACCTTAAAACAGTAGCTTATATCTGAAACTATCTCTTATTTAGATCAGTGCCTCAGACCTATAAAGAGCTATGGTCTAAGCGAAAGCTGACACTATAGAGTCTCGAGATATAGGGTTGTCCTGCACTTGTGCAAAAGGACAAGAGGGATGAGATGGAGATGTAGTTCCAGGTATATCTGTTTGTAGGTTACCCTTAGGAGGCATAAGGTGGATTGTTCTATGATCTTGAGGTTTGGAAGGTAATCGTTTCTACGAATACCATCTACCTAGACCAGGATTATATTATAGACCATAAGTTTACCGGTAAGGTAGTTCTGGGTGAACTACTGGGTACTAGTAGAGAGTGCGCATCTGAAAAACGTAGTAGGAGTAGATGATACAAGAAACTAGTATACCAGACACTGTAGAAACAATTCTCCTTTGTACCACCACCACCTCGTCGTTGTGGGACCATCAGAGCTCCTGAAAGATACTATGGAGAAACTTTGATAGTTAATCCAGAGTTTCAGGAGGATGATCCCTAGAGCTACGAAGAAGTAGTGGGAGCTTCCTTTGTACCACCACCACCTCGTCGTTGTGGGACCATCAGAGCTCCTGAAAGATACTATGGAGAAACTTTGATAGTTAATCCAGAGTTTCAGGAGGATGATCCCTAGAGCTACGAAGAAGTAGTGGGAGCTTCCGACAACTCTGACTGACAAAAGACCATGAAGGTAAGCTTGCATCAATGTCCCTTGGAACAGTCTTGACACTTATAGCACTATCACCCTTCAGGGTGTAGGAGGTGTATAAGAAGAGCACCCGGTTAAGACTTAAGTAGCTAGATTAGTTACCAAAGGAGAAGGGATTGACTATGTCAAAACCATCTCACTGGTAGCTATGCCTAAGTCTATAACGGATCCTCTTAATCCATCACAGCCCATTATAGTTGGGAGATCTGGTTGATGGATGTCAAGACAGTTATTCCCTAACGGGAATTTGGAAATGACATATGGATGATGTAGCCTCAGGCTTTGTGTCAGTAGGTTAGGAAGATATGGAATGCAAGTTGCAACGGTCCATTTATGGACTGATGCAAGCATCCAGGATGGAATGTCTATTTTGATCAAGGGAATCCGCTCACACGGATTTGATCAGAATGAGGATAAACCAAGTGGGTACAAGAAAGGTGAAAAAGCTACAAGGGTGTACGTAGTACTTTACGTTAACGATATCCTACTGATTGAAAATGACGTAAGAATATTGTTTACGGTAAAGGTTTGTAGTCATCACAATTCGATGTGAAAGACCCAAGTGAGGCGAGTTATGCTCTGGGAATCAAGGTAACTCTAGATAACCAGAGCAAGATTCTCTTACTGTCACAGGCTACGCATGAAGATAAGATTCTAGACAGATTCGTTTTAAGAGGCTAGATATCTATTGCGCAGCAGGAAGATGGGTCGGTTTCAGTCGAACCCGAGTCCAGATCTTTGGACCGATGTGAAGGGTATACTCAGAAATCCTCGTTAAGTAAGGATTGTGAGTTAGCTTGCACTTCACAGGTCCTGATATCGATTGGACACACAGGATCTGACTTTGGTGTCAGATGTGTGTTTCAGAGAATCGATTTCAGGGATTATTTTTATTTTGGGATTAGAAACGGTAATTGGTAGAGTGTGAAGCAAGTGCATCACAGACTCTACCACAGATGCTTAGCACGTTGTTGCGTGCGAAGTAGTATATCAGGTGGTAAGGCTTAGGAAGTTCTTAGAGAACTTGGGACGCGTACCAGAGGCTCAGTTATCTGTTGTTACAACAGAAGAGCGGTAAGCAAGGTCCAAGGAGACTAGGCACCGCCGTGAGGGGAAACCCATCAAGTACAAACTCCACTTGATCTGACAGTTATATGAGGAAATGCAAGTAGCGGTACTGAGGTGGAATCTACAGACAATGTTGTCAATTCCTTTAGGGAATTCCTGCAAAGGCTTTTGGGCAGCATGTAGAAGCTACAGAGCTCAACACCGTTATTCCTCGTTAGACCTAGTGGGAGATTGTTAGAATTGGTGAGGTCTATAGCTCGTAAAAACCTAGTGTTTAGCTTTGTATGGTTGATAGTATAGGATTGCATATTGGTACGTACCTTAGTACGTGTTCTGATTACAGAACAGAGAGCCATGGCTACATGGTAATCCACTTGAGTGGGAGACTCAAGGGACTGGTCCCATGTAACCTAAATACGTTCGCAGCTCTGATAAGGGTTGGTCGCCCTATCAGGATAAGCTGTTGGGATGACAGAGCGTGGGTGTCTCCACCACGGTCATTACCAGGCACAGTGTCTGTGGTCGAACGGAACCAACACGGTGCACAGATCGATGAGCAGACATCGGTGCACTAAACCGTGTTTCTGCTTAGGGTAAAACGGTCCTAAACCCTGAGGAACCATGTCTGGTGGACTAACCAGTTGTGTGGTGCTTTGGCGCACCAATGTGTGAGGATCCGGATGCAGTGATCCAAAACCACGGTGTACTGGGTTACCCGGCTGGCGTTGCATCAGCGTGTCACTCCTGCAGGCTATCCACACCCCTAACAGGAGGTGCGTTCCTTGGTCTGACCTACGTCGTATTAAACCCTGGCCAGGTGGTCATCAGTTGGACTGGTGACGGATTCGGTTGCTCGAAAGAGTAATCGGAGGTACGATGTATGTGGTCAACCTGGAAGGAACCGAGTCATATGAGCACTCGAGTCTGACGGTATTCTCCACCGCTCGAGTTGCATCATGGCACCAGTGGAGGGACAGCGAGTTTACCATACTAAGCGGAGAGCAGGGGTATGTGGGAGAACATAGTAAGTCCGGGGGGATTGGAGTGCAGCCTGCGTCGCACTCTGGGTGGCTACGCAGGTTAACTCGGACTCAGAGGATCGATGGTACACTCGGGTAGTGTGTCGATCGAGTCTGAGTTGGAAGCCATGACCCTGGTCCCTGAAGGTTCCACCTTATCGACATTATGTACGGTTCTTATACCATCTCCTCGAAACACAGAACATAGTTAGAGGAAGCGAGAAGTCTAAGCATACGCTCCGTGAGTGCTTCGCACTAGTGCACGGTAGATGCGTAGCTACGTGTGTGCACTAAGGGGAAACCCTAGGTTAGTGCAGAGACACATGTAGCAATTCCTTGTCATAAGTGGACTTTGCCACATAGGTGCGATGCACCGGGACATGTTGCGAGTTGACTAGTTGACTTCACTAGGGGCACCCTATGGGAACCTCAGAGAATAGTGAAATCACTGGTGCACTTCACTTATGTGTGCCTTGTAAAGTCTCGTACACGAGGAACGGCCAACTAGTGACATAAGGGCGTTTTGGTCATACCATGCGCCACTATGCACTAAGGGGGCCGGCCCTAAGTGTTGAGAGACTGGTCAAGGCCGGCCCCATTAGTTTCGGGAGGTTGTTGCCTCCGATGAAGGGGCCGGTTATGAGGCGCAGAAAACGGGCTGGTTTTGACCGTTTTCGAAAACAAGGAAAGGATAGAGATAAAGAAGAGATATATAGGGATAAGGCTTGAATCAATCATCCTTATCCATACTGTCCTTATCCATATGGATAGGCCGGCTATATATATGATAAGGAGAGAGAGGGTGCACGAAATTCATAGAGCCATGCAAGCCCTAGGGCCGGCCATGGCATGGGGAAACCCTAGCCGCCCCCTCTCCTCTCTTCGCATCTCCTCTCTCGTCTCTCTCTCTCTCGCTTGCGCCATTGGATGGCGACTCGTCTTCCTCACGTGGTGTTTCGTAGAAGGAGAAGGCTCTTCGTATGGAGGCACTCAGAGATCCATCGACGTGGTGCCGTGCATCGTGTGAGATCGGGTGAACTAGAAGGCGTCTCCCGCAACCTTTTGTTGTCCAGAATCTACACAGAAAATCAACGTTGTTTCTGCGATTATGGGAGCTACAGAAGTCCAAACGACGTGAAACTTATTGGAAAAGTTGCGTCTCGAAGTTGGCTACCTGCAGTCCAAATTTCAGCCCAATCGGAGTTCGGAGCAGAAAGTTATGGCCGTCGTATCGAAGCTATGTCGAGCAGATCCGTAGCCCGTCTCCATCGACAAAGAAGAAATTTGTCGCGGTGAAAGATTCCGCACGCAGGTATGATCTCTAACAAAGTAGATCTAACATAATTAGAACATGCATTCATGCTAGATTGTTCTTTTGCGTTAGATCGTCGTTAGGGGTTCGAGTAGTTGCCATGCTAGTTTCATACACGCATATGTAGATCGTTTCGATGAAATTTTTGATATGTAACGCACACCGCTCTCGGTCCTCGGACCATCACTTTGCTTCCGCTGCGGGCCTCTGCCAGGGATTCACATCCAACATCTTCACGCCGCTTCGCGAGCTCTGCTCCAGACGTCTTCTCGGTCGCTTGAGCTTTCCCCAAACAGAACTCCAGCTTCTAAAGCGACGCACGAGTAGCAAGTCAAAGTCTTTAAGGCGCCGGACCAGCTCGCCTCCTGCAGCTTACACACGCTGCGACTCTAGAGGTAGAGAAGCCGTCAACTTCCAATGCATCGCCAGCTATGCATGCTGCTTCGCAAGGTTCGCTGCGGAAGCCTTCTCGATCGCTCTGCCAGCTTTGGCACTTCGTCAGCCCTTCTCGCTGTTTCGCAAACCCTGCTCCAGAAGTCTTCTTAGTCGCTTGAGCATCCCCCAAATGGGACTCTGACTTTTGAAGCGAAGCACGAACGGCCTCCACCTTCTTCTGCATCCGAACCAAGTCTGCAGTAGCAAGCGTGTGAAGCCCCTCCAGCCGACGTCTTTCTCCGCCGGTCGCATTCGTTGCAGTAGTAAAAAGGAGTACTCAAGCTTGGGCGGAGGAGCTTCGTCGAGATCGCTTCGTCGGTGTAGACTTTCTCGCTCAGCTTCATCATCCCACAAGCCGCATCGGCGACTCCATCCTCCGTGATACGCTCGTGGATAAAAATACGGAGCAACGACAGAAGGTCTTCTCGCCTCGAGTTACAGTAATGGTGCACCCGAGTAAGGGGGAAGCGAAGGCACCTCCTCCCGTAGGAGAGGTCCTCAGCAACTCTCCCCGGTGAAGCCAAAATCTTTGAAACTCGCATCCTGAAGAGGCACAAGGGGAAGCGAAGGCGCCACTCCAGTAGGAGAAGTCCTCAGCATCTCACCCCGGCGAAGCCAAAATCTTCGAAGCTCGTATCCTGAAGAGGCACAAGGGGAAGCGAAGGCGCCACTCCCGTAGGAGAGGTCCTCAGCATCTCACTTCGGCAAAGCCAAAATCTTCGAAACTCGCATCCTGAAGAGGCACAAGGGGAAGCGAAGGCGCCACTCCCGTAGGAGAAGTCCTTAGCATCTCACCCCGGCGAAGCCAAAATCTTCGAAGCTAGCATCCTGAAGAGGCACAAGGGGAAGCGAAGGCGCCACTCCCGTAGGAGAGGTCCTCAGCATCTCACCCCGGCAAAGCCAAAATCTTCGAAACTCGCATCCTGAAGAGGCACAAGGGGAAGCGAAGGTGTCACTCCCGTAGGAGAAGTCCTCAGCATCTCATCCCGGCGAAGCCAAAATCTTCGAAACTCGCATCCTGAAGAGGCATAATGGGAAGCGAAGGCACCACACTCATAAGAGAAGTCCTCAGCATCTCACCCCGGCGAAGCCAAAATCTTCGAAGCTTGCATTCTGAAGAGGCACAAGGGGAAGCGAAGGCGCCACTCCCATAGGAGAAGTCCTCAGCATCTCACCCCGGCGAAGCCAAAATCTTCGAAGCTCGCATCCTGAAGAGGCACAAGGGGAAGCGAAGACGCCACTCCCGTAGGAGAGGTCCTCAGCAACTCACCCCGGCGAAGCCAAACTCTCGAAGCTCGAATCCTGAAAAGACACAAGCGAAGCAAGTCAAATTTGGTGGAGCAGCCGGTCAAAAAAAAAAAAAAAAGGGGACGGAACAGAGAAAAAGGAAAGAAAAAAAAAGGACGGAACAGAGAAAAAGGAAAGAAAAAAAAAGGGGACGGAACAGAAAAAAAAAAAAGAAGAAGAAGAAGAGAAAGGAAAGAAGAGATGAGGTGGAGCCGCAGTCCAGCACCCGCACACGGCCGGATCTCTCCTGTGCCAAATCGCAGTCCCCCTCCTCTCTCCTTTAAGAGCCCACAGCCCCCACAAGGGCTGCCATCTTCAACTCGGCCCGGCCACCGATTGCTGCTGCTGCCTCCGCGAGCCATCGCCGCCCGCGTCCGACCTGCGTCACCATTGCCAACACTCCGCCGAGGTGCATCGCCTTCATCTTCATGCCTTCGTCATCCGCGCGCCGCCATGGGACTACATGGAGACATGTTGCCTTCGTCTTCACGCTCCCATCGTGCAACGGTCGCCGTTGACAATCGGCCTCGTCATTGCACTCCCACACCGAAGGAGGGGCAACAGTCCTCCGCCGAGATGCACCGTGACCGTCCTCGCACTCCAGTCGTCCTCATGCCACTCTCGAACTCCGTACAGTGGCCACCTTCGACGTTCGTGCAATCTTTGGAGCAAAAGAAGTCCGCAACAAAAAAGGTGATCAAAACCCTAGCAAGGGTCATCGTCTTCGTGCCGCCAAAGGAGCCTTCGTCTCCAAGACACCGAAAAGCTTTTATCTCCGCGAGCTGCTAGAGGAGCCTTCGTCTCCAAGCCACAGAAGGATCCATCGTCTCCAAGCCGTAGAAGAAGCCTTTGACTTCAAACGCCGCGCACCATCGCCACCGCTGCCGACGAAAGAGGCGACACCGGAAAGACGAAGCAAGTCGCGTGCAACCCCAGGCAGCACTCTTCCGACGGCGGTCTCCAAGCTCCAGCCTTCCCCACCCCCCCCCCCCCCCCCCCCCCAAAAAAAAAAAAAAAGGGGAGAGGGCACAGGATGAAAGGGGTAGGGGCTCAATAAGCCACCAGGCCCATCCAAGAAAGGAATCAAGGACAAGTGCTCTAAGCTCCCTACGTGCACAAACTCTACACGTTTCCGCCAGCGCACTCATCCTTGAGGGGGCATTTGTAGACACACAAATTGTGTCTAACCCGGACCCGACTCGCATGCGCCAATTCAGAGGCAAACTCGACACGCACTTCGACACGGACCCGACTCGCATGCACCAAGTGGGAGGCGAACCCGACACACTCTCCGACACGGACCCGACTTGCATGCATCATTGCGGAGGCAAACCCGACGTGAACCCGGACCCGACTTGGGTCCACCTACGTGGATGCGGACCCGACGCGCGCTCGGACCCGGACCCGACTCGCGTATCCCTACGCGGATGCAAACCCGATGCGCACCACGACTCGGACCCGAGCCGCGCCCAACAAGAAGCCGGGTGGGCCCATCCTCAAGTGGGGCCCACCCAGCCCTGCACAAGGATCCGAACCCCATGGGGGGCCGGCCCCTATACTAGGATCTGAACCCCATGGGGGGGGTGCGGCCCTGCACAAGGATTCGGACCCCTATAGGGTGGCCGGTCTTGCAAGAAAAAGAGAAGAACGGAAAGAAAAGAAAAGGAAAGAAAAGAAAGGAAAGAAAAGAAAAGGAAAAAGAAAAGAAAGGAAAGAAAAGAAAAAGGAAAGAAAAGAAAAGGAAAAAGAAAAGAAAGGAAAGAAAAGAAAAGGAAAGAAAAGAAAAAGGAAAGAAAAGAAAAGGAAAGAGAAGAAAGAAAAGGAAGGAAACACCGCCATGCGCGGGGGGAGGTTGCGTATGACGTCTGCTCACACGCGGATCTGCGCCGATCCCTCGATCCGACAGACAAGAAGAAGAGTCGGGTCGCCATCGATTTCGTGTGCAAAATTCGGCCAAAATTATCCCGTCAGAAAAGGAAGACGAATAAAG
This sequence comes from Chamaelirium japonicum, assembly GCA_947650365.1. Lineage (NCBI taxonomy): Eukaryota > Viridiplantae > Streptophyta > Magnoliopsida > Liliales > Melanthiaceae > Chamaelirium > Chamaelirium japonicum. The sequence continues at coordinate 47,881,140 of OX393553.1, read as the reverse complement.
ACTTATTCCCCTCATCAATGGATGAATAAATCTTGGGCAATTATGGGGGAGATATTAAAGGGATTTAAAATTAAAACTTCACATATCTCTCCCCCCCCCCCCTTCGCCTATAAATAGAGGGGGAGGGGGAAGGCTCAAGGGGTCGGTCAGATGGCCAGGCGACGAAGCTCTGCAGATAAGGAGACGCGCTCTTCATTGACCCAAGGCTTCACGAGGCACGGGCAAGCCTGTCCCTTTGGGATCGGCTTAGTCCATTGAAAGTCCTCATCAACGTGAAGACCCTTGCACAAGAAGATCATCCCTTCGACTCCGTGCACGAAGAAGAAAGCTCAGAGAAGAAGAACCCTTCGACCCCGAAGACGCCAGAAGCAAAGGCTGGAGAAGAAGATCGGAGCGGCACCACCCCGTCGTCTCCAACACCCCTTCGACTCCGATCAAGCTCGAAAGCCCGGAGAAGAAGAACGAAGCGGCGCTACACCCGTCTCTTCAACAAAGCCTTCAACTCCGATCAAGCTCAAAAGCCCGGAGAAGAAGGGAAGCAGTGCTACACCCGCCGTCATCAACAAGGTCTTCGACTCCGATCAAGCCCAAAAGCCCGGAGAAGAAGCCGACGCCATAATCGCCACCAGGTCGAAGACTGAAGACGAAGTGCGAGAGCTCTGCAGAAGAGGAGATGCTTCTTCATCGACCCAAGGCTTCACGAGGCACGGGCAAGCCTGTCCCTTCGGGATCGGCTTAGTCCATTAAAAGCCCTCATCGACGTGAAGACTCTTGCACATGAAGATCAAGACTTCGACTCCGTGCACGAAGAAGAAAGCTCGGAGAAGAAGACCCTTCGACTCCGAAGACGCCAGAAGCAAAGGCCGGAGAAGAAGCTCGGAGCGGCATCACCCCGTCGACTCCAACAAATCCTCGACCCCGATCAAGCTCCAAAGCCCGGAGGAGAGGAACGAAGCGTCAGCACCCCGTCGTCTTCGACAAACACCTGCGCCATCCACGAAGAAGGAAGCATAGAGCAGACCGCCTGAAGCGTCGCTACCCCCGCCGTCTTCATCGACAAAAGCCGACGCTACAACCGTCGCACGGAGACCGTCGCTACCCCCGTCGTCTTCATCAACAAAAGCCGACGCTACAACCGTCGCACGGAGACCGTCGCTACCCTCGCCGTCTTCATCAACAAAAGCCGACGCTACAACCGTCGCACGGAGATCGATGCTACCCCCACTATCTTCGAAAGCATTCTTCGACCCCGATCACGCCAAGGAAGCCCGGAGAAGAAGAGAAGTCCAGCCGACACCCAAACCGTCGAAGCGCCGGAGAAGTAGCCCACGTCGTTCGAAGAAGAAGACCGAGTTGACGCTGAAGCTAAAGCCAACGCAAGAAGCCAAAGCAAAGCCCCAGTAAAGCCCGCGCCAAAGCAACGCAAGTGCCAAAGCCAAGCGACTACGCCGGCCACGAGCAAAAGCACCGCACGTTCTAGCCGATACGACGCGAAGTCCGGAAGAACGAAAGCATCGCAAGTCTCTCCCGGCTACGTCCAAGCGCAAGCGCCGAAGCAAAGCAAAAGCCAGAGCCACGCCGGAGCCAAGCCAACGCCAAAAAGCCAAAGCCGAAAGCCGACGCCAAAAGCACGATCGACGCCGCGAACCGACGATCAAGGACGTCGAGGTCAAGCAAGGAGCGAGGAAGACACGAAGACCGAGGAACGAAGCCGAAACCCCTCCTAGCCGAGAAAGCGCGAAGCACAGAAGGGACAAAGCAACGGTGGACATTCCTTAGCCTCTCCAAAACCCTCACCCTGTAAAGACCTCTGTCCTGGGCAACCCCTTCAGAGCTCTCGCACGAACACCACGTGGAGACGCGGATCAAAGGGATCCTCTAGAAGATCTTTCCCACAAATCCTCTGATCAAAACTCGCCGCAACCCGGACTCGCTACACCCGAGCCACCCGGGTCCCGGCCACACTTGTAATCTGGTTTTGCGCAATAAAGCCGACCCGTACCTTTTCCGCGCATACAGTGGCATCTGCCAACAAGCAAGGACATAGTAGTGAAGCTTCCGTCGGTCAGCACCACTATGTTCTTCTGGTCGACCGAAGGTGACTCCAGCTTGTACGACTCGCAGCCCGATGCTCAAAATCCTCCATATCCCAGTCCTTGTCATTAATTCCGTCACAGTATGTGCTCCGGGTAGCCATATGTACCGATCGGGACCTTTGCAAGAGCTCTGTGCGGATAAGAAATCAGTCTTTCCGAGAACTTATCGTCCTCAGTGGCATCGACTTGGCAAGCACCATGTCCTCCTCCTTCAGCTCCATCGTAGCCGCCGCATACTTTGGTACTCAGGTCTAGCCATAATCGCACCAAGGCACGTAGAACTCGACCAACTCGTGCAGGTTTCCCTTCAGAAACTAGCCGGTCAGCACCACCACATTCTTCTAATTGGTCGGAGGCGACTTCGGCTCCTAGGACTCATGGACTCGGGATTAAAAATTCTGGGAATGATTTTTTCTAAATTTGGGCTTGTTAGAATGGTTGGAGTTCAAATGAAATATTTCACTGGGTTTATTCTAATATTGTGTTCGTTAGAGGGGGTATTAGGCTAAGAAACCCATAAAATTTCCTTTGAAATAAGGGAACCATAGAGATAGGAAACATGACGTGTGATGTCGAAACTAGGGGTGCAACTTGGGTCAAACCCGAACCAACCCGACCCGATTTGCACCCCTAGTCGAAACCGCCCTATTCGGCACATGAGTAGTTGGGTGGATGCGGGAACAAGCGGACAAAATCAGAACCACTGCTTGCATAGAGCTGCTCTATTAATACACACGTGGTGCGTTTTCTGCCGTTTGTTCGTCGCCGTACGTCTACGGCACTTCTAATCAGGTGTGATACTGTGATCCCATAGGAATGAGTAAATCCCAGTTGAACCCAACGAGTACGATTTAACCGAACCCCCCACCACTGCTGTCGGACCTATTCGAACCCACCTATTCGAAGCCATCGCCGCCGTAGCCGGATCTAACTGAAACCCCTCTAAATGGATCTCCCTAACCTATGATCTACAGGCCATAGGAGAAATCTCAAAAACCCTAAACCTAACTCAAACCCCCCACCGTCGTTGCTACCTTTTCCTCCGCCGCTCAAGCCCGACAACTCTATCACGGCTGCTCACGGCTGCCTCCACCGCACGCGCCCTCCGCCTCCTTCACCTCTGCCCGCGGCCGCTTGCACCTCCACCTCTCTCCACCTCTGCCTCAGCCCCCGCCTCCTGCGCCTCCACCTTCGCTCCCGTCACCTTTGCCTCCACCTCTGCCTCCGCCATGGCTGGTCAAGAGAGGAGAGGAGGTGAGGGTGATCTCGGGATTAAAACTAAATGAAAGGGTTTATCCTAAAGTTGGGTTGGTTAGAGGGGCTGAAGCTCAAACGAAATGTTTCACTGGGTTTATCCTAATGTTGCTAATAACCCCCTTCCTCTTTTGTTCTATATCGGCCAGGTGGTCATCCGACTGGTTGCCAGATCAAAACAAGGGAGGCAGCAGCTGCTATTTATTAACTCCATAAATCTCATGAACATGACATCAACGGCCACGATTTGAACATGCAAACAAGGCACAAGGGTCTTGAGGAAAAGTTCACTCCATGATTTCCATACGGGGAGTCGATCAAGAAACCGCACCAAAGCTTTCTACCAGTAGACCAAGAGCCCATCGGTTATATGGATTCTATTTGAACGCATACTTTGAGGAGGAAAATTTTCAGCATGGGTCCCGTGATTGTATGGTACAACGGTTGTGCTGGAAATTTCCCCCCACATTCCAGTGTATTTTAGGGAGGATGTGTTTGTTGGACGCTCCCTTTCAATCCCTATGCGTGTTTGTTGGACCCTCCCTTTCCATCACCATAAATTACGACCGTAGATTTTAGTAGATACGTACACCACGTACCAATCCGGTGCAACTATCGCGCAGAGTGTACTGTATGAATGTAATCATACGATACTGCTCTGCACTTGCGAAGCCAGGGTGAGACGAACTTTTTCTCCCTCTTGGGACGAACCTTCAAGCCCGATTGGAAGCCTTCCATTTTAGTATTATAGTATTAATAAGAAACATGGGCAATGTCCGGATGAACTTGATATATGTCTCTTGACATAGACGACATCATAGTCGTCCGAAAAACTATGAATGAGTGTGATTCACTTGTTATAGAGAGAGCGTACTAATAATTTTTCTAATTAATATCAAATAACCATTAAATACCATTGAATTGGTATTTATCATTGTTATCGTATGTTTTTAATAGAAATTAGGCAAATTACATAAACCTCTCCTGAATTATGGGGGTAGTTTCACATTTGTCCCTCAACTATTTTTTTGAACAAATAGGCCCCCAAACTATGGACCAAATTGAAATCGTCATCATTTATAGACGTAATGTGTTAAATAACTAAATTACCCCCAATTCTTTCTTCTAAATAGATCTGAAAGGGGCGAGGGAGGTTGCTCTGCAACTCCGGCCGCCACCACCACCACCCTTCTCCTTCCTCTTGGCCTGGCACAACCACCAGCTTGCCTCGTCGGCGCCTAAGGCACGGGGCCCAAGAAGCAAGGAGGAGGGGGGTCTAAGGTGGTGCAAGGGAACGAGAGGAGGAGGGCTGCCATGGAGTTGGGCCGAGGGCTTCACCGGAATGTCGTCAGCGATCGGGGGGGACCTTAAGGTGGGTTCAGGAGGTCAGGGAGGAGGGCAGAAGGTGGTGGTCGTCGGGCCACCTAAAAGGGGAGGGAGGTTGCTCTGCAACTCTGGCTACCATCGGGTTGAGCCGGGATTTCGTCAGAACGTCGTCAGCGATCAGGGGACCTGATGTGGCTTTGGGAGGTCAGGGAGGAGGGGAGAAGGTGGTGGTGGTCGGGCCACCTGAGAGAGAGAGAGAGAGAGAGAGAGAGAGAGAGAGAGAGAGAGAGAGAGAGAGAGAGAGAGAGAGAGAGAGAGAGAGAGAGAGAGAGAGAGAGAGAGAGAGAGAGAGAGAGAGGGAGAGAGAGAGAGAGAAGGGTAAAATCGAAAGAAAAAAATATTAATATTAGCCATGTCAACTATTTTCATCAAATCTGACGGTGAAAAATTAACGAAGGGATCAACTTGTTAACATTACATAGTTTGGGGGTCTATTTGTTCAAAAAAATAGTTGAGGCGACCAATATGAAACTACCCCCATAGTTCAGGGGTTTATGTAATTTGCCCTAGAATTTATGACAGAGAGCCGTGTTTAGACACGATAGAAGAATTATGGCTCTTCAAAAGAGGTCCACGTGTCAACACGGGAGAGATGGCTGTATTTTAGTATTATACTATTAGATTAGACTAGATGTTGTTGAAAGGAGTTTATTTTTTGGGAGACTTAGCCTTAAGTCCTTTTAGCAGATACTATATAAGCTAAAGGATAAGGCAATGTTTCAATATTGCACCAAGTCCCTCCAAAACAGCACTTGCTATGACAAGTCTCCCACATTTTTTTTACCCCTTTATATGATAAAATCGTCCCTCCAATTCATCTCCATTAAAAGTATCCATTCATGTCCGGCAAGAGTATCGATTTGCCAGTTGACATTGTGCATATAGTGGTTGATACAGTGAAATCACTATAGTAGCAACAATATCGACCAATTCGGCTAATTGGTATTCTTACCAAACCAAATTAGTACTCTTGCTACAATGAAATCACTGTAGCAACAATATCAATTAAGCTAATTGATACTCTTATCAAACTGAATTGATACTTTTGTTGGAGATGAATTGATATTCTTACTAGAGGGGCACTTTTGTCATTTAATGTGTTAAAAAATTCAAACATTTTTGTTAGGAACTTGATGTACAAAACATGTCTTTGAGAGGAACTTTAGCTAATATCCTAACAAATTGTATGCCTTAGCTAAAATAAAGACATGAGAGTTTTAAGACTAATTATCCCTTTAATTATTTTTTCCCCGTCTATATGCTAGCATTTTATCTTGGGAGACTTAGCCTTAAGTCCTTTTACCAGATGCTATATTAGCTAAAGGACGGGTAATGTTTCAATATTACACCGAGTCCCTCTCAAACGTTGCATGCTACAGCAAGTCCCTTGTCCTTATTTACCGCCTCACGTGCTACAGAAAGAGTATCCATTCGTCTCCAGAAAGTGTATCCATTCGCGGATTGACACTGTGTATGTAGCGGTTGCTATAGTGATTTCACTATAGCTACTACAGTGATTTCACTGTAGCTGCTATAGTGAAATCACTGTAGCAACAGTATCAATTCGATTAGGTAAGAGTATCAATTGAGTGAATTGTCTATTACTACAATGATTTCATTGTAGCTACTGCAGTGATTTCACTGTAGCAAGAGTATCAATTATCTAAATGGATACTCCTTCTAAAGACGAATGGATACTCTTGCTACAACGAAATCACTATAGCAATCGCAACATTCACAGTGTCACCCAGTGAATAGATACTCTTGTTGATGATGAATGGATACTCTTTCCGAAGACGAATGTATACTCTTACTACAGTTTTTTCACTGTAGTAGCTACAGTGAAATCACTGTAGCAATCACTACATGTATAGTGTTAATCGCGAATGGATACTTATGCCAAAGAAGAATGAATACTCTTACTAGAAACGAATTGATACTTTGCTAGAAGGACAAATTTGTAATTTAAAGGGTAAAAAAAGTTAACACTTTCGGTTAAGGACTTGCTGTATAAACATGCCCTTGGAGAGGGACTTTAGCTAATATCCTAACAACTTGTATCTTTTAGCTCAAATAAAGACATGTGGCGGGTTTAAGACTAATTAACCCTTTTATCTTTATCAATTTTCTAAGCTAACCGTATCATTGTTTCATACAAAACACCATGATTCGGGTGGTACATACCATGTAATATTCGATAAATAGACACCACGATTAGGGTGCAACATAAACACTCCCTAAATGAAGCCTCTAATGTCATGATCACATGCTAGACCGAAGAAGAAAGGCATTCACACCCCAACAACGACGACCATCAAAGTGCAGAAAGCAGCACGGTTGTTGTCTTCGGCTCGAAACACTAGCTCTCCTAAAGCTTAGCTTCCACATAGTGGGGCCCCGATCAGACCCATAAGTCACCACCACAGGACAAACAACACACAACCATCAGATCCAAACTGACGAAGAAGAAGGGCCCACAGTCGACGGAAATCGCCACATAGAGCGAAAAAGGCTCACTGGGCCCATAGGAATTCGCCAACCGTTAAGCAGAAGCGGCACAAAGAGCGGAGAACAGGTATCGAACCTGAGTTAGTGCCCACGAGCACGAGTAGCAGTACCACTACCAACTACCCAAAGCAGTGGCGGCACCACAACCTTATTTACCCTAGTTTCTAATAAGTGCCCAAGCTCCGCTCACCACGAGTGGAAGCGCACCGTAGGATGGAAATGATTTTAACCTTTAGAGCTTGAGCGTGGTTGGATGCACCATAAAAATTTTAATTGCAGTGCTAGCTCGTGGTCGGATATATCTTAAAATTTTAGATTTACCTTGATCATTTAAAAACAGGGTCTTTTTTTATCGTCTTAGGATGCCTAGGGTTTCTGGTAGCTACGGTTTCTTGTACATTAGGGCTTCTAGTGGGGATTTGGGGCTTCGTGTAAATTATTCTGTAAATTATGGTTTCTAGTGGGGATTTGGGGTTTCGTGTAATTTATTATGTAAATCAGGACTTGTAAACTAGGGCTTAGAGCATCTCCAATGGTCTCCCTACCTCAAATCTAGATTTAGTGAGCTAAAAATGCCATGTTAGTATTTTTGGTGAGTGGGTTTTGCTTTTACTCCAATGGCCTCTCTATCCAATCTCTACAATGTTATAATTCCGAACGGTTTTGTTTTTGACCGGCTCAAGAGATTTAATCAAACGGTTCATTTTTGCTTAATCGGATGATCTTTACTGCAGCAGACCTTATTTGTACCCGCTAGCGATTCCCAAGCGAGCCAAGAAATCGGGTGAGCGTCAGACCCCTTTTTCAGATCTGACGAGACTTAAGCGAGGCCGTTGGAGAGGTGGATAACGGATTTATCTCCACATCTGATGGAGCGAACGCCTCAAGCGAGACCGTTGGAGATGCTCTTATAGTCTAAAGTTAGGGTTTCGATACAAGTAACAATTTAGAATGGGTACCTTGATTGTTTTAGTGTGATCTCTGGCTCTCGGCAAGGACGTTAAGGATGAAAAAAGACATTCGTCTGACGATCTCTAGTGATAAGAGACGGCTAAAGCAAGAAGAAATTCAGAAAGAAGAACCCGCTCTCTTTAATTTTTATCTCTTGTTTTTAACCTTTAAGGGTAAAACGGTCACAAAAGTGTAACGGATGGTTGTGATGAAATATTTGGCACGTGATGAGGGTCAGAAAAGTAATCCAAAAAGCAAGCAGGTATAATCCCAGCAATACGTGAGTCATTTTGGAAAAAGGAAACTCACATAAAAAAAAAAATGGTTATTTTGACTTTGCCCCCCAAATTTTGCATTGAATTAGACTTTACTCCCCATATTTTTCATTAATTAGACTTTACCCCCCAAAATTAACTGTTCCGTCAGCTCACCGTCTAAGACCAAGGGTGAGTTGACGGACAAAAAACAAAGTTTTGGGGGTGAGCTGACGGAACAGGTAGTTTTGGGGGGTAAAGTCTAATTAATCAAAAGGTGGGAGGTAAAGTCTAATTCAAGGCAAAATATGGGGGGCAAATTCAAAATAACCCAAAAAAAATGGGAAATTTTATTCATACCCCATAAATCTGTAATTAGCCCCCGTATCCAACAAACTTGAACACACCCCGTTTTTTTTTATCATACCCCATTCCTATCCCAAAAATACCCTTCCTCCTAACACCCCACCTTCAATACACCCCAGTTAAATGGCCCGCCCCAACTTGATTATACCCCAATCAAACACATACCCCCTTAAATATACCCCAATTATGTGCACTCTTGAATACACCCCACTCTTAAATAAACCTCATGCAGTTGGCTAATACTTTTTTTTTTTTTTTGAGATCTGCGGGTGTCCCGAAACCTTTTGGGCAATGGCCCACTTCCAGTTGGCTGATGCTTGAAGGCACAAGTAGAGCTGCAACTTGGGCGGGCCAACCTGAACCCAACCCGAGTCCAACCCGAACCCAACCCGAATTTAGGCGGGCTAATCCAAGCCCAACCCGAATTATTTCTCCTCGACCCGACAGGACCCGACACAAAGTTAGTGGGTCTGGGTCAAGGCTAAACGGGTTCGGGTCGTAAACGGGTCGACACGATAGACCCGTTTAATAAACGGGTCGGGTCCGGGTTTAGGGTCTGGACACGGTAGACCCGGAAAGACCCGTTTAGTATTCAACGAGTCGTGTTGGGTCGGGTCGGGTCGGGTCGGGTCTACCAGCAATCCGATACTATAATATATAATACCAGCGGGTCTTTCGGGTCAGGTCGGGTCAAGTCGGATTGGGTCGGATCAGGTCAACTGAATAGATCCGGGTGGTAAACGGGTCTTATCGTGTCTACCTGTTTATTAGCGAGTCGGGTACGGGTTTAGGATCTAGACACGATTAGTTAAACGGGTCGGGTCCGGGTCTAGGGGTTTTGGACATGACACGAAACTAGACACGACACGAACCCGACACGACACGACTCATTGCCACCCCTAGCTGCAACTTGGGCGGGCCAACCCGAACCCAACCCGACTTTGGGCGGGTTAACCCGAACCCACCCCGCACAACCCGGCCAACCCGACGGGTTGGCTTGGGCTAAGTTTAAACAAACATTGGGTTGGGTTGGGGGTACAAAAGACGCTGAGCAGGGTCTTTGGGGTTTGGGGTACAAAAAAAAAAAGGGCATTGTTGGTATTAAAGGATCGTTGAGTAAGTTATTGAGAAACGCTAGGGAAACGGGGGCTAATTACAGATTTTTGGGGTATGAATAAAATTTCCCAAAAAAATTAAGGTAACCGAAGAGATAGAAACATGGCACGTGAATCACTGTATGGACCGTCCTCTTCGGCACGTGAGGAGTTCGGTGGGTGTGGGAATAGGCGGACAGCATCAGAACCGATACTGTACACGTGGGGCGTTTTCTACGGTTTGTTTGTCGCCATCAATGGGGTTCTAATCAGGTGCGTCAGAGCGCTTACGCGTACGACTCGCGTCATTGGCTGATTATTCCTTAGGAATGAGTAAATTTCTGGTTGAACCCAACATATTGACTCTAATATGACCCCAACACTTGTAAGCACTGCCCATAATTTTTTTTGGGTTAATGTGTGAGAGGTCTCTGTTAACATATCTATAGCATGAACAAGACACCAATAGTTTCATTTAGCTTAAGGTCCCCGTCTTTCATGATAAACCCGAAACTACCCCCGTTTCTTCTCTCCTCTCTCCCGAGTAGCTCCAGTGGCGACGGGGGCATCGGCCAGCAGCTTCAGCGAGCTGCGGTGGCATCTGCAGCAGCTCCGCCAGCGGTGACGTTTGGTGGTGGTTCGGTGAGCGAATCTCGGGTCTAGGATTCATCCCATGGTCTGTAGATCTCAGGGTTAGGGTTAGGTTCAGCGGCAGTGGCGAGCGGCGGCGACGTTTGGTGGTTCGGCGGCAGTGGCGAGCGGCGGTGGCGTTTGGTGGTTCGGTGGCAGTGAACAACTCCAGTGGTGGTGTTCAGTGATTCAGTGGCTGCGTTCGATGGATCAGTGGCGACGTTTGGTGGATCAGTGGCGGCGGTGGTTCACTGGTCAGTGGCATACCAAAGAAATTTTGATATGTTGTGGAGGATAATTTCGTCCATAGCATTTTAAAATCCTTAGGCTTAAAGGCATCTCCTTAAAAAGAATTTTCACCAACTCCTCTAATTTTCTTTCCGTTTTCATGGATCAGCCTTAAAAGAAGAAATAGGGCATTAAGAGCAAGGGCCTAAAGTAGTTGACTCCTGAGATGAAAACGGAGGGGCAACAGCTGTTATTTATTAATAATTCTATAATCTCGTGGACATGGCATCAACAACCATGATTCAAATGCACAAATAAGGCACAACGGCCTTGAGTAAAGGTTCACCAACCCCATGGACCCTCCCTTTCGATCCCCATGTGTGTTTGTCGGACCCTCCATTTCCATCTCCATAAATTGCAGACCGGATAATTTTGTACATACACTATGTACCAATCCAGTACATGCGGAGCATATTGTTCGAAGAATCTCACTGACCGTACAGTTTGCTCCACACTTGCAAAGTCAACAATGACAACCATCGAAGAGCAGAACGCTTGTTGTCTTCAGCTTGAAACGTAGATACCCTCACACTTCAAAACCCATGTTGTAAGAGAAGGTATATGAATACACCATCACCCATCTCTTAGCCAATGTGGGACTAAACCCAACACGTAACACTAACTCTCATAAAGCTTAGCTCGCACACTAATGGAATCCGCAAGCGGAGCGAGTATTTATAACGATAGAGATGGAGACCACAACCTCATCAAACCCTAGTTTGTAATCAGCACCCAAGCTCCAATCACCACGAGTGGAAGGGAGGATGGAAATGATTTCCATCTTTAGAGCTAGGGCGTGGTTGGATGCACCATAAAAATTTTAAAATAGAAGGGAAAGGGGTTGGTGAACTCGAGTTCAGAATGGAATTGTGAAACATAATTTATATTGCGCCATGTGTCCACTGAAAAGACATAAAGCAAGTAAGAGGGAACAAGCATTTAAGAGGGATGAACACTTAAAAGACATAAAACAAAAAGTAAAAGAAAACACGTACACGTGTCATGTTGAAAACTCAAGTTCACAAACCTAATCGTGAACTCGAGTCCAACTTCCTGGCCCTCATTATTATAAATATATACAATTTTGAACTTGTCTCTAAAATAAATATGCAACAAGATCAAAATGATTCTTTCATAAATAAGTAGAAACTTATAATCTTGTAAAATTACATAAATACATAATACCCTCGTATACTCCCAAATACCCATTTTTGTTTCGCACCATTCCTACTCTGCTAGTAATTGGCTAGGATTTCCTCGCCCTCTCAGGTGCAAGCTTGTTTCTCTCTCAAGATCCCACCGGGCGGGCTTCAGGAGAGTCCCGGTTCCTCATCTCTTCCTGAGCTTCAGGTGCAACCATTCAGCAGCATTTACAAACACCCTGTTTTCCATCTCCACCGACCCCGATTCCCTGCCGACATCAATGACCACCTCCCCACATCTCCATTCTCGATATGTGGTAAATGTCGTGCAAATAGGATAACAAATCGAGGTGGGAGTATTAAAAAACAAGGGGCTCGGAGCGCCCCTTTCTTTCCCCTTTTTCCCCTCCTGGATCTAGGGTTTCGGCACCCTCTTGGCCTCCTCAGATGTCGGTAGCGGCTCCGGGGAGGCCAGGACCTCAGTGGCTTAAGGTTTTGGAGAGGATCTGGCCCCCTTCTTCCCCCCCCCCCCCCCCCCCCCCCCACACACACACACACACACACACACACCTGTGAATAAAGGCTCCTCCGGCGGCGTCTTTTTGTGTTCGTAGCGAAGGAGTTCGACGGCGTCTTTTTGTGTTCGTAGCAAAGGAGTCTGGCGGCTACGCTTTCTTGCCTAATCGGTGGCCTCTCTCGGTGACAGAGGTGTGTGTCCTCTCCGGACGCAGGCGGGGGAGCAAATCTAGCCTCAAACCCTGTTAGGAGGCGATGGTTTTTCAGATCTGGCCCCCACTGAGCGGCGGCGCGGGTTCCAGTTATGTGGTAGTGGCGGCGGTCGACAGGAGACGGTGCGGCGGCAGTGCTCCTCCAGTTTGGCCGGACCACTGGAGATGGTGGCGATGGTGCACCGGTTTGGTTTTTGGGTTGTGTTTTCTTTTTTTGTTATCTTCTCTGTGTTGCTCTCCGCCAGTGTGCAGCGTTCGGTTGGTGGGATTGTGTTCACCGGTGGTGGCGTTCTTTCTCTCGCCTAGTTAGCGGTTTTGTTTCCATCGGTGGTGGCGATGTCTTTCTTGCTCCGCTGACAGTTGTCTCCGTCGGATGGTGGGTTTGTTGTGCTTGCGCTGGCCTGTGGCACCTCCTGAAGATCCAATTGTGATCTCCCTTCTGCTGAATAACAAAAAAAAAAAGATAATAGGGAGTCCTGCCACAGAAGAGATGTCTTTCATATCTCTCTCTCTCTCTCTCTCTCTCTCTCACACACACACACACACACACACACACACAAACACACACAGAGAGCCCCAACACCAACCTCTTCACCTCTTGTGTCTAGTGCTTCAGCTCATTTAGTGGGTGGAAGGATTTTTTCTTTGGGAAAGTTTGACATAAGTCCTGTTGAGAGGACTTTTGGTTGCAGGACACGTTAATTTCAAAATATAGCTCAAGTCCCTCCAGACGAATATATACTCTTTCTGAAACGAATGTATACCCTTTCTGAAGTTGGATATATATTCTTTCTGAAGATGAAGCATGCTTGCAGGGACCTTAGCTAATATAGCAAATTATGATGTCCTGCGGTTAATATTGCAAAATAGTTAAGGACCTATACCTAATTGGCCAGTTTTTTTTTTACACGAAGTTGTGGGTGAAAGTTGTGGGACCTTCAACAATCCGCCCCGAGGGGCATCACGTATGCCCCGCCCCTTTCTATGTCTATAGTTATCTTTCAGAACAATTAATATCATATAATCAGAACTAAATCGACCCTGATGCCTGAACAAATCCTTCATATATAACAAAAATTAAAAGCTGGTCCAGATTGTAGGGGTGAGTATAGAAGTAGGGTTGTTTACAAATCAACCCATATAATCTTCTCTATTTATATATAAACACCTGTCAAGTTTATGTTTACATATAAACCCATTTAATCATCCAATATTTACAAATCGACACCTATAATTAGTTGGCATCCAAGGAATATTTCCGGAATATTAATCTTTTGGCTGTTATTTATTAATCTAATGGGGAAAAAATTGATTTATCCACAATTTTAATTACTTAAATTGATATATCTTTTGTTGAATATGGACTTAATCCAAAACAAACGCAAGCATAATCCGAACCTAACTTGAACCTAATCCGAAGAATTCTCACATTGGAGGGGTATTTTTAGGTTTTAGGTAAAAATATTAAGGATGAAATCAAAAATATTTTCTCGTTGCGGATGACAGCTAACTGTAGGGGTTAATATATATGTTTGAATAAATTAAGGGGTTTATATATAAATATTATTTTGATAGGGGTTAATATGTAAATAAAGAATATTGTAGGTATTGATTTGTAAAAAACCAATATAAATATAGGGTGTTTTGGGAGTGTAACATAACTAAAACTACCAAGAATACCCTTTGTTGCCTTTGTTATGTATTTAGTTTCAAAACCAGTCCTAGATGGTAGTTTCAAAAGTTATGTGGTCCTAACTAGTAGTTTTTCCTAAAGAAAACAAACCAGAAAGAGACACAGAGATTTTAGATAGTTCGGCCTTTGTCCTACATTCACCAGCTGTAGCAGAAGAAATCCACTATCAAAATTAAAAAAAAGGTACAAATTGGAGTACCTTAACACAACGACTCTCCAAAAATGATTTTCGAACATTCAAATAACTCTAGACCTTTCCTTTTTATCGAACGGAGAGTTTCGAATCCGGAACGTTCCGAAATCCTGAACCAACACACCGACCGGTTGGATCGTCCCGAACCTAGGCCAACCCGTCACGACTAATTACGATCGATCGCATAAAGAATCGATCGGTCTACTAGCAGACTCCGCTTCGAGTATCCTGTACAGATTCATGGCCTGGGAGCCGTATATCCAAGACTAGAAGTTCCAAAAAATAGACAGCATCACAACTTTTCTCCAGAATCGTGGAGTGAAGAAGAAAACAAGTCCATCGGTACAGTGGAACATGGCATGTCCCGACTGGCGGCCTCTTTACGCAATGCTCGGCGAAAGCAGCTTCCTGCTTTGAAAGTCCCCACACGCTTTTGGGTACTATGATTGTACATATATGGTGGTCGATGAAAGACAGTGGGACATGGCCATGACTTTCGATGCCACAATGTAAATCAAACAAGACAGAGAGAGGGGTGCTTCCATTTGAAGCCACCATTTTAAGTTAAGTGAGGGCGGTGGAGCCCGTGAGCGGCATCGTCGGAGGAGGAGGAGGAGGTTGGGGCCGGTCTCAAAAAGGGGGCAGAGGGACTCGTCAATGTAGATAAGGATTGGATGGCTGGAGGTTAGGGACGTGGGTAATTTAGAACAAAAGGAGTTCAAGATTTTGGAGGTGCCAACATTAAATTGATGGGCATATCCGTGTATAGAGTCAATAGCTAGGGATGGTAACGGGTCGGGTTTGGGGCGGGTCGGTCCTATCCCGAACCCGCACCATTATATTTTATCCCGTTTCATTCCCGTCCCAAACCTGCGTTGGGTTTTGAGGACAATTTTCAAACCAGTCCCAATTAGCATTGGGAAAACCTGTGCCCGCCCTGTTTATGCATTGCATGTCGGGTCGGGTCAGGTCGGCTTTATAAAAACTACATATTTAACTTCTTGGGCTCACCTAATCTCAGCTCTACATAGCAAATGTTCCTCCTATATTACGATCACGTAGGTATTAGCACAAGACAACTT
Organism: Chamaelirium japonicum; assembly: GCA_947650365.1. Classification (NCBI taxonomy): domain Eukaryota; kingdom Viridiplantae; phylum Streptophyta; class Magnoliopsida; order Liliales; family Melanthiaceae; genus Chamaelirium; species Chamaelirium japonicum. Next base: position 47,865,475 of record OX393553.1, on the reverse strand, counting down.
ATTAGTTATTATATGATCTTGATAAGTTATATACCCGGGTCGGGTTGGGTCGCGTCGGTTGGAGTAAAACCCGAATCCGACCGGGTTTCAAATTCATATACCAAACCCGTTTTTGAGCATCCTAAACACGTCCCAATAGCGTCGGGTCGGGTAACCCGGTAAACCTGAATAATTGCCATCCCTATCCATCGCGACCGATGAGAACGATTTTTTGTTTAGTGTGGATTAGGGCTGGCAATTTCGGACCCAACACGGCAGACCCAACATGAAGTTAGCGGGTCTGGGTCAGGGCTAAACGGGTTCGGGTCGACACGATAGACCCGTTTAATAAACGGGTCGGGTCCGGGTTTAGGGTCTGGACACGGTAGACCCGGGAAGACCCGTTTAGTATTCAACAGGTCGTGTCGGGTCGGGTCTACCCGCAATCCGATACTATACTATATAATACCAGCGGGTCTTTCGGGTCAGGCCGGGTCAAGTCGGATTGGGTCGGATCGGGTCAACTGAATAGTCCCGGGTGATAAACGAGTCTTATCGGGTCTACCCATTTATTAGCGGGTCGGGTACGGGTTTAGGATCTAGACACGATTAGTTAAACGGGTCGGGTCCGGGTCTGGGGTTTTTGGACACAAACCCGACTAGACACGACACGAACACGATCCGACCCGACCCATTGCCACCCCTAGTGTGGATGAGTAATACCCCTTTGCCATTGGCCGCTTTTAAGGTCAACTTACAATTTCTCTCAAAAGAAAATTTTAAGGTACCCAGCAAGGGCCGCAACTGCATAATGGGAGAAAATATATTGTAGCACTTGTTCGAACCCTCGACCAAGGCCACAATTTGCATGTCTTACCAACTGAGCTATAGTTTGGTAAAGGTACAATTTACTTGCATTGATTAAGTCCTTAGATTAAAAAGGGACCAATCGGAAGGTGGGTATTGTTCACCAACATTAAAAGTGGGTAAATAAAATAGTTCTCATGACTCCTTCAAGAAGGGGAGGAAAAAAAAAAGTTTCCCAAGAGTTATGTGTAATTTTTACAAAATAATATTTAAAAATACTAAATTAACATCAGCTCCAAATTATTTACCTCTTATGCTTTTGCTCGTCAGCTCAGAAGCCACGGTGGATCCCCGATAAAACCGCTGCACGAACTATCGGTCGATCCAAAGAAATTTGCTATGGATCGATTCGTGTTAAGCCTTTGATATACATTATTACATTGTTAGCGCCTCTCTTAACAGTTCAGGCTTTTAGATGAGTTGCAAGGTAAAGACGTCTAAATCATTGCACCCGCTAGCGGGTTTTGTTTCTAAATAGTTGCACCCGCTAGCGGGTTTTGTTTTGACATTTCTAATAAAAAACCACTATATACAACGACGGTTAATAGCGCATGTCCAGAAAGAAAAAAAAAATCTCTGAGCTCCAGAAATAAATAAAAAAGTTTTACAAAAAATAAATAAATAAAAATCATAACATGTGGAGGCTGAACTCACCAATTTGGTAGTCAACAACATCCAGAGCTGCATTAGCTCAAGACACACCCAGATACCCTCTCCACAAAACACCAAACAGCCTCATGCAGCTAACATCGTCAGCAGGCCACTAGAAGAGCCCATGAAAACTGAAACACATTGCCACCCAATGATTTACACATCACTTTGAATCGAAGATGGGCCCTCAGCAGTTTCATGTGTACATGTACAGCTTGGATTGCAGATGTAGATCCGGCCTCCACCATTGATGTATGCCATGAGCCCTCCTGAAGTCTGGAGAAGGACCCATGTTAACGGTCAGATTCGCCGATGGAAGGAGGTGCAACGGCTCCGATTCCCATCCGAACGCACTCAGTAATAGATCACCGATGGAATTCTGCGTCGCCAACCTCTCGATGCTCCCGGCTCCGATCTCCTCCATGTTTTTCCGGTGCGCAAAGTACCCGACGTACTCCGAACAGATATGATCGGCCGGATTCACGAAAAGTTGCGGAACCCATGGTGACAGAACCGCGAACGAATCCTCCGTCGCCGGCCTCTCGCGGCGGCCTTTCAGGGCAACGGCGAGCCCGGCTGTGAACAAGCTGCTTGCGATCCGAAGGCCATACTTCATCTTCTCGTCTTTGATCCTCTCGATCGGAGCCGAGACGAACGGCGGGTTGAAGAGAAAGGTTTCAAGAAGGATACCCCTCGTCGCCAAGTTCTTCCCAGCAAGAATGGCCATGGCTGAACCCAACGAGTGGCCAGCTAGCCAGATATTCACGCCCCCAGCGACGGAAACCACGGTGTGAACGGCTTGCATTGCGATCTCGGACCTGGAGGTTCTGTGGAGGCCATTCTGGATGAAGTGGAGGTCCAGATCGAGATCCCGAGTGAAGGATTCCTTCTTGGTGATGGTGCCTCTGAATGCAACGACGTACTTTGGAGCATTCACGGCCAGAGCTGAAGAGCTTTGGATGGTGGCAGGGGGCTGGAATTCGAATATGGCGCCGAAAATGGAGGAATCGGCATCGTCGATGAGCTTGCGGATCGGTTCGTAATGAAAGAACTGCCACCAAGCAGGTGCAAGGGCTTCAGGCCCCTCACGATTTAGTTGTCGATCACGCTCTAGAACGTATACACCCTGAACAAGACTGGCAGCAACTGACCTCCGATGATGCTTGCATTCCCTGTTTATAGTGCAAAATAAAAGGAAAATTACTAACATATCATTCATCCAAATGCATTGTTTGGTTGTGAGATTTTGTGAAAAACCAGTTTTTATGAAATCAATTTTATCAAAACCGTTGTTTGATTGAGCCTCAGAATATCTTTGGCTTTCTCATTTAGGTGCCCAGTTTTGATGTCAATCAATCCTAAATCCTTCTAATTTGATCCTTGTCCTTTCTTAAAGTCTCCCTATAGTGGTGCCTAAAAAGGCAAAACAATCCTTTTGAGCCCAAGGACCAACAAGTTCTGCTCGCTTTGCCCTGATAAAGAGTCCAAGTTCTCCTTTCACCATTACCCTCAGTCAAGATAGATACTTAGACTCTTTGGAGCTTTCCATCTTTCTTATATGAAGGGCCATTCATTAGGTTTTTTCAATATCTTGTTATTATTCCATTTCAACATTATCTTCAACTTCATCCCTACCAAAATTCTTTAACATTTACAAAGTGGATTCGTCCCTTTCTTCATGGGTTGGCCACTTCACCGATCTGTCTAATCATAGAAATTTGTGGTCCTCATATTCTCCTATTTCTTGGGTGATTCCTCCCCTTCCTTTGGCAATAGCCAAACATTCAACTCGTTTGGGTGACACTAATCTATGTGCATGATGCGTACAATTTTGGGAATTTCAGCAAGAAAGAATATGACTAAAGACAATAAGGAAGAAAATTAGGTTGGCTCCACTTTTTAGTATGTCCAGTAAGCAACAAATTGAATTAGGCCATCAACATAATTGTAGCAAGATTTTCTTTTGAGTAGTTTCATCTCCAACTAAAGATTTCCGCTCAAATTTGGATTCAATCAAGCACTCCTAGTAAGATTTTTTAGTTATATTTCCTTGAATGAATCAGTTTGGGTATTTTTATATGTATTAAATGGATTAGGATTCTATTTTAAGTAATTTTAGTTGGTTTGCAATTTTGAGTAATCCAAATCACAAAAAGAGTGAATGGTAATTTGGGTCTTCTAGTATTAGTTCTACTGTGATTTTTGGATCTATTTTTGAGTTAAGAGACTTTAGTACCCTTACTCAATTGGAATTAAGGAGTTATAGTTTAGTACATATTAGGTCAGGAAAACTGAATTTATCTTTAGATTTTAGTTGGGGTCGGTGTGCAAGTCTATAAGAACATACAAGGGGTTGATGGATTTAGCATGATTTATGAATAACCTTTCTGATGCTATCCCCTCTTTTTCCAAGTGTTTGATGATTTCTAGCTGTACAAAAGAGGACTCCATGAGCAACCGATCTGTTGAATTACTAGGAGCTATGAAGCACAGACACGGGTACGGCGACACGACACGACACGGACACGGCGACACGACATTTCTTCAAAAATGAAGGACACGACACGGCTAGGACACGGCAATTAATATTTATTATTTTATATAAATAATATATAATACATGAATACTACATAGAGATGCTTAATTTCGAAGAATAATTCATAAAACATGCTCCAACTAGATGGGAAATTACTTTATGGTTATGTTTAAGAAATTTCAATGGTAGCACAATACCCAATTTGACAACTACTAAATTTTTTCTTTTGGTAATTTCAACGATTCAGTCTAATCAAAATTGAATTGAAGAGGGAAAAACGAAGTTTATTTACTATGGGGTTGGATTTGGCACTATGGGATACTCACTAGAGGTCATAGGGGTAATGACAACTATCCAATAAAGTTCACAAAATCCACAAAGTTCTAGAATTATTGCTAAAAGATTATCTTAATATTTGTAAGAAAAACCCTATTAATTATATCCTATGATGTTATAACCTTAGAGGATATAAGTTAAAGCCAAATCTTAATCACAATCGTCCATTACACCAAGCCCCAAACAAATCATCCAACTCATCCTTGATCCCATGCAAACAATGTCACTGCCGTGTCCCAGCCGTGTCCTGGCCGTGTCTCAGCCGTGTCCTGGCCGTGTCCCAGCCGTGTCCGGCAGTGTCCTGGACAAAAAAAAACCAGGACACTTCGGAGCCGTGTCCGACACGTGTCCGGGCCGTGTCCGAGCCGTGTCCGTGTCCGACACGTGTCCGACACGGACACGGGGCCCTCTACGAAGTGTCCGTGTTTCATAGACTAGGAGAAATGGTGGTGCCAACTCTATCAAATATATGGTTTTTATCAATGTTGTTTATATCGGTTTTCTCTTTCCATCTCATTAGTGTTCCATATAGTCCTTTCGAAACTGAAAACAGAGTCATAACTGTCTTCCTAAACCTCATACCTATCAACCCACATAATTTCCCATGTAAGGATTTTGCCTTCCATGGTTCACTTTTACAGAAAGATCAAGTAAATTCCAATGAATCTTAAATTAAAATCAATCCCTCCACCTGATCCTTCAAACGTATCAACTATGCCAAACCAAAGATTTAAACACATCATCTGTCCTTTATAATTACATCTTTAAAGATTAAATCAATCCAAAACTCAAACCTGAAACTAAATTTCTAGCGACCACCATCACTTTAGTGATGCACACAAAAACCTAGACCCTTGGGCCTTGGCTCTTTGATTGTCCTGTATCAATTAGGTACCAAAGCCTCAGATTGGCTACCATCTTCTATCATAGTGGTCGAACCCTTAAAGGTGATTGTGGAGAGACAAAAAGAGGATTTATCATCTAAGTTTATGGCTCGACATATTGAATCCACTTATCACCAAATATCAATGATAGGGTGAGCAGAAATTTTGGAATACCATGTACGTATTTTACTAGTTAATCTTGCCCTTTGGGTTTCATCAACATCCATACAAGACTGCATGGGAGAAAGATGCAATCATTGTCACAATAGATGTCACTTTCAGACTTGGCATGCATTATGATTTTGTGTAATGTCATACCAAACAGATGTTACTTGTATCTTACGAGCAACCATGGACATTATTGAAAGCAGTAAAGTGATGAGGCCAACACATACGCCTTCAAAATCTACAGGTGAGAATAAAATTAAAGCCAATAAAGTTTAAGGAAGCTCATAAGAAAAAGACAAGAGGCTAGTATTGAAGCAAATAAAGTTTGAGGCTCCTAAGAAAGACAAGAAGTCAACTTCTGACAATGTTAGAAGACACTCGTGTCCAGGAAAATAAACAAGTCAACATGTATTCAAATGTCTAACAGCACGGGACGTTCATAGAAATGATGTATCAGGCACTTCAAATATGTTCTCAAGTAAAAAATTTAAAAGTTTGGATCCCACAGAGAATTTGACACTCCAGAATCTTTAAAAATTGCATCCATTAAAAGGCAATATGATTTTGCCCCTCAAATAAAACTTCATGACAATGGCAGCTTTTTCATATTTCTTTAGGTTGTATAATATTTTGGAGTACTCATTTGTCACTTACAATATAATCATAATCAAAGTGGATAACCACAAGAGAACTATCTATAAGTTGCACGGGTATATTATGTCAAGAAACAGCAAAGCATAGCCGTATACTAGTCAGGACTTCTAAAAATAACTTTTTAAAAAAACAAAAAATATACATCGACATAAAAAGAAAAAACATGTTTTTAGAAGTTATACCTATTCAACATAAGAATGGTGGTTGAATCACGAATTTAATTTTGATAATAAATGTCAAATTTATATATAATTAGTCCAGTCTCCATGAATTTTTTTTGGCTCTCACCCTGTGTAACACATATCCAAGTGTCTGAATCCAATATTGATGCAGGACAAAAGAGGATTCCGCAAAAATTGATCAATCGTTCTTCGAGGGTGGAGAGTTGAGATAGAAATAAAGGAATAGATAAAGAGATGATTACCAAGGAATTTCACACTACGGCCTCTCGTCGATCTCTCGTTGGCTATACCTAGGACTCTCGCCGTTGGGGAAAAAGAACCATCATAGCAACTTCCATAAGCTTTTAATAATTTTCATTCAACAATAATTAATGACAGAAGAGGACTTTAAGCCTCCAAGCATAAAAGACCCATTAGAAATATTACTCTTATTATGCTAAGCAGGCAAGCAGCTAAAGACTAGGACTTCGAAACCAATAAGTAAACACTTATTACTTCAATGCTCCTAAACAATGGAATTTCATTCATGGTTCATCCAATCTGGAATAGGCCAGGGCCTCGGAATTAGTGCAAACGGGGCTTGATTCCCATCAAATACTCTTAGCGCAGCTTGTATATATGCTTTGTAATAGTGCAATCCCCAGGCAAAAGTGACTGGGAAGTTGAGAGAGAGAGAGAGAGAGAGGGATTCCCTTAGTAGGTCGCCTCACACATTAGATTCTGAAGATTGGACAGTCCAACTTGAGTTACCCGAAGGTACTGTAGTGCTAGTAACCGAAGGGTTTATCATATATTATAGTCTAGAAAGATGAAACGAGGCGAGCATCCTTTGTACCTAGTGATGCAAGAAATGGAGTAAAAAGAAGAAGGGGATACTCCAAAAAAATAAAAAACTCAAAGAGTTGAGTGTATTTTCTGATAATTAGCTTCAAGAGACTGAAAATTCATAAGGAAAACACTCATGTGACCTCACATTCTATAGTCAAAGAGCTCAAAGTGACGGTGAAGATTAAAGAGGAGAAATACAATAAGAGCAAATTCTTGGACATAAAGAAGATGGCATATTGAAATTGTCCAAAGTGAAGCAACTAAAGAGCAAAATCTCGTAAACAGCTAGAGACAGTTAATGCAAAAACATCAATTTTAAAGATGAATTACTAAAAGAAAATTAATAATTCAATTATGCAAAGGTGTCATTCATATGTCACTAACCTCAGTTGAGTGAGGTGCAAGATATCCAATTGTAGGATTATGTCATATAAAAAAGCTGAAAGTGGTACAAAGAAAGATTAGATTATGAAACTTTACAAGTTTAGGATGAGATTCGCTACAACAGAAAAGAATGGTATAAAAAAAATTTCAGGTTTCATGCAAAAAATAAAATGAAGGAAGAAAAAAAATGAAACAAAAATAGAAGGTTGGGTGCACCACTTAAATGGTCTTGGCAGCACTAAACTGAACTCGGACACCAACAACAAATTTCCAGCCATTTTTCAAATAGACAATTTTAAGTGATACTCCCATCGCCTCTTGCAACATTTCTTTATTAAGGTTCCACCGTCATACTACATATGAGCTCAAAACTCATATTAAAAAAGATTCTGCAAACCTTATTACTTAATTTCATTATCATCCAAGTTTTATCAAATGTCAACAATATGGAAGATTGACAAGAATTTTCAAATCGACTATCTACCCGGAGCCAACTCTTTGAGCTTGATGCCGGAAACCTGACCAAGGCAACTTGGTTAGAGAGGGGGGCATCGCAAAAAACCTACCCGGGCAGTTGGCCGATAGGTAAATATACCTTGTTTTACACAATTTATGCTCATGCAACAAAGAAGAAAGCAATAAAAAATTTGGGTAAATGGTCCGTAAATTACACAGACCCCTTGTAGTTTGATGAATTATCACTTTCACCCCCTCATGTTTAAACCTTACAAATGTCCCCTAGTTTGAAAAAATTAACACTATCACACCCTCGTGAGGGATGTTTGTGTAAGGAAATTGAAACTACATGGGGGGCATTTGTATGGTTTTAAACATAAGGTGGTGAAAGTGATAATGGTTTAAACTACAGGAGTCTATGTATTTTACCCTAAACATTTTAAAATAAAATAAAATAAAGCCATATGTAATTAAAATAACATTCAAAATCACTTTGTATTTCTTCAAAACATCATTAATTTAAACAAAGTATGAGAATAATCATAATCATAAATCATGCCATAGCCATCACAACCTAACCTTATCAATGCAATATATAACTATTCTTGTTGTCAATGCAACCTTCTCCATGTCTTTTGTAACAACTTCTATGAAAGTTATTTTAAGTCTTCCTCACTTTCTTGACCCATCTACACTAAACCCAGACCTTCTCCTTGTAGGCTTCTGTTGTACAAGCCTATACCATTTTATATATTTCCTATTATTTTCTCTTCAATTGATATAACTCTTACCCTTCCTCTAGTATACTCAGTACTCTTCCTATCCCTCTTAGTTTTACTGCACATCCAGCTCAACATCCTTGCCTCTGCTTCACCCATTAGGTAATACTCGTCTTCATTTGGCTTGCTATGGTGCCATTAGTAAACTATTTAAAGTGCGAAGGTAACCAACACAGGGTTACAGTGTTGAGCATTATTCTTCTTCGTCATCTTGCCTTCTATTGTGAAGAGGCCAAAGTGGATCTCCAGCCAGCCATCCAGCCAACCATTCACCATGATATTTTGTATGGCGGTTTTGCATAGTGCCGTTGGAGACGTTGAAGCATTTTTTCTTGTCAAAGCTCCCATTCACCATTATTGACTCAGAATATTTTGGAAGACTCGTTGAGATCAAACATACGGTCTCCAAAAGCTTCCTTGAGCACATAATGCTGCAGTAAAGCTCCCTTGAGCTTCTTTGGTATGACAGAACAGCAGTCTACAGCTTTGAACTGGACAGCTTTCTTTTGGCTCGATTTACTTCTAAAACAATCTGAAGCACTTCAGTTTCCCACTAATCCCCTTTTCTAGCTCTATCCACATTGTTCATTATTTATTCTCTGTTCCTATGGCCTGCCAAATATGGCATAATCAATTCTAATCTATCAGTCCTTCTGATTTGTCTTGTTTGACAAAGACTTCATCTCCATGTGCCATTTTATAGCACTTCTTTCTCTTTTTAATCAATTCTTCCACATACATTGTGAAGTTCATAATCTAACTTGCTACTTTTTTCTCTTACTGAACCAATTTTCATTGTTTCCACCCTTTATTATTTAGTGCTATTTCATTCCTAGCCTAATCCGAGATTCTTATTTATCCACCAAGTATCTAGTTCTTGCACATGTGCTTATTCCGTTCTACCTTGCATTGCATGTGTTTGAAGCAATTCCCCTTATTTTCACCTATTATTTCTTTTCAATTCTCTCTTCAGCCTTAATTAATGGTGATATCTACCAACAACATTGGAGGCATCGGTATTATGTTTGACGGGACCAACTACATGATTTGGAAGGTCTCTATAAGTACTGATTTGATAACTAGTTACTTACCGAATCATATTGATTCAAAGGTTCATTCTGAGGAAACTTTCATGGTGAAGTGGCTGCATGTAAATTGGAGATCATCAATTGTCATGTCTGTAAACTTCTTCAACCAGATGTCCCAGCTCTATGTCCTCCTCTTGTCCATAATTTTTCAAGCAATTGCTATGAAAGACCACCTTAAGAGGCTTTGTGAGCACCATCCTTTGTGCTCCCCTTGCGGATGGACGTTATGCTACTACTATTTTGGCACCATTCATCAAATTTTTGGTATGCATAGTCTTGCTAAAAGGAGGCACCATCAACAGCAGAGCATCTCTTCTGAGGCAGGTGTGTCACATGGTTCTAGAAATTCTATGGGTACTCTTTCCGCTAAGCACTCCGGACAACTTGCTCATCTCCAGTATAAGACAAAAGGCAGCAGTACCTTAAATACATGTGATGAGAAAACCCAACAACAGAACAATTGTTTTGCATTCTTCCTATTACTGGAGGTTCTCTGAAGCACAACATGAGATCCTTATTACAATTCTATTTCATCGTATTTCGACACGAAATCTTTAACAAATTATAGATGTCATAAGTGATTATCAAAACTTATGTGAGCAATTCGCCTGTATAAAGATAGTTGAATGTTAAAAGGTACGGTTCTGCCCAATCTATAATATTATTTGGACCAGAGACAGTTGTTGAGATGCCAATGTAAATTCTTTTCAGAGGGCTTCATATGCAACCTTCCATGAGCCTGAATCCGTCCAAATTGCAATCAACACTTAATCAGAAAGCATAATGCAACATAATAAAACTAATTGTTTGTTTAGTCTAGATCAAAGAAAGCTAATTCTCAATAAATATAAGAGATCCTACACTATTTGGTCATTACGTTCAAAGTACAGAAAAAATGATCAAAAGTAGAAAACTTATAAGCACCTTACCAATTTACAGAGGTCAGATGTACAGGTCCCGAAAGGCCAAATTTATCCCTCTTTGAGACCATTGCATTAGACTCTGTTTAGATCTTGCAAATTCAAAGAAGATTCCACTGAACAAAAGGAAAGCAAAATATAAATATTGTGAGAAGGAACGTTTCACGATCAGACAGCAGTCTCCAGAACTGATGGTATCTTAATTTCCTCAATAACTTTACAAAATATAAGTATCTTTCATTATATACTAAGAAGTGAAAAAGAAGCATTTTGGTAACAAATATTTTGAAAACTATATAGCTCAACTTTCCTCACTATCCTACAGTTCAGTACTTGGAAGTTGAAACATAACACATACCACCGAAGTTGGAAGCCTTGTCATAGAAGAAATGTGAGGATTTCATGCGGATTCAAGTTACCTCTCATTTCATGCTAACATCTACCTTTGAAGTAGGAAAGTCTAATGAACCCACCAGTAGTAAAGCCATTTGCAATATAAAGAAATAGCATAAAAAACTTGAACCTCATATTGGGAAACCAACTACACTACTCCATTGATAGTTAGGGGGAAGGTAAATCAAATAAAGTTTCTTCTTCTTTTTTTGACAAAGTAGCATAATACTATTGGAGATCGGTATAGAAGGGTCAAGTCTTCATTATACTTTTTCTGCAAACAAACAATGCTCCCCCATGCCTGGTTGGCAACGAATCGACCAAGTTGCTTTGCTACTCTTAAACAAAAAAGGAGTATTGTATGTTAAAACAGTATTCAAGACCCTGTCAAAGGCAAGAAACCCCTCCAAGGAACATTTTGATGGAAATCAAAATGAATTACAGATTTTAAAAACGTGAAAAATTCATTGCAAGCAGTTGACTGTTTGAAAGAAAATCTTCCCAAGTGATCCTGTTTGTATTTACCAGCAGTAGTTAATGTCTGTGAAGAATTCACTCAAATGTAATGTGCTGTACTGAGGGGATACAAACAGGGCCTAATAAAATTTGCATCAACTGGCCCCAATGAACTTACTTAGAAGTATTAAGAACAGAACAAACAAAAAGAGTCTAAAGGCCCAAAGAAACAGAAACTGCTAAGGTGCAACCATAGAAAGTATATTTTATGTTGTTTGCATACTGCACTAGATTATGGAAAGAAACAAAGCTAGACACCTGAATCAATTTGCTCATCATAGAACATAGAAAAAATGTATTAATAGAAAGAGATCGGCTTGTCACCTAATCCCTTCTTACTCCTCTAAAATCCACTATAAAGAATGAAGCCAACTTCAAGTCGGTGTTGAGTTCCAACTACTTAGTAGTTAGTACTTTTGACAAACCAAACTTTAGCCTGGCCATCTAGATGAGATCATGAGACAAATTCATCCAAGTTTTATGCCATGATCCAAGGGATGAGAAGACTCTAATCAAGCCTCAATATTGTTCGAGAAAAAAGATTTCAACATGTTCCCAATTGCCCCTCTTATTATAAAGTGGTTAGCAGGGGCGGAGCCAAGAAATTTTTTTAGGGGTTGGCAGATGTGAACCAGAGATTATTGATTGATGGTTAATGGATAATATTAAAAAAATGTAAAATTTAATCATTATGAACGATAAGATAAAAGTAAATATTTTGATAATAGTTTCAGAGCAATTGCTCCACCTCTACACTCTAAGTATTTACCGCGGCCAGGTAAGTTGTTAAACACTACTCGAGCAAGGTTATGAGAAGTATATCTGTCTATAGTAGATTCTGGTAAACTAAATGTAATCTGATCTGACCCCGGTCCCCTTATAATTGAATGTTTCAAAAACTAGACGAATATGGAGCTATATTAAAGCATGCTATATTATTTTTAAATATATAATTGGCCTACATTCATGAGGAAATATTGGTTAAAGCATGTTATTATTTTTAAAATATATAATTGATATTCTTTATGAGGAAATATTGGTTCTAGTTCAATTCTACTAATCGATTTAAACAGACTAATATTATTTAGTGGTAATTCATCCGATTCATGAGTTATAAATAAATAAATGGTCTAGTGCAAAAAAGGATGTCAGTAAAAATCCAAGTAGGTCCTATTATCACTTCCAATTCCCAAAACAATGCCAGCATTGCCATTTACTCATTAATTCAATTCATGTAGTGATTTGTCATTTATCTAAACCTTATATTTCTAAAAAACTTTCATATCTTGTCAATTGATTACGGCCATTCGACTAACTAGGAGTCATAGCAAAACCCACAAAAACATGAAGATATTCAATGTTATTGTACTACGGCTTGCACCTGGCATCATAACCGTCGAATTAAGTTGGTATCATCTGTTGTTTAACCTCTCTCCACACCAAAATGTTTTCACCAATCTTGTGCTTCATCAATTGGTTGAGATTGTCGTGCGATACCAGATTGCATAGTTTGATTGTAAAATCGAAAATTGCCCCGAGATACAGTGATCAACATGAAAACCTTTTTTTTCCTGCTTCAAGAGGGGCATTGACAGTTGGGCTACATGCATCCACTATAACGAACTAGAGACAACAAGTACAGGAGAATGTTCTTTTGAATTTCAATTGCCCCTCCCGGCCACCATTTGGCTCTGCCTATGGTGGTTAGCCATTTGTCACAATTAAAACATATTTCCAAGAGTGATCCCATCAGGGTGCCCAAGAAGACCACGGCCAAGTAAAGTGGTATGGACGGTGACAACCCAGGCCTCCCAACCGTTGGAGAAGACAAGAGGGAAGTCTGTCGAGCTCGGGAGGTAGTCTCATGTGTATTCGAAACAAAGGCCCTCGGGAGGAGGCGATGGGGTCGGAGTTAGATCCATAAAGGAAGACTCGGCCATGGTCGCGCAACAAAGAGGAGAAGCAGAGGCGAGCATGGAAGTACTCTTAGAAGCACTCTACGAAGGCTGGGGTGCCTCGGGGTTCCATCAAAAGCACTCTAGGAAGGGTGGGGGTGCCTCGAGGTGCCCCCAAATTGTTGTTACTCTGATAAGGAGGGGAGGGTGCAACCCAGTCGGGGCGCCAGCTAGGATGGTGCCCGATCTGGGATTAGCAGAAAGGTAGTGGTAGAGGCTGGTGATTGGATCTCGAAGCAGAGGAGGCTCGCGATTGGATCTCCAGCAAGATCTCGAAGCAGAGGAGGCTCGCGGTTTGATCTCCAGCAAGATCTTGAAGCAGAGAATGTTGGTGTTGGATATAGGATTAGCGGAGACTGGTGGCTGGAGAAGAGGTCATCGGCTAGATCTCAAAAAGAGATGAGGTATAGGGGATCTTTCGACCGGCCGAGAGCCCGAGAAGAGATCGGAGGAGCAGCTCGAGGAGATCTGGCGACCATTCGAGAAGAGCTCTGAGCAACGTTGCACAGTGATTGAAGATTGAAGGAGCAGCTATCGAGCAATGACTGAAGATCGGAGGAGCAGCTCGAGGAGATCTTCCGACCAAACGAGAGGAGTTCCGAGCAATGTCGGTGCGGAGTGCTTGATCTGAGGAGCAGCCCGGGCTCAAGGAAGAAGGCGATCCCAAAGGAATGGATCACCAGTGTGCGGAAAAGGGCTAAATCAATGGCCCTGATAATATGGTCACCAATAACCCTAGGAGAGAGAGAGAGAGCAATGTTTAAAAAGGCGAAAGGCGTACCGAGGCGTTTTTCCATTGGAGAGGCGAGGCGTAAGCCTCAAGGCGCACTGAGGCGTAAGCCTCGAATTTTTTCGAGGCGTTTTGGTAAATAAAAGTTTAAAAAAGAAAAAAATCAGAATAAATACTATTATTGAATGCATAATAATAATTGAACTAGATATGCTGCATATGCATAATAAATCACAATGTGTTATAAATATCTTACATGACACGATTGAGGGCTCCATCGAGCAATCTAACAACAAAATAGAAAGTCAAATTGCTCAAACACGCTTAATTCTTTAATATTCAAAATAATAATTAAAATAACAACTAACAAGTAATAACAAACAATAAAATACGAATATAGGACTAACATTGTCAAGATTAAAAAAAAAAAAAGATACAAATACAAAGAAAAAATCATAGAAAAACCTAGTAGAAGATACAAGATCATGATCCATACCTCTAAACTTGAAACAAATCTTTACCTCTCACAGTCTCACGAATACAACTTCGAAATCAAAATCGAAAAATAAATGCGCACTAAATCTTTATTTTGGGTTTTTGGAGACAAGGGGGTTTCAAAACCTAAAGAGATCTAAAAGGATTTAGGAGGTTTCAATCAGTGAAAAAAGAGTCCATAAGGACGATTTACATATCGATCCCTTAGTGACCCCCCACACCAAACATTGGTTTTAACCCCTCCACGCCCTATGTTTCACGTTTGGTGCAAGAGGCGTACACCTTGAATGCCCTAAGGCGTGCCTCAAACAAAGGCGTACGCCTCTTGATGCAGAGGCGTGGACTTTTTATATGTGACTGCTGAGGCGTAAGCCTCGAGGCAGTACAGGACCGCCTCACCTTGAGGCGGGCCTCGAGGCGTAAGCCTCGAACGCCTTTTTAAACATTGAGAGAGAGAGAGAGAAAGAAGGCTAGGGATTTGGGGGAGAAGGAGGGATTATTAGGGCAAGAGGCCAATATTTATACAAGAGGATATTAGTCTCATACACAGTGGAATATTGTATATCCTACTATATACAAATATCCCTTACATGTACAAAGTCTTCGAAGCCAAGTTTTCTCAAGTTGGAGAACATGATGCATTTACTATCAAAGTTTATGAGAAAACAATGAATAAAAAGAGGAAAAGAGAAGATAAGCATTTTAAAGGTGGGACCAACCAGCTATGCTTGATAAATAACACGGGACCAGCCCACCATAACTCATACCATGAGACCGGGCCTAGTTTTTTATAATAAAAAGAGTCCAAGTAGGAAAGAAAGGGACAATCGACCCTTTGTCAAAGACATATAGAAAGGACCGACCCTTCATGGGCCATTCATATAACCCTTTTGAGTTGCAAGTGAAAGGGGGGAATGCCCCTCCTTTTTTCAAGCTAGGCTCGTAGAACATATAAAATAAGGAACACATATACCCAAGGCTAGGGTGTATATTTTAATGTCAATGGGGTTTTCTTGTACTATAAATATAGTATGACCATTTTTTATCCATCAAACATTCGGAGTTTCCTCTTCTATTTGTTGCATTCTCTTGTTGCAGTTGCCTTGAAGCCTAGGTTCCATGATGCTATTCCTACCCATTAGAAATGAGACTCTTATAATACTTATCTTTCTTTTATTTATTGTTCTTTCAAATTTTGCAAATATACTCTCAATTATGCATCTATACTAGTTTTTTTTTCCCCTTATATCAAACCATCCATTATCCTATATCAACCAATTAAACCCCTTAAGTCTTCCCAAACCCAAAATTTATGTACCAACCTTATGCCCATCAACATACTGTTAATTTATAGCTCATTGTTGACTACTTTTACTGCATCATATTAGATAAAACCCAGATCTGATCTCTCTTTCTCGAGCCTAAAATTGTCCCATACCTCACCCAATTCCTACATTCATCAAAATCCTTCCATGTCCTGAATCAAACTGCCCCCCACATTCTTTGATTAATCTCTAACTTCCTGATATTGGTGTCCCATAGTAGCCCTAGATTTGAATTCACAATAAATCACAAGCCTCTCACATCAATTAAAGAAATTAAAAAAAAAAAAGACAACCCATTTATCCTAACAAGAATTGTGAACAACCCAAAAGGAAATAGCAACACATCATGCGGCTCAAACCATCCAAAGAACTGAAACCCCTCACCTGAAACCAGAAGTCGAGATCCAATCCGGAGAAACTAACGGGAAATCAGGAGAAACAGGGTCCCGAGAAAAGGGCACGATCTGGTGGTGTTGGTGGGTGGGTGGGGGGGGGGGGGGGGGGAGTGGGGACGGGAAGGAGGAGGAGGAACGAAGGGCAATGCGTGAAGAAACGTACCGACCTTCTTTCTGATTTCCTATAGCCGGTGCACCGACGGGCGTTCAAACATGTTGTTGGGGAGTTCGACTCCTCTGCAATAACTGGAGGCCGTTGGTTGTGTTGGATCCGTCCGATACAATCACTAAGGGTGTGACTGAAGGACGGCCTCTACACAACCAACGGCCTCCAGTAATTGTAGAGAGGAGTTGAAACCGTTATGGCTGACACGTCATCGTATTGATTAGTTTTGGTGAGTTCATATCTCCTCCAGTCCCTCGGCCCAGTCGGTGGGGCCGGAGCGCAACACAGCCGCACGATGGCTGGTGACCCAAAAGCAAATACATCATAGCCGCCCGATGGCTGGGTGACCTGTCAACGAATCTGATGCAGATATGGGTATGTTTTTTTGATCCGATAACGGTTTGAATCCGATAATCGTAACTTAACAAATCGGATATGAATTTAGACCAATCCGATCCGTTAAGAGCTCGATCCAACAAACTATTATATTTTAGGGGGATTGTGTGAAAAGTTTTGTTTAAAAAATATTTTTGAGCTATAGGATAGACAAAATTCTGATATTGCATCAGGTCTCTCCCAGAAATACCATTGTACAACAAGTCCTTCCGGTCACCAAGTTTGACTTTCAAACCATTCAAAAGATAAAAATACCCACACGTGACTGTACAAAAAAGTATATAGAATCCGGATTTATATAAATAAATCACTGTAGTAATGGATACTCTTTTCGGGCAGATTGTTACTCTTGCTATGGTGAAATCATTGTAGCAATTTTTTTAGGCGGGATTTTTCAAACAAAAAAATGCTATAGTGATTTCACAATAGCAAAAATAGTAACAATCTGCGGTACAATAGTAACAATCTGCAATACAAAGAATATCAATATGTACAAAGAGTAACATTTGCTACAGTGATTGCACTGTAGCAAAAATATTCCAGCGATATTCCTAAAAAAATTGCTACAATGATTTTATTGTTGCAAGAGTGATGATCTGACCGCAAAAGAGTATCCATTGCTACAGTGCTTTTGTGTGCATACATCCAGATTCTTCACATTTTCCTGTATGGTCATGTGTATGGGTAAATGTGTACAGTAGGTTGTCCGGATTCTATTTACTTTTCTACAATGTCACATGTAGAGGCCAAAAAGGTACAATAAAAACAGTTGTGGTGGAGGGACCTTACCCACAACTGAAACGTGGTATGTCCTCTACTTAAAACCAACATGCTACAAGGACCTTATCCATATTATGCCTATATTTCATTCATTGTTAGATTGAATTGCTTTAGATCTAAGGCCCTACGGGTTAATATAAAAAAAATGATTCTCATGACCCCCGATCGAGAATCAGATTTTTATCCTAGTCCTTCTAAGTCCCAAGTTGAAATCAATTGTTTTTCTGTGGATTCGATGCTCAACGATATCACAACCGTCCGATGTACTCCTTCCCATGATCCAGATTCTCATCCGAATCCGATCTGATTCGTACTTAAACGGATATGGATTGTGGGTTTTTTGATTCATTGATCCGATAATGGTCCGAATCTGCTTTGTACTTTGTCTTGCCTTTCGTAGATAAAGTGCCTGATTTTAAAGAATTGGTATTTATGCCTGGTAGGTGAAAATGATGAGGTACTTACCTTATTGGGTTGGCAGAATTAACCTTCACCAGGTGAAGTGCCTGATTTTAATTCACCTCTCTCTACTAATGAGACACTTTTTGATGCAGAGGAGCATCTATAGATGGTTTTGATATTGGAGGCGCAAATGAGGAGGAGCCTACGGACGGAGCCAATAAAATGTTCTATGACCTTGTACACCTCACCTCACCTCATCTTATCCATCTTGACATCACAAACTCAGAAGTCTTGGCTCTTGGCTATTGGGTCTTGGTCGTCACACCCAATATGGGACGCAACCCATCTGGCGCCGTCAAAAGATACATGAGTCTTTTATAAACAAATTATGGATGGTTTACAAACCCGCAAGATTTGACAAAGATGGTTCAGACACGATCGCTTCTTAGTCCCTTAATAATTCCAAGTCACGATCTTTATCGAAAACTGGCACAAAACTACCAATCAACAAAGTTGCCAAAAAAACCAGAACCAACAAGAGCATCAAGTCTGCTCTAAAATTCCCTTTTGATGCTTACCCTAACCATCCTCAACAGTGATCTTCTCAAAGGCCCCCCAGCAGAATATCCCCTGAGATACCAGTTGCTGAGAGATTCACTGGACTAACTTCAGAAGAATAGGAAAACACACCAGCAACTGAGTCCGAGACCAAC
The DNA here is from genome assembly GCA_947650365.1 of Chamaelirium japonicum. Classification (NCBI taxonomy): domain Eukaryota; kingdom Viridiplantae; phylum Streptophyta; class Magnoliopsida; order Liliales; family Melanthiaceae; genus Chamaelirium; species Chamaelirium japonicum. The sequence continues at coordinate 47,846,497 of OX393553.1, read as the reverse complement.
TTAACTAAGGCTAAATGTTGTGAAGACACTGACTCCCCTACCAGAAACCGACCAGCAATAGCACCCTCCCTCCCTTAAGTCGACCTAGGAGGAGACTCATGCTGCCTTTACGCCGATGGCCTTTAGTTTGACGACCTGGATAACAACCTAGAGGTGTATCTCCAGCCCTCTCCATATTAAGAACACTGTTTGGAGATACAAAAATAAAAAAAGTGGGAGCTACGATTGTTGGAATGATATCGGAGGCGCAACGGAAGATGGAGTTGATCCCGAGGATCGTTTCGGTGTGCGGTGCATTTTTAAAATTTTTATTCATATTAATCATATGCGCAAATGATAAAACAAATACGAATCGAACCCCTATAGTCATCTATCGAAATGATTAACATATTTCATATGTATGCATTATGATAGATCAAGGGGTTAGTAGGTTATACCTGTTACAAAAATTGGTTTTGATAGAATAATGAAAAAACCGGTTTTTGGTTTAGTCCCATATTGCCCGTGGGGAGATCTTTTAATGCGTTTTTAATGGAACTCCTTTCATTGGGCTTTGTAGCTTCCCAAGAGCCAGGCCATAGCCCACCACACACGCGCGCGCGCGCGCCGAGCCGAGCCGGGCCGGGCACGGGCTCGGGCCGAGGCCGCGGCTCGCGAGCCGCGTGGCCGCGTGGACGCGAATGGTCTTCGGGCTTCGGGCCTTGTTTTACACTGGGTTTTAATTTTTTAATGTTTAATGGAGATTTATTTCTTCCGTTACACTATTCACGAGGCTGAGCTAGGTTCATTGAACCTGGACCTCTGCACTGTCACATGCAACCGTTTCACTTGACAGAGCAGTGAATGCTCATCAGTGCGTTGCATGCAATGGCTGAGAGTGTGGGGACGTTATGGCTAAGGACCTCTATATAAGAGAGGGTCCGGTGAAGCCAGAAACACACCAAGCTAAGAGCTCTCTCCACTTTCTCTTTTCTTTCTCGTTCTCTCTTGTCTGGAGTGTCTGGAGTACGCTAAGAGTCCAAAAGGGGTTCCCTTCGGTGCTGAAGAGGAGTCCAGTCGTTGTACCCTGGGGAGCGTTCGTCGGAGGCCTTGAAGCACCTGCCGAGGCGGCGAAATAGCTTTCAGGGCATTGTGCTAGCACAAGCCTCGACAACTGCTAAGTACCTTGTTCTTCTTCCTTCTTCCACCTCTTTGCCATATCTGTAGACAACCTTAGGACAACCTAAACCTTGTTTGATTGTTGTGTTCAACCTTGCATGCTAAACCCCTTTAGATTGTTCAATTTGTTTTGCACTAGATTTGTTTCATCTCTACATTATGTTAGTCATCGTTTGATTGTATTCATAGAGTAGAATACCCAACAACTGAAAGCTATTTTCTTCGTTCTATTCTATTCCGGTTAGATCTAGATCCAATACGAGAGTGTTTAGATCTAGTCTCTTGTTACCTGTTAGAATTCTTTTGATTTTTCATAAGTTTGACGGTGTCGAGGAAAGCTTGACAAACCGGCATTAAATTGCCCTAGGAAGCTTGGTACTTAAGCGAGCCAAGTGCTCCACCTCCTTCCTGGAGCTGACCTGGCCGTCAAATTTTTAAAAATTCAAAAGGAACTCTTCCTAGATGACTACTGAGATGGAGAGGAAACCTAGCAAGTCTAGTGAGAAACCTGAACCATTCGATGGGAAGAACTTTAAGAGATGGCAGATGAAACTTAGGTTCTATCTGACTGTCCTTAAGGTTGTCGACCTTATCTCTTCCGAGAAGCCTACCCTTATCTCTAAGGATGATGGCTCATCTAACCAAACCGACTTAGACTCCTGGGAGAGGCAGGATTATCTGTGTAGGAACTATATCCTCAACTGCCTTGTCCCCGACCTATATGATGTTTACTTCACCTGCAAGTCCGCAAAAGACCTGTGGAACTCCTTAGAGAAGAAGTACGCCACAGAGGACGCCGGGTCGAAGAAATTTGTGGTCGGGAAGCTGCTAGAGTTCAAAATGGAAGATGGGAAATCTGTAGTCTCCCAACTTGAGGAGATACAGATTATCATCCATGAGGTCATTGCTGAGGGGTACAAAATCTGCGAGGGATTCCAAGTTGCAACTATCATAGAGAAGTTGCCTCCCTCGTGGAAGGAATATAAGAACAGTTTGAAGCACAAGAGGAAGGAGATGACCCTGGAAGACCTTGTTGTCCGAATCCGTATAGAGGAGGACAATCGAGTGTCTGAGCAAAGGGAGCGAGCCTCTATGATGAAAGGAAAGGCCAACCTCGTGGAGAGGAAGTCTTCCAAAAAGAAGGCTCTTGCTCCTAAGCCCTGGGAGAAGAACAAGCAATCCAAGCCCCAGTTCAAAAAGAAGCCGAGGGGAGACTGCTTCGTTTGTGGCAAGCCAGGTCACCTGGCTAAGGAGTGCCGCTTCAATGCAGCTAATCGGCCGAAGAACAAGTCCGAGGCGAACGTGGCACAGAGCGGCTACTTCTCGGCAGTGGTGACGGAGGTCAACCTAGTCAGCAACCTTGCAGACTGGTGGGTGGATACGGGAGCTACCCGACATATATGTGGGTCGAAGAGCTGCTTCTCCACCTACACACCTGCAGAAGAAGGCGAGTCGCTGTACATGGGGAACTCCTCAGTTGCTCAAGTTGCTGGGAAAGGGAATGTGACTCTGAAGTTCACCTCTGGAAATCTTCTGACTCTGAAGGAGGTGCTTCACGTCCCAGACATCCGGAAGAATCTGGTCTCCGGAGCAATGCTGAGCAAGAAGGGCTACAAGCTTGTATTTGAGTCGGACAAATTTGTCCTGACTAAGGGAGGGTCTTTTGTGGGAAAGGGTTATCTTGATGAAGGCTTATTTAAGCTCAATGTAACCTCTTTCAATAATGATAATAAAATATCTTCTTCTGCTTACTTATGTGATTCTTTTGATCTGTGGCATGCTAGACTAGGACACGTTAACTCTAAAACCCTTAAAATGTTAGTTAACTTAGGTAGTGTACCTAAATGTGTTCCATCCTCAAATGGAAAGTGTGGCATATGCGTAGAGGCTAAATATGCCAAGAAACCTTTTAAGAGTGTAGAGCGTAGCCTAGAAACCCTAGACTTGATCCACTCAGACGTGTGCGACCTTAAAGGTTACACTACGAGAGGAGGGAACAAGTACTTTATTACATTTATTGATGATTGTTCCAGACATTGTTCAATCTTTCTCCTTAAGAGTAAGGACGAGAGCTTGTCCAAGTTTAAATCCTATAAGTCTGAGATAGAAAACCAGTTAGGGAAGAGGATCAAAGTCCTTAGGTCGGACAGAGGAGGTGAATATGAGTCCGGAGAATTCACTAAATTTTGTGAAGACAACGGTATAATTCATCAGACCACTGCTCCATATTCCCCTCAGTCTAATGGAGTAGCTGAGAGGAAGAACAGGACCTTAAAGGACATGGTCAATGCCATGATGATCAGTTCAGGGGTACCTACGAACCTGTGGGGGGAAGCTGTGCTCTCAGCAGCACATGTTCTTAATAGAATCCCATTTAAGGAATCTGAGCAGACTCCTTATGAGATTCTGAGAGGTAGGAAGCCATCCTATAAATACCTCAAAGTGTGGGGTTGTTTAGCGAAGGTATCCATACCTAACCCTAAGAGGACCAAGCTAGGTCCTAAAACAGTTGACTCTGTATTCATAGGATATGCCCAGAACAGTAGTGCGTATAGGTTTTTAGTAATCCATTCTGAAAACCCATACATAGATGATAATACCATCATCGAGACTAGGGATGCCGAATTTTTTGAAAATCGGTTTCCTTATAGAGAGAGGTCTGAAAAACCTCAAGAGCCCAGTACACTTGAGAGGCCTGCTCCTAGACAGAGGGATGACTCTTCAGATAATGAAGAGATCGAACCTAGAAGGAGCAAGCGAGCTAGGACTGGTACTTCATTTGGGCCTGACTTCATTACATATCTAGTGGAAGAGGATCCAACTAGTTATAATGAAGCCATGACCTCAGCTGACTCCATCTTTTGGAAGGAAGCTGTAAACAGTGAACTTGAATCCATAACATCCAACAACACCTGGGAGTTAGTGGAGCTTCCTCCTGGTTGCAAAACTGTTGGGTGTAAATGGATATTCAAGAAGAAGCTTAGGGCAGATGGATCTATAGAGAGATATAAGGCTAGGTTAGTAGCAAAGGGCTATAGGCAACGAGAGGGAGTGGACTTCTTTGACACTTACTCTCCTGTGACCCGGATTACATCCATTAGGGTGTTTATAGCCATAGCCGCTATCCATAGCCTTGTGATTCACCAGATGGATGTAAAGACTGCATTCCTGAATGGTGAATTAGAGGAAGAGATCTATATGGATCAGCCAGAAGGCTTCGTAGTGCAAGGTTTAGAGCAGAAGGTTTATAGACTAAAGAAATCTCTTTATGGTCTCAAACAGGCTCCAAAACAATGGCACGAGAAGTTTGACCATGTGTTAACTTCAAGTGGTTTCAGAATTAATGAATCAGATAAATGTATCTACACTAAGGTCAATAACTTGACTTGTGTGGTCATATGTCTCTATGTAGATGATATGTTGATCTTTGGAACCAACTTAGAAGTAGTGGTCAAGACCAAGGACTTCCTGAGTAGGCACTTTGATATGAAAGACTTAGGAGCTGCAGATGTCATTCTTGGAATCAAAATTAAGAGAGATTCCAATGGCATAACTCTATCTCAATCTCACTATATCGAGAAAGTGCTTAGGAAGTTCGGTCATATTGATTGTCTACCTGCTAGAACGCCATATGATCCTTCAGTACACCTGAAGAAGAATTTAGGGCCTAGTGTATCACAACTAGAATATTCTAGGGTAATTGGCAGTCTCATGTATATCATGAACTGCACGAGACCCGATATTGCCTATGCGATAGGTAGACTTAGTAGATACACTATTAACCCTAACCAAGAGCATTGGGATGCTCTAATCCGAGTTCTAAGGTACTTAAAACATACATTAGATTATGGCATTTTCTATAGTAGGTATCCAGCTGTCCTAGAAGGATACAGCGATGCTAATTGGATTGCGGATTCCTCAGGAATCAAATCCACTAGTGGGTATGTGTTTACCCTTGGAGGGGGTGCAATTTGTTGGAAATCATCCAAACAAACATGCATTGCCCGATCCACTATGGAGTCGGAGTTCATAGCACTAGATAAAGCTAGTGAAGAGGGTGAATGGCTAAGGAATCTCATTATGGATATTCCTTTTTGGCCAAAGCCTATTCCTGCTGTCCCAATTCATTGTGATAGCCAAGCAGCTATAATGAGGGCCAGGAATAACTCCTATAATGGAAAGTCACGACATATTCGTCGTAGACATAACACTGTTCGACAGATGTTGAAAGATGGGATAATTACTATTGACTATATTAGGTCAAAAGATAATTTAGCAGATCCCTTAACTAAAGGACTAGCTAGAGAGTTAGTTCTAAGTACATCGAGGGGGATGGGGCTGAGGCCTATAAACGAATAAGTCTCCGATAACGGTAACCCAACCTACGTGATTGGAGATCCCAAAATCGAGGTTCAATGGGAAAACAAGTTATTCGAGGGATTTGTGGGGGTGCTATCAAATTCTCCCCTCCCTATGATGTGATAGTACATTTTGTATCGCTGAGAGGCTGAGTTTTAGACTCTTAATGCTAACTATAGCTGGCATACCAGTGGGGTGTATAGATACAGAGCACTCTTGATAGTAAGCACCTATATGAGTGTAGAAGTGTGGCCGCTTCTATGAGAATTGAGGCTAATTCTCTAGAACACTCAAGAAAACTGGGGAAGGCTCATGGCCATAAAGAGCACAACCGCATGGGACTCTATGATGTATATGAAAGTATGGGTGAGACTTGTCGACTAGACTTACAATATATAGCTGTACAGTTCAAGACGTAAGTTCACTGTCAGCTAGTAGGTCCTGCAGTCTACACTAAGCAAAGGTTCAAGTCGAAAGACACCTTATGTCTATACATACTTTTATAAGTACTCCAGACTACTTCTTTCAATTTGGTTTTCGATATTTTCATTATTGTGGGGGATTGTTACAAAAATTGGTTTTGATAGAATAATGAAAAAACCGGTTTTTGGTTTAGTCCCATATTGCCCGTGGGGAGATCTTTTAATGCGTTTTTAATGGAACTCCTTTCATTGGGCTTTGTAGCTTCCCAAGAGCCAGGCCATAGCCCACCACACACGCGCGCGCGCGCCGAGCCGAGCCGGGCACGGGCACGGGCTCGGGCCGCGGCCGCGGCTCGCGAGCCGCGTGGACGCGAATGGTCTTCGGGCTTCGGGCCTTGTTTTACACTGGGTTTTAATTTTTTAATGATTAATGGAGATTTATTTCTTCCGTTACACTATTCACGAGGCTGAGCTAGGTTCATTGAACCTGGACCTCTGCACTGTCACATGCAACCGTTTCACTTGACAGAGCAGTGAATGCTCATCAGTGCATTGCATGCAATGGCTGAGAGTGTGGGGACGTTATGGCTAAGGACCTCTATATAAGAGAGGGTCCGGTGAAGCCAGAAACACACCAAGCTAAGAGCTCTCTCCACTTTCTCTTTTCTTTCTCGTTCTCTCTTGTCTGGAGTGTCTGGAGTACGCTGAGAGTCCAAAAGGGGTTCCCTTCGGTGCTGAAGAGGAGTCCAGTCGTTGTACCCTGGGGAGCGTTCGTCGGAGGCCTTGAGGCACCTGCCGAGGCGGTGAAATAGCTTTCAGGGCATTGTGCTAGCACAAGCCTCGACAACTGCTAAGTACCTTGTTCTTCTTCCTTCTTCCACCTCTTTGCCATATCTGTAGACAACCTTAGGACAACCTAAACCTTGTTTGATTGTTGTGTTCAACCTTGCATGCTAAACCCCTTTAGATTGTTCAATTTGTTTTGCACTAGATTTGTTTCATCTCTACATTATGTTAGTCATCGTTTGATTGTATTCATAGAGTAGAATACCCAACAACTGAAAGCTATTTTCTTCGTTCTATTCTATTCCGGTTAGATCTAGATCCAATACGAGAGTGTTTAGATCTAGTCTCTTGTTACCTGTTCGAATTCTTTTGATTTTTCATAAGTTTGACGGTGTCGAGGAAAGCTTGACAAACCGGCATTAAATTGCCCTAGGAAGCTTGGTACTTAAGCGAGCCAAGTGCTCCACCTCCTTCCTGGAGCTGACCTGGCCGTCAAATTTTTAAAAATTCAAAAGGAACTCTTCCTAGATGACTACTGAGATGGAGAGGAAACCTAGCAAGTCTAGTGAGAAACCTGAACCATTCGATGGGAAGAACTTTAAGAGATGGCAGATGAAACTTAGGTTCTATCTGACTATCCTTAAGGTTGTCGACCTTATCTCTTCCGAGAAGCCTACCCTTATCTCTAAGGATGATGGCTCATCTAACCAAACCGACTTAGACTCCTGGGAGAGGCAGGATTATCTGTGTAGGAACTATATCCTCAACTGCCTTGTCCCCGACCTATATGATGTTTACTTCACCTGCAAGTCCGCAAAAGACCTGTGGAACTCCTTAGAGAAGAAGTACGCCACAGAGGACGCCGGGTCGAAGAAATTTGTGGTCGGGAAGCTGCTAGAGTTCAAAATGGAAGATGGGAAATCTGTAGTCTCCCAACTTGAGGAGATACAGATTATCATCCATGAGGTCATTGCTGAGGGGTACAAAATCTGCGAGGGATTCCAAGTTGCAACTATCATAGAGAAGTTGCCTCCCTCGTGGAAGGAATATAAGAACAGTTTGAAGCACAAGAGGAAGGAGATGACCCTGGAAGACCTTGTTGTCCGAATCCGTATAGAGGAGGACAATCGAGTGTCTGAGCAAAGGGAGCGAGCCTCTATGATGAAAGGAAAGGCCAACCTCGTGGAGGGGAAGTCTTCCAAAAAGAAGGCTCTTGCTCCTAAGCCCTGGGAGAAGAACAAGCAATCCAAGCCCCAGTTCAAAAAGAAGCCGAGGGGAGACTGCTTCGTTTGTGGCAAGCCAGGTCACCTGGCTAAGGAGTGCCGCTTCAATGCAGCTAATCGGCCGAAGAACAAGTCCGAGGCGAACGTGGCACAGAGCGGCTACTTCTCGGCAGTGGTGACGGAGGTCAACCTAGTCAGCAACCTTGCAGACTGGTGGGTGGATACGGGAGCTACCCGACATATATGTGGGTCGAAGAGCTGCTTCTCCACCTACACACCTGCAGAAGAAGGCGAGTCGCTGTACATGGGGAACTCCTCAGTTGCTCAAGTTGCTGGGAAAGGGAATGTGACTCTGAAGTTCACCTCTGGAAATCTTCTGACTCTGAAGGAGGTGCTTCACGTCCCAGACATCCGGAAGAATCTGGTCTCCGGAGCAATGCTGAGCAAGAAGGGCTACAAGCTTGTATTTGAGTCGGACAAATTTGTCCTGACTAAGGGAGGGTCTTTTGTGGGAAAGGGTTATCTTGATGAAGGCTTATTTAAGCTCAATGTAACCTCTTTCAATAATGATAATAAAATATCTTCTTCTGCTTACTTGTGTGATTCTTTTGATCTGTGGCATGCTAGACTAGGACACGTTAACTCTAAAACCCTTAAAATGTTAGTTAACTTAGGTAGTGTACCTAAATGTGTTCCATCCTCAAATGGAAAGTGTGGCATATGCGTAGAGGCTAAATATGCCAAGAAACCTTTTAAGAGTGTAGAGCGTAGCCTAGAAACCCTAGACTTGATCCACTCAGACGTGTGCGACCTTAAAGGTTACACTACGAGAGGAGGGAACAAGTACTTCATTACATTTATTGATGATTGTTCCAGACATTGTTCAATCTTTCTCCTTAAGAGTAAGGACGAGAGCTTGTCCAAGTTTAAATCCTATAAGTCTGAGATAGAAAACCAGTTAGGGAAGAGGATCAAAGTCCTTAGGTCGGACAGAGGAGGTGAATATGAGTCCGGAGAATTCACTAAATTTTGTGAAGACAACGGTATAATTCATCAGACCACTGCTCCATATTCCCCTCAGTCTAATGGAGTAGCTGAGAGGAAGAACAGGACCTTAAAGGACATGGTCAATGCCATGATGATCAGTTCAGGGGTACCTACGAACCTGTGGGGGGAAGCTGTGCTCTCAGCAGCACATGTTCTTAATAGAATCCCATTTAAGGAATCTGAGCAGACTCCTTATGAGATTCTGAGAGGTAGGAAGCCATCCTATAAATACCTCAAAGTGTGGGGTTGTTTAGCGAAGGTATCCATACCTAACCCTAAGAGGACCAAGCTAGGTCCTAAAACAGTTGACTCTGTATTCATAGGATATGCCCAGAACAGTAGTGCGTATAGGTTTTTAGTAATCCATTCTGAAAACCCATACATAGATGATAATACCATCATCGAGACTAGGGATGCCGAATTTTTTGAAAATCGGTTTCCTTATAGAGAGAGGTCTGAAAAACCTCAAGAGCCCAGTACGCTTGAGAGGCCTGCTCCTAGACAGAGGGATGACTCTTCAGATAATGAAGAGATCGAACCTAGAAGGAGCAAGCGAGCTAGGACTGGTACTTCATTTGGGCCTGACTTCATTACATATCTAGTGGAAGAGGATCCAACTAGTTATAATGAAGCCATGACCTCAGCTGACTCCATCTTTTGGAAGGAAGCTGTAAACAGTGAACTTGAATCCATAACATCCAACAACACCTGGGAGTTAGTGGAGCTTCCTCCTGGTTGCAAAACTGTTGGGTGTAAATGGATATTCAAGAAGAAGCTTAGGGCAGATGGATCTATAGAGAGATATAAGGCTAGGTTAGTAGCAAAGGGCTATAGGCAACGAGAGGGAGTGGACTTCTTTGACACTTACTCTCCTGTGACCCGGATTACATCCATTAGGGTGCTTATAGCCATAGCCGCTATCCATAGCCTTGTGATTCACCAGATGGATGTAAAGACTGCATTCCTGAATGGTGAATTAGAGGAAGAGATCTATATGGATCAGCCAGAAGGCTTCGTAGTGCAAGGTTTAGAGCAGAAGGTTTATAGACTAAAGAAATCTCTTTATGGTCTCAAATAGGCTCCAAAACAATGGCACGAGAAGTTTGACCATGTGTTAACTTCAAGTGGTTTCAGAATTAATGAATCAGATAAATGTATCTACACTAAGGTCAATAACTTGACTTGTGTGGTCATATGTCTCTATGTAGATGATATGTTGATCTTTGGAACCAACTTAGAAGTAGTGGTCAAGACCAAGGACTTCCTGAGTAGGCACTTTGATATGAAAGACTTAGGAGCTGCAGATGTCATTCTTGGAATCAAAATTAAGAGAGATTCCAATGGCATAACTCTATCTCAATCTCACTATATCGAGAAAGTGCTTAGGAAGTTCGGTCATATTGATTGTCTACCTGCTAGAACGCCATATGATCCTTCAGTACACCTGAAGAAGAATTTAGGGCCTAGTGTATCACAACTAGAATATTCTAGGGTAATTGGCAGTCTCATGTATATCATGAACTGCACGAGACCCGATATTGCCTATGCGATAGGTAGACTTAGTAGATACACTATTAACCCTAACCAAGAGCATTGGGATGCTCTAATCCGAGTTCTAAGGTACTTAAAACATACATTAGATTATGGCATTTTCTATAGTAGGTATCCAGCTGTCCTAGAAGGATACAGCGATGCTAATTGGATTGCGGATTCCTCAGGAATCAAATCCACTAGTGGGTATGTGTTTACCCTTGGAGGGGGTGCAATTTGTTGGAAATCATCCAAACAAACATGCATTGCCCGATCCACTATGGAGTCGGAGTTCATAGCACTAGATAAAGCTAGTGAAGAGGGTGAATGGCTAAGGAATCTCATTATGGATATTCCTTTTTGGCCAAAGCCTATTCCTGCTGTCCCAATTCATTGTGATAGCCAAGCAGCTATAATGAGGGCCAGGAATAACTCCTATAATGGAAAGTCACGACATATTCGTCGTAGACATAACACTGTTCGACAGATGTTGAAAGATGGGATAATTACTATTGACTATATTAGGTCAAAAGATAATTTAGCAGATCCCTTAACTAAAGGACTAGCTAGAGAGTTAGTTCTAAGTACATCGAGGGGGATGGGGCTGAGGCCTATAAACGAATAAGTCTCCGATAACGGTAACCCAACCTACGTGATTGGAGATCCCAAAATCGAGGTTCAATGGGAAAACAAGTTATTCGAGGGATTTGTGGGGGTGCTATCAAATTCTCCCCTCCCTATGATGTGATAGTACATTTTGTATCGCTGAGAGGCTGAGTTTTAGACTCTTAATGCTAACTATAGCTGGCATACCAGTGGGGTGTATAGATACAGAGCACTCTTGATAGTAAGCACCTATATGAGTGTAGAAGTGTGGCCGCTTCTATGAGAATTGAGGCTAATTCTCTAGAACACTCAAGAAAACTGGGGAAGGCTCATGGCCATAAAGAGCACAACCGCATGGGACTCTATGATGTATATGAAAGTATGGGTGAGACTTGTCGACTAGACTTACAATATATAGCTGTACAGTTCAAGACGTAAGTTCACTGTCAGCTAGTAGGTCCTGCAGTCTACACTAAGCAAAGGTTCAAGTCGAAAGACACCTTATGTCTATACATACTTTTATAAGTACTCCAGACTACTTCTTTCAATTTGGTTTTCGATATTTTCATTATTGTGGGGGATTGTTACAAAAATTGGTTTTGATAGAATAATGAAAAAACCGGTTTTTGGTTTAGTCCCATATTGCCCATGGGGAGATCTTTTAATGCGTTTTTAATGGAACTCCTTTCATTGGGCTTTGTAGCTTCCCAAGAGCCAGGCCATAGCCCACCACACACGCGCGCGCGCGCGCCGAGCCGGGCACGGGCACGGGCTCGGGCCGAGGCCGCGGCCGCGGCTCGCGAGCCGCGTGGACGCGAATGGTCTTCGGGCTTCGGGCCTTGTTTTACACTGGGTTTTAATTTTTTAATGTTTAATGGAGATTTATTTCTTCCGTTACACTATTCACGAGGCTGAGCTAGGTTCATTGAACCTGGACCTCTGCACTGTCACATGCAACCGTTTCACTTGACAGAGCAGTGAATGCTCATCAGTGCGTTGCATGCAATGGCTGAGAGTGTGGGGACGTTATGGCTAAGGACCTCTATATAAGAGAGGGTCCGGTGAAGCCAGAAACACACCAAGCTAAGAGCTCTCTCCACTTTCTCTTTTCTTTCTCGTTCTCTCTTGTCTGGAGTGTCTGGAGTACGCTGAGAGTCCAAAAGGGGTTCCCTTCGGTGCTGAAGAGGAGTCCAGTCGTTGTACCCTGGGGAGCGTTCGTCGGAGGCCTTGAAGCACCTGCCGAGGCGGCGAAATAGCTTTCAGGGCATTGTGCTAGCACAAGCCTCGACAACTGCTAAGTACCTTGTTCTTCTTCCTTCTTCCACCTCTTTGCCATATCTGTAGACAACCTTAGGACAACCTAAACCTTGTTTGATTGTTGTGTTCAACCTTGCATGCTAAACCCCTTTAGATTGTTCAATTTGTTTTGCACTAGATTTGTTTCATCTCTACATTATGTTAGTCATCGTTTGATTGTATTCATAGAGTAGAATACCCAACAACTGAAAGCTATTTTCTTCGTTCTATTCTATTCCGGTTAGATCTAGATCCAATACGAGAGTGTTTAGATCTAGTCTCTTGTTACCTGTTAGAATTCTTTTGATTTTTCATAAGTTTGACGGTGTCGAGGAAAGCTTGACAAACCGGCATTAAATTGCCCTAGGAAGCTTGGTACTTAAGCGAGCCAAGTGCTCCACCTCCTTCCTGGAGCTGATCTGGCCGTCAAATTTTTAAAAATTCAAAAGGAACTCTTCCTAGATGACTACTGAGATGGAGAGGAAACCTAGCAAGTCTAGTGAGAAACCTGAACCATTCGATGGGAAGAACTTTAAGAGATGGCAGATGAAACTTAGGTTCTATCTGACTGTCCTTAAGGTTGTCGACCTTATCTCTTCCGAGAAGCCTACCCTTATCTCTAAGGATGATGGCTCATCTAACCAAACCGACTTAGACTCCTGGGAGAGGCAGGATTATCTGTGTAGGAACTATATCCTCAACTGCCTTGTCCCCGACCTATATGATGTTTACTTCACCTGCAAGTCCGCAAAAGACCTGTGGAACTCCTTAGAGAAGAAGTACGCCACAGAGGACGCCGGGTCGAAGAAATTTGTGGTCGGGAAGCTGCTAGAGTTCAAAATGGAAGATGGGAAATCTGTAGTCTCCCAACTTGAGGAGATACAGATTATCATCCATGAGGTCATTGCTGAGGGGTACAAAATCTGCGAGGGATTCCAAGTTGCAACTATCATAGAGAAGTTGCCTCCCTCGTGGAAGGAATATAAGAACAGTTTGAAGCACAAGAGGAAGGAGATGACCCTGGAAGACCTTGTTGTCCGAATCCGTATAGAGGAGGACAATCGAGTGTCTGAGCAAAGGGAGCGAGCCTCTATGATGAAAGGAAAGGCCAACCTCGTGGAGGGGAAGTCTTCCAAAAAGAAGGCTCTTGCTCCTAAGCCCTGGGAGAAGAACAAGCAATCCAAGCCCCAGTTCAAAAAGAAGCCGAGGGGAGACTGCTTCGTTTGTGGCAAGCCAGGTCACCTGGCTAAGGAGTGCCGCTTCAATGCAGCTAATCGGCCGAAGAACAAGTCCGAGGCGAACGTGGCACAGAGCGGCTACTTCTCGGCAGTGGTGACGGAGGTCAACCTAGTCAGCAACCTTGCAGACTGGTGGGTGGATACGGGAGCTACCCGACATATATGCGGGATTTAACACCGCGAAGAATTGCTTCAATGTTGATGAAGACAAATTCGGATCTGCACGAACACCCTTCAGTGCAAAGGCCGTAACTTTCTATCCCGGCATTGGAACAGAGCGAAACTTGATTTGCCGGAAAGAAGACTTCAACGCCAAGAATTTGCAACCTGTTTGAAGTCATTTGGACTTCTATAGCTTCTGCAGTGATCAAAACAGTGCAGATCTGCCCGTAAAATCTGGGCAACAATCACGAGCGGGATCCTCGAGCAAGAGAGAAATGAATCTCATCGGATTCACCCGATCTCACATATCGCCCCGGATCCTTGCACTCTAATATCTGAGTGCCTCAGAGTGTAAGCGATCTCCATCAATCTCACACACACACTTGGAGAAGAAGATGAAGGAATAAGAGAGAGATGAACCCGAGAGATAGAGCTGGCAAAAATCCGAACCATAAGAGAAGGGGGGATGATTCTTCATCGGAAATCTGAGAAGGATGCACCATTTCAGATCTGAAAATCATGCCCCTCACTCTCCCTTGCCATTTGAAATCGTTCCTCTCTCTCTCTCCATCTCATTACTCTCAAATTCAATGCCCCTTTTTATTACTAGTTGCCATATTAAAATTGTTGCAATTAAGGAGATGATTCAAAATCTTTTAAATCTGAATTAATCCCTTAAGTTTGATGGGCATACAAGCTAGCCCTAGTGAGGATGGCGGCCACTAGGGCATGCGGGACATTTTGAAATGACCAAAATGTCCCCATGCATCTAGTGGTCGTTCACCTCATGCGGGACTATGTATGGCCCATCTTCGTGCATGATAATGCACCCTAACACTTAGGGCACCTCATCGGCATTAGCAACAAGTCAATACACCATGGGATGATGAATAGTATTTTTACTATTTACTAGGGTGCCTTTAGTAAAAGGTGGGGTGCCCATAGTAAAAATTACTAAACTCGCATTCTGTGTTCTAGTGCAACACGCACACACGGAATGGACTCCTCATGGTATAATGGCAACATCGTATGTCTCTACACTACTCTGGGGTTGCCCCTTAGTGAACACACTTAGTCCTGTGCAACCACCATGCTCCAGTGCGATGCACTCACGGAACACAGGACGATTAGGCATTATTTCTTCAACTCATAATATGTTGTGAGACAAGGAGAAAGTAATGATCTGTAACGATCGTGGATAGGGTGGAACCTTCAGGGACTAGGATTCATGGCTTCCAACCGAACTCGATCGACACATTACCCAAGTGTCCCTGTCAATCCTCTGGGTCCCGGTTAACCTGTGTGGCCACCCAGAGTGCGACGCAGGCTGCACTCCAATTCTCCCAGACTTATTAAGCTCTCTCACATACCCCTGCTCTCCGCTTAGTATTGGTAATACAATGTCCCTCCACTTGGTGCCATGAGTCAACTCGAGCGGTGGAGAGCACCGTCAGACTCGAGTGACCATATGACTAGGTTCCTTCCAAGTTGACTATCACATCGCACCTCCGATCGCTTTGGCCAAGCAACCGGATCTGGTCAACAGCTCAACTGCTGACCACCAGGCCTGGGTTTAGTGCGGTGTATGTCATACCAAGGAACGCACCTCCCGGTAAGGATATGGATGGCCTGCAATAGTGGCGTGCCGATGCAACACCAGCCTGGTAACCCAGCGCACCATGGTATTGGGTCGTGGTTAGATCCCTCATACATTGGTGAACCAAAGTTACACGCAACTGGTTAGTCCACCGGTCACGGTTCCTCAGGGTTTAGGACCGATTACCCTAAGCAGAAACACGGCTATATGCACCGGTGTCTGCTCACCGATCTGTGCACCGTGTTGGTTTCGTTCGGCCACAGACACCGTGCCTGGTAATGACCATTATGTAGATACTCATGCTTTGTCATTCCAACAGCTTATCCTGATAGGGCGACCAACCCAAATCAGAGCTGCGAACGATTTAGGCTCATAGGACCGATCCACTGAGTCTCCCACTCAGATGGACTACTATATAGCCATGGCTCCTTAAGTTCTGTAAACAGAACACGTATAATAATACGTACCTTTATACAATCCTAAATAAACTATCAACCATATACAGCCAAACCTAGGATTTTACGAGCTGTAGACCACATCAAACCTAACAACGATTGCCCTAGCCTCACTAGATCTATCACCACAGGGATGCCCATCAACAGAATGACCATCAGCATTTGGGACAGTGCCACAGGATATGGTGTCACTATGGGGCCCTGTCTAGAGCGAAAAGGAGGGCTAGGACCAACATGGCCACTGCCCGGAACAGCAACCAAAGGAGACTAATGACCCCCCCTGCCACCCGGATGAAAAGCCCGACGCTCCTCCCACTGTAGGCCAAGGGCCCTAACCACTAACTTTTTGCTGCCTATTTTGCACTACCATCCACCCACAATCAGCACCAATCGGTTGGGGTTGAATTGGGACTGCACTAGAGTGGACAAACACGAAGGGTGATGGAGAAGAAACCTTATCAGTAGCGGAATCCACTCTACCAACCGACGACAAACTTCGAAAAGCACAAGAAGAAGAAAGATGCACAAACAGTCCAAACTCCACTCCATGTGATTGTAGGCTTGTTCCATATCAACTTTTAGCGCCATAATATGCCCATTAATATTTTGATATTTCATAGAATGTAAGACCTCTTGAGTCAAAAAAACGTTCTCTAAAATGTTTCGACCCTTAACAAATGTAGTTTGAGCAGGTGAAATAACTTTAGGGAGAACCCGTTGCAGTTGGTTGACAAGAATTTTAGCCACTATTTTGTAAAGAACTGAACACAAGCTAATGGACCGAAAATGCTGAGGTATTTCAGTCGAGTGACATTTGGGAATAAGCGCTAAAAATGTAGCAGTCCAGTTCCTTGGTAGAGTACACGATCGAAAAAATTCTCTCCAACGGCCCGAGAAACAACATCCCCTACAACTGACCAGTTATACACATAAAAATCAACGATAAACTCTTCTGGTCCCGGGGCCTTATGTTTGGCCATACCAAAAAGCATAGTGTGGATTTCACAATCCAAGCTAGGCCGCATAAGGAACTGGTTATCCTCCACAGTGATAAGAGCAAGGATCGGCTCAAGGAGGTCATCATGACCCAAAGAAGCAGAGGACGACCATTTTGATTTAAAAAATGCAGTAAGAAACTGTTCAATTCCACTCTGGGTCATGCAAAATCCACCGTCCTCCATGCACAAGGATGTAATATGATTAACACAACGTCGAGAGATAATAGCCTGATGAAAGAATTTAGCATTTCTATCCCCAGTCACAAGCCGTTGCATCCGAGATTTTTGTCTCCACTTAGATTCGAGCATGGTTAGACAATTGTGATACCTTGTAATCAAGCGCCGAAGCACGCAATCCTCATCACTAGCTAAGCCACCAATTGACTCGCGGCCTTGCAAAAAATCAATTTGTTGAGAAAGAAGGCTAACCTGATGCTCTAAGTGCCCCCACCACCTCTCTATTCCAATTCTGAATCCCCTTGCGCGCATCAACCAGGTTCCCATGCAGATGGCGATATGGATGAGTCGGCAGAGTATGATGCCAAAGTGAAGTGATAAGAGAGTCCCAGCCCTGATGATCCATCCAGAAATTTTCAAATCGAAACGGCTGTGGACCAAAATCTAAATCTGGGTCAATATTTACAAGAATTGGATAATGATCCGACGCCACCCTGACAAATGAGTACAATGGGTATCCGGGAAGAGGTCCAACCAAGATGAGGTCGATAGAACACGATCCAGTCGCTCAAGAATTTGAGAGTCCCCTGCTTGATAATTACTCCAAGTCAAGAGGGAGTCAGAAAACCCAAGGTCATAAAGACCATTGGCCAAAATAAATTGATGAAAGTCATCAACAGCAGCATCCAAAGTAAACGATTGCCCACCCCGCTTCTCCTCCGGAGAGATAATAACATTAAAGTCTCCTAACAAAAGCATGGGAGTAGGTAGGGAGCACAAAGAGGACAAAAGTTGCCATAGAGTCCAGCAGGTCAGATAATCAACAAAAGCATAGATGACAGCCAAAACCTAGTGTCTCCCTTGCAGATCAGAGATGACAGCCACCGCAAATTGGGAAATGGGAGAGTGAACATAAACCGTTCCCACCGAATCCAACCACAAAACTAGGATACCACCCACACGTCCCTCTGCAGCAACACAAAAGAATTGTCAATCTCTCCCAATATGGGATGCAACACATCTGGTGCCATCAAGAGATAGATAAGTCTCCAATAAACAAATAATGGATGGTTTGCAGACCTGCAAGATTTGACGAAGATGGTTCAGACACGATCGCTTCTTAGCCCCCCGACAATTCCAAGTCACGATCTTCATAAAAAACTGGCACAAAACCAACAACAAAACTACCAACCCAACAAAGTTGCCAAAAAAATACGAACCAACAAGAGCATCAAGTCCACTATGAAATATCCTTTCGATGCTTACCCTGACCATCCTCAACAGTGACCTTCTCAAAGGCCCCCAGCGGAATATCCCCTGAGATACCAGTTGCTGACGGATTCACTGGACTAACTGTAGAAGAAGAGGAAGACACACCAGCAACTGAATCTGAGACCAACTTAACTAAGGCTAAATGTTGCGAAGACACCGACTCCCCTGCCAGAAACTGACCTGCAGTAGCACCCTCCCTCCCTAAAGTCGACCTAGGAGGAGACTAATGCTGCCTTTTACGCCAACGGCCTTTAGCTTGACCACCTGGACGACGACCTGGAGGTTTATCTCCAGCCCCCTCCATATTAAGAACACCGTCTGGAGATACAAAAATAAAAAGAGCAGGAGCTGCGGTCGCCCCAACTTCACTAGACCCATCACCACAGGGATGCCCATCAACAGAATGACCATCAGCATTTGGAACAGTGCCACAGGATATAGTGTCACTGTGGGGCCTTGTCTAGAGCGAAAAAAGAGGGCTAGGACCAACATGGCCACTGCCCAGAACAACAACCGAAGGAGAGTCACGACGCCCCTGCCACCCAGATGAAGAGCCCGACGCTCCTCCCACCATAGGCTGAGGGCCCTAACCACCAACTCTCTGCCGCCTATTTTGCACTTCCATCCACCCACAATCAGCACCAATCGGTTGAGGTTGAACTAGGATTGCACCAGGGTGGACAGTCACGAAGGGTGCTGGAGAAGAAACCTTATCAGTAACGGAATCCACTCCACCAACCGAAGACGAACTTCGAAAAGCACAAGAAGAAGAAAGATGCGCAATATGTGCGCAGGATCCACAGAAAATCAGAAGATTTTCATATTGGAAAGCTTGCCAAAACGAAAATTTATCCCCATTTGGTCGAACCTCATTGATTCAAACCCCTTGCTTAAGGGGACAAGAGGTGTCAACTTCCACGCAAACCCTAGCAAAATTTCCCACAAGAAACGTTCCCCTTAAAAAGATCAACATCAACCGGATGGCCTGCGGAAGAGGCGAATGCAAGAAGAAGATCCTTATGCCAAAATTCAAAGGGAAGATCCACAATATGAAGCCAAACAGTGGCCTTGATTGACAAATCTAGAGCTGGGCGAAATCTTGGCTTCCATTGTTCCAAAACTAGGATTTGGTCATAAAGGACCCACGGACCACCAGTAGAGACATGGAGTAGGTCTTCACCATTCACAAACTGAAAAAGAAAGAACCCATAATTTAGAGAAATTACCTCCATCGTGTTGACTAGACGCCACATCTTGGGTAGGAATCACGACACCACATCATGATGAAAACCCTTACCAAGGAATTTACCGATTAAGGAATTATGCCAAGGAGAGCAAGCTTGCTCCACCATCTACGGAGAAAGAAAGATACGACCGTCATTTACCTGAGGGAAGGAAGCTAGGTACTCATCCGAAACCATTTGCCTCCCAGAGCTTTTAAACAGATCTGCCCACGGCCGCTTGGCCGGTGCCGGTCCATCCCCCGCCGCTTCCATCGAAATGTCAGGTGACCACAAGGGCTCAGGTCCAGAGCCCTCCCGATCCTCCATTACTGACCGGATCCTAGCTCTTGGAAAAGAAAAGATCACCCAATTGCACCTCCCAAAGATCACCCCAATTGCATGACCATATGAAATCACACAGATAGCTCAGTTGGTAGGACATATGCAACCCGGGGCCTTGGTCAAGGGTTCGTGCTACGACATGTTTCCTCCTGCTATGTAGTGGCAGGCCTCCCTCTTGTCTTAATGGCAAGATTCCCTACCTATGGGGTTATTAAAAGGGGAAATGGGTGTTTAGGTCCCAAACAACTGATCCTGTAATGAACAAGACACTCATAAGATTCCTTTAAGGGGAGATCCAAAATGCATTTCATTATCTAGAAATTGACCACCCCCCCCTCCTTCCAAGTTTGCTCTCAAGCAGTCGTCGGCGAGTGGCAGCGGGCGGCCAGTGACAACAACGGCGACAATGAGCAGTAGAGACGAGAGGCAGCGGTGTGGAGCGGGTTCAGTTTGGTTCAAATTAAGATTAGGATTAGATCTAGGACTCTAGGGTTCACCTCATGGCCTGTAGATCTTAGGTTTTTAGGATTAAATCTAGGGTTTAGATTTTAGGATTAGTTCTAGGGTTCACCCCATGACCTGTAGATATTAGGTTTAGGTTCATATTAGGTTCGTGGATTCGGATTAGGTCTAAGGGTTCACCATGGCTTGTAGATCTTAGGCTTTAGGTTTAGTTTAGAGGAGAGTGGCATGCAAATGAACATTTGAAGCCAATTGAGAACTCCTGTTTTGTCCTCTGTCCTTGGGCTTAAAGGGAACTCCTGTTTTGGACCATTCACCAAGTTCCCCTTAATAAAAATTGTGTTTCTCTCACTCCTATGGTGAGTTTCGATCCTTGGTCTATCATACATATATTTATTTTTTTTATTCAGAGAACGACTAGGTCACACAAGGACCCCCAGGAGGCGTCCACATGCCGGTCCTAGCATACAAAGACCGCCACCAGGCAGGACCAACACCGCAACACCGGCAGAGAACAGAACACCACACCGGCAGACACCAACCACCACCACACCGGTGGTTAAAACAACCCTCGCTATCCGGCGACCCACACGCCCTACCATAACGGTGGGGGACGCGCAAAAAACTCGCCACACCCAGCAGAAAGACAAGGGGATCCTGCCCTTGATAAAAGGTTACAAAAACCCAAAAATCAAGCCAAAACTGGAACCCAACGGTGCTATCATACATACATAGACTGGCATGTTTCTCACATCCAGAAGCAGTAATATAGCGATCCATTTCATACAGAAGTTTCGTTACGAAGAAAATCTTAGGCAGTCGAGACGGGAGTATACCATCCATGGTGGATCTCCACGGCTTTCTTCCTCCTCGCGAGTCGCGACTTTCTATTGGCCCCAGTATTCCTATGCAGCGTGCCCACCTTCACGGCCTTGTCGATCACTGAATACGCTTCCGCAATTAGCTTCTCAACTGAGAGTATCTCCTCAGCCTGCGCTTCGGTCTTCTTTTTTAGCCCATCCAGCTCTTCAAAGACCTGACAGCAGACAGCAAGGAACCCAATATATGATTTTTAAAAAAAATAAAAATAGTCCAAAAGGCATTAATTTACCCAGTAAACCAAAACAAAAATAGGTGATATTATGGAGAGAGGAAACTGTAGGGAGTTCAAACAAAACCAAATGCACAAACTGTAGGGTGTTTGGCAAGAGGAGCAGCTGTTCCGCTTAAACCTCATCCAGAAGAGGGTAATCCCGTCATTTGATATTTTCTATGTAAACTTGTGTTTCGGTGTTCCGATTGGCATAGAAATGGACAGAACAATATATCATAGTTCCCAACCGATGTATTCCACAGTAACAAAATGGGGCCGTTAATTTCAAAATACAAAACTGGTAATATAAACGGATGGGTCCACAACGATACCTAGGGGGGTGTTTGGCACGAGTAACAGCTGTTCCGCTTAAGCTTCATTCAGAAGAGGGTAATCCCGTCAATTACTATTCCTAATGTAATTCGATGGTTCAGCGTTCCGGTTAGCATACAAACACAAGGAGTTATATATCATTGTCCCAAGTTCTTCATTCGACCGGAACAAATACTATCCGTTAATTTTAAAATAGGGAATTGGTAATAGAAACGGAAGGTTCCGGAATGATGCCAAACACCCCCTAAGCCTCTAGATGATAATATGATAAGTCATTCGTGTTCTCATCATTGTTTGTGTGTCTTCCAAGACTTGATCCTTCTGTGCATTCCTTCAGAGTTTTCTCTAATTTACTAGAACTGTTCCATGGTGTGATGCCTTGTAAACATTATTGTAGGATGACTTGATGAGCGTTAGAAGTGACAGGATTCTAAATTTTATCTCTTATTTGCTTCTATTCTTATAGATTGCATCTTTAGTTCAATTTCTGTATCTCTATCACTTCTAGATGATAGATCTATTCGTCCAAAAGCTCAGATCCATTCACAACCCCTTCATCAGCTTTCAAATCCTGAAATTCTGATGTAGAATTTCAGTTCAGTAAGCATGTAATTTTCAAATTCTTCTCCAACCACAATACTCTTCGAGATCTAAATCCTCTCTAATATCGGGCTCCTTCGTGTCAATTTCAATAACATCGTTGACCACTCCCTTAGTATAAAATCAGATCAAATTCAGATTTGATCTCACTTACCCCATATCCAAAATCTTCCCAATTCATACCCCAAACCTAAACCCACCTAACTACTTTCATATCAGGCACAAAACTAGCATCAGAACTCAATGTTAGTATTATATGCTGTTAACGGATAGTCCCATATCGGTAAGGGAGGCACCCATCACCCGCTTAATATACCCCCTGTGGACCTCCCCTTACAAGCTGGTTTTGTGAGGTGCGAGGGTTTCTAACATGGTATCAGAGCTAGCCTGTCTCCTGCTCCTGCTCCGGGTGCTCCCCACCGATCGTGCCTTGCCATGCGTGCTCCGCATGGGAGGATCCTTGCCACGCGTGCTCCGCGTGAGGGGGAGTGTTAACGGATAGTCCCATATCGGTAAGGGAGGCACCCATCACCCGCTTAATATACCCCCTGTGGACCTCCCCTTACAAGCCGGTTTTGTGAGGTGCGAGGGTTTCTAACATATGCGAAGCGGCGAAAGCTTCCAAAGTCATTGTAAGGACGCACAAAGCAATGATATCTTGACAATAACCTTCATAAGTTGATGGATCTAGATGAGTTAGTCTTTAGTTAAGAGAATGACATGGAACTCCCATGGCAGTAGATCAACCTCCATGAGAGCACAACCAAGAGGGAGCTGAGCAAATTAACGATTTTAAGCTACAATAAACAGAAATGGAGAACCAAGCCACTCATACGGTATTTCTAGTCTCCTTGAAGAGATACTACATGGCAATCATACATGGTTGTTAGTATCTTACGATAGACGATACGATACATATGTATGATACATATTGGGAGGAAACGATATGTATCATGCGTGCATATCATTTTTCACCGTATCGTATAATACCCAATACATATCATACGATGTGATATGCATCATAAGCTACAATAGAAGTGAGGGCTATGATCATGGTTTTTGTTTCTTAAGTTCTGAAAGGACCAAGTACGCCCCAAGAGTTGAAAGGGCACTTTTAACCTTTCTAGCCTAGGGTGAAGAAAGATTGGAATTTTTGAGAGATTTTTCAGGAGTTTCATAATTCTTATCTAAATTTGTCGGAATCTAAACTCGTTTGTTTCTAAATTTTCTAAAACTTAGGGGTACCAAAGACATATAACTTCTTCAAGATTTAGGGAGTTTTTGAGAAATAGCCATTAGACATTCACAAAGATACCCTGAAGAAGGTGAAGTTTAAATTCTTTTTTAAGTGCCTCAAAGTGGTAAGAAACATTTCCTACTTCGCTCTTTTTTACTTAAATGGTAGAAAAAGGAAAGAAGAAAAGTTATGATGAAACAATATATTCAGATAAATCATATATCATACTTGTCTATGGTTTCTTTCCGATACAAGAATGTGTATCATACCTTTTGTATATAACAATCTTACATTTGATGGGAAATGAAATGGAATGTCTTACTCTTCTACACTTAATTTTTGTATTTAATAGTTTATTTTTTTCTTATAGTATATATGCATATATATTCTTAAACATTTATAAAAATCTAACTGTATCTTACGATACATGACACAAAGGATACACGATACACAAAAAAGAAAAATGATACATGATACGATACACGATGTGACAACCCTGCTAGTGACCCAATACCCTCGTACACACAATTTACCTTAGTAGAAATCCTTTCGCGACAATGTCCAGTGAACTATAAGGCATGATCAAGGTAATGACAATGATTGCTTTGAAGTAATGTTTTAAAAATCGGATCAACCACTAGACCAAAAAGGTGTTTGGTCTAGTCCAAGGCAGTTGAACCACCGGTTCAAAAGGGTGTAACGGTTCAAGTATATTGCATAAAATGTTTTCCAGAGAGGAAATGTTGGGTTCGTTATTTTGGTGCTTTATATGTTACGTGCTTGAGACATGATGATCGTATGTTAAAATCTCAGTGATGGGGACCAGCCCAACGACCACTTTGTCTTCACCTTCGATTGGCCTAATAGGTCCATTATCTTATTTTTTTAGAGGTTTTGCCCAAAATGCCAAAATGAGCACCAACTTTATCGTATTGTCCAAACTGAGCCCACTCCAAAAGTTGTTACTTTTCTAATCATAGTCACGTGAGAAATAAGCCACACATATTTTAATTTTTTGGTTCATTTTACCCCTAATATGCAATGTGATCCAATCCCTTATAGAGATAGACTTGTAGCCACCGTCCACCACCTCGATCGCCGCGTCGACCACCGTGATCACCAACGTAGCCTCCGCCGACCACAATCCCACAGCCCCGCGTCCACCGGCATTGGTGTCCGTTGTCACTGTCGGCCAACATCGCTACCATCGTCACCGTTAAAAAAAAAAATACAGGTTTGCGCGTTGCGTTGGGTGCAACTTGTGTTGACATCGTTCAAAAGAAAAAAAAAATGCAAGTTTGTGGTCGTCGCAACTTTGTTGTGGCAGGCGCACCTTGTGCTACCACCATTCAAAGGAAAAAAAAATTTATAGGTTTGCGGCCGCATCAAGATTTTGCGGCGGGTGCAACTTGTGCCGCAATCATTCAAAAGAGAAAAAAAATTAGGTTTGCGGTCACCACAACTTTGTTGCAGCGGGCGCAACTTGTGCCAAATACATCCGAGGTTATCGTGGAGGTATTGAAGAGGGGAGGAAATGCAGTAATCGTCTTACCTCAACGAGTAAGAGAAGCTCGTGATCCGTATGAAAACTCTGACGCAAGTGTCCATGGAGTTCGTTGGATTTCAATTAGTTTTTTTTTTTTTTGCAGAGAGGATCTTAGTTCGTTGAAATCTCTGTTTTCCATGAATAATTTGCTTTTCTTCTCCTCTCCTATATTCTTTGCTCTCAACTGAAGAAAATCTATCAGCAACAAACACTTGGATAGAGGATCGACCATGGGGACGTGACTTTGAGGCAGACGGGAGCGGGGTCAGCAGATCCACAGATCAAAATGCTTTATCAAGTTGTTCATAGGGAATGACATGTTGAAACAAATTAGAATTAAAACTAAGGGCAATTTAGTCCAAGGAAAAACTAGGTGACTAAAAAAGTAGTAACTTTTGGAGTGGGCTCAGTTTGGACAATACGACAAAGTTGGTGCTCATTTTGGGCAAAACCTCTATTTTTTAAGTATTTATTAATTAACTTCGGAGTGTTAATATAGGGGATTAGACTTGTTGCACAAGCTATTTCCTTTATGTTTTTTTAGTCCCACATCGCTTGTGGACACTTATGCATGTAAGCCGGTCTATTATATAAAAACCTCGCCTGTTTTATTATGAAAAAATGATGATATGAATGATGGAATATAAATAAAATTATTAAAAAAATTGTGACCCTGGATTGGAGTGAATAGAGGTGGATTCCTAGACTCCAGTGGACTCCGGGTCTGTGCTTCTGTGACAGCGAGAAGGCCACCACTGCCCTCTTTCTGTGTTTCTGTGAAGAAGATAAGCATTGATCAAGGAGAAGAGCAAGGGAAAGGAGAAGTACATGCTCTCTCTCTCTCTCTCTCTCTCTCTCTCTCTCTCTCTCTCTCTCTCTCTCTCTCTCTCTCTCTCTCGCTCGCTCGTGTGCGGTAGCCTCGGCTCCCCCCTTGGCCCTTGCCCACGTGAAAAGGTCAGTCGTGTTCCATTTAGTTCTTGTGCAACCAAAGAAGCCACGTGCTTCTGCTCGCGGACGGCCGAATAAAGAAAAAACATAATCCCGTGTTCCTGACTGCAGTGGATCCTTAGTCACGACTACTCATCCCGAAGGGCACCCAAACAAACCTGTTTTTTCAAATACGATCGTACATAGCAACGGCGATTTTTTTTAAAAAAATCTAGTGTATGGGGATCTTCTAAGGGCACCGCCTCTATAGTGTTGTTTATTGAGGGCACCACAGCGTCCCAAGAATGCAATTTTATTGTTTTTGCTGATTCAAAGCCTAATTTACAGGAAGATCTCGCTCATGGTTCACTTATTTGCTTGAAGATTTATCAAGGTGACATCCTTTCCTTTTTCAATCTTTTATTTGGCATGATTCGAGGGTTATTATTTGAATTTTGAGGGGCCCCATAATCCGTCCCTCATCAATCATCATGTCTTACCATGATGGTTGATCTTGCTATGAACCTCAACCAATTAATACCAAATAATTTAATCACTTTATTGCATCCACAAGGGTCACAAGACCTTCCAATTAAGAGGGAGAAAAATCACTTGCTCTCTCTCTCTCTCAGCAAGAAGAAGATCAAGAAAAAGAGCAAGAGGAAGAAAAAGCACCTTCTCTCTCTCTCTCTCTCTCTCTCTCTCTCTCTCTCTCTCTCTCTCTCTCTCTCTCTCGTGCAAGGCAGTCTAGCTTCCCCTTGAGCGTGTGGAAAGAAGGTCAGTTGTGCCCCCTTTGTTTCTGTGCGACCAAAGAAGCCACGTGCTTCTGCTTGCGGACGACAAAAGAAATGAAAAGACACAGGATTAAAATCTGGTGTATGGGGCTCTTCTAAGGGCAACCCCTATTAATGATGTTTATTGAGGGCACCAGCCTCCCAAGAATGCAATTTTATTATTTTTATTGATTTAAAGACAAATTTCTGGGATGATCTCGCTCACGGTACACTTATTTGCTAGAAGCTTTATCAAGGTGACATCTTTTTGTTTTTCAATCATCTATTTGGCATTATTCGAGGGTTATTATTTGAATTTTAAGGGACCCTATACTCTATCTCTCATCACTCAGTTGTTGGGCTCTATTTTTAAAAGAATTTAAGTATCTGCCTTCTTGCTACATTATGCAATAAAACATGGCGCTTCAAGCGATCTACCTATTTTTCATGTTAAACTGCCGGTTTTAGGTAATAACCAGCCCAACAGAGAATTGAACCCGAAACGGCGTCAGTCCTGGTCTAACCAGGTCCAACCGGACGGTCCGGTCTGGATCTTAAAACCTCTGTTGTTAGTATCATACGATACATGATACATATCGTACGTTACACGATACGTATCGTACGTTACGATACGATACAGGAGAAAAACGATACGTATTGTTTTTCTCCTGTATCGTACAATACACGATACGATATGATACACGATACGGTAAAAACATGTTTTTTTGTTTTTTGAAACTTTTAAAATGATTTTTTTTTCTCTTAATTTCCCAAAGGACTATATAGGTCTCTTCGAGTTAAAAAAATACTTAGAAATATTTTCTAACCTAGGGTGAAGTGATACTAATTTTTTTTTAGAAGTTGATAGGTGTTTTACAAATCTTTCTCTAGAGTTGTCGGAGCCCAATGCAATTTGTTTTTAAAAATTTTCTAGAGCTTGAAGCACCAAATATCTACAACTTCGCTAATTTCAATAATTATAGGATTCCATTTCTACCTATATATATATATATATATATATAGAGAGAGAGAGAGAGAGAAATGCTATAATGCAGCATGCGGTAAGTGTGGCAACGCACCACAGCCGTATGATGCATCGCTGCGTGCATGTGATGCACGCAGCGTGTGCATCAGACGGCTGCGGTGCAGTGCCGCACGTACCGCATGCCGCATTATAGCATGCCCCTATATATATATATATATATATATATATATATATATATATATATATATATATATATATATATATATATATATATATATATATATATATATATGTGTGTGTGTGTGTGTGTGTGTGTGTGTGTGTGTGGTACTTCTTAGTAGAGGGCTAATGAATCTATGTTCACAAAGGAATGCCAAAGGAAAGAAGTGGATGACTTTGAATAAGACAATGAGGATGAGAATGAATATGAATAAGAGGTGCAAGAAACATTAAAGGAAGATAAAGAAGCAAGTGGTGATAAATTATCTATTGGTGAGGATCAAATTGATGATGTAGATGCGGTGGAGATGAAAAATAAGATCTTCCTACTTCTTGAGTTTTTGTTTTGTTTTCATCGACCATTCGAATACTTTGAAAACAATATATTGATAGATCATAGATAATACTTATATATGATTTCTTTTTTATAGAAATATATACATCATACTTTTTGTATAGGCCAATGTTATGTTTGATGTGAAATTATAGGGAATGTCTTACTCTTCTACTTAACTTTTCATATTTAATATTCTAGTATGTACTTTATATATATATATATATATATATATATATATATATATATATATATAGAGAGAGAGAGAGAGAGAGTAGTGATACATTGCGGCCAGTAACGTGCAGCCTTAACGTGCGGCACCCCCTTCAGGGGTATTTTAGGAATTTTTTTTTTTGGATTGATCACCCACCCTTGGATAGCACACAAAAAAAATTCCAGCTCGATCAAAGACCGGTAGGCCGTCCAAATGTGTTGATCAAAATGACGACAAAAATGAACGACCGATAAAAGTTGATCACATTTGGACGGCCTACCGGTCTTGGATCGAGCTGAAATTTTTTTGTGTGTGCTATCCAAGGGTGGGTAATCAATCCCCAAAAAAAAAATTCCAAAAATACCCCGGAAGGGGGTGGCCACACGTTACTGGCCGCAATTTATCACTACTCTATATATATAAATATATATAATATAAATTTAACCGTATCTTACGATACACGATACACAAAATAGAGAAAACGATACACAATATGACAACCTTGCTTAGAACATTGTTTTGATGACATCACATAGAAGGTATGAATTGAAATTCTAGTCTGGCTACGAATTTTTCTTTTTTTTACTTCACATTGTTATAGTATGATCTTCATCTAGCACAACCATTGAAGTAAATCTGAAGGGAATAACGAGAAAAGTAGAGCTCTTTGCCCTTGTTAGGTTCTTGTGTTCAGGAGATCAAAATGACTGGATACTAAGAATGAAAGGTAGGAGACGATCAGATCGGGATACCTTCTTCATCCGGGTCCTGATTTCGGACTTGTGGGCCTTGTGGTATACGCGCCTCTTCTCGGCCTGACGAGCCCTCTTTGCGGCCGAGTCGGTCTTCTTCCCGGGCGCCGCCTCGCAGACCACGAACCTCCGGGGAGGCCTCTGCTGCTCCACCGATCTTAGCGCAGCGCCACCTGTGGACCCACGAGGGGATTAGGGGAATGGGACGAAGGCGCGGAGCTTTGGAGAACAGGGGCCGACCACCTGTTTGGTGAAAAGCTTTACCATTGGGGAATGGGAGAGCGGCCGAGAGGTTTGAAGAGAAGGCGAGGGGTTTGGAGGCCCGGGGGCGGGGAGGGAAGCTGATGCCGCTGCAGATCGAGAGGGGCTTTGGCTTGCAAGGGAGAGCGAGGCACGAAGCCCGCAGATAGTGAGAGGAGGAGGTGGAGGAGTGGAGAGCCGATGCGGCCATCATCGTCCCTCGATGTCTCCTCGCAACGTTATCCGCTTATCTCATCAACTTCTATATGCCCCCAAAGTATTTTATATTTTTCTAACGTTTTTTTCGAAATAATATTAAAATAATAAATATTTAAAACAATAATGTATGACCAAAAGTATTTGTTGGACTAACTCTCTCACAGCCACGTGGCATGTCAGCACCGTAAACCGCTCACCACATTGCTGTCCTTTTTATTTTTCTCGGCGATCGATAAACCCAGCGTTCAGGATGCCGGATTCATTAATTGGTCTAATTTGCTAAACCCATCCGGACGCAGAATTTTAAAAACCTAAGAAATAAGAAACCCTCCATCACCAACATCGATTTAAACCCGTCTTTGTATACATCGAGTTTAACCCGTTGCTGGTGTAAACTCGTTATTTGGAACACAGGTTCCAAACCCGTAATTGATAACGATGGGTATAAAGCCTGTACACCATGTTCAATGTTACAGCTGAGGTGCCCTGAATTGTTAATAAAAACCGATGTTGTCAACATTGGGTATAAACCCGGTTTTGCAGACACAGGGTATAAACTCGGTATTGTAACCATCGGGTTTAAACAAAAACCTGAACAAAAAAAATTAACAAAAAAAGATGTGGACTACCAATTAAGAGAAGCCCCATATTATATTGGTAACTAGTCGTGAAGTTGGAAGTATAATAAATCAGGATAGCGAAAAACAAAAGTCGGATGCAAGCTTAAATAAAAGAAAATCAAAATCAAACGAGTAGAAACATCATGCAATCATATAGTCCACTAAACAACCTAATTGAAGGTCAGAAATTGCAAACTCCTAAAACTAGCATACAAATAACTAGTTCAAACATGTTGCTTCAATTTTAGCCGAAACTGGATAGTAACCCGAAACGTCGGGGACTCAAGCAATAACCAAAGTTGCTTCATTCTCCGCTAAACCAAGTCAGAAGTGCAACTTGCCAATTTCAGACAACATAGAGCTTGGCTGGACGTCAAACGAGACTTGGTCGGGAATCGAAAATAGAAAAGATAGATTGGTTGTCATTCAAGATGATTAGCCTCACTTGCAAGTTAGTATGTTTATATTGTCCACAGCTTTCTCAAAGAGCAGGATCAAACTCATATTGAACCTCTTCACAACAAAAGACAAAAACCTCCTGACAACAAAAGAGAGAAATTATATATTTAAAGTCATCACACACACACACACACACACACACACACACACACACACACACACACACACACACACACATATATATATATATATATATATATATATATATATATATATATATATATATATATATATATATATATATATATATATATATATATATATATAAAGAGAGAGAGAGAGAGAGGTCTGTTAGGTTGCGCTGTGCGCTGCCCCGGAGTAAGTGCGCTGCGGAATGCCGGCCGTCCGATCAGTGTGAATCGGACGGCACAAACCCTTTCCGCCCGGTTAAAAGCTTTAACCGTTCCTGGCCGTCCGATTGGATTGAATCGGACGGCACAAATCCTTTCCGCCCAAGTTAAAAGCTTTAACCGTTCGATCGAATGATCGAACAGATGAGATCCGTGACATCTCATTCGAATAGAACAAAAAAAATGATTGCGTTGACCCGATTTTTTGTCATATTCGAATGAGATGTCACGGATCTCATCCGTTCGATCATTCGATCGAACGGTTAAAGCTTTTAATCGGGGAGGAAAGAATTTATGTCGTCCGATTCATGCCAATCGGACGGTCAGAAACGGTTAAAGCTTTTTACCGGGCGGAAAGGGTTTGTGTCGTCCGATTCACACCGATCGGACGGCCGCCATTCCACAGCGCACTTCCTCCGGGGCAGCGCACAGCGCAACCTAACAGACCTCATATATATATATATATATATATATATATATATATATATATATATATATATATATATATATATATATATATATATATATATATATATATATATATATATGGGTCAGGTTCAATGGACACTGTTTTTGCACTTAAATTTTTACACCGATTTTCAAATCATTAGATAGAGGTTTCAAAATTTCTTGATTTTTTGTAAGCATAATCACCTTGACTTAGATAACACATCCACAAAAAATCAGTACATTCTAAAGCCTCCAAGTACATCAAAACTAAAAGGCTTTATCGACCGTCCATTTTAATCGTTAACTTGAAGAGCACATTTAATAAGTCTAGAGGCTTTAGAATGTGCCGATTTTTTGTGGATGTGTTATCTAAGACAAGGTGATTATGCTCACAAAAAATCAAAAAAAAATTGAAACCTCTATCTAATGATTTGAAAATCGGTGTAAACAATTGAGTGCAAAAACAGTGTCCATTGAACCTGACCCTATATATATATATATATATATATATATATATATATATATATATATATATATATATATATATATATATATATATATATATATATATATATATATATATATATATATATAGAGAGAGAGAGAGAGAGAGAGAGAGAGAGATGCGTGTTACGTTGCGCTGTGCGCTGCCCCCGCGTGGAAATGCGCTGCGTAATTTTTCGACGTCCGATCGCACGGATCGGCTGCAAACCCACATGATTTTCCCTGGCCGTCTGATCCCGTGCAGCGCAACCCCGCTCGGCCGTCCGATCGCGCGGATCAGCTGCCAACCCGCACGAATTCTCCCACCCGTCTGATCCCGTGCAGCACACCCCCCGCCCCGCTGTCTAATTGTTCGGTTCGATTGCTGTGCGTTGGCTCGATTGGAATCGAACGGTCGAAAATCATTTTCGCTGTTACTGTAGCGGCTACAGTAACAGCGAAAACCATTTTGGTTCATTCGATTCCCATCGATCCAACGGATGGGAATCGAACGAACATAACAATTGTGATGTGCGTTGGATCGATTGGAATCGAACGGTCAAAAATGGTTTTCGCTGTTACTGTAGCTGCTACAGTAACGGCGAAAATGATTTTCAACCATTCGATTCCAATCGATCCAACGCACAGCAATTGAAATGAACGATCAGAAGGCCGGGCGGGGGGTGCGCTGCACGGGATCAGACCGACACGGGAATTCGCGCGGGTTCGCAGCCGATCTGCACGATCGGATGGCCAGGCGGGGTTACGCTGCACGGGATCAGACGGCCAGGGGAAATCAAGCGGGTTCGCAGTCGATCCGCGCGATCAGACGGCGAAAAATTACGCAGCGCATTTCCAGGTGGGGGCAGCGCACAGCGCAACATAACACGCCTATATATATATATATATATATATATATATATATATATATATATATATATATATATATATATATATATATATATATATATATATAGGGATGCTAGGGTGCATGCACGCAGCGGTGCATCAGACGGCTGCGGTGCGACGCCGCACGCACCGCACGCCGCATTTTAGCATTTCTCTCTCTCTCTCTCTCTCTCTCTCTCTCTCTCTATATATATATATATATATATATATATATATATATATATATATATATATATATATATATATATATATATATATATATATATATATATATATATATATATATATATATATATATATATATATATATATATATATATATATGTTACAATGAGTTGTGAGCTGCCGGTTTAAAAAGTGAGCTGCAGGTATTTTGCCCCCCTAGGAGTTTTGGTATTTGATAAAATTTGGTGTGGGTGTTGTCTAGGGTAAGATGATCATCCTCACCAATTTTCATCAAATTCCAAAACTTCTACGAGGGTCAAATGGTCGAAACAAAATCTGTCGTCCGTAGTCACCATTAAAATCTGCAAATTTTGCCGAGTACATTTGAAGCACCTATAGGTCTTAGAATGAGTTGATTTTTGACATGTGGCTCATCAACGGGTAGGTGATCACCCTCGGAAAAAAAAAATAAAAAAAATCTACACGTGCTGCCATGGAGGTGGCCGCACGTTAGCCTCACGTTAATCCACCGCACCATAGCATTTTCCTATATATATATATATATATATATATATATATATATATATATATATATATATATATATATATACATATATACATATATATATATGGGTCGGAATCGGCTGACCTAGCAAATTTTGACCCAGCAATAACCCAGCACCCTTTGATGCACCTAGAGGTTTTAGAATGGATTGATTTTTGGTAGGCATGTTGTTTATAGTATGATGATCATCCTTACAAAATATCAGCCCATTCTAAAACCTCTAGGTGCATCAAATGCGCTCTTCAAATCAATGGTTTTTTACTATCAATTTTAACCGTTGATTTGAATAGCGCATTTGATGCACCTAGAGGTTTTAGAATTGTCTGATTTTTTGTGAGGATGATCAACATACCATAGACAACATGTCTACAAAAAATCAACTCATTCTAAAACCTCTAAGTGCATCAAAGGGTGCTGGGTTATTTGCTGGGTCTGGGTCCACGTCCTCGTGCTCGTGAAATACTGTGTCTCGCCTCGCCTCCAAGGCAGTGATGTATTGTGCTTGGTAAATCGACAAATCCTGGGCCGGCTAACCCCGTGCATCTACCCAATCCACACCCTCCACCGGGTCTGGGATGTGCTGTCTCCTGAAACTAAACTGACTCAAAACACGATATGGGACATACATCTCAACTATCTGGAAGCAAATCAGTGGTGTCCTTGAATGCCATACGTCCAGACCCTCAGGGCAGATCTCAGGCAAGGCACCAAGGGTACGTCACATCTGGGTATGGATCCCAGATCACCAGCGTCATGTATAATAGGCATTAGTATATACATGATGATCAAGCTTATTCTTGTATATTTATCCAACTAGAAGTATAAATTAGTACCTGCGATTGTAGTTGGTGATCGAACTCTTTCCTGTAGAACTCAAGTGTACCCCTAGGGTTAGTCACATTGTTGTGACTAACACACCACCTGAAATAATATAAATTTTTATTAACCATTATATAAGCAATTAAAATATAACACTGAGTAATAATAAACGCATAACAATACTAGGATCCAAGCGGCCCATCTGGTAGGATCGGCCAGGGCCCTCCGTCAGGTCGTCCGATGTAAAGATGCTCCCATGACCAAATCTATCAAGTGTTCAAGTAAATATTCAAGAAGTATAATTTTGAATTTAAATTGTTTTTACCTGTAATTGTGTCATGAAATCACAGCAATCGACCTTTCTGTTGATGGAGGCCTTCTCTAACTCCTGATATAAATGTGCTAGTGCCATTGCACCCCATGTTGTCTCCTCACACCTATCGAAATCGCGGAGGAGAGAGAGAGGTACAGTAGGGGCACCATGTTCCTACTACTATCGGGAAGAAGACTGTTTCTATCTCGTGGAGGATATATGCACGAGCACTCCTCTCCACTACTACCCCAACAACGTCCTAGGGGATCCTAGAGAATAGGCCATGCAACCAAACCAGTTTGACAAACCCTCCCTCTATCCTGTCATGGGCAGGAGCTACCCCCAATAACTCCACGCACAAGTCCGCTGAGTGGGCCCTATCACTGGTAAGCCATCCACTCAGAGACTGGTGAGTACCGCTACATCGCGTAGTGTGACTGTCATCTCTCCATGCCTAAGGTGGAAGGTGGATGTCTCCTTCCTCTATCTCTCAATAATTGCATTTAGAAGCGCTCTATCTAGGATAACGTACCCTAGGATAACGTACCCGAGCCGGGAGTATATCAAAATCAAAGATCTTCTGGAGTCCTATCAACCATACCATCCATGCTTATCTTCAAGGCACTCGTCGATGTCTCTCACACTACATTTCCTGGGAACAAGGGCCCCAAAAGGGTGGAAGGTATATAATTGTCGCATGAGAAACTCCCTTGTTTCCCTATATCCTGTCAAATCTCGCTCTCCTTTTCGCTTCAGAACTAGTTTTCAGACATGCTCTACACTTTGTTAAGCATTGTGGGGTCTTTGTTGTAATGATCTTGAGGATCTATTGAAACTCCAAGGCAAATCCAGGAGCCAGATTTCTACAATAACTATGAGACTGGCATGGTGAGGATTCTGATTTCCAAATTTGTTTATTGCCTACATTTTGAGGATTTAAGAGAAGTCAATTGGTTTCGATTCATAAAATTCGTTTGAAATCTTGCAGGGATTATTGGTGATGAGGGTAGGATCTCTATTTGGATACATGATGGATCGATTTTGAAAACATTGGACACATTTTGTCTTTATTTGCTGTGAATCCCTAACCATTTTGTCCTTAAACCTTGATAAATCAAATTTAGTTACAGTTGCATAGAATCAGCTAGGTTAAGTAAAAGAATCTCGTGTTGGCATCTCCATAATTCAACCACTGAACACGAGATTTCTGGTGCTATAGAAGCTCTTGATGTGCGAGGGTTTCCTCCAACAACTCCTTAGGGCGTGTTTGGTTACCCCAAGTGTCGAAGAAGTTGGGGAACTGGTGGAACTGGGAGTTACATGAACTCGGACTTCTGGAAGGAACTCAGGCATCTGGTGTTTTGGTTGTTAGTGTTACAATTCCCGTGCCCCCTCAAAACCGGTGATGAGAAGGAGGGGGCAACGATATATGAAGACGAGGAACTCCCAGGCCTTTACCGATGTGGGACTATTCACAACACCCGCCCGCACACAGAGCGCCTCTTGATCGGAGGGAGGGAGAAGATCTCGATTGGAGGGAGAAAGAGGGTGCAACGGGACCACATGGAGGGGAGACGAAGTGGGACCTAGCTCTGATACCATGTTACAATTCTCGTTGATAGAATTGGGAAAAAATTTTATATTTATTAGGGCTCTATGGCCAGATATAAATAGGTACAAGTCTTGCACAGCAAGTTAGGGCTAGACAGGTACAAGTCTTGCACAACAAGTTAGGGTTAGACAGGTCACATATACACACACAATCTTAACACCCTCAAACAGCGTGGGTTTGCCAACCAAAAATTGAAAGTGATGAGTAGAGTGAGACTTTGCAAAGAAGTCCACGATTTGTTCAGCGGATGATACATGTGGTAGAGAGATAGTCTCGGGCCTCGTAACGCTCTTGGGTGAAGTGGAAATCGATCTCTATGTGCTTTTGTTCGCTCATGAAAGACTGGATTGTAGGCGATCTGAATTGCGCTTTTATTGTCACAGTAGAGAGCACTAGGTGAGGAGACTAGCTTCAACCCCAAAGTCTGAGAGAAGGTGCCTGACATGGATGATTTCTTTGGTGGTTGAAGCCATAGCTCGATATTCGGATTCGTTGCTGGAGAGGGAGACAACATCCTACCTCTTACTGCGCCAGGAGATAAGATAGTCGTCGAGAAAGAGACAGAAACCGATAGTGGAGTGTCGATTTGCCCTACTATCTGCCTATATCATGTAGCATCGAAAAAAGGCTCATCATCTGTGGGACAAAGCTTAACATTAAGCTTCTCAGGTGTATCAACAACCTTCTGATCAACAAGTGCAACTTGAGCTATAATATTTGAAGTGTATCACTGTTGAGAGACAAGGATGCCATCCTGACTTTGTGCTACTTCAAGGCTAAGGAAATAGCGAAGACGACCCAAATCATTCATTTGAAACTACCGCTGGAGAGGGACAACAGACCAGGTCCTAGTCTAAGCAAACACCTGAAGCTCCTCGTCCATAGCCCGCTGCCACTCGGGGTACTAAACTACCTCATGATAACAGCGGGGCTCGGAAGGAGTGGTGTGAATAGCGAAAAGGAAGGCCTGGTAGGAGGGAGCATAAGAGCAGGCAGCAACAAACAAATTAATCTTGTTATATGGGCGACGGTCGCATAGTGGATAGCGACGCTCTGGTACTGTGATAGGATCTTCAGTCGGAGGCAAAGGAGCCGGTGGTGGAGAGAGAGGAGATATTGGAGGAAGCTTGGTCTCAACAGGAATGGAGGCGGAGGGTGCAAGGGGAGGGGAGGGGTCGGGTCCTCATGAAAGGGTACAAAGGAGCCTAAGTGATGTGACTCGACTGGGGGAGGGGGACATGGAAGAAGTCTGTAGGACTCAATAGGAGATGGTGCAACAGAGGAAGAGACAAATGGTGGAGACTCGAGATAAGCAAACGTGAGGGAGAGGAAATGGAGATCCTGAGAAGAGGGAGAATAAATGAAACATCCTTAAAGAAGGAGACATGCTTGGCTAGGCGAATACGATGAACAACAGGATCATAGCAACGGTAACCTTTGTATTCGAGACTGAGACCCAAAAGGACGCATTTTGCTGCCTTGGGAGACAGTTTGTTGCATTCGTGAGATGACAGAAGCAAAAAACAAGTGCAGCCAAAGACATGAAGCATGTCATAGGAAGGAGGAGACGAGAAGGGACACTCATGAGGGGAGGAACCAGAGTGGTAGGTAGAAGAAGTAATGTTGATGAGATTAACAGAGGTGAGGATGGCTTCAGCCTAGAAAGAGTGAGGCACAAAGGAGGAGAGTAGAAGAGAATGGCCAGTCTTAAGAATGTGATGATGCTTAACCTCAGCAACACCATTCTATTGGTGAGTATGCAGGCAAGACTGCTGAAAGAGGGTTCCATGAGACTAGAGGAGAGACCACATATCGGTTGATAGAAATTCATGAGCACAGTTAGACCGAAAGGTTTTTATCCGACTGTGAAACTGAGTTTGGATCATATTGGTGAAGGTAATATAGACAGAAAAAACTTTAGAACGATGACGAAGTAAATAAATCCATATATAGCGAGAAAAATCATCAATGAAGTAAATATAATAGAAATAGCCTTTTATAGATGATATGGGCGAGGGCCCCCAAATGTCCGAATGAACAAGGCCAAACGGAGCAACAGAACGAGACACACTAAGATGAAAGGGGGAGGTTGTGAGCTTAGCAAGCTAACAACTTGTACAAGAGAAAAGAGAAGAAAAGGAGCACGACCTAAAGCCCCAAACTGAAATAGGCTTTTAAGTCGTTGCTCAAACACATGACCTAATCGTATGTGCCATAAGTTGGCCGCAGATGAACTAACACCACAAAAATTGAGAGGAGAAGGAGGCACGTGAAGAGACTTAAGGTGGTAGAGACCGCCCTCTCTACGACCGGCTCTAATTGTCTTGCCCTAGCGAGGATCGTGCACAATACAACCAGAGTAAAAAAAGGAGACGGTTAGACCAGCGTCACAAAGAGTAGAGACAGAGATAAGGTTCATGCATAGGTTAGGGGAATGATAAACAGTGGATAAGGTGAGGCGGCTAGGCGGGTCAGACAAGGGGGAGATGGAACCACACTGGGAGATGGAGAGATAAGATCCATTCGCAGTGTGGAGGGATGGGATGGCGGCGAGGCAAAGAGAAGTAAGAACAGAGAGGTCATGGGTGAGATGTTGGGAGGCCTCAGAGTCCAGGACCAAGGAAAGGGAGTACTAGAGTGGGCCAAGTAGGCAGTAGGCGGTACGGACGACGAGGAGGCGCCGGAGCTCATCTGATGCTGCTATAATTGTTGAAACTGTTAGAACAATTGGAGTTGTTGTGGAGTAAGGGCGATAGTAGAGGCGGGCTCAACTAGTGCAGCATGAGTAGGAGGAGAATCATGAATAGGTTTTCCTAGGCCAGGAGGGCCTGTATACTTCTCAGGATGAAGAGTTCATCACAGCTCGACTAAGTGGCCCTGCATGTGGCAATAAGTGCAGTATGGTGGTATGTCATGACCACCAGAACACTCAACACGACCACCTGAGCGGCCACCAGAACAAGGAGGAGCCTGTGGCGGTGTCAAAGATAGAGCAAAGGAGCGAGAAGCGGTGGCCCTCATGACCGGTAGCAGTAGCTAGAGTGGGAGGAGGTGGTGTGATGTCGATGCTCTCCGATCGGGACTGCTCAGAAAGAAGAGCGGCGACGACCTCGGTAAGACGAGGAAAAGGGGTCCGGTACAACAGTTGCCTGACCAGGGGCTGAATAGCCGGGGCGAGTCCGGCAAGACGAACGTGCACCTTTTGGCGTTCTCGGAATAGCTGAACCTCTAATGCCGAGGCATTAGGTCTAGGCGCCATCTGCTCGAGCTCCTGCCATAGGGTCCCCATGAATGTGTAGTACGCCTCCACAAGCCGGGTGCCCTGCTGGGCTGTCACTATCTCTAGTAGGAGATGGGCCTCACGGGCACCATCTGACTGAACAAAGAGGTCGCAAAGATACTTCCAGATATCACATGCAGTCAGAAAGGCAACCAGTCCGCTACGTAGGGAGGTGTCCACCAAGGCAACAAGGAAAGCCTTGACGTGTGCATCCTCATAAGACCAGCGAGCCGTCACACACTGAAGATCTACAACGGAGGGAGGAATCGCTGGCATGGCAGCGATCTCGATCGTAGTACCATCGATGTTCTTGATGGATAATGCTGGCATCCCGGGTGTGTAGAGGGCATCGATATCCTCAGAGGGCAGAATGGCGTGGAAAAGGTGTCGGTAGAGAAACTGGCCCTCTAGCTCGTTTCAGATCGATGCCGACCAGGAAGTTCAGTTGGTCTGGGTAGAGAGGAGGAGATCGGTGTGTGGGGGGAGACGCCTCCCGAAGATTCGATCGTTGTTGAAGGAGGCCATGATGCGAACGTGTTATCCGATCATGGTTGCAAGGAGAGACCGAGGCGACGTCGGGATGGACGCGGAGGATGGGTTGGATGGCGTCGATCTGAACGCGGAGGATGGGTTGGATGGCGTCGATCTGAACACAGAGGAGAGGAGGAGCGTCGTGCGGCGTCGGGCTGCATGGAGGAGGGGTTGGCTGACGTCAGAATGGACGCAGAAGATGATTGGGCCAGCGTCGGGCATCGATCTTGACGCGGAGGACAAAAAGAGCCGGCCGGTATCTAGACGGATCGCAGAGAGAGAGAGAGAGAGAGAGAGAGAGAGAGAGAGAGAGAGAGAGAGAGAGAGAGAGAGAGAGAGAGAGAGAGAGAGAGAGAGAAGAGGCGGTCGGCTAACCTAGCTCTGATACCATGATAGAATTGGGAGAATTTTCTATATTCATTAGGGCTGTATTGCCAGGTATAATAGGTACAAGTCTTGCAAAGCAAGTTAGGGTTAGACATGCCACATATACACACACAATCCTAACAACCAGGAACTCAAGCTTTGGAGCTTTTTGGGTCAAAGTCACATTACATATTTTGAGGAAGTGAATGGGTAGAAGTCCCACTTCCGGACAACCAAACACTGAAAGTTGGCCACTTCAGCCACTAGACTCACTTTGGGTTGCACTTTCGGGTGCCATTAGTAGAGTTCATCATACTTTGTTCCACAATCCCCCGCTTTCATCCTTTGCCGGTAGGAGGAGTGACCTCGTAAGAGAACAGCCTGCCGAACTAAACTTAGACCTTTTGAGCCCAAGGCCTGCATATTCTTGTAGGTCACTGCCTAGTTCGTGTTATCAGTCAGGCGTGTGTGTATATAGGGGTGGGACTTGGGCGGGTTTGACCCGAACCCAACCCGACCCGTCCAACCTGAACAATGGACAAGCATGGGTAAAGCTAGTTAAAAACTTGGACGGATTTGGACAAAAAAAGATCAACCCGATTTCAATTTGGACGGATTTGGGCACTGGTCTTCCCAACCCAAGGAATCCAAGTATAGTGGCATACTTGCATCTCGTGGAACTCCTAGTCATATTTCTATGCTTTGGTATTTTTCTTTATACAAATCAAAGAGTGTATGTTTGATGTTGAATACTAAAAATTCATTTGAAATATGTGAGGATATAGATTTGAGTTTATATTTTCTTTATACAAATTAAAGATCTGTTGGTTATTTTTTCCCCTTATGTTTATGTTTCACAAGTATTTCTAATTGGGCAACCCGCGCAACTCGTCCATTTTTTTGCAAATTAGACAACCCGAGCAACTCGAATGGGCAAGCACGGGTTGAGCTTCCACGGGTTCCCCAGGTTCCACGGGTAAAACGGATTAAAGTTTTTATAAATCGGGTTAGGCATGAGCAGACCCTTCAACCCATTCAACACACCCAAGTCCCACCCTTGTATGTGTGTGTGTGTGGGTGGGGGTGGGGTGTTCATGGACCCCTACCTGGATCTTCTATTGGTATAAGAGCCATTTTGCAATGGCCTGGTAATGCTTTTATCATGCCCCCAAAACCACCCCAGGAAGATCAAAAGTCTTTCGGTTATTGAGATGTTTCTCCTCCGATTGCTTCTCATCAGTGCGAGCAGTCCCATCATCAGAAACATCTTCATACATTTCCCCACTTGCGCCCGCCCCTCCATCCGCATAACCGCCGGCGGCAGCTTCCTCACTGCCATTTGTAGAAGAATCGCACGTTTCCGCTGCATTCATCATCCCAGAATGTGCTAAAGTTGGGGACCACTCAAGAGTGTCGATGATATCTGAAACCATCTTTTGAAACCTGTAGACAAGCAAGACCATTGTTTCTCGATGCGTTCACCACGGTTTGGATCGAGAGCGCACAGCAGGAGCTGACGAAAACCCGATTGTTTCTCGATGGATCGTGATCGTGCTGTAGATCCCTCGGAGGCTTTCTTAATGACTACATTTATTCAGCTGCGCTAAAGCTGATCTGGCTAAGATTGTGCAATATAAGCTCGGGTATGGACAACAAAAAGATATGCCTGCCAATAATGTCCATGAGAGCATGAGAGGCTGCGCTTCAACCCTCTATTCTCCGCTCGAGCTAGGGTTAGGGTTTCGCCCTTCTTGGCCTCCCCAGCCGCTGCCGCCGCCGGCTCCGAGGAGGCCAAGTGCTCTTGGATGGCGGCCTCTGGAGGTAGGATCTGCCTCCTTCCCCCCTGTAAATAGGTGTGTTCCCCCTCGGCCGGGGTTTTGTGTTCGCCTGCATCAGAGTCGTGTGGCGGCCTCTCCTCGGATCGCGTCCTCGTCTACGGATCGAGGGTTTCCGGCCGGTTCGTGGAGGCATAGGTGGGCCTGGACCCCGGCTGGTGTATGCCGTGGGCTTTCCAGCCCCCTCTTTTGCGCGGTGGTGGATCCTAGCGGTTCGGGTTGGCGGTGGTGGATCACGACGGTTGGGGACGAGGAGCGGCTCTGCATCGTCGCCGGCATAGAGGGAGACTGATCCGGCTGTGGATCTGGTTTTTGTGATGGTTGTTTTTTTTTGAGTCACTGTTGGCTTACTTTCTTTTTCTTAGTCTTAGTCTGGGTTCCAATCACTGTTGGAGGTCGGCGGGGTAGTTGGTTTGGTTGCATTTGCCTCTTTTATCTGTTGGTTCTGCATATGTGCGACGTGCTCCCCCCCCCCCCCCCCCCCCCCGCCCTTGGGGTTGATGGTGGTGGTTTCTTGTTTAGCCATTTGACTGTTTTGTGGCTGCGCCGGCATGTGGCGCCTCCTGCTTGCACCAGGCTGTGGTGCCTCCTGAGATCTGTTGAGATCTCCCCTTCAAAGTACCAAAAAAAAAAAAAAAGATATGCATACCGGTGAATGCACATAGTTTTTTTTTTTTTAGAACCCCTCAGCATCTCGTCTGAAGAAGGGTCAAGGCAGTCTCCTATTGGTTATTAATTCGATGGAAGCGGGAATCGATCCCAGGTCTCAGGTACCAACCCCTCAGAAACTTTACCAACTCACCTAGCTGGCACTTACTGAATGCACATAGTTGGTTCATGTGATGCACCTATTGCAACAATGAACACACAACCATCTAACTCCAGTAATTTCTTCAGAAGAAGTTGAATCATTACATACTACAGAGGCTTTTAATCCATGGAACTCTGTTGGCTACTTTCCTTGGCGCTTGACGTCCATTTTGGGTTATTGTCTTTTTATTGGTTACCTTTCTTTAAGGGGGTGTTTGGTATGCGGAATAGCTGTTTTGCTTAAACCTCATCC
Source organism: Chamaelirium japonicum (assembly GCA_947650365.1). Lineage (NCBI taxonomy): Eukaryota > Viridiplantae > Streptophyta > Magnoliopsida > Liliales > Melanthiaceae > Chamaelirium > Chamaelirium japonicum. Next base: position 47,802,852 of record OX393553.1, on the reverse strand, counting down.
GGAAGATGATATTTCTGATAATTACTATTTCTAGTGTAATTCGATGGTTCAACATACCGGATGGCAAAGAAACACACGGAACAAAATAATATCATTCCCAACTCTTTATTCCAGCGACACATACCTATCCGTTAGTTTTAAAATAACGGCTCTAAAAAATAGAAACGGCGATTTCCGATTGATGGCAAACACCCCTTTTTTATTTTATCTCATCTTCAATATTATCTCACAATTTGGCATTTATAATGTGTCCCATTGTAATTCTAGAGTTGTAGAGGACCAAATTGAGAGAGGGTAAGTGCAGACTAGGGGTGCAACTTGGGTCGGGTAAAACCGAGAACCGACCCAACCCGACATAACTGGGTCGGGTTGGTTTGGATATTTTGAGTAAACAGGTTGGTTTGGTCCTAAATTTTGCGGACCCGACTAAATATGGGTTGGTTCCGGGATGGGGCTCAGGTAAACCCGACCCAACCCGAGAACCGAACTCGTATATATTAGACAACTAATATATATTACGGGTTGAACTTTTGGTTTACATCACACTAGCACCCAAGTAAACATTAGTTGTTACTAATGTTGAACAAAAAAGCAAGAGAGCTCAACCGGTGGCTAAAGCCCACAACCTAACGTGGACCTCCGGTGTGCCAGTAAATTATCGATGATCATTATTTTTGTAGACCAACTACAACCTGAGAATTGACCCGAACCAATCCAACGATAGTGTGGGTTGGGTTGGTTCGGGTCTATGCCCAAGTTGAATTGGTTTGGGCTTTAATGTTGTAGAACCGAACTATTTTGGTTCGGTTCTAGATTGGCTCAAACCCTAACCAACCCGACCCGAGTTGCACCCCTAGTGCAGCTTACATGCTTTCTTGATGATACATGACAAAGTAAAAAACATTCCTCCTTAGTCTTTGGTTTATATACAAGTATGAAAGCAAGATGGCAGTAAAGATTTATTGCCGAATTGATTTTCAGGGATAAAGCTCAACACAATAAATAAATAAATAAAAATCAAGGGATAAAATATGTATTTAAAAAAGAAGAATGAGGGAGGGATTTGACACTAAACGCAACGGACATAAGGGTTTATCGTAATACAGAGTTAGTTATAAGGGCCTTTGTAACACCTCGGTATTTTACGAATTAAATCAACCCGTATAACACTGGGGTGTTAGAAATAAAACTTGATATAGATTAAATTCCATCAAATATAAAAATTAACTGAGCCTCTTATTCAATAATATAAGGGTTTGATATATTTCTTGGAAAATAAAAGTCTAAGGCTTAATTGCAACATCAACGCTTCATATCTCTGCTCTCGCATCCTCATAGTATGGTGTGTAGAGCGGATCTTTCACTCCCTCCGGTTCATTCTCTATTCGCTCCTCACCTTCTTCTTGTCATGTAGGATCAGTCTCTATAGGGTTCATAACATCTGGAGGCGGGTGAGTCTAATCCACTGACTCACCTAAAAACTTAGTTTTATTTATGCTAAGACATATGTACTGAAGAAGCAGTAAACATAACTATGAATAGTAAATAAAAAAAACATTGATCAGCCGATTCTCTTTTTGGCCTCAGCCAGGGTAGGAATCTTAAGCCTTACCTGGGTACTTTTTGTCCGCAACAAGGCTAGCCCCACACCTAGGTTCTTTTAGTCCTCAGACTAGGCTAGCCCCACACCTAAGTTACTTTTTTGCCTCAGCCAGGGCTAGACCCACACCAGGTTACTTTTTGGCCTCAACCAGGGCTAGACCTACACCCAGGTTATTTTTTGGCCTCAGCCAGGGCTAGACCCACACCCAAATAAGTGATCACATATCTCAAAATTTACAAGTCCATAGCAATCTACCGTTATTCGATATCATACACTTAGCATGAATAACTCAGTTTAGTCCCCTACATAAAGCGTTGAAGAATCGTTCTTCTGATGAGGAAACCTTAGGAAGCTCACAACCTGAAATATATTATTATATTTTGTTAGTTTTTACCATAACTTTTACAAGGATTTTGCCAGAAATGAATTCCGATGAGGACTCCTTATGTTTGTTTACTTAAACTACTTTATTTAATAGATTTTATTCTTTAGGGGTATTTTGATCATTTCTAAAATACTTTGAATTTATACTCAGTTTGTAGAGTTTTTCATTCTAAAATTGTGGCCGCAGACGGACCTCAATTCGGAGTTCGTTTGCTCCCGGTATGGCCAAAATAGTCGGCATTGGCGGAATTTAATTGGGTGGTCTGCCTTTACTAAAAAGGTCAGGTTGCTTTCAGTAATAACGGTTCAGTTTAACGAAGACAGAGTCATTTTATCACAGTTTAATTTGTGCTTATTGGGCTTCGGCCTACGGTGTTTAATAGGCTTCGACCCACAATATTTAATGGGCTTAATGGCCTTCGGCCCACAATATTTAATGGGTTTCAGCCCACAGTATTTAATGGGCTTAATGGGCTTCGGTCCACATTGTTTATATATATATATATATATATATATATATATATATATATATATATATATATATATATATATATATATATATATATATATATATATAACTTAGTGGGCTATAGGGCTGACCAATGGCGGGCGGCGGGAGGCGGCGGCGACGATTGACACGGATATCGAGGTGGGGCTTGGGTGAAGAAATATGTTGTAAAAGAGGGTTTATATAGGCCTTTCGGGAATACCAAAAGTCCCAGAGCCCCCCTTTACTGTTTCAGCTGCGCAACTGTTCCCGTCCGATCGGAAATGAAAGGTCGACGGTTTAGATGTCTTTTAGTATCCCCCCTACTATAATAATTATTTTCCTGATGTTTAGATAGAAAAGTTTTAAGGGCTTTTTGGTTAGAGGAAAAAATTTAAAATTCTATTGATAGGTCCCTGGTTCGAATCCTTCAATTGGCAATTTTTTTTCTTTAATTTTTAAATGCTCTAAATGTATTCAAAACACAAAAGTTTGTATAGGTTTTTTGATCGTTTCGACGAGACGGACGCAATAGCGCAGTCCGATTTTTATTTTGAATTTTTTATCAAAAATTCTTATTATATAGATTTAAATTATTAATTTATTTTGGGATGTTAGATCCTCTCCTCTAACAAAAATTTCGTTCTCGAAATTTAAAGTACATACCTTAGCTGTCGAACAAATATGGATATTGCTTTTATATTTCTGACTCCAATTCCCAAGTAGCTTTCCCCTCATTGTGATGTTGCCATATCACTTTTACCAATCGAATAGCCTTGGTTCACAATTCTTTATTTTTGATGTCTAAAATTCTCACAGGTACTTCTATGTAAGAGGCATCTGATTTAATATTGATATTTTCATCTTTCAGAATATGAGAAGAATCAGGCTCATATTTGCGAAGCATGGACACATGAAAGACTGGATGTATATTAGCCAAATTTAAGGGTAATGTCAGTCGATATGCAACTGGTCCAGCTTTACCCAATATTTCATAGGGTCCAATATATCTGGGAGCAAGTTTACCTTTGAGGTCAAAATGCTGAATACTCTTCTTAGGAGAGATCTTTAGTAAAACAAAGTCTTCTACCTCAAATCCCAGAGGTCTCCTTCGATTGTCTGGGTAACTCTTCTGTCTGCTCTGAGCTTTTAATAAATTGGCCCGAATAATTTTTATTTTGTCTATAGTTTCTTGGATTATTTCAGGCCCCATAATACTCTTCTCTCCCACTTTTGTCCAACAAACTGGTGATCTGCAGGGCCTTCCATATAAGGCTTCAAAAGGCGCCATTTGTATGCTGGATTGGTAACAGTTGTTATAAGTAAATTCTATCAGGGGTAGAAAATCTTCCTAGCTATCTTTGAAATCCATCACACAATATCTTAGCATGTCCTCTAAGATTTGTATTACTTTTTCTGATTGTCCGTCAGTTTGAGGATGATAAGCAGTACTCATGGTCAATTATGTCTCTAATGCTTTCTGTAAACTCTTCCAGAACTTAGAGGTAAAATGAGGATCCCTATCGGACACAATAGTTACCGGAATCTCATGGAGTCTAACGATTTCCTTCAGGTATAAGGTGCTATCATCTCTAGTGGACGCAGTCATTTTCCGGGGTAGAAAATGAGCTGACTTTGTTAAGCGGTCCACAATTACGCAGATTGAATCATTTCCCTTCCTCGTTGTAGGAAAACCGGTAACGAAATCCATGGTTATATGTTTCCATTTCCATTCTGCTATAGGAAGAGGTTGTAATAACCCAGGTGGTCTTCTGTGCTCAGCCTTTACTTTTTGACACGTAAGACATTTCGACACAAACTGGGCTACATCATTCTTCATTCCACTCCACCAGAAGTTTCGTTTTAGGTCATGATACATTTTGTTCTCCCCCGGATAAATAGAAAATTTTGACTGATGAGCTTCGGTTAATATATCTTCTCGCAGATAAGGAGCATCAGTGACTGCTAATCTGCCTTGAAATCTCAGTCCATTATCCGACCCGAGAGCCCAGTTTTCTATAGTTTCTCCATTTTCTAGTTTGTATCGAATTCTTTGCAGTTCAGAATTTGACATTTGTGCTTCTATTACTCATTTTATCATTTCCGGCTGAACTCTGAGGTGACTAAGGTAAGCTTGTGGTGAACAGTTCTGCATGATTAAATCAAAGTCTTTTAATGTGCAAGCCCACTGCCATTTATCGGCTATTACATTGGCCAATTGTCCCTTTCTACTAAGGGCATCCGTTATCACATTTGGCTTTCCAGGGTGGTAAATAAAATTATAGTCATAATCTACCAATAATTTCATCCATCTTCTTTGCCGTAAGTTTAGATCTTTCTGCGTGCTAATGTATTTCAAACTCTGATGATCGGAGTACAATTCAAACTGTTCTCCATATAAATAGTGACGCCAAATCTTAAGTGCAAACACGACAGCTGCCAGCTCTAAATCATGTGTAGGATAATTATTTTTGTCGGTTTTTAACTGTCGAGAAGCGTAAGCCACTACTCGACCATCTTACATAAGTACACCTCCTAACCCCACGTGAGAAGCATCCGTGTAAAGTGTGTACTTCTTCCCACTTTCTGGTATTATCAATAGCGGAGCTGTAGTGCGTTTTTTCTTTAATTCTTGGAACGCATTCTCACAAGGTTCCGACAACTCATATTTTACTCCTTTCTTAGTAAGTCGGGTTATCGGTGCAATGATACTGGAAATTTTTTGAATGAATCTACGATAATATCCTGCTAACCCCAAAAAACTCATGATTTCTGTTATATTCCTTGGTGGTTTCCAATTTACTACTGCTTTAATTTTTTACTGGATCAACTGTAACTCCTTCATGAGAGATTACGTGTCCCAAAAAGTTAACTTTTGTAATCCAGAATTCACATTTACTGAGTTTGGCGTACAGTTGATGAAGATTCAACTATTGTAGTACCAATCTCAAATGTTTTTCGTGCTCTTCCTTGGTTTTTGAATAGATCAAGATATCATCTATAAATACTACCACGAATTGATCAAAGAAATTTTTAAAGATTCGATTCATCAAATCCATAAATGCCGCAGGAGCATTTGTGAGACCAAAAGGCATTACCAAGAATTCGAAATGTCCATATCGAGTTCTAAAGGCTGTCTTTGGTATGTCTTCTTCCTTGATCCTTAACTGATGATATCCTGATCGAAGATCTATTTTGGAGAAATACCTTGCTTCTTTAAGTTGATCAAGTAAGTCTTCGATTCTTGGAAGTGGATATTTATTCTTTATAGTCATCTGATTTATTCTTCTATAATCGATGCACATTCTTTTTGTCCCATCCTTCTTCTGTACAAATAATACTGGTGCACCCCATGGTGAAGTACTGTGTCTTATAAATCCGAGAGTAAGTAACTCATCCAGCTGTTTCTTCAACTCCTTTAGTTCTACATGAGTCATTCTATATGGAACGATTGAAATAGGAGCTACTCCGGGCATCAACTCTATTAAAAAATCTATTTCTCTTTTTGGTGGCAATCCTGGAAGGTCTTCTGAAAACACTTGTGGAAATTCTGATACTACCAATGCAGTATTTGGTACCGAAATTTTTACCTCTTCTTCTAAAAGTTGAGCTAAGTAACAGACTTTTGCTTTTATCTTTCCGAGCTTTCTTCCCCGGAATATTATTTCTTTACCTTCTGGTGTTTGTAAGGTAACCTTCTTACGGTAACAATCCATCATTGCCCTATATTTGGATAACCAGTCCATTCCTAATAGAATGTCAAATTTCTCTAATTTCAGTAGAATTAAATTTGCCACTAACTCCACGTCTTTAATTCTTAGTACACAGTCTCTGCAGACTCTGTTTGTTTTGGTTGTATCACTAAGTGCAGTGGTAATGACAAGTATATACCCTAACGGTCCTGTCTTCAATTGTAATTCTCTAGCCAGGTGAATTGATATGAATAAATGTGTCGAACCCGGATCTAAAATTACTCGAGCTAGACTTCCATAAATATGAATGGTGCCTACGAAAAATTACTTTTTTGGTTATAACTCGTCTACTTTTTATGGAATTGCTATTTTAGAAATGGATAGTTCATACCTTCAATGACGTCGTTTGATTCTTCTTCCGTAGATATTGCAAAAGCTTTTCCAGGCATCTTTAGAAGTTGATCAGGGCGAGTCATAGGTACTTGTGGAGTATTTCTGAATGGAGGTCTAGTTGGAGCGTTACCATTCAGACGAGGACAGTTCCATTGAAAATGATCCCGCGATCCACAAATAAAACAATTTTGAGGTCCCGAAGCTATTTGAGAATCACTCCTTCCTGCTGGAAACTCTTGTATCCTTGGCCTTTTGTTTGCCTCCAATGATGTTGTACTTCTTTTCATCCTATTTTTTTCAAATATCTTTCGAGTTTCTTCCTGATGCGATCTAAACTAATCCTAAATTAAGGGTTTAATTTGATCTAAATTATAACTCGCAAGTGCACGAATCGCTTGTAGGAGCGGTGCGTATTACGAGGTCGATCCCACAGGGATTGCTAATGAGGGGAGCGGTCTAATCTAGGGTTATTAACTATTTACCTAAGTTACTTAATGAGCAATGCTGTTGATTTGGTTTTATGAGATTGTGATGAAAAAGTAACTAAGCAGTATTAAAGCATGCAATTAACTAAGGTAATGCGGTGCAATGTGAAAGTTCGGATATGGATGAGATACTAAGGCGGTCGAATCCACCGCTAGATCATCGTAGATGCTATGTTTAGATTATGGTGTTCTAAATTTATGCGAGTAGCATGCGGGAAACAAATCACGTGCTTTCTCGAGATGCGATCGTTAAACCTTTAATACGAGATTAATGATATAAGCATGATTTAATTTCAAGCATAGAGTAATAAAGCAGAGCATCGATTGTCTAAATAGAGCACAATGGATCAAAGCTAACATAGCAGAGCATCGATTGTCTAGATTAAGCACAATAGATCTAAGCTTTATTTAAACGATAGAACTGGGCTTTGATTAACAAGACGACTGATGTTAACTACAAGGCATGCATGACAATACCATGTGAGAACTATTAAATCATCATAGCAAATCCGAAATTAAATCATATATTATCGATGAAAAGCTCAGCATAGAACACATAAAATAAACTAACATCTATTATGATCTAGGGTTTCATCTCGGCCTTAGCATGCAGTTTAGCTAGACATGGGTTTTGTTACATCAAGGGAAAAAATGAAAAGAAACGAAGTACAGATCATCTTTGAAGATTGCGCCGTAGATTCCGTCTTCTTCGATCTTGTTCACTTGATGCTTTCTTCGCTTCGGCTCGTTCACGTCGTGGCTTCGATGACGGTACGGATGTGGAGGCTTAGGGTTTTCGGAGGGGTTCTAAGGGGTAGAGGGTGGTGTGATGGCAAAGGTCCGGTGGTGGATGCTGGTCGGAGGTAAGGTGATGGGGAGGTGGATTGAGATGGTGGCTCCGGTCCGGTGGTGATGGGTGAGTTTTTGGTCGTCCAAAGCCCTCCCCTTTGTTTTCCCGAGCCCCCCCTTATATAGGAGAGAGAGGTCGGTTGTTTTAGAGAGAGAATAGCTAGAGAAAGAGAGAGAATAGAGGGTTCGGACGTGCATGGGTTAATGCACGGGACGGCTGTGATTTGGTTAGAGAAAAAGGTGAGAGAAGTTCGGTGGGAGGGATTCGTTTAAGAGAGGGAGTCGGGCTGGGGTGGCTCGGTATTGAAGGGACTAGAGAGAGAATCAAGGAGGGAGAGATAGAGAAGGAAAGAGAGAATCCCGGAGAGAGAGAGTATCGGACTAGAGAGAGAAAGTAGGAAGAGAGAGAGAAGTTCGGTGGGAGAGAGGGACGTTCGGCTAGAGAGAGAGTCCCGATAAGGAAACGTGCGGCTCGGGCTAAGCTGGTTCGGTTGAGAGAAAACAGGGAGAGAGAGAACTGGCCGCTGCATGCATGGGATCACCTCATGGGGACTGCACGGACGGCTGTGATGTTGGGTTAGAAATAAAGAGAGAAAGCTGGGTGGTTGGCTTGGTCATGAGAGAGGTACGGCTGGGATTCCGGATTCCGGTTTTGATGGGCTTGGGCTGAATAATGGAAGAAAGGGACGGCTGTGATATTGGGCTCCGGATGAGATGGTGAAGAGGTTAGCTGCATGGGTTTGGTCCGGGTTTGATGCATGGGTGAGTTGAACGGCTGCATGTGATCTCACACGGAGTGCTGCATGGTTTCGGTGCAATGGAGGGCTGTGATGGATTCATGGATGGGTAATCTCTAGATATGGGCTGCGCGGCTAGGTTGCATGCATAGGGTTGTTGCGGAGTTGGGCTTGGGTTTGTCACGTGGATCGCAGGGGCTGTTATGGGTTTTAAGGGTACCATGCATGGGAAAGGAACGGCTGGGATTAGTTTCCAATTGATCACGGGTTAGAGAGAGAGTCGGCTGGATGCCATCAGGTTCGGGGCCGGAATCGATGCGTGGGATGGATGAGGTGGAACGGTAAGGGGGTTGCATGCATGGGTTTTATGGATCGGACGGCTAGAATTTGGAGATCAATGGGGTGCATACATGGGTTTGATGCATTGAAGGGCTTTGATCGAATGCCTGGGTTTTTAAGTGGTACATTCATGCATGTGCATGGAATGAACAACTGTGATTAAATGGGTTCATTAATCGGACGGCTTGAATAGAAATCTGGGCCTTGGTTTTCGGATGATGGTTGCATGCATGGTGGATATGGCGAGGGGTTTGAAGGCACGGCCAGTCGATCGATTAGGGAATGGACGGCCACGGTCTTGTGAGGCAAAGACAGGGAAGGATCGAAAGAAAAGAACATGATAGGCTTAGGTAACCATCCGAGCCGTTCGAACTCGTCAAGTCCTTGGCATTTGCATAGTCCTTCAGTGATCCGAAGCTAGGAATATGTTGAGCTGGTGACGTCAGATGCCCGACTCAAACAACTGTTCTTTTCTGCATCCCTCGTCATAAGGGCCTCCAAACGGTTTGTACAACCTCCATCAATTCACCATGAGAATATCCACGGCTTGGTCTTGATACCCTTGAGCTGACTGTGTCGAGTACCGAATTAATTCCCTGAAAGACACACATGAAATGACGCTTGTCAGGTTTAAACACGATTATCGATAAAAGAATGATTTGGACTTTCGGACTCCGTATTTTTCATGCATGTAATATATGAGAGCGAACCAATATGCCGTTGGGTTCGTATGAGAGTCTACTATATCGTGGTGCAAAGAAACTCATGCAGTTTACGTATATTATGAAAGTTTTACGTAGCAAAGTGACGCTATGTGCATGAAAAAGAAAGGATAATTCGCACCAAATGGACGCTCAACACTTCCCATTCCCACTCTGCTACCATAGCAGTCTGCACCAGTTCTCCATAGTTTCGAATACGAAGTACCGCCACTCGGGTTCGAATATGAGGATTCAAACCTTGTTCAAATCTTTTGGACTTCAATTCCTCTGTGGCTATAAGATAATGACCAAAGCGTGACAGTTCAATGAACTTAACTTTATACTGAGAAACACCAAGTTTTCTCTGATAGAGTTCTAAGAATTCTGCAATCATTTTATCCCTGGTTGCGTCGGAGAAATATTTTTCTAAGAATACTTTGGTAAACTCTTCCCAAGTGAAATTAGATTGAGTTCTTTTGATAGAGTCCCACCAGTAATCTGCCTCTCCTTCTAATATATACGTGGTTAAGGTGACTTTCTGTTTATCATTTACCTTCAAAGTTTTCAATATCTTTCCTACCTTCTTGAGCCATCTATTGGCAATCAGGGGATCAGATTCTTCCTTAAAAGCAGGGTGTTTTAATTCTTTGAATTCTTTTAAGATAACTCCCATCCTTGAACTATCCTTGGAAGAGTTCATCCTTTCTATCAGTTGATGTAGTGCTCCTAACACCTTGGTTAGGTCTTCATTTGGAGTAGCGTTTTCGTGTGAATTCATGTTTTTCTGAAAATATAAATGAACAACATTCTTCAAACACAAATCAAGGTAAAACACGTTCATTCATTATATATACTTTTCTTTTCATTCTACATATAGCCAACTACTATTTTGAAAAACATCGGGTGTTCACAATGATTCTCATCGCCCACTTTTCCATAGATGCATCGGTAACGTTTATAGAAAACATTCTTATTTTTAGTAGGGGTAACTGTTTCTTCTCCTTCTTTGACTTCACGATTTTCTTCTTAGGTTTCACCTTTACTCCCTATGAGCTACCTTCAGATAATTTCGACTTCATGACTCTGCTAGAAGAAAAAAAACTTTAATTCATAAATATAGGTATTTTAAATTTTGTGTGGCTACCCTATCGATGTACTTCTAGTCACTCTTTTAACTCCTAGGACCTATTACCTAGGCTCTGATAGCAAGTTGTAACGCCCCGGTATTTTACGGATTAATTCAACCCGTATAACACTGGGATGTTAGAAATAAAACTTGATATAGATTAAATTCCATCAAATATAGAAATTAACTGAGCCTCTTATTCAATAATATAAGGGTTTGATACATTTCTTGGAAAATAAAAGCCTAAGGCTTAATTGCTTAATTGCAACATCAACGCTTCATATCTCTGGTCCCGCATCCTCATAGTATGGTGTGTAGAGCGGATCTTCTACTCCCTCCGGTTCATTCTCCATTCGCTCCTCACCTTCTTCTTGTCCTGTAGGATCAGTTTATGTAGGGTTCATAACACCTGTAGGGGGTGAGTCTAATCCACTGACTCACATAATAACTTAGTTTTATTCATGCTAAGACATATGTACTGAAGAAGCAGTGAACATGACTATGAATAGTAAATAAAAAAAATATTGATCACCCGATTTTCTTTTTGGCCTCAGCCAAGGTAGGAATTTCAAGCCTTACCCAGGTACTTTTTGTTTGCAACAAGGCTAGCCCCACATCTAGGTTCTTTTAGTCCTCAGACTTGGCTAGCCTCACAGCTAGATTACTTTTTGGCCTCAGCCAGGGCTAGACCCACACACATGTTACTTTTTGGCCTCATCCAGGGCTAGACCCACACCCAGGTTACTTTTTGGCCTCAGCCAGGGCTAGACCAACACCCAAATAAGTGATCATATATCCCAAAATTTACAAGTCCATAGCAATCTACCGTTATTCGATATCATACACTTAGCATGAATAACTCAGTTTAGTCCCCTACCTGAAGCGTTGAAGAATCTTTCTTCTGATGAGGAAGCCTTAGGAAGCTCACAATCTAAAATATATTACTATATTTTGTTAGTTTTTACCATAACTTTTACAAGAATTTTGTCGAAAACGAATTCCGATGAGGACTCCTTATGTTTGTTTACTTAAACTACTTTATTTAATAGATTTTATTCTTTAGGGGTATTTTGGTTATTTCTAAAATACTTTGAATTTATACTCAGTTTGTAGAGTTTTTCATTCTGAAACCGTGGCCACAGACGGAACTCAATTCGGAGTTCGTTTGCTCCCGGTATGGCCAAAATAGTCGGCATTGGCGGAATTTGTCAGTAATAACGGTTCAGTTTAACGAAGGTAATAACGGTTCAGTTTAACGAAGGTAGAGTCGTTTTATCACAGTTTAATTTGTGCTTATTGGGCTTCAGCCCACGGTGTTTAATAGGCTTCGGCCCACAATATTTAATGGGCTTAATGGCCTTCGGCCCACAGTATTTAATGGGTTTTAATGGGCTTTGGCCCACAGTATTTAATGGGCTTAATGGGCTTCGGCCCACATTGTTTATATATATATATATATATATATATATATAACTTAGTGGGCTATAAGGCTGACCGGTAGCGGGCGGCGACCGGCGGCGGGAGGCGGCGGCCGGCGGCGATTGGCGATGAGGGAGGGGTTTTCAGGTGGTGGTTTGGGTGGGCACGGATAACGAGGTGGGGCTTGGGTGAAGAAATCGGTTGTAGAGGGGGGTTTATATAGGCCTTTCGGGAATACCATGAAAAGTCTCAGGGCCTTAAATGAAAAACAACCCATTTATTGTTTCAGTTGCACGACTGTTCCCGTCCGATCGAAAATGAAAGGTCGATGGTTTAGATGTCTTTTGGTCTCCCCCCCTTACTATAATAATTATTTTTCTGATGTTTAGATAGAAAAGTTTTAAGGGTTTTTTGGTTAGAAGGAAAAAATTTAAAATTCTACCGATAGGTTTCTGGTTCGAACCCTTCCATTGATTATTTTTTTTCTTTAATTTTTAAATACTCTAAATGTGTTCAAAACGTAAAAGTTTGTATAGGTTGTTTGATCGTTTCGATGAGACGGACGCAATGGCGTAGTCCGATTTTTATTTTGAATTTTTTATCAAAAATTATTATTATATAGATTTAAATTTTTAACTTATTTTGGGATGTTACAGCCTTACACTAATAACCCCTTTTTTTAGGTTATTAGCATAATATCCTTTTAACTAACTTTGTATTACGATAAATCCTTGGCTTAAGATCATTTAGCGTTAATCCCATACATAACTTTTTTTAATGTCCTTTTTACCTATAGTAATAATGCCCGCTACATGATTTTGGTAAAGTGCCTATACAGTGCTCGCTATAGGATTTCACTGTAGCGCTACAGTGATTTCGATTCGATTCCTACAGTGATTTTATTGTAGCATTATCAATGATTTCACTGTAGTAGCCGATTGATATTCTGCAACAGTAAAATCTTGTAGCGGTCACGATACAAACACTTGATTATTTACTGCACAGGGATATAGGAGTATTTTTGTCATTTTATAGGTTTGAAAAGTCAAAATCTGTTTAATTTGAAAGAATTTTTCCGAAAAGGATTTGAGCTCGAATGAATACATTGTCGGGACCCGGAGTTTAAAACTATCTCCTAGAGGGTTTTTCGTCGCCCCCAAAAAATTAGCACATGACATCATATATCCCTAACTCTCGCGTCCTGATTGGTTTACATTTTGCGATAAGATTGTTCCGCAAGGACACCAAATCCCAGCACTTCTAGATGCCCCACTGCCCCCACACCGGCGCTTCTCCAGATTCTCGGACAAAGTGACAAACAGCTCCGTCCCCCCTCCCATGTTAGTAGGCTCGAGCACGTGGCTGTGTTGAAGACCGTAGGATCACATCCCAGCTCGTGACGTGGACACCTCTCCCCCCGTTCCTTTTTCCCTCCTCACCAGGCGTTGTTATTCCACCACCCACCGTTCTCTCCTCCCCCTTCGTCGTCCGCATTCGCCTGCGAATCGAAGAGCTCTCTCTCTCTCTCTCTCTCTCTCTCTCTCTCTCTCTCTCTCTCTCTCTCTCTCTCTCTCTAAAGTGTAGGGTTTCTGAGGGATTCCGTCTGGAGGTCTTCAAGCTGGAGGGAGGAGGGAACGTAGGGTTCTTCTGTGGAGACCTCTGGTGCGATCTCATGGCTTCAGAGATCCATCAGTTGAAGGGTATCCTCTCTCTCTCTCTCTCTCTCTCTCTCTCTCTCTCTCTCTCTCTCTCTCTCTCTTTCTCTCTCTCTCTCTCAGATCGGTTGGTCGTTTTGTAGATGTGATCGAATCTCTCTCTGTTTACATTTGAGATCAAATCGTTTTTGTTGGCAATTTTATGTGTCCGGTCCGTTGTTGATTCAATCTGATACGTTGATGCCAGATGATAAATTTTCATCAAGACATTTAATTTTCTGCGAATAGATCCTTTGCCGTAGAAATTCCGAGTCAGGCTGTGCTGAGCTATTACTACTGCCTGCTGATCCTTTGCCGTCGAAATCCAGTCCAGTTTCCTTTTAGATTCTGTGCTTTCTTTGTTCTTTGGACCCGGACACCCTTGAATTTGTTTGTTAATCCAGCCGCGGAGGGCTCGGCGAGAGATTTGAGGATCGATACACCTTCAATGCCCACCAATTGCAACCTGGTATGTTAAAGCTCGGCCCTTTGTTCATCCTCCTGATCTGTCATGTTAGATTTAAATCTTTACTAATTGCTGCTCTGGTGATTACACATTAACCATAATCTTAGGTTTTCTCATCCTTTGGTTTATGCGCCAGAGAGATGGGAGCACGTCCGACGCGACGTCGTGCATCTCGTCAGGAGACGCAACAAGCAGCAGCAAAGAGAGTGAGGTCTACCCACAAGCTCTGACGCCCGAGGAGGGCATGTACTGTCCAGTGAATGAATTATATGGCTACTATTATCCAGGTTTGTGACAATTATGGAAAGCAATCACGTGTTCATGATGTGTGTTTCTCTCTCTAGCATTATTACATATTTTTATCTAATCTGGGTCGTAGTTTGATCACAGGATCCGATGGTTATTGTGGAGAATGGGATGCTCAAAGTTATTTCGCTCAGACTGATGGGTCAGAAATCCGGCATTCTGTAAGTTACTTTGAGACCACATCTAATTTGTGTTCATGATGTCCTATATGACATCGTGGGCTTCAATTGCCCCTAAATCATGTAATCATGATTTGGTCCCCTTGTGAAATGAATGGTAAATATATTGTGTAAAAGAATTTTAGCTGAACTTTTTTCGTGCTTCCGCATATAGATGGTAAATAAATTGTTGGCCACATCCGTGCTTCAATAGGACTTTTAGATGACCTGTTTGATACTTTTAGCATTAATTGTTTTACGATGCGTACATTTTTTTAAAAAACTTTGTTCAGTGATCAATATACTTGTGTTGTTAGAAACTCCTAACACTTGTGTTGTCCCTGTGTCTGTTGGACCTCTAGTTTGAGAGGTGATTTTGTTGTTCAACTTATCTACATATTGATTGTAAAATCATATAGAACTTTGTGAATTCTATTACCTTTTTTAGAGCATGCCTACTGCTTAGTTCTCCGTCCAAGCCATCCTACCTCTGCCATGGTAATTTTTGTTGCACTGCGGAAGCAGGAGCACCAACACAAATAGGAAGAATTGCAAACATAGAACGATCACAGATTCACGAATAACAAAAAAGTAAAGAAAGGGAAAGAAAACACACCACAAGCACGAGACAACGATTTACATGGAAAACCCCAAATCAGGAAAAAACCATGGGCAACTTCATTCGAAATCCATTATGAAGCCGAGAATCAACAAAAGTTACAAGCAATTGCTCCCTCAACAAGAAAACCCTATCCGCCTTAGGGTTTCTCCTCTCAAGAAACTCGCTGAAATCTCACATTATGATCCCAGCTTCTGAAACTTCCTTTATATATTCAAGATTGAACGTTTTAGAAAATTACATAAATACTCTCCCCCCCTCCACACACACACACACACACACACACACACACAAAGGTCCCTTGGATCAAGATTGAGCCACAAACTCTTAACAATTTTGTAACTTTAGCGGGGTAATTTTGATTTATGTATATGATTTTACTTTGGTGTAAAGGAGTTCTATCTTTTAGCATCGTGGTTAATTTTGTAGCTTCTAGGCCAATTTATCTACCTTATTGACAATATCTCTACTGCCTTACTAGCTGTTGTCATCATTAGATTTATGCAAATTTATTTTTTTATTTTTTAGTTGGTTTAGGAGATACGGCACTGTGCTCATTTATGTTTGTTTCCTTTTCAGGCCAGTCAAGCAGATAACGGATCAGCTATATACTATTTTCCCGGCTTTCAATCTGAGTACACTCATTACAGTGTATTATATCCCAGAGGCACGAATAATGCTGATGGGCAATATTTGGGTCGACAATTGTATTACCCAAATGCAATGTTTTCTCAGCCGTATGCCCCTCCAGGGCCTCAATCAGTTGCTTATGGGCCAGAGTTCATTCCTGCATATTCATGGGATTCATCTCTTTTATTTGGTGATGGGCTTTATAGCGAATATGGTGGAAACCCAACATTCTCGGTGACTAAACCTAATTTCTCTTCCCAGATTCGTGCACATCCTCATTCAAAAACTTTTTCCCCCTCAAAGACTACAGCTACAGAAAAGAAAGGATCATCGCCATCCTTGGATGTATCATCAAATCCTGCCACTCAAAACCAATCCCTTAAGCATATAAATAAGGTATTGCTTTTTTTCACATCTACAATGTTTTGTGCTATTCAGCCAGACTTTTCACACATATCTACAATTTTGTCTGATTTTCATGTATGTTTGAATTTTTTTAGGCCACTTCTGTTCTCTCCGAAGGTTTCCTCCCCATAAACAAGGTCGCTTCTTATTCTCACCGTCGAAACAGTGGCACTACTAATATCAAAGAAACCGGACGAAGTTGTGTTGGGACTGATAAGCTGAAATCAAGAAACATGACTCATGCTTCTAGTAATTCTGATGTGCTAAACGAACAGAACCATGGTCCAAGAACAAATGGAAATGGTGCACGAAGCACTAGGAATCCTGAGGCTGGTTTGGCTGGACCTCTTGGGGCTGAGTATAATAACAATAGTGGCACCTCAAGTCCCTTAGTAAGAAAGGAGGACTACAACCTTCCAGATTTCCCGACAAAGTCCGAGTATGCTTTGTTCTTTGTGATAAAATCATATAGCGAAGATGATATTCACAAGAGTATCAAGTATAATGTCTGGGCGAGCACCCCGAACGGAACTAAAAGACTTGACAATGCTTTCCAAGTTGCACAGGAGAAGATGGCTGAAAACGGCGGCAAGTGCCCTGTCTTTCTCTTTTTCTCTGTAAGTCTAGTTATCATGGTCCGAGTATCTTGTACATATAGCTTTTTTTTTAATTGCAGATATTTGTTTTAATTATATGAATGCATTATTATGACACATCTTCTAAGTAACCGATATGATATCCTCCATTACACAAGAATGTATTTACTTGAAGTCCATACCTCATGATTTAATCAACAAGCTTTGCAAGCTCATGACAACATGAAATCATTGGTCATGGGGGGATGTTAATACATTTTTTTGAAGACAGGGGGATGTTGATACTGAAAACATAATTTTAATTATAGGTCATATGCAATAGAATTTTGATGGTGAGATTAGTGATAATAATCTTCTTGACATACCCATTGCTTTACCACGGTATTTATAGAGGATTTGGTTTTTATTTTGTTACCATTACTTAAATCTTTAAAGGAGATCGGTCGAACTATTGGGCTGAATGTTTTGTAGTTAAAAATAGTTGGTCAACTTCAAAAAAAAAAAGTTCAGGTTTTATAGGAATTTGATGTTCATTTGAGTGAACATCACAAACTCAAAGATTCTTATCATAGTAGAAATTTCCAATTCCAAGAATTTTGTAATCTCACATTTTTTCACTCCAAACACCTGAACCATAATTGTTCACTTCATAAGTCATGCAAAGTCACAAAAAATCTCATGAAGTTGGAGAACATACAATTGTTTCCTTTTTTTTTTTTGGTGTGCAATTGCTTCCTTAATTAGTCCACATGTTTTCAAACTAAAATATAATTTGATATGCATACAACGAAACTCAAACATTCATCTCCTCTCCTTGCTTCTCATGTGTGATTCAGCTAGCTTACTTAGATAAACCTGTTATGTTATGTTTATGTAGTTGATTTGCTTCTTACAGTTGCTGTGATAAATGTGAACAGCCGGCTAAAAACTTGTAAGCACGGATGTTTGCTTACAAAAAAGTATTCATTGTATTTGTTCAGGTTAATGCAAGCGGTCAATTCTGTGGTGTCGCTGAGATGATTGGTCGAGTAGATTTCAGCAAGAACATGGATTTTTGGCAACAAGACAAGTGGACGGGATGTTTTCCAGTCAAGTGGCACATAATCAAAGACATTCCAAATCCACAGTTTCGCCATATAATTTTGGAGAACAATGAGAACAAACCTGTAACAAATAGCAGAGACACACAAGAAGTAAGCATTATTATCTTGGTAGTAGAATGCTATAACTATCATATATATTGAACTGCCCTATAATTTTGGAGAACAATGAAAATAAGCTTGTGTCTCCAACTGATAGCTCAGGTGGTAAGACATATGCAACCTGTGGCCTTGGTCAGGTGGCATACTGACAGGTGATGCACTGACCACTATGGTGCTCGCTTCCGAAAAAAAAGTTTAAAATAAGCCTATAACAGAATAAAAGCTTTATAAAACATGTGAAAAGTAGTTAAAGATTTATTGTGGTTCAGCCATGACTGGGTTTACTGCGCTTGTTAATCAGGGTGTTTAACTGCTGAGTTGTGGAAAGTGAATGAAGAATTTTGTTGTTCTATTTTAAAGAGATCTCGATTACAGTTTCTTTGGAGATTTGAGATGCTATGATGATTTTGTTCATTTATTTACTTGAGACTCAATATGAGATTTAATTTCAGGGCTTCAGTATATTGAATTATGTGCTCATGGCTGACCCAGCTCTGTATTTCTTGTTCCCTGGTCGATCTTTGTATCTTGCGATTCTTGTCCGATTTACAAGTCCATCATTTGCACAAATTTCCTGCTTTGCTGCTGCTGGTTAAATATTTAATTTTGTGTCTATTTTCAGGTGAGATTTTGCCAAGGTACTGAGATGTTGAACATTTTCAAGAACTACTCTTCTAAAACTTCCATACTGGACGACTTCAGCTTCTATGAAAATAGGCAGAAAGCAATGCAAGACAGGAGGATCAAGCAACCTACTCCAATTTTGGAGCATTTATCAGTAATTTACTCCGTCCCTCATTCCCTCTTATCTTATTCAATTGGCTAATCGCATTTGTAGTCTGTTTTCTGAACTGTTGCATGCATTTCTGGATAAATATGTGTTCTTGAAAATTCTTTCAAATGAGGGGTCTCTACGCTCCGGATCTGGGATTCTGGTCCCAAAAAAGGGTGGAGAGCCCGTTTGGATACAACTGGATCCCAAGAAGTGTTTCTTCGGAGAGCCCAAAATGTGCTCCAGGGAATCATTTTCCCGTAGCCCAAAGTTGAGGCTCTGGGCTCCTGAGCCCTTTTTTGGGATTCTGGGCTCGAAGAATCCCTGAATCAGAATCATATCCAAACAACCTTACTTATGTCTGTTTCTCACTCTCCCCCAAACTTTGTGTGGCAATTATGTTTTCATTCATTTCTCACCCTGACAAGTCGTATTCGATTGCTAAACCATATCCCTGATTTCTTATCTCTGCAAAGATTGCTTGATAGCACGGTTCGCAGCACTTGCTGTGTGGCTTGACTATCACTGTTCCTGACAAATTTGTGGGTGTTGCTGGGCTTTACTAGTAGAGTGAGTAACCAACTCCCGGGGGCCTTCAAGGCCATGATTAGCGAGTACAACGAGGGGTTTTACTAATTAAAATTTTGTTTTCGTTTTGCCAGTCAAAAACTGGTGATGACGCCCAGGACATGGAGTCCATTGTTTCTAGTCTTCAGTCAATTGAATTAGAAGCATCCCACAGAATGGAACTACTACCGTTGGGTGGTATGGTGGAGGGGTGATCAAGTGTCCAGCAACGCACCGCAGCAACCCATCGGAGAAGATTAGAAAGGTTGTGGCTCACCGGCTTGGTGCACGTGGAGCTACCATGCTGGAAGATAAGCAAGAAACTAAGGAAGCGCTCAGGAGATCTCACCCTATGAGAGCACTGTGTACCACGATGATTGGGTTGAGATTCCCAAGGTTGACACCACAAGCCTGGGGCAGGTGCTGGCTCAGCAGTGCAGGTCTGGTGCTGAGTGTATTGTTTGCCTTTGTATATTTCTTTTTTTCTTTCTTTCTTCCCCCTCCTTTCTAGTGGGGGAATTGTTTACTTTCTTACCCTTTTTTTTTTTTTTAATCTTTATTGTTTTGGTTGGATCTGAAGATCTTGATGGGTGGTCTGAAGGGGAAGATGCCTGTCTTTTTCTCAGTGGGTGGGTGGTGGTGGTGGTGGACCTGGGTTGAAGCCCCCAGTGTTGTAAAGTTTTTTTTTTGAAGGGGGGAGGGGGAGGGGAGTATAAATAAAGTTGATTTGGTTTATTTTCTTTTTGTTTTCTTTTTCCTTGGAGTTATTTTTTGGGGGTAAATTTCATTGAGATTTGATACTGAAGAAGCTTTAATTCCTTTCAAGAATCATACTGAGGTATCGTGACGACACAGCACACACGAAAGCGAATATGGACACATAAATGGCCAGAAGCTTGCCATTAGGCCTTTGGAGTGGATGTTAATAGACACAAACCATGGAGGACTTCACGAGACTGATGTGGGGTCATCGACTGATCGCGTTCAGGATACGGCAAGCCTTTGTGGTTATATACTCTGCAATAGTGAAATGACATGCTAATATCACCTGATAGGCTGTTACCCACTCTGTGCGCGATGCATTCTACATAGCCCCATGTGTACCACAATTGTTCATTTGAAACAATAGAAATTTTTGAGAAACAGAACAAAAAATATTAATAAATTAATAAACAGAACCAAAGTTTGGTATTTGGGAAACGTGGAATAGTACGCCATCTCAAATGGCTTGAAAACTTTATGCTATTTGAGATGGTTTAAGAATGGAGGGATAAATTGAAATGTTGAAAGTGCCCATAGTTTGGGCAATTTCAAATGGTGTAAATTTTTTTTTTTTAGATAAATAGTTTACGTCATTTCAAATGGCGTAAAGTCCTTTTATTTTTTTAGATAAGATGAAAATATTTTATATTTGCCGACTAACGGTTATTTTTTTGATTGTTGGCTGAACTTTTTTTTTTTTTCATTCTCATCATCAAACGGTTATTTTTTTAACCGTTGGGCTCAAAAGCTTTTTTTTTTTTTTTCATTCTCATCATCTAATTAACGGCTATTTTTTTTATCTTCGACCCTATCTCCCTATAAAATTTGTCTTGGTTGCTCAGTTCTCTGCTTAGCTCATCTCTCTGCTCAGCTCTCTCTCTCTCAACTTTCAAACTCTCTTATCTCTCTCCACTCTGCTTGTAACGCCCCGTATTTCCGGACCGCTCAGAAAACCACCTTCCGAGCCAGACTTAACTGCGGTTTGTTAGGAGGGTTTTGAGAAGGAAAGGGAAAAAATAAAGAAATATAACTTTATATTTGGATAAGCCGATACAGAGCAAGACAAATGTTAAATATATGCTACAATATTCAAAATTTTATTGACATTTATACAATGTATATTTACAACCAAAACATTAATTTCTCTCAGTGACGTGAAATTAATTCCTTGCTCCCGTCCTTTCATTGGGGTACCGGTTTCTTCTTTGTGACCTAAGGCATTTTACAAGAAAAATGGCTCAGAAACCTTACGGTTTTGTAAGCCAACAACCACCATACTAAACGAATCATAATAACTTTAAAAGATGATAATGACAATGATATTTAAATATTTGTTAGCAGTTAACGTAATAAACAAACATAATAGTATAGAATTTAGTAGTTGCACAGTTCTATCAAATATCAGTAAGGAAAAAACAATCAGATCTAGATTATCAAAAATAAATACCAATGCATGAGTACAAACCTAATTTATGTCATATCAAAATAAATTTTCTAACCTATTGTGAACCCTGGTATTATTTTGTTCATCTTGCCCCCAGTAGGCATTACTATTGGGCCTTTATTTCGCACCAGAGGGCCAGCTCTATCCCTGCATGGGATCCATTCATGCAGACTTTACCCAAATGACCAAGTGGGGTTTCCCGTCTTTCACGGCGGAGCATACAGGCCCATCTTTCTTTTCTTCGGGGGCTGCCGAGACCCCAGGTCAGGGAACCCAACCAGGTCCCTTTTCCGAGGGTACCAACCTGGCGCCGTGGTAACCCTTGCCTGTGACCCCATGCCTACTTTTGGCTTTCGGTACACACCCCAGGAGGTTCACATTCCCGGTGTGTGTGTGGTCCCTATCTCTACAGGGAGATTAGCATATTCTTCTCTATTCATTTATACAAATTTGAAATTATAACAAGCTCAATAATTAAATAAAGGTTTACAACTATCATGAAACATCAATTGATAATAATACTTTAGCAAAGGAATATAATTCTATTTTCAGTAAAGTAATTATAATTTGTTTAGTCTGGTGGTGTTCAAGAGATATAATTTGGGTGAAGCTTACCGTAGTAGGGGTAGTGATCTCCCATACCGTGTAAGTAGTTCTGGTGTGTAGGATGGCTTCCAGTTCGTTTGAGGGGCAGTACCAGGCTTCATCTAACAGTTCACAATTATATTTGCTTATGCAATTACCGAGAGAAAGGGATAGAGAGATCTAAAGGAAGGTCTATAAAAAGGAAGGGACTGTGTCACTCGAGGGCTCCCCCTGTACACTCTATACTCCACATCACTTATCCATTTTAATATTGATATGCTTAACTGAACCAATATAAAAGGAACTGGAGAAAGTACTGGAAAAGGACCAGTATAAAAGAAAATAAAAGGCACTGGAAAATAACAAGCACTGGAAAAGGACCAGTATAAAAGAAATACTAAAATGAATATTCAACCGAGATTATTATTTATTCGGATGGAGACCACTCTTAATGATCGTTGGATGCTGCTGGCGGCTCGGCCGTCCACTGCTTTGTCCGACTATCATTGACAGGTGATTGTTATTATGGATGTAATATAATTAAATAAATAAACAGATGATAATAAAATAAGTTAATAAGTCAGTCGGTCAGTCAACAGTTAGTAAGTTAGTTGATTCTGTAGTTCCTTTCACTTGCACACTACTCCCAAACAAACTCGCACTCTCTACCCTCGCATGCCACTCGCTAAGAGTGAAGGAGAATCAGAGAGAGAGAGTGAGGAGAGAGGTACAGATTAATAAAGCGGCTCATGGTCATCATCTTTACACTGATCGTACACACTCTTTAGAAAGAGAGATGTTGAGAGCTAGAGAGAGAAAAATAGAGAGTTGGAGAGAGAAAAGTTGAAAGTTGGGGATTCATAACGGTTCAAGATGGAGAATCGTGATCGCACCACTCGATCATGCTCCCGTGATCATACATGCGCACAAATGCACACAAATGGTCATTATACGTACATGCACATGCATATGCATGCTATCCGTCCTACGTTGAGAGAGAGAAAAAGAGAGGAACGTTTGGGGTTGTCGGTGTCGA
The DNA here is from genome assembly GCA_947650365.1 of Chamaelirium japonicum. NCBI lineage: Eukaryota > Viridiplantae > Streptophyta > Magnoliopsida > Liliales > Melanthiaceae > Chamaelirium > Chamaelirium japonicum. Next base: position 47,779,395 of record OX393553.1, on the reverse strand, counting down.
AGATCGGCCATTTGAGGTGATGGTGCACCAGTGAAGTGGCAAAGGGGATCAAGCCGGATTGGGGTCATGGGGCACTGACGATCGGGTGGTCGGTGATGAGTGACGACGTCGGCACATGCGACCCATGATTGGGTCGATCGGCGACGGGGTGGGGATTGGGCCGTCGGTTTGCGGGGACAGGGTGCTGGATCGGGGCAAGGTGGCGGGCTGATGGGGCGCCGGCGATCGGGTGGTCGGTGACGGGCGGCGACGTCGGGTTGCGGCGACGGGGCGCCGGCTGAAACCGAGAGGAAAAAGGGTGAGTGAGAGGGAGGCCGAAGATCGGCCAGTTCGGGTAGTCGGCGACGAGGCGACGGTGTTGGGGCCGTCGGGCGGCGCCGGTAGAAACCGAGAGAGAGAGGGAAACACGCAGAGAGAGAGACAGGGGAGAGAGAGAGAAGTGGCTCGGTGGGGAAGGAGATGGGGGCTTTGGGGGGTATTTAAGGAATGGGAGTGAGATTTAGGCCGTTGGATCGGATAGGGTTGGACGGCTGTGATTGAAGGGATGAGGTGAGATGACGTGGGTGGGGAATCACCTTCCGTGAAGTTTCCTATTTCAACACCTGATCTTATCCTATCTTTTATTATTTTATTACTTATTATTTATATATATTAATCTATTAATCTATGCTAAATACTAATAATTCCATTGTGATTTAGTTTTGCATCCAAAAAATATTATTTATCTTTCTAAAAATCCAGAATAATAAAATAGTGGTTATGAGTCGCACCCAGATGTCTTAGTGAAGGTTTATGTTACAGAATTACGCCCGATTCGATTTAGGAGAAATTCGGATACCGCTATTTTTATCGAGAATATTCAAGTGGCTGTAATTATTGGTCCGAAAGTTGGATTCGAATGAAACAAGATCCGTTGGAATCCTGTCAATGGTGCGAACACTAAGATGTCAATATTGAATATTATCTCTTACCAAAGGTAAAATTATAATTTATAATATATTAAATTTCAAGGTCGTTACACTGCTCATCTCATTCTTAACTATTTTTTGCATCCTTCGATTTACATTCGTTACAATGGCGACAATGATTCCAATAATCTGTCGCTATGGAGGTCAGTGCGAGATTGATAGTTACGTTGGAGGAAATACAATGGTTGTCTTCATTCAACTGGGTTCGACGTTAGTACAAGTACAACACGGATTTTGGTGATTTTCTGGTTTTGTCTTTGGAAAACTAATTACTTTCTAACGGATCCCGAACGCACTCAATATCTTATACCAAAATTTTCTCTCTATATTATTCTCTCTCTACATCATTATTTATTTGATACTCTCTATCTATATTCTTCTCTTTAGTATTTTCTCTATCTATAATATTTTTATATATACAATATATTTTTCTAAAATATTACCTCTATAATAATTTTCTCTCTACAATATGATCTTTATATAATATTCTCTCGCTTTATAATTTTTCACTTTACATGAGTTTTTCTCTACAACATATATGTTATTCACAGTAGTCCCTCTTAATTATAATTGTGCCTCCTTGCCTCAATAACCCAAAAGCAGAAAATATTTGCTTTTGGATTTTGGTGATTTTCTGATTTTATCTTTAAAAAACTAAATACTTTCTAACGGATACCGAACGCACTCAATATCTTATACCAAAACACTTTGGCAAGTGGACCTGGAATAGTGCTCATTTGAAATTTGAACAGCTAGCATTGTTAACAGGAACACAATATCCTGCATAAATTGTTATCGATAACGCAGAATTCTGAACATGAGATCGAGGACACAGAAATGTTCGAAGTCATTTCATCCAATTAAGAAGCAACAAATTCTGAAAATAATGACACATTGGATACTCAAACCATAATCACAACAAATTCTATTCACTTTGCAGAACAAGAAAGCATGAACACTTTTACCCATGCCAATGCAAAAAATTATTGTTGTAATGCCTCAAAGAGCTCACCCCTCCTCCCTTACATAAAAGATTACTCCTCCCAATCTCTCTCCAAACATGTGCAACAACAAAAGATCACTTTCTCTCACTAAAAGAACTCAAAATCAAGATAATAGGGGTCATTGGCATTACCCTTGCTTCCACTGGCCCCCCCACAGGTGCCATTGTCTGTGCCCTTCGTCTCCTTGGATGCAAACTGCCCATAGTCCACAGGATCAGGGACATGTGGTGGTGCCATGCTCCTCACCAATGCCCAATTGACCCCCTCGAAGAAAGGGTGCTGCTTGATCTCCGTGGCGCCCCTCCGGTACGCAATCCGCCGCTGCGGGTCCTTCACGAGGAGCCCACGGATAAGGTCCCGGGCTTCCAGGCTCGACCCCGGCATGTCAGGAAACTTCAACGGCTGGCCGACTACGTTGTAGAGAGTGGCGCGGTTCCCTGACCCCTTGAAGGGTGTAGTCCCATGCAGCAGCTCGTATAGGAAGATGCCGAACGTCCACCAGTCCACTGCGCTCCCGTGCCCCTCCCCCCTGATGATCTCCGGTGCCAGATACTCATGGGTCCCGACGAACGACATCGACCGTGCGCTCGTGGGCTCCGCCATGAACTCTGGGAGTGACCCGTTGCTGATGCCAAAATCCGATTTGGATTTGCGGTTTCTCTTGGGGAGGATTCGGGGGAGGAACGACGACGGTTGGATGCAGCCCTGCACGACCTGATCGTTATCGAGCATACCATGGGCGCCGCCATTGCCGCCTCCATGGGTAGGAGAAGATTTGACGAGTGTCGGGTTGACGGAGCACTGCAGAGATAGGTCGAAGTCGGACAGCATGATATGGCCCTCCTCCCTAACAAGCACATTCTCCGGCTTCAAGTCCCTGTACACAATGCCGAGCATGTGCAAATACTCGAGCGCAAGCAACACCTCGGACGCATAAAATCTGTCCAACATAAAACATAAGCATGCACAAAAGAATGTGAAGTACTTAATACAGCAAGAGATGCAATATAGTATCCATGGGAAATTATTCTAAGAAAATGGTAAATATATATACTTTAAAAGCCTATTAAGTTACTTGGACGCATGTCGATGATCCCAATTTGGCATTCCACAATTGTATACATACAAACATTTCATTTAATATAGCAGCACCGATCTGCTAATTATGGTATAAAAAACCCTTCTTAGAACATGAACAACTAATCCTGCTTGTCAAACATAACATGAGAACATGCATAGATGTCATACTATACTCGTAAATGCATATAAAATTACTTACATATCCTTGTCGATCAACGTCAACCACATCTTCGTACAAACCAGGATGCTAGCTACTAGTGACATTACTTAGTACTTGGTAGGATTTGATAGTATTCATAAATCCACTCTTTAAGGATAAGAAAGTCTTAAGGTGAATCATCTTCTTCTCTGCTCTTTATTTCTTTGAAATTTTTACGATCCCACCCCGTGCAGGTAACAATAGCCAGAAGGCCCAGAAGTAGAAAGAATTCTGAGAGGATCATTCAACCATATATGCGCATAAGGTCCTGATTATCCAATGTCACTTGAAGAACTTTGACACCCCTTCTAGTTTTGAAGCAAAAAATTGCATTTTTCACCCATTGGAGAGATGTTTTCATGCAGAAAAGGTTTTTAAAGATGGTATCCAATCATTATATACATCAGGATTAACCTTACCTTGAAAAAGCCGATCATTTAGGTTAATGATTTTATCCATTCTTCGAAGAGCTACAATGCCTACCTATGACCATTTGTAATTCCAGAGTTGCAGTAGCGTTGGACGATCGTATCCTTACATAAGAGCCTACTTGTAAAAGATCTTGGCTAGACTGATGCAGCCCTTCAAGTTCAACATGACCCTTGCCCTTGTCCAACAAGGTGAAATAAGGGCATTGGAATAGATGCATACTTCAAACCTATGTTTTGAGTTCTACTTCTATCTTTTGACATGCAGACTCGGCGCAATCCAGCTAATTGATTCAACAAAGAAAAGCATTGTGCAATATGGAAATAATCCAGGAATCACTCAACTGAGGTAAACATTCACTTGCAGCCAAGTGGTATCACTCACCCTAAGTGTAAATGAGTGGCTTTATTTCAACTATAACCGGAAACAATTAGAATCAGACAACCAAGAGATGTCAATTCGTTTTATTCCTTTCAAAGGGATATATATTATGTCACATCCAGAAGCCATATTGTATTAAGATCAAAGTCAAAATTCAAAGGTAGTTGCATATCAATTGTTAGGGAATAATAATGGGTGAGTAAATAAGCATAGAAAGGTGGAAGGCCAAAGGTTCCATTAAGGAGGGTAGAACAATGGTTAAGATGTAGCTGAAAAATGTAAACACGAATGTAGGTCGGTTAGACAGGCTGCATTGATAGGATAAAGCATAGGAATGAAAATAAGATGCAATTTAAGGATATTTGTTGAAAATGCCACTGCGCATGCCCGACAGCAGGAGCATGTTATGTTCTTGCATCAATGTTGACAACATATTTGATTGACGGTGACCTATGATTTTTGGACATGGACACGCGTATCGTAAACACACACTTTAATTAAGTATCTATATAATATATTACGACAGTTCGCGATTATAACAAGTTTGCCATCGACAAGCTGACAAAACAAAAAGGAACAGGATAATATTCTACCGTCGATCAAGATCTGGGATATAATTAGGACGGCCAAGATAAGACGATGGGAATAGAAGACATCGTGACAAGCATTCTGTTTAAAGAAATCGCGACAGGTTATTCTCTCTTGCTCGAGGAGGGAGGCAGCAATGACTATGAACCCCCGACCCCTCAGGTTCTCTCTCTCTCTCTCTCTCTCTCTCTCTCTCTCTCTCTCTCTCTCTCTCTCCCCTCCCTAACCTTGCTTTCCTCTCCTCCTCTGATATCCAGTGTGTGGAGGTGTTCAGAAGAGGACGGAGGGCATCAGATCAGGACATCCGTGAGGGTAGTGGATCGACAGTGATCGATGGCAAGCAGAAGCTTCAAAGGAAGCAACAATGGCCAGAACCATTGATGACAAGTGAGTCTTTTATCTTATGCTTTCCTTCTTTTTTTCCTTTTCCTTTTCTTTTTTCTTTTGATTTTGTTTTTTCTTCTAGATCTGAACCTATGTGTGTGTCAGTATTCTCGCCGCTGTCACCGGGGAACCTGTCTTCTTTAGGGATCTATGAGATCATAACGAGGTCACACCGTTACTTTTTGTTACCATGTATACTAAATTAGTAGAAATGCCATTGATGTTATCTAGAATGTATTGGTTGGTGATATTTGATTTTTTTTCCATTTATTTTTGGTCAATTGGCTTTATATTTTTTATGCAGGTTTTATATATAATGATCTATGAAGAAGAAATTTTTGCACATTCCTTGAACTCGAACCTCTGTGTGTGTGTGTTCTTGTGTGTGTGTGTATGTGTGTGTGTGTGTGTGTGTGTGTGAGAGAGAGAGAGAGAGAGAGAGAGAGAGAGAGAGAGAGAGAGAGAGATGCTATAATTATGTGTGAGAGAGAGAGAGATGCTATAATTCCCTTTTTTTGGTCTGTTTTCCTAACATCGAATCTCACAATGGCTCATGATTTATTCTGTTTGTAATCAACACCTTTGAAAATATAGCACAAAAAAGAAGGAAAAAAATAGTGGATAACGGCCGACTGACCTTCCCCGTAATCAGTAACTTCTCAATAGATCCATGGCCAAGTAGTTGAAACAATGAAACAACACTTCTAATTTATAGATCTGATTTATATGCTTCGTTTACAATTAGGGGATAGGTTTTGAAAGGAAAAGAAAGAGAAAGAGAAGTCCGGGCATGGTTTGTATATTTTGGTGGTGGTGGTGTCGTAGTTGACGAAGGCAACGAGAAGTCCAGACATCACCCAGGGTGTGTGTTGCCGTCGTAAGCAGTCTTTGCAGTGTTGATGCTGCCCGAGTGCCAACAGGCACTGGCATGCACTAGTAAATAGTACCAAGCAAAAATATGATCAACCATGCATGTGTAAAAAGGAAGGAAGAGATCTTGTGTTTGTCAATCGAAGGGTGTATTTAATGCAATCAGAATAAAATAAACTCTAAAAGGAAAAATCTCGACTCTGATATGAGAGTTTCTCTCTAGTTAACGATGGATGTGAGGGAAATAATAGGTTAATCATGCAGCCTATGTAATGGTGATGGTGGTTCTATACAAAGAAAGAAATAAATTATTGTCAATCACACAACGTATTAATGTTGCTTTCGGACCTATATATAGAAAAAAATAATTGTAGTCACCAATGCAACATAGATAATGCGTTTACTACGAAGCCACATGCAAAAGGGCCCACAAATACAGGGTACCCTAAGATGATGGATACCATTAAAATGACACATTTGATGTTTTTATACGATCACATTGTTATCCCGAACAATACACCAAAACCCTAATTTCATGTGCCCACACTTGTGGACATGGGTGTCGGTGTCCACATGTGCGAACATGGTATCGAGATACGGCACCGGGGCTAAGTGGGAAGTGTCTCACGAATCATAAACGATGATATAGATATTTTCAAGTCTCTTGTAGTCACCTACCATACTTGATTCTCATCACACGAGTTTTCCGATAGTATTATTTCAAATAGAATCTTGGAAACCATCTAATATTGTAGTTGGATTGTCGCATTACAATTCATTAATCCGAAAGTTCATACTAAAAAATGAGGTAAGTCCACCATATTGTAAAAGTCATTTCACTTTTATCATGGTGGAGCCGAAGGTGATACTAAGATACCCTTGTCACATACTGAGAAGCCATTTCCTGAAGCAAAAGTATGAAAATTTCCTAATAACTTGACCCTTGAGATGCACATATATTCCATTTCATAAGTTTTTTGTGGGTATCCTCACCCAAAGGTGACCACATCCAGTTGTATGTCTTTATATTTGGCCATGGATCCCTAATGCATTTGAGCTTAGCCTTTTGGATTTCTCCCCAAGGTGTGACCCTTTGGGCATTCTCCCCACGGTAACATAGTATTGGAGCCTCAGCTCTGGCCTTCTCCAAGTTTGGCTTCCACCATTACCAACCCCCCCGATTAAATGTGGATAGAGCAGGATGACGGGTACCAACATGTATCCCATTATTGTCGGGTATTGGTCACCCTCTTCGAGCCGGACCATATGAGGTGTTACCATCCAATCAAGCATCACCCATTCTCCTTCCTTCTGGCACCATCAAGCACCACTCCTATAAAACTTCAAGCAAATCCCCTCGACGACAAACATTCATCATGACAGATTTCTCCCTCGAGGCTCATCATCTCATCAATTCTTTTAACGAAGTTGAAGCTCATCATCTTGCTTAATACTCTAGATCCTGCTCTGCAGATTTCCGTCATTGTCCAGATCATACAACGAAGACCTGTTCGAGATCTTGATAGATGACCAAAGTGTCATACATTGCCCACAGATAAGATCTGCCATCACCATGTTTCTGTTTGAGATCGCCCCCACTACCAGCATTTGTCGCTATTAGTATCATTCGTAGATTACCGCCTTTCCACGAGCACCGACCGCCTCCAACACCTCTGCTTTGTCCGCGTTTGCTGAGAATCGTCGGAACCACCATTGCTCTCATATGTCATTGCTCTCTTTCAAAACTTGAGTAAAAAGGAGGGAGGTTTTAAAATAATCATAATGCATCTCTACCGTTGATCAGATAGGACAGTCTCTTTAGGTAAGTTTTTTGAATATGATCACTTAGGATTCAACCAATTAGTCATTTCTTGTCATTCCTGATAAATATCTGCATGACCTGTCACTTGGCATGTTAGCTCCCTCATTGTTCATCTTTTTTGCAAAAACAAAATAGTGGTGGGCATTGTTCTCCTTCCTTAATTTCGACAAGACCCCCCCGCCGCCTCCATACGCCATCTTCAATTCTCACTATCTATGATGGAGCACTAATTGCATCCATCTAAAACAGTTATGCATTCTCAAGGCTATCCGGCAACGGTAGAGGAATTGGTGAAGCTTCTGGGTTACCGACCTCTAGTACCACCTACAGCCGCGCCACAATGTTGTGTTGTTCTCATCCTCCAATTTCTACTCATGTGTTGGTCGAAGGTCTTCATAGGATGGCATACACCAAGGTCTGCTAAGGGATCTTTTGCAACCCTCCATGCTCTATTTCTACGATCGAGATTTTCGGGATTTCAGAAGTTTGCACGAATTCATAATTTTTGCCTATGACTTGTTAGTAGAAGTCCTAGAGAGAGAGAGAGAGATCTGATCTAATCGGCATGCATGCTTTTGGCCAGCCATGGCAATCAGCCTTACCATCACTACATGCTTGCATTTTGCCGTTGGTTTCTCTCTAGTCACCACCTATTGTTGTAGGATGTTTTCAGCTCCAGCTCTCTTCCCTTGCACCAGTTCCTCCAAAGAGTGTAGTCGGCCCTGTGGCAGACTGTCGGTGCTTCCAGAAGGGTGCAATCGGTGTCAGAGCATTCATTTGCTCACTTCTGGCATAAGGAAAGCATGGTGGTAGAGTTTCTCTTGCTCATTCCAGAGGGTTTTTTCTGGGGAGTTTGCGCGTGCCACCTGTTCGGTATTGGAACTCCGCAATCCTTGCTTTTGCACATTTTCGATTTCGCTTTGTGCCATGCACCCCTGTGCCTTCGTACTTATTCCTCTTTTGAGTCATGCTTCTCTTCCTCGAGATACGTGCTTACCTCTAACCGCACCATTTTCCTCAAGATGAACGCTTGCTTCCAACCACGCTTGACTTTCTTCACTCATCATGCATTTCCCTTAAGTATGCACTTGCCTCCGATTGTGCGTTCTCCTTGAGTGACACACTTGTGTATTTGAGCAGCACTTTGCTCTTAAGCCACACTTTGCTCTTCTCTCTTCAAGAGGTTGTTTTCCCTTCTCTCTGGGAGCAATTTACTTTATTCTACCGCGTTGTCTCCCTTCATTAATATGCGCTTTTCTATTCTAGTTGCACTGTCACTGTTTATAGAGTGGCACTTTGCCTCCAACAAGTGCTTGTTTCCTCGAGATGCATGCTTTTCTGCTTCCAACCACATTGTTGCTTTTATTATTGTGTGGTATTCACTTGTAGGTGACCACACACAATAGTATTCCTTTATTATATTTGGCCTTGATGCCCTAAGACATTTGAGCTTAGCCATTTTACTTTCTGCCCATTGTGCTGCCCTATGGTAACAAAGAAACAATTGGGAACTAGATTCCCTAGTCTAGCTACTTAACCAACAAGTTTATTTGGTCTGATTCCAAATCCTGAAACTAACCTGAAGGTATGATACCATTCTGCAAGTAAACGTGCATTTGTAAAAAATCTTGAAAAAATAGTAGTTTGTGATTTCAAGATCGCATTTGGAAAGAGCGTGTTACTCCTAATGAATATTACCCATCTTGGCATTAAGCTTGGACAGAGAAAGAACAGTAATCGATATCAGATAGTACAAAATCAGTTTCCACTATTAATTAGTTCACATGCTGCTTCGATGTCCAAATGTAAAAATCAGAAAGCCAACTAAATGAGCATAGAAAAATAAAGAATATAGCGGCCATGGAAGATGAGAAAAGGTGACAAAGTCCAACAAAGATAAAAACATGCATCCATAGGCATGTTAATAGATAAAGCAAAGAGTATTATCGACCACCATTCTACAGGTTCTTTCCAATTGTGGAGAGGTTGCCTTAACTTTCTTAGATTTTACTACCCCTCTTGATTATAGTAATTAACAAAATCTCACAAATTGGGGGAAAAGAAGGATAAGCTATAAAGAAACTCACCTTGCAGCTTGCTCACTGAAATATTTATTAGGCTGCTTCTGCCGCAGAGAATGGAGATTACCGCCACTGCAGTATTCCATGACCAAGCAGTAAAACTTCTCTGTCTCAAAATGAGAATAAAGAGTTGGCAAAAAAGGGTGATCAAGAAGGCTGAGAATTTCCCTTTCGGTTTGCGCCCGGAGTAGCTTGTTCCGACTAATAAGTGAAGCCCTGTCCATCACCTTCATTGCAAAATAGGCGACAGTTCCCCTGAGCTCAACAAGATAAACACTGCCGATGTCACCATAGCCCAGCCGCTTTAGGAGTCTAAAATGGCCAAGGCCAAGCGGGGATTCTCTGGCGTTTGCCAGTCGAACGGCCTCCCATCGACAATCACCTCCAGTGTGCCGCCTGATGGGTGCAGCGGGACCACTGTCCAAGCTGTCGCTTTGTGTGCTACTGCAGCTGCCTTGACTGAGGGTAGTAGAGTCACTGATATTTGCATCACTTAGCTTTCTAACGATAGTTGCCGCTGCTGAGGTTGATGTGCAAGTTGACGTGGATGTTGTTTCCGATATTGTTGGCAGTCTTGGGCTAGGACATGGGCTTGTGAAAAATCCTAGGCCTGGACATTCGTTCTTTGTAAAATTAGTACTATTTTTGGCAATTGGATCCATTTTTTTCTTGTTGGGTGATGCTTTCTCAGATATTGTTTCAAAATTTGGAGGGTGATCAGGGCTCAGGCATGGACTAGGGCAGGAGCTGGGGGGGCTCAGGGATGGACTAGGGTAGGAGCTAGGGGGGCTCAGGCATGGACTATGGTAGGAGCTAGGGTCAGGTCCAGATCCTTCACTTCTTATTGAATCAATACTATTCTTAGAGACTGGATCAATCTCTTTGTCATTGAATGTCGAAGTAAGATAAATCTTGAATAGTGGATCCACTTCTTTGTCATTTCGATTCTTGTAGACCGGATCCATTCTCTGGTTGTTAGATGTTGAACTAATAGTACACTTGGAGAACGCATCCATTTTTCGGTCGCCGAATGATGCTTCTTGTTGGAATGGCATTCAGCTGTAATTACACATTGAGAGATGTATCAAACAAATCTATACACAAACAATTGATAGGCACACAGAATGTACAAATAACTAAAAATGAACTAACTGTAAGCACAATGATTTGGATGTGATGTAATAAATCCAAAACAAACAAAAATCGAGTTTATCAACTGGTTTCTGGATAAGAACATTGTTAGATCAAAAACAAGCTCAGAGAACCTCAAATATCATTTAAAACATTTATATTTAACAATGAATTCTTAAACAAAACAGGGGATATCACTTAAGTTCCTTTGAGTAGTAGTATCGCGGCCCAACTCGAGATTTTTTTTTCCTTTTTTTTTTTTGAGAATCCCTCAATGCGAGGAGGGGTTAGGCTTTTTTTCCCCTCAAATGTCCAAACTTTCAGTGGTATTGCCAAACTCAAGGTCTTTCTCCCTCTCGACCAAATCGATATCCCCACCTCCTCAAATTAAACGGGGAGACTTTTTGCATCCAAACCCGCCAAACGGAAAGAGGCCTTACAATGCTGACCGCAAATGAAAATAAAACAGGTGATGGGTATTCAAAGGAGACGAGAAAAAATGTCGGGCTATCCGTCTAGATAAAAAGAATGACCTTTTCTCACAATTTTTGACAATGGCAACCATATAGAGAGCGCGATCCACGATACAACAGCATTCATGCCACAATCAAACATGAAAGTCACACAAATTATGAATAAAGAAATAGCATATTACTTCAGATTTCCGCATTGGAACATGAATAACAAGCATCACTCAATGCACGTTCATGTGTATGCCGGAATCAGAATTCTTTGAAGCCAATGCATACCGTGGAGTAATTACGAAGATCCTGCGATTAGGCTACGATTAGCGCTCTCGACGAAGGAAACGAGGAACATGGGTAGGAACCAAGGGGCTGTATGCCGCGGAAGCCGAAGCCGTGAGTCGATTTTCTGAAGGAAATCGATATGGGTCTCATGCCCGGCAGCTGGGTTTCCAACCAAAACCCACTATTCTTAGCCCTCCTCCATGGAATCACCCTCTGTACACAGTGACCGAACGGGGTGATCGAATCTGGGTCTGGGTAAGGGGGGCTCCCTCCTCCGAACCCATCAACGGATTTGATAGTTCCGGTGGTTTCGTGGGGCTGGGAGAGGAAAGCGCGGAGGGGACGGAGAGAGGAGAGGAGAGAAAGGGGGGGGAGCGATCAAGATGATCCATAGATAAACAAACAGATGTGGGTAGTAGAAACGACTGCGATTATTCAAAAAAAATTAAAATAAAATAAAAAAGAGGGAGGGAGAGGAGAGGAGAGGAGACGTGGGGAGAGGGGAGAGGGGAAGAGACGATGGAAACGGTCGCCTCGAGGGAGGGAAAATAGGTGGGCGGGCCGCCCGCTCCCGCTTCGAGAGCGTGGCGGGAGCGAACTCCGGCGGACAGGGAGGTGCATCGTGTCAACCGGCCGGCCGAGCCGCGTAGGCTAATTATTTGGGCCGAGGCTATGATACAACTAACCAAGTCTTTGTGGGTTTTGATTGTTAATCTTTTAGGGGTTTTTAGTCTACTCTAAACCCTTGTATCTGTTGCATTTAGCGTTAAGTCCCTCTATAACTCTTATTTTTTAAAAATGCCCAATTTATCCCTAGAATACAAATTAGGCAAGTTAAGTAACAGCGTCATACTACAATGATTTCACTAGAACAGCTACAATGCAATCATTGTAGCAATAACGATCCAATTTAGAGTATCAATTCAGGCGACATAATAGCAATTTGATTGTTACAGTGATTTCATTGCAGCTAAGCTACACTGATTTTCACTATAGCAGATGATTCAGATGATTTGATTTGGAGTATTAATTCGAGCATTATAGTATCAATTATGTTGCTACAATGTTTTTTTGTTGCTATAGTGAAATCACTGTAGCAACCAAAATGATACTTCAAACCACACTGTAGTAGCTGAATTAATACTTCAAAATCACACTGGCACTATGCGACAATAGGGCTGTTAATGGGCTGGGTTCGGGTTGGGGAACCCCATGCCCTGGCTCGGCCCAAACTTATGAGGGTGTGCCCATACCCGACTCAGGCCCAAATTAAAATTTTCGGGCTTGGCCCAAATCCAGCCCAAAACTTTCTTACGAAGCCCAACCAAGCCCAAGCCCGGTCCAAATTAAGCCCATATTTCTAACGCGGTATATGCATAAACGTTTTTTCTTTCTCTTTATCACACAATAAAAGTAGAAAATAGCATTGATTACGATATACATGGAAAGGATATATGCAAAATAATGCTCCTAATGTCCGAGGCATTGATATTTGTAACGTGGGCACTTTTAAATTATGTATTCATTGTATATATAAAATAAAAATAAAATATTTTGGACTTCGGTTCGGGTTAGCGGTTGTTCATACCCGGTCTATAACACAATCGGGCCAGAATGTTCAAGCCCAGCTCGGCCCAAAGCCCAAGCTAACTCTGTCCAAACTAGGCCTTAATTGGGCCCGGCCCAGTGGGCTTCAGGCTGGCCCGAGCCCATTAACAGCCCTATGCTACAATGAAGGAAGAACAATTTTAGCAGTTGAGGGGTTCAGTGTAAAACGTGCCTTTTCGATATGGGCGGGAGCTCAAAACCATTTCCCAAAAGGGAAATTTTATTCACCAAGTACCCCACCTTTATTTAATAATTGTTTGATTATCTATCGGTTTTTAAATACTAACAAGGATTACAAAAATAATAATAATAATAATAATAATAACAAAAAAAAAAAAATTCTCTTCTATTTTTTACCAATAATTTTAGCAAAACCTTGATCAAGGAACCTTTAATCTAAGCGGGAGATCTAAATTCTAACAAAGTCTTATTCTAGGATCAATAAAAACCGTAGAATGAATCTTCTTGTTTAGATGCTACCTCATGTGCTTCGATGACAACGATGCAAACTTCGTGAACGATGAGAGTGACAAACTCGCACTCTAAGCAACGAGCGACGCAGGAGTACGTCTTCCGCTACCCATGAGCAATCCGTGGGGAGATGGAATCCCCTGACCTTGACGATCACGTAACGACTACAAGCCGGGTAGGGGGACGTCCATCCCCTTTTGTTTATAGAGGAGGCTGCGTGTGTACATAGATCTCCCACTCTATCACTGAGTTTGCGCAGGTGAAAGAATGGCCACACGATTAAGGGGCTTAATCACAACCCACGATACGGTGAGTCCTAGTCTGATCGGGACTTGAACTCACCTAGCCCACTAACTCTGTGCTATGTGGGCCATAAAACCCAACATTAAGGCTGTCCCCCACAAACAACAGAGGTTTGATGATTTCCTACGTGACCCTTGCTTGAGCCTATTCTCTAGAGCAGCCTTACCTTTAACCATACCTATTATCTACTAGAATCCAACCCTCTTCCTCCATATGTCTTCATTTGGGTGCATTCTCTCTCTCTAGATTCTACAAGATGACTGCTTCACCTACATTTCCCTCACCCTCTCTGGTTCAAATTTGAAATATCTTAAGTCAGGCATGGCTTGGTGCTTTTGGGTTCACTAAGATGGGGCTCATCATAGCCACCTCCCAACTAATGGCTTAAATAGCATGGTCAATATAACTATCACCAAATGAAACACTATCATTAGGCTATGTTTGGTCTAGTGGTGTGCACTAGATGTACATGATGCTCTTTCGTTCAGTCCGACAGTTGTGCCATTTTTGAAAACACGTTAAAAAATGGGGGACTTAGTAATAGGTCACTGTCTCACTGACAAGATATCAATTTTAGCTAAAGAGCAGACAACCCTGTGGATAAAAATACTCTTAGCTACACTTTAACTTTTCATTCCATGCCACTCCTTTCCAAGACTAAACCAAACCCTAACTCTAAGATCTATGGGTCATTGCATGAACCCTAGATTTAGAAATCATAAACTTAGCCCTAAACCCTACGATCTATATGCCATTGCCTAAACCTTAGACCTAGAAATCTTAAACTTCACCCCTTCGCGCGCCCGTGGCTTTTTGCCTTTGTTGCTCGTCGTCACCACTAGCTACTCAGGCTCACTACCGGCTCTGTCGCTGATCGTGCCCTTCTCCACCACCGTTGCTCGCTCTCGCCTCCGTGATGGCTGCTTGAGAGAGATGAGAGAAAGGAGAGGCTAGGTGAGGGTAATTTTGGGATTATGGATAAAAATCAGTACTGTTTGTTAACCGAAATGTTAATCCCTAGGACCTTAGGCTAATCGCATCTTATGTTGTTCCTTTAGACTAATCGCATTTGTTACCAAGGACCTTAGCCACATTAACCCCTAAAATATGCATGGCAAGAAAAGCCACGATAAACCAGGTTGTGTCACATCGGGAAGACCAGGTTTTTACATGTTTTTAATATCACACACTACATCCAAGCTTCCCATTCTGTTCCGCCAAACATCTTCACTCACAAAAAGTGTTGCATGTACCCAATTGTTAGCACAGTTGGTGTTACGCTGCACCGTTTTGGGAGCAAGTCCTCCGTTTGAATCCCGTGGGCCACGGCGGTTGCGGTTGTATAGGCATGGCCACGTCGACAGAAAAGACGCAAAATACTCAGGTACGTTTCGAATTCTATCTGGGGGGTTGGTACCCGTGCAATTCTACTAGTAGGTTGTAAGAGCATCTCCAATGGGCTCCCAGCGTTGGGAGCTCCTAAAACATAAAGTGGCCACCTAGGATAGGAGCGGGTGGAGGGGATGAGCAATCTCTAACCAGCTCCCAATAAAGGAGTTCCTAGGGCTTTTTTAACTGCACCCCTAAAACAAATAGAAACTGGCCCAAACCCGAAAATAACAATAATAAGAAGGGCTCCCTTTTTTTACCGTTGTACATGTACTCACAAATCACGAAATAACCATAAAAGAAAATGTCTGAATTGAAAAAAATAAGAAAGCCTTAGTGATTGGCCCCTAGATCGGTTTAAGGTGAAGGATAGCCAAGAAGATGGTGTTGCACTAGGTCCCTTCAGAAAAAGGATGTAACTAGAGCAAGTCCCACACTTGACTTTTATCCATTTTAAATGACCAAATTGGTTTTAAGAGCATACCCCTCCATCATTGTCACTGCATAACTCAATACACGGATTTGCTACAATGATTCCACTGTTGCATTTTTTTTTTTTTGAGTCACAAGTTCATGGATTTTTTTTTTGCTATAGTGATTTCATTGTAGCAAAAGAGTAACAATCAGTGCAAATTATTACTCTACAAAGATTGTTACTTAATCTGCAAAGATTATTACTCTTTTGCTACAGTGATTTCACTGTAGTAATTTTTTCTTTTCTCAAGAAGATTTTTTAAAAAATAAAAAATGACAGTGATTTTACTGTAGCAAAAGATTTTGTAGATTATTACTTTTTTTGTTACGGTGCTTTTGTCAGACTTGGTATGATTCCCGCATGTATAGATGCATGTAGGGGTCTTGCTCTCTTTAGCCCACAACCATAGGGATAAAAAAAAATAAAAAAAGGAGAGATTTTTCTATCAGGAGTACTTAATGCTAATTAATCATGTTGTTCGTCTTTATCACTAAAAATGATCCATTGGGAGCTCCCATAATGGGAGCCGGTTGGAGGTGGATCCCTTGCTGGGAGCTCCCAAGTCCGATTTTCTGGCTGGGAGCTCAAGCGACCTTAGAGCATCTCCAACCGGCTCCGTAGAGGAGCTCTGAAGGCCGACGTGGACCTCCGAAGCACATCCCGGGCTCCAACCGGCTCCGAAGAAATATCCTAAGGCCTACGTGGTATGCCACGTAGGCCACGTGCCCCCCGGACCTCCGAAGCCCTCCACATACAACAGAGCTCCTTCGGAGCCTCCGAAGGAATAAAAAATTCTGCCTTTTTTTAAAAAACCCCCCGGAACTTTATAAATTATTTTTTATATATATCAAAACATGTACTTTTTAATTTGGTGTAACTTTGGAGACTTTGGATAACTTGTAAATATATAGGGTGTTTCATGCAAATGGCTCGGATATCCCGTTCGGAGGCCGTTGGAGCTGAACCTCTCAACGCGGACGCCTCCGATGAGGTGGCAGCAAAATGTGGGCCCCACTTCACCTCCAGAGCCGGTTGGAGATGCTCTTAGGAGTCTCTTGGAGATGCTCTAACTTGTCTGCCCCAAAAAAAAAATAAAAAATTTGCTGCCCCCACCAGCTTGAGGTAAGCCAGCTTTCTTGAATCTGATGCCCACACATCCTTCCTAGTTGGTGCACCCAAATCCTCCTCTTTGTTTTTTTTGGATTAAATTACTCTTTGCCCCCTGAAGTTTAGCTCAAAAACACTTCTCCGAATAGTTAAAAAATGGGTTATTTTGACTTTGCCCCCCAAAATTTGCCTTGAATTAGAGTTTACCCCCCATATTTTCATAATTAGACTTTACCCTCCAAAACTAACTGTTCCGTCATGTCACCCCCCGAAACTTTATTTCTTTTCCGTCATCTCACACTTTCTCTTAGATAGTGAGCTGACGGAACAGTTAGCTCTGGGGGGTAAAGTCTAATTAATCAAAGTATGGGGGGTAAAATCTAATTCAAGGCAAAATTTGGAGGGCAAAGTCAAAATAACCCTTAAAAATTACATTTTGCCCCCTTCAAGTCGGTTTTGATCAGATAAAAATTACCAAACGAGAAAATTAAGTGGTTGAGAAAAGGGGGTATTG
The DNA here is from genome assembly GCA_947650365.1 of Chamaelirium japonicum. NCBI lineage: Eukaryota > Viridiplantae > Streptophyta > Magnoliopsida > Liliales > Melanthiaceae > Chamaelirium > Chamaelirium japonicum. The sequence goes on along the minus strand of OX393553.1, from coordinate 47,761,842 downwards.
TGCAACATTTCAAATTTAGGGAGCGGTTTGGAACAAAATAAACTACAGTGGGTTAAATGTTTTTGAGCTAAACTTCAGAGGGGTAAAGTATAATTTACTTTTTTTTTTTTTTTGAACTCCGTCTTCTTCAGGACGGGCAAAACCATAGCTTTCCGAGCCCCCTTTTGGGTTCGAATTCAAAAGAGTGAGGGGATCCACTCACCGCTCTTAAAACCACCCCTCTATCCATTTTCCAGCATCTATACGGCCTCATCTGCCGATTTCTTCGTACCAGCTCACCGGCCGTTACCACAAGCCGGGCACAATTCAAACAGGGCGCTGGGCTGGGCTGGGCTGGGCCGGCTGAGGGGGACGCTCCTCCTCAGCGCCTCACGGGGATGCTCGCCCTGATGGACGGTCAGAATCTTCCGAGAATTCAAATCCCCTCCTTCCCTCTCAACAATAAAAGCAGATAAACCAAGGAAGGAAAACAATCCCCAATTGTCTGCCCATTCACCACCACCATCCCGGAACCCTAGGGTTCCAGCTAGGGTTTCCTCCAGCCCCCCCATTGCGGAGGAGAACTTAGGTCAGTGTTAGGAGTTCAAAGATGTCGAGCCGCAATCGCCGCTATTCCTTCTCCTCCTCCTCCTCCGCTGCCGCATCCTCGACGGTGAAGAGGCCAGCGGCGGCGGAGGCCGCCGCCAAAGCCCCGGCAGCTACGCAGCAGGCGAAGAAGAGGGTCGCGCTCGGGAATCTGACCAACAAATGCAATCCGGAGAGGAACCCCGCTCGGCCGTCAGGAGCGAAGGAGACAGATGTGGGTAACAAAAAAAAAAATTACATTTTGGACTTGATTCGTTTTAGATTGAAGACAATTTTAGTTTTTCAATATAATTGCAACTTGCCGATGGGGTTATGATCGGGGTTTACCTTTCTCTCTCTTGGCTATTTTAGGTATATTTGGTAGAGGTATTACAATTGGAATACCTGATAATGATTAATGGATCTGGAATTGCTATAGTTTGATACCCATGTCGTATGTGGGCTTCTTTGGGAATTGTGTGTCAGTGTTTAACATTGAACTTTCATGTTTTTTGATTTTGGATTTTGTCTATGATGTTAGTTTGGTTGAAATTCTTTGATATGTTTATGTTCTTTCAATGTGAGCTACATTAATTGTGCTGAACATGTGTAAAGAGTGAGTATTCAGGACTGTTGGTACTAATTTGAACAAGGTTTCATGAAAGATATGCCTTACTGCTAGTTCAGATAATGTAAGCATTTTATTGTATTAAAATAATGTTTGCATCTGGAACTGTCTTCTGCTGGAAAATTACAAAGGAGGGGGATGATTAGCAAGGCAAATTTGTTCGCAGGATACAACAAAGCACCGGAAATTGCGACCAACAAAGTAGAAGTTCACCCTTCGAGTCTCTACCAAACAATTTGTATAATCAGTGCTCTAAAAAGCTGCCCAGGCGGCCGTTTAGGCTCTAGAAGGTCCCCCACCGCCTAGCCTAGCCCCTAGGCAGTGCAAAAAAGCGGCCCGGGGCCCTAGGTGTGGCAGATGGCCCCCCAAGCGGACTAGGCAGGCCCAAGTGGGTCTCGGAGGGCCCAGGCCGGCCTAGGCTAGGCGACCGCCCAGGTGGACCTAGATAGGTCTAGGCGGGCTGAGATTTCCTTTATTTTAACATAGTCTATGTCCAATTCAATGCCAAGGTCATCAATAAGAAGAAAAGGGGGAAGGAGCGAGGAGTAGATGTATTATTAGTGACGAAAGCTAATAAGGCTGATTGATGGATTGTTGATGGTGGTGATAATGAAGAAAATGATGAAGAGGTCGACGCCTGTTCGGGACTTACTTGGTGAATGGTTGGAGAAGTTCTAGAAACGTGGTGGCAGCTCTTCATCCCATGAAGTTAGAGAATTTCATGAAAAAGATTTTGTATCGGATGATGAGATAGACGAAGAATGTGATGAGGAGGTGGAGTTTAAGTCTAATAAAGAGAGTCTTGGAGGGATACGGAGAAGATGAGTACTAGGAGTCTAGTACCGTAGCCTATAGAAGAAATGATATTGTATTTTACTATTTGTGATTTTTTGTTTTGGATTGTACTAGAATCTTGGATACTTTATCGTAATATAATGTTTCCTTTTGTTGTTAGTTATTTTGAATTTGTGGTTTGGATTTTACTAAAATGATGCATATTATGTCATAATATCATATTATCATGCTTGTTTTTGTTCTTGTTAATCTTGAATTTATATTTATATAAGTGATACTTATTCTTTAAAATAATGGTTGAGATAATCTTGAATTTATAATAATTTAAAATATATATTATATAATATCAAAATAATAATTAAAATAGTCAAAAAGCCTAGGCGCTAGGCGGCCCCCACCGCCCAACTAGCGCATAGTGTTTTTTAGAATCTTGGGTAAAATGGCTAAGTGAAAAGGGAAGAATGAGATGAGTTTCAGAGTTGATTTCTGTCTTTTTTTATAAACCTGAACAGACAAATTATGAGTTGTGTTTGTTCATGAAAGGATGCGATGGTTCACTATTTCGTATAACAAATGATTAGGATTTGTACCCTTTGAACTTAAACGACTCCCAGTTATTCTAGAGTAAAAACTGGTTAAAGTCCAAGTATAGGGCCCATCTAGATCCAAGCCCAACTCGGGCCCACATAAGTGTGCGCGAAATACAAGCAAAGTGCATCTATCAATGCGCTGCACACACGTGGACGCGCACGATGCGGTTCACACCAGATCTTTTATCTGTTTGTAACCAATTGTATATGGAAATATCTTTTCCATATATAAAGAGCCTACCATCTCTTATCTCATCCGATATGGGACTAATCATTAGAGATCAACACCCATTCCCATTTCCTTTTCTATATGAACTATCAAAAAACCCAACAATCCCCCACTTTGATTGTATATGTAAAACTTTTCTCAAAGTCAAAATACCAAGATATACATTACCTAGAAGAGAAGGTGTTTTTCAACTTAAACCTTCCACTAGTATAACTATTTCAAAGTATTATCAAAGTCTTTGGTAAGTCAAACTTAAACCAAATACTCTTTAGATAAATCGGAAGTACCACACGCAAGGTAATATCATGTTTCAATGAGAAATTCTAATTCTCACTAGCATTTTTATGGCCATGTGCTTGCTCTTGGCTTCATGAATGATCCCGAGAGTAAACCTTTAAAGTTTGAACTCTTATGAGAAGCGGCACCACTTCTACATTCATATAAGTGAAGTTCCAGGTATGTGTCTTCGTTACTAGGACACTTTTGCCATTAAGAGTTTAACTCAACCTTTCTTAATGTAACAAAAAACACTATTTACAATTCAATTTCAGTGCCTGACCAATCACTTTGGTAACTTGTTTGTACCCATTAAACACAAGACTGATGAAAATCCAATATTAGGATGGGTTACCATCACCAGTGATTACACAAAAGGTTTTAGCCCCATCTCAGAAGATGTGCTCCTTACAAATTCTTGGCAAACTTTTAGTAAAGGGATCAACTAAGTTTTTACTTGACCTTACATATAGAATTATGATTATCCCATCTTTTATAAGTTTCCATACAAACTCATGCTCAAAGTTATGTATATAGACTTACCATTGTAAGTACTATTGTAAGCCCTTAACAAAGTGGCTTCACAATCACAATGGATTGAAATTGGAGGCATTGGATTAGGCCAGAATTTAATATCCAATAATAAATTCGTAATCCACTATGCCTCTACAGTGTTAGAATTTGATAATTAATTTTAACAAAGTCTTGATGAAGGAATCTTTAATTTAAGCGGGAGACCTAAATTCTAACAAAGTCTTAAATCTTAATCTTGGATCGATAATAGTCATAGAACGAATCTTCTTGTTTAAATGCTACCTCGTGTTTTTGATGACAACGATGCAAACTTCTCGAACGATGAGAGTGATGAGCTCGCATTATGAACAATGAGCGATGCGGGAGTATCGTGCACGTCTTCCGCTAGCCTAAGGAGCGTGGTGTCTGAACCTAACCCTTCAGTTGAGCTTAACTCTGACTTAGGACTACCCCAAGATACCACTTTTCTGGAGAGGAACCAAGAAGGAATGAAAAACTAAGGGAAAAAAAAAACTTAGATAGTGTTGAACTTAGAGACAGAGAAGAAGTCGGACTTTATTTCATCCCAGTGTTTTATATTTTTAGTGGAGGGAGACAGAAAAAGTAACTAATAAAATATCTATAGAGTTGTATTATATTTTTAGTGGAGGGGGACAGAAAAAGTAACTAATAAAATATCTATAGTGTTGAACTTGTAGAGCGGTCCTCAGTCATATCAAGGGGGGTAAGTCAAATTGGTATCTTAAAAACCATTTATTTTGTCGCCCATTTATTTGGTCTACTGGTGAGATCAAGAACTACTTTTCTTAGTTCGCTTGCTTATGTTATAGTATATATATAATCCCTTATCTTTAATTCTGAGAATATAGTTATGCGTTAGTTGAGGATGAAAGAAAAAGGTTCACAATGATCCAGTATGCTTGAATGAAAGTAGCAATGGGCATTACCACACTAATTCAGGATATTTTTACAGATTGACGATTGATCTTTTTCTTTAGAACTCCTTGAATAGGGCTTTGCCCCACTAATTCAAGCTTAGAATATTGTGTGAGATTATTATGTGCTTATCTTTGTTACTAGAGAAATCCTTTTCAGCTGTATCACCTAATCAACTTCTGCACAAGGTTTTAAATTTCGGTTTCGTGTCGGGTTTCAGTCCAAGCGAAAACCAAAATTGACCAAAATTTGAAATTTATGTTCCCAATTTAGTAACCGAAATGGACCGAAATTTATAGTAACAGTTCCGGTTCCGAAAGCAGAAACATAAATTGTCCGAAATTGGGTTTTGCACCTAGCTTTCATTTCAGTCTAAATCGAAACCGAAATATTTGACTGAAATTTCGGTATTTCGGTCAAATTTCAATCCATGCTTCTGCATGACATGTAAAAAAAAGTGTTCTTTCTTTTCTGCAGTTTTACTAGTATTAGACAACTTATTTAATGTAAGAAACTGGAATTTCTTTTGAAACCGTGAAGTTAATGCACCTAATCCAATACATTATGATTGCTGTTTATCCGCTATATTTATGTTGGTCATGATTCCTTCGCTTTCCCTTTATTTCTTGAATTTGTTTCTTGTTAAATTTTGATGCAATGACTTATTTGTGAAATTAGAAGGTGAAAGTTGCAAGGTCAGCCTCGACGGTCAGGAAGGGACCTGGTACATGTATTCGTGATCCAGGCTTGCATCAGAACCCTATTATTACATCATCTGATTTGAAGGCAACTACAACTACAATCAGAAAGGACACTTTGCGCCCCTTAAGTGATGGACCTACTCAAACAGTTGGCACCCGTTTTGCACCCTGCAGTACTGCTATATCCTCAGATTGCTCTGGAGATTCAGTTTCTTTGGTCGACACCATGTCTACCAGCGATTCCATGAAAAGTCCCGACTTCGAGTATATAGACAATGGTGACTCTTCAGCACTTGCTTCCTTGGAGAGGCGAGCAACTAACAACCTCTACATCTCTGCCCATGCAGATGAAACAGGTTCGTATGTTCTTATCAATCAACACTTTCAAGCTCATTATCCTAATGTTTTTACTCATTATCTGATTGCTAAATCCTCTTATTACTCGCTTATGTTTCATGAAATTCGTAACCATTCAAGGATCATAGCTTATGAAAAATTGTTATTATTAAATTTCTGGGTTTCTCTATGTAACTCAGCTATCCTTTATCAGGATGTACATGGAAGAAAGATGTTTCTGTTGCGACGGAGGCAGATGATTGCATTTTTGATGTTGATAACAACCAGAGTGATCCACAGCTGTGTGCTGCACTTGCTTGTGATATTTACAAGCACTTATGGACAGCTGAGGTGATATTTTCCTTCTTGTATATAAGTTAAATGTATTAAATTCTACATGCTCAGGAGAATGATGAAGCATGATATTTCATATTTTAAGTAAAAGAAATATCAAAATGAACATTTCTGAGGTTGTTTCCTTTCTTTGCCCTATATTTTTTAAGCTAGCATTTCAAAATATGTTTGGTAGCTAGAGAAAGGATCAACTAGGAGCAACCATACGACTCTTATGAGATTTAAGCATGCTAGTGTATATTTTGAACCTTTTTATGATTTTTTTTTGAATGTAACTGATCGTAATGCATATAGAAATATTGTCTTGCTTTAACTGGTTATATGTACATACCCATCGTCATATCTGTTAATATTTTATTGTGCTATACTTTCATCTGATGAGGGAGCCAGAGAAGACTGTTTCCAAAACTTTGCCCTCTACAGTCCTATCTAGAAGTTGTTTTCACTTCCAGTTCTACCTATTGCTTAATTAGCGGGTCGCAAAAAATAAGCCGTCCTTCATGCATATCATGAACTGTCTTTTTCATTATTAAGCTCTCGGTTGTCATGCATTATCCTTTAATAGTCTACGGGATATTTCATTTGAAAGGAGCTCGTAAAACTCCCACGGAGTGAGGCTCACATGCGCATGAGATTGGGTCCGGTGCAATGCATGTAGTGAGGTGCAGGTGCTATGCATTCAACTTACAACATCTATTAGGAAAAGGATTACATTAAAGAATGATTCAGAGTGATTATTCTAGTTAATTGAGCTATATATGTTGAATAATGAAAAGTTACCGAGAGTTACATTGCTAATGAATATCAGAGGCTATTCTGGACTCTTTTTTTGATATAGGGCTAATATGTGATCCGGCAATTGATTGTTACAAATTTCTTTGTCATAATGGTTCTATGTGTTGACGAGAAATTGCTTGCTTGTGCTTTTGTTTGAACTTTTATATGATTACTCTTACTTTACAAGTTGTTCACTCTAAAAAACTAGTCGTTCCCACCACGTTTCAACTGAATCTGCTTCCATTTCATTTTATAGTTTAAAGTTTTTTTCTTTTACAGACTCAGAAACGGCCTTCTACGGACTACATGGAGAGGGTTCAGAAGGACATAAATTCAAGCATGCGCGCCATCCTAATAGATTGGCTTGTAGAGGTATATCTGGATCTAGATACTGTCTGGGGTTACTTCTCCTTTTCGGTGATAAAATAACCGATCCTTGTTGAATTTCAGGTTGCAGAAGAATACCGGCTTGTACCTGATACATTATATTTGACCGTTAATTACATTGATCGTTATCTTTCTGGTAACGAGATGAGCCGCCAACGGTTGCAACTGCTTGGGGTTGCTTGCATGATGATAGCTGCGTACGATCCTTTTGTATTCCTCCGATGAGCATATTCTTTCGCCCATAGTGTTCTTAAATGTTTACATCGTGTTAGCATGTTTTTCAGGAAATACGAAGAGATATGTGCCCCACAAGTAGAAGAGTTTTGTTTCATAACTGACAACACATACTTTAAGGATGAGGTTTTGCAAATGGAAGCTGCTGTCTTGAAGTACTTGAAGTTCGAGATGACTGCTCCGACACCCAAGTGTTTCTTGAGGTAACAGCTAGGTCTTATATTATGAATGGTCCAATATGTTATGATCGATCGCTATGTTTATGGTATTTATGACTGCATTTTTTTTTGCCAAAATAGGAGATTTGTCCATGTCGCTCAAGGATGTGATGAGGTTTGCATTCATCTGATTTTATTTTTTTATTTGTCATTCATTTTTCTTTCTTGGCATAATTAATCTGTTCTCCTGCAGGTTCCGTCGTTGCAGTTTGAGTTCCTTGCCAACTGTGTGGCAGAGCTATCACTTCTGGAGTACCATTTGCTTTCCTATCGTCCATCGTTGATAGCCGCTGCTTCTATTTTTCTGGCAAGGTTCATATTGCAACCAAGAAGGCAACCCTGGGTATGATTCCATCTTTGAGCTAGACTGTCTTTTTCTCCTCCATAGTCAGTAATCTGATATTTTTGCACAAACATTTTTCTATCAATCCCTCCTTGAGTATATTCACTTATAATTTGAAGGCCAAATTATTAAAACCTCCCCTTAACTATACACCTCATTTCATATTGGTCCCTCAGCCTTTTCTTTTGAGCAATTTGAAACCTGAACTATGTTCCGTCTACATTTATACCCTTCTGTCAACTTTCATTCCGAAAATCCCCTTGTCCTAGTAAGCATAGTTCAATTTTTTTTTTAAATAATCGAAATAAAAGTTCATGGAGGGGGACTAAATGCATACGGAGCATGGGCCAGGGTTCAAATCGTTCAAAAGAAAAGTTGAGGGATCAATATGAAATGAGGTGTGTAGTCCAGGGGAGGTTTTTGTATTTTTCCCTAATTTAAATGCAGAATAGATCTAACATTTGTTTCCCTTCCAACGGTATGATGACGCAGAATGGCACTTTGTCTCATTACACATTATATAAACCGTCGGAACTATGCGAGTGTGTGAAGGCGTTGCAGGACCTTTTCTGTAATGGCCCAAGCAGCAGTTTACCTGCAATTCGGGAGAAGTACAGTCAGCACAAGGTGACCACATAATTTTAGTTGCTCTTATTTTTTTTTTTTCCTTCAAGTTTGTGATGACAACACCCTAATGCATACTTACCAATTTTCGCAGTACAAGTTCGTGGCCAAGAAGTACTGCCCTCCTTTGATTCCTTCAGAGTTCTTCCAAGACCCCTGCAATTGAGCTTGCGTGCGGAGCGAACTCCAATTCTTTGTTGGGAAAATTACGAGTTCCTTGGGCTACATGAAGTTCCTTGGGCAATGGAGGTCGATGTATCTAACGGCTCGAACTTTGCTTACGAGTTGTTCTTGTGATTACTGATCGCGGCGTTCCCTGTGTAGAGCTTTTCATGCATCCGTTTTTTTTCCCGAAGATAATCTGACGATGAAGATGATGATGACTGCACAAATTCAGTCCTAAATGTGTGTATGTGTGTTTCATGGTAAGGCCCACGGAAACGGAGTTTCGTCCACTCAATGTCTTATGTCAATCTTGTTGTTAGTTCAAGTAATTAGGAGTTGCTGCAAATTTTGTGCATTCTTGATGATTACTACCATCAAGAATGTGTCCCGTAATAATCGAAAAAAAGCGCCATGGCATTTCAAAGATCTGATGATAGTTTGAGACTTTGCTGGTTATTAAAGTACTATGGATAAATTTGACTTACAACACCCCACCCACGCACAAAATTATATGTTAATTAGTAAGTCACCTCCCTTTTAATCGTTATTAGGCTTATCCCCTAAAAACTTCACTTACACAGTTGCACCATCATAACTATATGATATTTAGGCTTACACCCCCATAACTATTTGATATTTTGGCATAACCCCCTTTTCTGGCATATAATTTTGGAGGGGTAAGTCAAATTTGCCCAAGTATAATATGCTTTACCAGGGTTAAGTCAGATTTGCCAAAGTATTATATGCTTTACCCTCATTTGTTCCATGAGATAATAGAAAGCACAGCTATGTGATTCAGCTCCTTGATATCAAAACCCGAGGGGAAAATTTTCAGCACATCTTGCGTATGCTACAATCACGGCCCAGATCCAATCAGCACGCTCTGAGTATGCACCCATCCAAGGGGAAAATTTTCAGCACATCTTGTGTACGCTACAATCGCGGCCCAGAGCCAATTAGCAAGCTCCTCGATATCAAAATATGCACCTATCCAAGGGGAAAATTTTCAGCAAATCTTGCGTACGCCACAATCGTGGCCTAGAGCCAATCAGCACATGGGGGCCACTGCCGCCATGTGCTGGGGCCTGCTACTCCATGTCTCTTGAATCGCAGTGGGCCCTGTCGTTGTACCGTACGCAGGATGTGCTGAAAATTTTCCCCTATCAAAGGGAGACTCATGGATGGATGACAGATTGACACGTGGCATGTCGAGATAGACGACAAGGCCAGACTAGGAACCAGGATAAAGCAAGCTGACTTGAAGGATAATTGGCTCCAATCAGGTGCTCGCAAGTCGACATCGACTATGCGAGGATCAGAAGTTGGTCTGAGGGTCAACTGACTTCCAAGGGGAGTTGGACATAAGCCGTGATAAGTTGTTAAAGCTGTTCCAAGTTCCAACTCGACTGTCAGTCATATTCAATCCTTTCAAGTTCCAACTAGAATTCCTGAAGTGGCGCAAAATCTTTTAAACCATGGAAAGCCGCCCCTCTTCCACCACCCCACCCTCCCCCCCCCCCCCCCCCCCGCGCGCGCGCGCGCGCGCGCGCGTGCACACTCTTGCACACACATCTACCTAGGAGTGTGGTGGAAAATTCTGAGTGGGCGAGGCTTCACTCCCAGAGGGATTAGTCAGAGCCCAAAATGGGTCATTGCTCAAAATGTTTCGGGACACCCACCGATCTAAAAGAAAAAATAAAAATAAATTGCAACTTTCCCGTAAATTTAGGTATTGATAAATGAGAATTTTTTTTTGAGTATTTCAAAAAGAACGTCCCTTTCTGTCAAAACCTTTGTATGGAGATGTTGGTAAGAAAGATTTGAGCATTTCTAAAAGAACTCATTCCCACTGAAGTTTTACCCTAAAGAAATGGCCCAAAACCAATACACATCTTTACCATATATAAAGAAAGGCCCTTATGAAATCAAAAGCCTCCTATTACCCTTGTATAAATAATCAGACTGGCTAGTAGTATGTGTGTTTTGATCTCTTCCATGACAATAAGGGGGTGTTTGGCATCAATCCGGAACCGCCCTTTTTTATTCCCGGTTTCTGATTTTAAAAATAACGGATATCCTTTGTTCCGCCGGAATGAAGGAGTTGGAACGAGATTTGATTGTTCTGCGAGTTTGTAGGCCAACCGGATAGTTGAGCAATGGATTTGCACTAAAAAAAAGTAATTGATTGAGTACCCCATGCTGAATGAGAAATAAGTGAAACGGTTCTTCCACTTGCCAAACACCCCCTAAATTTTTGTCTCCAGCTAATAGCTCTGTTGATATGACACATGCAATCACATTTCCTCCCGTCTGTAGTGGTGGGCCGCCCTCTCGTCTTAGTGACACATGTGAGTCTTCCAACCCATGGGTTATTATTAAAAAATCAGGTGAGTTTCGCTTGTTGGTCTATCTTGTTCCGATGCATTAACACGTGATGTACGACCACTTGGTCCTTAAATATAAAAAATAAATTTCTAATATTTAAGCACATAGATGCATATGCTCGTGCAACCACTACTATATTAAATTAAAGGGTTTTTTTATAAATCAATCCCTACAATCTTCTCTATTTATACATAAACACCTATAAAGTGATATTTATATATAAAACCCTTAATTCATTTAAACATTAGATATGAAACCTTAAAGTTAGCTGTCATCCAAAACGAGAGAATGTTTTCAATTTTCTTCCTTAATATTTTTACCTAAAAGCTGTAAATACCCCTTCAATGTGAGAATTCTTCGGATTAAGACCAAGTTAGATTTGGGTTATGTTTGGCTTTTGTTTTGAATCAAGTCTATGTTTAATAAAGATATATCAATTTAAGTAATTAGAATCATGGGTAAATAAGTTTTTTTCCCCTTTAGATTAATAAAATAACAATCGAATGAATGAATATTTCAGAAATATTCCATCAGTTTGGATGCCAACTAATTGTAGTTGTTGATTTATAAATATTGGATGATTTAGGTGTTTATATGTAAATATAAACTTAACAGGAGTTTATATATAAATAGAGAGTATGACATGGGTCGATTTGTAAAAAACCCTAAATTAAAAAAATGTCATTAACACGTGATGTACCCCATCACAGAGCCGATGGCGGGCACTCCTGGCACTGGCGGGTGATCGCAGCCAAGCTCACTCATTGGACCGTTGTGATGCCGGGAATCGGATCGTCTCCATTCCCGGGTGCCTCTATTCCCTTCCAATCGCTACTTCCATCCGCTGGATCGAGATTCAACGGTGCTAAATTCCGATCCCGCGGATGGTAGCAACGAATTGAGGGGAACAGTGGTTCAAGGAATAGAGACGATCTGAATCCGTGATGCCGCAGGTGCCACACGGTGGGGCTTGTTGCGGGCGACTGCAGAGGAGTCGAAGCCGCAAAGTTTCTTCTCTCTCTCTCTCTCTGTGGGTTTTAGATTTGGGCATCACAAACCCCGTTCGACTTCGACTTCCTCTCCATCTCGATCCAGTTTTGGCTGCAAAGAGCAGCAATGGAAGTGTGAGTTCTTAACCCATCCGCCCAATTTTTAAGTTTTTTTTTTTTTTTGTCAAATCATTTGGGATTGGCCTCATGTGGTTCGAGATCTTCTTCCCCGTGGAAGGGTACTGTTTCCTCCAACGATCGACGTGTTTCGTGCAGGGTTGCTTCGGCCCCCGGAAAAGTTTTGATCACCGGCGGCTACCTCGTTCTCGACAGGCCCAATGCGGGGATCGTGCTCGGCACGACCGCCCGTTTCTACGCCATAGTACGGCCGCTGCACCAAGAAATCAAGCCCGAGAGCTGGGCATGGGTGAGTCCCTCCCCTCCCCATTTCCCTCACGGAGTCACCTTGATCCGAAAAGATTCATCAACTTTGTTTTATGTGTAAGCTAGAAGAATAGGGAAGAAACCCATTTGACCCAATTTGGTAGTTGCAAAATTTATGGTGAAATTGGGCTGTGAATCGGAAGATTTGTCAAAATTGCTTCACTGGGGATGCTAAATTTCGCAGCTTTTTAATTTCTTTAGAAAATGGTACGCCGTGTGGGGATTTATATGTATCATTGTGATGGCGGGTGGTTTTCTCGACGCTGATTTAGCGTCGAGCAATTTCCGTGACGCTCATTTACTTCTTTTGTCCTGTGTTAGACATGGGCGGATGTGAAAGTAACGTCTCCGCAGCTCGCCAGGGAGGCCACCTACAAGCTCTCACTGAAGAAATCAACCCTCGAATGCACCTCTTCAAGGCAAGTTCCCGGTGGATTGATGTTTGATTTGATTGGTTCCTTTCGATTCTCTTTGGTGGCATGTGGGTATGCTTTGTATTGTGTGCATGCATGCACATAGCTTCGAGCTTCTTCGTTCGGTGGCATTGAAGCATGAATATGAATGCGGATTGACTAAACAAAAACTTGAACTGACACATCATATCTGATAAAAAGCCTTGGTATCGATGTATACATTTTAGTTGATCGTCACTGTCCTAGCTTTGTATTGATCTGTATTTTTTTTTTTCTTTTTAGTTCTTTTCATGAGTTTTAGAAACTAGGCATTTATCATATCTAGAACTTTAAATAACATGACATCGACATTGAACAATGTGGTCCTTGATTAATGAACTGTGCAAATGTTTCAAGTAGGAGGGGGTTGATATCTCAAAGAGCACATGAAAACTGTGCAGATCCACTCCTATATTGTGACTAGTTTTGCAGTACTAAACACCATATTAAAACACACAACCAAAGCTCACAATGCACATTAGCGAATGTGTCATAAATCTATATTAGGAGCTATTATCTTGCAAGCTGTGTGACATTTTGATTCAAGCACTACCTGTCTCCCTTTCCATTGAGTAAGTTACCTTCTTTTTTCATTCTCAATCGAATTCTTCTTAGTTCGTAAAACCCTAGTCCTATATTTTTCTTCTGATTTGAAAATTATAGCTTAGGATTAACATCTTGTTCAACTTGGTGTGTGTGTGTATATATATATATATAGAGAGAGAAATGCTATAATGCGGCATGCGGTAAGTGCGGCACCGCACTGCAGCCGTCTGATGCACCGCTGCGTGCATTGCATGCACGCAACGTGTGCATCAGACGGCTGCGGTGCAGTGCCACACGTACCGCATGCCGCATTATAGCATGCCCCTATATATATATATATATATATATATATATATATATATATATAACGATCCAGTGAGATAACTCTTCTATGAGATAACTTTGAGAAACCTATCTAGAGGTTTTAGAATTTGATGAAAATTGGTGAGCATGCTCTCTATGGCAAGTTGATCATCCTCACAAAAAATCGTCAAATTTTAAAACCTCTAGAGGCATCACAATTCAAATTATTGGTTTTAATAGACAGTCGATAAATCTTCTAACATTTGATGCCCTTAGAGGTTTTAGAATTTGATGATTTTTTGTGAGGATGATCAACTTGCCATAGATCCCACCAATTTTCATCAAATTCTAAAACCTCTAGATAGGTTTCTCAAAGCTATCTCATATATCTCATATCTCACTGGATCGCTACCATATATATATATATATATATATATATATATATATATATATATATATATATATATATATATATATATATATATATATATATATATATATATATATATATATATATATATATATATATGATGCATCAGATGGTTGCGGCGCGACACCGCACACCGCACGCACGCATGGGTGCATTGGAAGGCTGCGGTGCGACACCGCACGCACCCACACCGCACCGTAACAGCCTTCTCTCTCTTTCTATATATATATATATATATATATATATATATATATATATATATATATATATATATATATATATATATATATATATATATATATATATATATATATATATATATATATATGAGAAACAAGATGCTACCTTTGAAAGCAGCGTTTTTTGCTGCTTTGACAGGTCGCCGGTGGCTATCGAAGTCATAAACGATGACAAAGGTCATCCGAACTCACAATCGAGAGGTGCTAGAAGTTACCGGAGGTGGTTGCCGACGGTGGATGTTGTCGGAGGTTGCTGGATGAGGTAAGGTGATGAATGGACGACTCACAATGGACGTAGTCACCGTAGTCCTCTATCGGTGGACACCGACAGGTTGTGTCAGAGGAGATTATCGATGGAGGTAATTGGAGGTTGTTGATGTTGATTCTGGCCGGAGATCACATGTGGCGCAGCCGTGGTGGGTTGTCAAAGCAGCAAAAACGCTACTTTGAGAGGCAGCATCTCGGCCCTCTCTCTCTCTCTATATATATATATATTTATATATATAGAGTAGTGATACATTGCGGCCGGGTAACGTGCGGCTACCCCCTTCCGGGGCATTTTTGGAATTTTTTTTTTGAGGATTGATCACCCACCCTTGGATATCACACACAAAAAATTTCAGCACGATCCAAAACCTGTAGGCCGTCCAAATGTGATCGACTTTTATCGGTCGTTCATTTTTGTCGTCATTTTGATCAACACATTTGGATAATTGGATGGCCTACAAGTCTTGGATTGAGTTGAAATTTTTTGTGTGTGCTATCCAAGGGTGGGTGATCAATCCCCAAAAAAAATTCCAAAAATGCCCCGGAAGGGTGCCGCACGTTAAGGCCGCACGTTACCGACCGCAATGTATCACTACTATATATATATAGGGCCATGCTATAATGCGGCATGCGGTAAGTGCGGCACCGCACCGCAGCCGTCTGATGCACCGCTGCGTGTATGCGATGCACGCAGTGCGTGCATCAGACGACTGCAATGCAGTGCCGCACGTACCGCATGCCGCATTATAGCATGCCCCTATATATATATATATATACATATATATATACATAGAGGGATCCTACACCTGAGGTGTAGCTTCGTTGCTGCACCTCAGGTGTAGTTTACCACCCTAGAAGGTTTAGAATTCGGTGATTTTTGGTGGATGTGTCCTCTAGGGTAAGGTGATCATTCTCACCAAAAATCAGCAAATTCTAAAACTTCCAGGGTCATCAAATGTGCTACGCAGAATTAACGGTTACAATAGACGGTTTATAAAGCTTCGAACATTTGATGGCCCTAAAAGTTTTAGAATTTGCTAATTTTTGGTGAGGATGATCACCTTACCCTAGGGCCTAGAGAACACATCCACTAACAATTACCAAATTCTAAAACTTCTAAGGTGGTAAACTACACTTGAGATGTAGCAACGAAGCTACACCTTTGGTGTAGGATCCCTTTTCCCATATATATATATATATATATATATATATATATATATATATATATATATATATATATATATATATATATATATATATATATATATATATATATATATATATATATATATATATATATGTGTGTGTGTGTGTGTGTGTGTGTGTGTAGAGGAAACGAGAAATGAGCTGCCAGCCTATTTCGGCGATATAGGCATCCATCCATTTGAAGCTCTTAGAAGTTTTAGAATGTGCTGATTTTTTGTGAGCTTATGCACGTTATCTTAGATAGAACACCCACAGAAAATCAACACATTCTGAAACTCGTAGGGCATCAAATGCTTGAAGTTTTATCGAACATCCGTTGTAACTGTTAATCTGAAATATAACATTTGATGCCCCTATAATTTTTAGAATGTGCTGATTTTTTGTGGGTGTTCTTTCTAAGGTAAGGTGCTTACGCTCACAAAAAATCAGTACATTTTAAGACTTTTAGGGGCAGACGGCTGCCTATTTTGTCAAAATAGGTTGCCATCCTATATCCTGTATCCTCTCTATATATGAGGGCAGGGACTGTGGATCTGGGTGTAGCAAAGAATGCTACACCCGAATAGTGTTTGACCCCTCTCTAGGTTTTAGAATTTGCTAATTTTTGGAGGATGTTCTATCCAAGGTTCAAAATTTTCATTTCGGTCAATATTTCGACACTCGATATGGAAATATTTCGTGAAAGTATTTCGACAGTATGAAAATATTGTGATTTTATAGAAATGGTGGTGTTAATGTATAGAGATGAGTCGGGTTATATGTACAGTCGGGTCGGGTTGTATGGTCATACATGTACATATATATTGGGCTTGAGTCCCTCAATAGAGAGCATTCCATTCCTCTCCAAACTCTAGCCGTCATCTCCTAACATGGTATCAGAGCTCTTGGGTTCTCCCGCGCGGCGATGACGACGACGGTCTCCCCTTCCAGCAGCCCCTCTCCTCCGGCCTCCCTTCACCCACCCGGCAGCCCCCCTTCCTCCACTCGGCAGCCCACCGCCCCCCCTTCCTCCACCCGACCGGCCCCCCCACCCGGCAGCCCCGCCCCCCTCCCTCCACCCCCCCGACCTCCCTCCTCCTCACCCGACAGCCCCCTGCCCCTTCTCCTCACCCCCGCCCCCCTCCCTCCACCCGCCCGAGCCCCTCCTCCTCACCCGACAGGCCCCCCGCCCCCCTCCCTCCACATGCCCGAGCCCCTCCTCCTCACCCGACAGGCCCCCCGCCCCCCTCCCTCCACCCCCCCGCCCCTCCTCATCCGATAGGCCCCCCCCCCCCGACCACCCCCCGGCCCCCCTCCTCCGCCCGACCGGCCCCCCGACCCCCCCTCCTCCACCCCCCGAGCCCCTTCCTCCACCCCCCGACCCCTTCCTCCACCCCCCAACCCCTTCCTCCACCCGACCGGCCCCCCCACCCCTTCCCTCAGCCCACCCGCCCCCTCCCCTTCGCCCCTCTGTTGAGCCTCCTCCATGACATCTCCTGCCGTGCCGTCCGTCGTTGCGATCTCTCCACCGCTGAAGGTGATCGCCTTTCAGTTGTCATCGGCCAGTGACTGGCCTGATTGGTCACTCATCGTCGAGGCCGCGCTCTCCAGTCGTGATCTGTGGGGTCACATCACCGACGATGATCCTCCTCCAGCTGTCCTTTCCTGCTCCTTCTCTGTCACCAGCAGTGCCGCGTCCTCTGCTGCGACTGCTACTGTCCCGACTACTCCCACAGCAGCCACGGTTGCTGCTCTCACGTGGCGACGTCACGATCAGGCCATCCGGGTCTATCTCCTGGACTCTGTTGCTCGTCCGCTCCTTGCTCCCATCGGTCGCCTTACTACAGCGCGCGTGATGTGGGAGTATCTCCGGGACCGGTTTCTCCCGCGCGGCGGCGCACACCGGCATCAGCTTATTTGTGACTCGCAGTTTGCTCGTCAGGGGGAGCGCACGATTCAGGCCTTCTTCAGTCTGATGAGTGCATACTGGCATGAGCTGGACTCCCTGATCCTGGAGCGGTGTGCTTGTCCCCGCTCTCGGGATTTTCAGCGCTACCTCGATGAGGGCCACTTGCACCAGTTCTTGGCAGCACTTCGGCCGGACTTTGCTCTTATCGCTGCTCAACTCCTGCACCGTGAGCCACTCCCTCGGCTAGAGGATGCTCTACTCGCCTTGGTCGATGAGGAGACCCGCCTTCAGACTCAGGGCACTCGTCCTCCTCCACTTGCTCCTAGCTCCTCCACTGTCCTGGCGGCTGGGTTCTCCGATGAGGCTGTCTTTTGTCACTACTGCAAGGAGCCCGGACACATGAAGCGCGAATGCCTTACACATCCTCCACGCAACCCCCGCTGGGGTCCGGATGAGAGAGCCTCCCGCTGGGCTTCGGCTTCCCGCGACGATCGATGCGGCGGTCGAGGTGGATGGAGCCGTGGACGTGGTTCGTCCTCCTTCCGCCACTTTGGTGGTACAACGGCTACTGTAGAGGCCTCGACGCTCCCCACTGCTACCACAGCACCTTCTCAGCCTGAGCCGGATCGTTTTCAGCGCCTCGAGGAGCTCCTTCTTCGCCACCTAGCCTCCACCGGCTCCGCGACTGCTCACGGCTTGTCTGCCACCTCTGGTACTACTGCTACATGGATCTTCTATTCGGGTGCCTCCTGTCACCTCACCTTTGACTCCACTGTCCTCACTGACTGTTCTCCCACTACCATCCACCAGGAGGTTCGCACTGCGGATGGGACTCTCATCCCTATTCCGCAATGTGGATCCATCACTACTACCTCTGACCCTTCTGGTCGCCTGACCCTACCTCATGTCCATCATGCCCTGTCTTAACATTAATCTGATATCTATCAGTTCTCTTTGCGACTCTGGCCTGACTGTCACCTTCACCTCTTCTGTTTGTGTTGTGCAGGATTCGCGGACGGGTCAGAGGATTGGGCTGGGCCGTAGAGCAGGAGGACTTTACCAGCTGGACCATCTACATGTGTCTTCCGTTCCTGTTGTGTCTGTCATGTCTGTTACCTCTGATGCGGACCTGTGGCACAGAAGGTTAGGTCATATATCGAGTGATCGACTCAAAAGCGTATTCCGTTCGACTTTGGGTCGAGCGTCCTTCTCCCCTCTCTCTGTTTGTACGGGTTGTAGACTGGCAAAGCATCTAGCTCTTCCATTCTCTGCTAGTGCTTCCCAATCTGATGCTTTATTTGATTTAGTACATTCGGACATTTGGGGTCCTGCACCTGCTGCATCTATTTCGGGTTTCATGTATTATGTGTGTTTTATCGATGACTATTCTAGGTGCACCTGGGTTTATCTTATGCGTCATTGGTCTGAAGTCCCTCACATCTTTAGGAGATTCACCACTATGATACACACTCAGTTTGGTCGGCGCATCAAGACCTTTCGGTCTGATTGTGCCAAGGAGTATCTCTCCTCTGAATTGCGTGAGATTCTTCAATCTCACGGCACTCTTCACCAACAGTCCTGTCCTCACACCCATGAGCGTGGAAATATTGATTTTTAATGTAATTTTTTAGTGAATATCTGGATAATCATAAACCAAGTATATATACACCATTTGGAACATTCAGATAATATTTGTACCCTATCTAGGGGTATAGAACTTCACAAAGCATGTATTATGTATTTGAGTCTGTGAGTCTTGTGCAGTCTTGTTTGGTTCTGTTTTGATCTATGTTTTTCAAATGGTTTTTAATCTTTTTTGTGGATAAAAATATTTTCAAAATAAAGATTAGTTGATTACTAAAATAATGCTTCAAACGATTTTGAAAACGGACTTAAAACAAGAAAGTTGTGTAAGCTTGAAATCGTGCAAAAATTATACTGAAATGTGAAACACTGTTTTTTTACCAAGTCTTGTAAAAAGAGTTTTTATAAAGAAAAGTTTTTATTCATTCAAAATTTCCTTTGACGGACCATGGTTTTCTAGATGTACTTGTAATTTATATCTTGTGGAATTTTTTGAACTAAAAAGGAGTTGATTTAACCACTTTTCTCAACATACAAATTTTATGAGAAACTGAAAAAATTGTTTTCTCCTACTAAAACTTAAAGTATACTTTTTGATTCACTTAGTTTTTTATTTTTTTGATATTTTTATTGAAATCAAATGGGGGGTATTTACCTATTTATATATAATAACTTAAAGTAAATGAAGAAAATTAAGGTGATGAGAACCAGGCCCTCAGCCCCCTTTTATAACCAGTCAGTCACAGAATTTCGGTGCTAAAAACCCAAAATTTCTTGAAATTTTCCAAAATTTAATTGAAATTTTCCAAAGTTTTATTGAAATTTATGTGTCTCATTGTCTTTTGGCACGATAAATCGTGATATTTCGCGCAGACAAATATATCGTGCGAAATATCGTGATATTCCTGTGAATCCCATGCCGTTCGATATAGTATATGATTTCGTATCGAGGTTTGGCTAAACCGAGATATTTCGTGATATTTCGCGATTTTGATCCTTGATTTTATGACAAGGTGATCATCCTCACAAAAATTCAGCAAATTCTAAAACCTCTAAGTGCATCAAAAGGTACAAACTTTTTCAGCTGTCTATTTTAACTGTTCATTTAAATATCATATTTGATGCCCCTAGAGGTTTTAGAATTTGCTAATTTTTTGTGAGGATTATCACCTTGTCATAGATAGTGCATACTCCAAATATTAGCAAAATTTAAAACCTATAGAGGGTCAAACACCATTCGGGTGTAGCATTCTTTGCTACACTCGAGTCTATGCTCCCTTTTTTGTATATATATATATATATATATATATATATATATATATATATATATATATATATATATATATATAGAGAGAGAGAGAGAGAGAGAGAGAGAGAGAGAGGTGTGTTAGGCTGCAGCATGCGGTGTCGTACCACAGCCGCCTAATGCACCGCTCACGCAGCGGTGCATCAGGTAGCTGCAATGCGACACCGCACGCCGCATTTTATCATTTCTCTCTCTCTTATATATATTTATATTGAATGCTTCTATGTATGCTTCTTTATTAACATAAATATAGGTTTCTAAATTTGCTAATTTTTTTGTGGAGATGATATCTATGTTGAGATGATCATCCTCACAAAAAATCAGCAAGTTATAAAACCTCTAAGCATTTCAAATAAGCTCATCAAATTAACTGTTAGAATGGATGACTGATAAAGCTTCTAATATTTTGATGGACCTAGATGTTTCAGAATTTGTTGATTTTTGGTGGATATACTACCTATAGAAAGATGATCACCCTCACCAAAAATCAGCAAATTCTGAAACCTCTAGGTGTATCAAAATGATAGAAGTTGTATCGTCTGTCCATTTCAACCGTTAATTTGATTAGTTTATTTGGAATACTTAGAGGTTTCATAACTTGTTGATTTTTTGTGAGGATGATCATCTCAACATAGATATCATCTCCACAAAAAATTAGCAAGTTGGAAACCTATATGTATGTTAATTGAGGAGCATACATTGAAGCCTTCAATGCATGGGCATACAAAGTCACGCTCACCTATATATATATATATATATATATATATATATATATATATATATATATATATATGGGTCGGGATCTAGGGTCACACTACTTTGCCACTGATTTAGACATGCAACTCCAAATCGTCAGTTAGAGGTTTCAGAATGTGTTGATTTTTTGTGAGGATGATCACCTTCCTATAAATAGCACATCCATAAAAAATTAGCACATTCTAAAACTTCTAGTTGCATCAAATGTTCTCTTCAAATTAACGGTTAAAACGTGCGGTCCATAAAAGCCCTTTAGATTTGATGCACCTTGAGGTTTTAAAATGTGCTGATTTTTTATGGAGGTGCTATCTAAGGAAAGGTGATCATCCCCACAAAATCTCAACAAATTCTGAAATCTCTTGGATGATGCGTGTCTAACTTAGTGGCAAAGTAGCGTGTCCCTTGATCCTGACCCTTTATATATATATATTCATTTTATGTGATACTGATGCTTTAGTAGCTGCTACCTTGTTTTTAAAGCTTTTTGATAAGAGCTCTTCAATTTTACAAATAGCATCCGCTGTGGACTCGTTATTGGTAATGATTTCAGAAGAGAACAATAACATATGCAAAGCATAAACATGTGATATCAGGAATTCTACAACATGCTCAAATGCAAACTCTTGGACTACCCTTCACTAGTGATGAACAGCCTAACATACCTGTTCTTAGAAAATTGTTTCATAAAATAGATTTGGATTCAGACAACTTAGTATCACGTTTTGAGTTGAGAGCACTTATCATAGGAATCCAGCTTGAAGAATTTGATTCAAATAAGGATGATGATGAATGAAATTTGATGATGGATGCTTTCGTTGGCTCATAGATTTGAGTCCTCTACCTTGTTTTCTGATGGATTTCAGGATCCCTTTCATCTATCTAAGCTTCCAAGTTCCAATGCCTTCTCTGTCATGATTCGTACCTCCTCCACCACTTCCCTCTCGGTGATCTCGTATCACTAGTTATCATTTATAGAGAATATACAAAAAAAAGATTACACCGTCTACATCTCCGCCTCCATTAATCACTGTTCGACGAGACGCTCCTACATCAAGTTGGTATTAGAGCTCCCTCCCGGCTTCGTGGCGTTCCCGCACCGCGAACGATCCCCGCGTTGATCGTTGTCATCCAACGCCATCTCAATCTGGTTCGTCGCCATCGTCATCTCCATTCAATACGTTGCCTTACAATAAAAAAAGAGATCGGATCTATTGGAAAAAAAATCAGATCTGTTGGAGAAAAAAAAAGAAGACAAAGTAGAGGGAGAGTATACCTGTCGCTGGCCACTGCTAACTTGATGTAGGCTTTTGTCGTCGAACAATGATTGATGGAGGCGGAGATGTAGACGGTGTAATCTTTTTTTTTTTTTTTGTATTTTCTCTATAAATGATAACTAGTGATACGAGATCATCAAGAGGGAAGTGACGGAGGAGATAAGAACCATGATAGAGAAGAAGGGATTGGGAGCTTAGATAAAAGGGACTTTGAAATCCATTAGGAGACAAGGCAAGGGACTCAAATTCATAAGCCAACTAAGGCATCCGTCATCAAATTTCATTATCATCCCTATCAAAATCAAATTCTTCAAACTGGATTCCTATGATAAGTGCTCTTAACTCAGAACGATACTAAGTTATCTGCATCCAAATCCATTTTATAAAACAATTTTATAATAACATGTATGTTAGGCTATCCATCACTAGTGAAGAATCGTCCAAGAGTTTGCATTTGAGCATGTCGTAGAATTCCTGATATCAAATGTTTATGCTTTGCATATGCTTTTGTTCTCTTCTGAACCCATGACAAAAAGACCTGATACAAGCAACACAATTCACACGGGGAAAGAAAACATGAAGAAGAGTGACATAAACGTCGGCTTTCGAGAGGTCAAATCCTGTGGTTACTGTTCACATGAACAGTAACCACTGAACATTACCAGCGATTAATGTTCATGTGAATAGTAATTGTGGCCAATGGATAGGGTTTCTTATTGGGCCTCATCGTGACTTCTTTGATCTCCTCCGTTGATTAATCTCTGGGAAATCAACAACTGATTAAAAACACTTAAAAAAGTTTAAGTTGGCTAAAGACTTAATGGTGGGTTAGGCCGACCAATAAACTGGGTGCAACAACCCTACACCATGAGCTAACACATAATAAAAATGTCATATCTCCTCATCCAGGAGTCCGATTTACATGAATCTGGAATTGAAAGGTAGATAATTTAATGGATAAATTAATGACAATAAAATAATAAAGATCCGTCATATTGATGTCTATGCGAAACTGACAAAATGCTCTAGCTATCCCGAAACTTATGCCAAGTTGCCATGCATTGCCATGCTCCATCGTGTCCCCAGACTTCAACAAATTCAACTCTACTTTAATTGACTCTACATCAGTCATTGACGGTTCCTATTGGAAAGCTCTGTAGAGGCTGCTCCTCATCATTGTGTGCTCCTGGATGTAACAACTCCATCAAATGACCCCTTTCAACTGGTAGAAACTCGATCTCTAGCTGCCGAGTCCTGCAACAAATCACTAATATCCTGGGATACACCGATACTTCGAAATAGGTGCCGTACTCATATCAGATACTTCCGATACGGCCTGATACGGCTAGGAAGTATCGGGATTTAAAAAAATAAAAAACGATCCGATACACCGGGGATACGGGACCGATACGCTGGGTATATGAGACCGATACATTGGGGATACGGGACTGATACGTCGGGATATGTATGGATGCCTATGTAGTCCAAAATCAGAAAACCCGACCCGAACCCGACCGAAACTTCGGACATGGGTCTAACTTCCATACATAACCATTTGCTTAATGCTGTCATTTGTATGTTTTGTTTTTTGGATGATTCATGTGACACTGATTTTGTATTTTGTAATGGATAATGAATGTTAAATGTTTTTTGCTAGCGTTTTGTGGACAATGAATGTGACAATTGCGTAGTGTTGTTAGTGTTATTTTTTTGTAATTGATGAATGTGACACTATCGTTGTATTTTTTTGTTGTATTGGATGTAAATCATATAATGAATGATGAACTTGATCATATTTAATTTTCAAACTATTCACTATTCATATTCTAGCACAAAAAAATATTATATTTGATCTTATATATATATATATATATATATATATATATATATATATATATATATATATATATATATTGCCTATGTATCCCTACTGTTAGTGTAGTTAAGGCGTCAAAGCGATGCCTAGGCGAGGTGGTGTGCCTAGGCGAGGTAGTGCCTAGGCGAAGCCTTGGAGATTAAAAGTAAATATATTAAATAAATATAAGTAATATATATACACAAGTAATTTATGATTTTATGCATAGTAAAATTTAATTTCTAGAGATAGATATGATCGAAATAATAATATTTGATAATGAGTATGATACAGAGTGTATGATAACCTACAAAACCATTATTATTGTAGCAAATAGGAATCACATATCAACCACAATGATTATATATTGCAACAAATATGAATCACATATCAGCAAGAAAAACATAACCCTATCATATTGATAAATTCAAGCAAATATCATAAGCATAAACATAATCATATTAGGTAATCTATTATTTTTTGAACATTTTACATCCACGTATCCAAAAAAAAAAACAATTAAAATTACTAATTTAAATCACCTAACCATTTACATCATCGTCACTTTTATATAAATCATCCTTATATACCTTTTTCCTTTTCAAACATTGAGAACATGGACACAATAGTTTTTTCCCATTAATGAGGGCATGTTGTTGGCCATCTATAAAAACATGGACCCTATAAAATCAAACGAGAGCCAAGAAAACTCAATTTGAACCCGACTAATTTATAAAAAAAACAAAAAAGAAACCAATTATTAAATAGGCGCCTAGGCGATGCCTAAAGCCTGACACCTAAGCGCCCCGGCGGTCGCCTAGACTCCACCGCCCGCCTAGCCACAGCCTAGGCGGTCGGAGGTCCAAAACGCCTACGCGATGGCTTAGGCGACGCCTTGACTACACTGCCTGCTGTACCGCGTATCCTAGTTTTTCAAAAATCCACGTACCGTCGTATTCGTATCCCCGTATCCGTATCGGTGCTCCCTAGCTAATATCCTTCTCGGCACTGTCAGTTCAATCGCACAATCATCACAATAATCCAAGCAAAAGCGATTAGGTAATAGATGCACTGAAAAACACAAACATATAGAATTGCAGCGGTTGCATAATGTGAGATATGTAACTAGTGTGCCAAAGAAAAGCTAGATAATCAAATAAGTTTTAAGACGTGAATGCATAGTGTGTAGCACAAGAGGGCGAGCTAGATTAGCTGCTCAATGGATAATGAAGAAATCTTTCTGATGATTTTTATTGTCCTTCCATGGATTAACTAGAAAAAGTGCAGCTTTAAATGTCACAAATATCATGGAGAAAGAGTGCATGGAGCTACTAATTTTAGGAGTATGAGTTCAGAAAGCTACTTAAGATACTAAAAGGGACAATTTGATACTGAATTGATGAATGGGTGGAATAAAATTTGGTATTTCGCCAATTTTTCCACTTTATTCGCTTGTCTAGTTTCCATGTTCTTCATTTGGGCAATCTATTCTAGTGGGTACACTGTAAGGAGGAAGGCAAGTATGGTGGTCAACGGCCTCAGACAAGGCTTGTGTGTCCCGTTCTTTGAAATAGGAGATGATAACGGTAGGCAATCTAGCTCCAACAAGGTTCCACATCTCGCAAAGGTTGGTGGTTTCAAGGCCATGGGAAATCTTATCATTGCACACGAAACACTCAGTTCAAGAGACAATGAGGATACAAAAACATCTGAAGAATGCTAGTTGAGGAGCACTAAGATTGAATCTCATTAATTTAAAAGCAATATAGATGCTTATTATCATCATCGACCATTCGACCTTTATATTGTGTGCATCATTAGACATCACTTGGGCTCTACATAGTACATACTAAATCAATGCACCCACCAAGGGACCCAAGCGACGTGTTGAGCACAAAAACCAAATTCAGCACGTGCTGGGCTCCGACCTAGTGAAACCAGGGAGGCAAAGTGCACACGAATCCGATGAGGAGTTGAAGAGAGAGAGAGAGCAGCCACATACTGCATTATTAATTCTTGGAGAACTCGGACACGGAAGCGGCTTGGCCGTGCCCAATAAATTCATCACCTCGATCTACTTAGCGCGCAGTTTTCAACCTGATAGGGGAAAACAATCGTACCACCCTCTACCTCTTGGCCTCTCTCCTCTTCCTCTTATTGGACCACAGAGCTTTCCAAGAGGCAATTTAGGAGTCTCTAGTGTGACGGTTGGAAGACCGAGCTGGAGTCCTCTTAATGAGTTTGGATAGAGGATTCCTTACTACACTTGAATTTTGTAGTTTTTAATTTTTTAGTAGCTATGTAGAGCATAGTTAGATTTCCATTTCACACTAGTTCCTTATACACATGCAAGAGTTCCTTATACACATAAACATGATAATTGACCCATCTAAGTTTTGCATGCACAGTTTCAAGCAATGAGTTCTTTTGTTCTTTTCTCATGTACATATATTTGATGGATGGTTTATCTAAGCCATGTACAAAGACTTTCAAGCAACAAGCTCTTTCTTATTGTTTGTCCTTTAGGACATTTACCTTGCATCCAATATTAAAAATACTTAAAAAGCATGCGGTGTTTTCCATGAGTTATTCTCCTAATTGATGCTTCTATTCGAGATTTGAAGTTGTTTTTTAAGAGGTTAAAAAACTTGGAATACTCGACATGGTTTGTGCTATTCAAGGGATGTGGTCCTTGAGTGAAGCCCTAAAGGTGTACGATAGAGTTGCAGTCTTGGATGTGAACCTAGAAGGAGTAAGTTGGGGCTCGAGTCTTTTCTTGCGGGGAAAGGCCCAAAATTTCTCGAGAAGACCCTGTGTTGTGGCCCTTGTGGGTTAGAAAAATTAATATGCAGCTCTTGGAAGAGTCCTCAAAAAACTGGATTTATGGCTTTACATTTTTTTTGAATTGAGTGTCGCATTTGAGTATTTACTTCCCCTGCATAGAAAAATTTAATGTTTTGGAATTCAAGGAATTTTCTCCTACATCAACTTTGGTATCAAAGGTCTATCTATTTGATTATATTCCATTCATCAAGACATCATTCCAGGTATATACAGATGTACCACGGTGGGGTGTGTGGGTGGGTGTTTACATATAGTAAGGTACAAAGTGAAGCTTATATATCATAATATAAACAGTAACTCATTTGTATGTACTTGTAAGATGTTCTTTGGACTTTCCATATGAGATTTTCACCACTCTGAACCCACACATGCGAGGTTGGCTTGTTGCACTTTGTTATGGTTGATCTTATGCGTCTTCTACCATGACCAACCATTCTTCACGAATTGTACTGGGTGCATATATTACAGCCTATCTTGTTTCTGTAGGGGCCATATGAATCCTCTTTAGCTTCACATTCTTATCAATAAACTTTTATGACAGACAGACATCATTTTTTGTCTGTTACCTTTTTACATCTAAGGATTTACAGACATATTTTACTTCATTTTTTAAAATTTATACTCAGATGGTGTGATTGACATGTTTCCTCACAGGGACTCTACAAATCCTTTTGTTGAACATGCAATACAGTATGCTGTAGCTGCTGCGATATTCCTCAACAAGGAGACGGAAGCATTACATAAACTTCTTCTGCAAGGTAATATTTAGTATTCTATAAGAGTAATGTTATTTGTACAATCTCCATCAATAAACACATTGACAAACCAGACCCATGAAGTGGTGGCGGGGCCTAGGGCTCAGTGCATCGGCATTCACACCAAGCACTGAGCCCTGGGCCCTGCCACCACTTCATGGGTCTAGTTTGTCGATGGAGATTGCACAAATAGCATTACTCATTCTATAAGTATCTTTTTCTTGTTTCCACTTCTCCATTCATCCATGTAAAGTATGCTTGCTGGTTAAGACCATCATAGACCTATTGTTGTTTCTGCTTCATGTATTTGAAGTTTTACATGGTTTAGTCATGCAGGTCTTGATATTACAATCATAGGTTGCAATGATTTCTATTCATACAGAAGTCAGGTACCTTGCTTTCTTTCTTGTACCCATTACAACACCATTTTTCCAAATTGTTTGATATCATACATTGTCACTGCATGTTCTTTTTTATTCGCAGAGCTTCTTTAGGAGCATCTCTTGCATGCATTGGGCTTTTCTTTGGTAGTAAGCTTCACTAGCTAAACTTGTCAGCATGATGATTTGTTCACTGCCTAAAAACAAGGGATAATGTGGGGAATATGGTGAAACAAACTGGAATTACACGGATGACGTAGTGGAACTTCTTTTACACTTTAATACTAGTAGTCCCAAGGTCCGGTTCAAATGGATTAAAGTACCATGGCTATTTGTAATCCTTTTTTATTTTCAGAACATGTTATTTTATTGTGTGCACAAATTCTGAATATTTGTTGAGACTTCGAATCTTGGGACTTCATGATTTTATTCTTAGAGATCCTTCTATTTTTGATGTTGTATGCACGATCCTACACCCTACTCGGACTCGACTCGAAAGTCCACCGAGTTTAGTAACTCGAAGACTCGACTAGGGCGACTCGATATATATATATATATATATATATATATATATATATATATATATATATATATATATATATATATATATATATATATATATATATATGGGAATGCGGTACGTGCGGCACTGTACCGCAGCCGTCTGATGCATGTGCTGCGTGCATCGCATGCACCGCTGCGTGCATCAGACGGCTGCGGTACAATGCCGCACTTACCGCATGCCGCATTATAGCATGCCCCTATATATATATATATATATATATATATATATATATATATATATATATATATATATATATATATATATATATAGAGAGAGAGAGAGAGAGAGAGAGAGAGAGAAATGCTAAAATGCGGCGTGCGGTGTATGCGGCGTCGCACCGCAGCCGTCTGATGCACCGCTGCGTGCATCGCACGCACTGCAGCGGTGCATCGCACGCACCGCAGCGGTGCATCAGACGGTTGCAGTGCGACGCCGCACGCACCGCACGCCGCATCCTAGCACGCCTCTCTCTCTCTCTCTCTCTATATATATATATATATATATATATATATATATATATATATATATATATATATAGGAATGCTTAGGTGAGCTATGAGCTACGGAAGGAGAAAATGAGCTACGGATATTTTGACCACCCTAGAAGTTTTGGAATTTCGTGAAATTCGGTGGGTGTGTTCTCTAGGGTAACATGATCATCCTCACCAATTTTTAACGAATTCCAAAATTTCTAGGGTCATCAAATGGTAGAAGCAAAATTAACGGTTACTACGGACGGTAGATAAAGCTTCTACCATTTGATGACTATAGAAGTTTTGGAATTCATTGAAAATTGGTGAGGATGATCATGTTACCCTAGAGAACACACCCACCGATTTTCACGAAATTCCAAAACTTCTAGGGTGGTCAAAATATCCGTAGCTCATTTTCTCCTTCCGTAGCTCATAGCTCACCTAAGCATTCCTCTCTCTCTCTCTCTCTCTCTCTCTATATATATATATATATATATATATATATATATATATATATATATATATATATATATATATATATATATATATATATATATATAGGAATGTTACAGTGAGCTGCGCTCACTTTGATCCCCCTAGAAGTTTTAGAATTTGATAAAATTTGGTGAGGGAACTCTAGGGTAAGATGATCATCCTCACCAATTTTCATCAAATTTCAAAACTTCTAGGGTCATCAAATGGTAGAAGCAAAATTAACGGTGACTGCGGACGGTAGATAAAGCTTCTACCATTTGATGACCCTAGAAGTTTTGAAATTTGATGAAAATTGGTGAGGATGATCATCTTACCCCAGACAACACCCTCACCAAATTTCATCAAATTCTAAAACTTCTAGGGAGATCAAAGTGAGCGCAGCTCACTGTAACATTCCTCTCTCTCTCTCTCTCTCTCTCTCTCTCTCTCTCTCTATATATATATATATATATATATATATATATATATATATATATATATATGGGTCAGGATCGGATGACCCATCAAATTTTGACCCAGCAAATAACCCAGCACCCTTTGATGCACCTAGAGGTTTTAGAATGGGCTGATTTTTATAGGCATGTTGTCTATGGTATGTTGATCATCCTCACAAAAATTCAGCCCATTCTAAAACCTCTAGGTGCATCAAATGCGCTCATCAAATCAACGATTAAAATTGACAGTCGAATACCGTTGATTTGAAGAGTGCATTTGATGCACCTAGAGGTTTTAGAATTGGCTGATTTTTTGTGAGGATGATCAACATACCATAGACAACATGTCTACAAAAAATGAACCCATTCTAAAACCTCTAGGTGCTTCAAAGGGTGCTGGGTTATTGCTGGGTCAGCCGATCCCGACCCTATATGTGTGTGTGTGTGTTTTCAAAACTCAAAATTGTAAATAGCCCGAGTCGGACCGAGTCACAGCCGGTCCAAGTTTCCATCCGAGTCGGCTCGATTTTTGGCTAAGTCTAGTCAAGTCGGACTGAATTTTACTATGCTTCAAACAGCTGACTTCTTCACGGTCCTTTCTTGCAAAGCTACCACTTTGAAAACAAGTCAAATGCAGGATCTGAAAAGGTTTATATCCATCATCCAAATCCACTATAACTCTATAAGCAGATGTTGTTGGCCAAAATTAATTGGATAGAGTTCCAAATTCCAACTTCAAGATACAATTTTATTGCTATCAAAGAGGTTTCTGTTCTCAACCCTTCATCCTACTTGTAAATTGTTGGGCAACAATTTCATGGAGAAAAATTACCGTTCATTTGGGAAGAATAATATTGTGGTAGTTTTAATCGCACATGAGCAATGAGCCTTAGAAGCTCTTCCTACATATGCATGTTAGCTTTGCTGCAAATTTTGCAATTTTTTTGGGGCTGATGGCCAATAGCTAATCGCATGAGCATAGCAACCTATTCTTGTTCCAATATTGAGGTTGAACATTGTGCCATGGCCTAAACTCGGCTGATATCATATGACTTCGATGTCTTCTTTACGACTTGGGGAGCCGATTGTACTTCTCCTACTCTTCACTGTGGTAACCGGAGTACTATTCAGAGCGCTAGTAATCCGGCATTTCACGAGCGGACAAAGTACTTCGAGATGGATTGTCACTTAGTTCGCAATCCCTCTCTCTGGCACCATCTCCATGCCTCGTGCCCAACTTGTGGACCTGTTCACCTAGTCACTTATGGTTTTCCGCTTTCAGTTCATTGTTGAACTCTCGATCTATGATCCACCGTGAGTTCGAGGGGGTTGTTAGACATACATCTATATACATTTTATGTAGGCCTTTCCATTCTTGTATGGTTAGTTCACCCTGTTGGTGACCACTCATCTCCCTATATATATCTTGGGTTTTTGCCTGGTGAAATGCATTCATTTGCTCCTACCATGTTACAGACGTGATGTTTATCTAATTTGTTTAGTGTAATATCTTAGCCTCATTGAAGTGGTATATATTACCTTAGAAGTCCCCATTACATTTCTATGATGATCTTCAAACCTTTCATAATTACTCATATTGTATCCCCTGTGTTTCATCGTCTGCTTTTCTAATTTATCTTTTTTACCTGCATTTTCCTGGTGTGCTTTTCTAATTTATCCTATTTACCTGCGTAACAAGATCTTGTCAACTTTAATTTCTCATATGTTTCCAGCACCTGTGCTCACAAAAATTATGCTATAATTCTAACTTCTTTTTCTTCATTTTCAGTTGGATTACCCATCAATAGCATGACCTTTTATCTTTACTTGTCTTGCAATATAAGAATTAGCGAATGGGCAATTTAAATTTCAGATTGTAGATCATGGGCTACCATTGACACCAGAAGCACTGGCATCCCTTGCACCTTTCTCCTCAATCACGTTTAACTCAAGGGATAAGAATGAAATGCTTACCGAAGAGAAATGCAAACCTGAGGTCGCAAAAACTGGACTAGGTTCATCGGCAGCAATGACCACGTCAGTAGTTGCAGCGTTACTTCAGTACCTTGGAGCTGTTAATCTCCCTTCCTCAGTAAATGATATGCCTGAAGAGAAGGCAAATGAGTCGATTCTTGATTTGGTCCATGTTGTAGCTCAAACTGCTCATTGTATAGCTCAAGGGAAAATTGGCAGCGGCTTTGATGTCAGCGCTGCTGTCTATGGCAGCCAGCGCTACGTGCGGTTTTCTCCTAATGTTCTCTCTTATGCTCAGGTGTCTCTCTCTCTCTCTGTCTCTCTTATGGACTGTGTACATGTTTCCTGGTATAATAACCTTGTGAATCCTTGTTTTCTACAGTACTACTTGATTATATTGACATCTGAATGCTATTTTTATCAACTCGTTCATCAATACATGTTGCTCTCTCTCTCTCTCTCTCTCTCTCTCTCTCTCTCTCTCTCTCTCTCTCTCTTTCTCTCTCTCTCTCTCTCTCTCTCTCTCTCTCTCTCTCTGTTGCATTTATGGACTATGTACATGTTTCCTGGTATAATAACCTTGTGAATCCTTGTTTTTTACAGTACTACTTGATTACATTGACATCTGAATGCTATCTTTATCAACTCTTTCATCAATCCATGTTGATTGTTTCAAAATGTGCTAATGCTGTTATCAATGTTCAAGAATGTTCTGATTTGAGGATAATGTATCTGCAGTGGAGATTGTGAGGCTAGAAACAAGTCCTCAGCTTTTTTTCCCCATTGGCAGTTGTTTGATCTAGATTAAATGGTTACTAGGTCAAAGGCATATACTTTTGGTGGCTCAAGAAATTCCTTAGTCTTTATCCCCAGTTGGGAACTTGTATATTTTGCCACTTATGCTCTCTTACTGTGGAACTACAGGTTATGGGTGGACAGCAGTTGCCAGAAGTAATCAGTGAAATTATTAAAGAGAAGTGGGATCACGAGATTCTTCAATTTTCTCTGCCTCCATTGATGACCCTTGTGAGTTTTTGATCTCTTTTAACTACTACATGATAACTAAGCAACTGGAATAACAAAACCTTCTTGCCCTTTTCCATGGGCATTGGCATTTGCCGCATTTCTAATATTCTTTAATTTTGCCAGAGTTTACATGATTAAGACGTTCTATCTGCAATTATCTTATGAATTTCTATTATACAAAAGGTTCCATGTTGATGTATTTCCGTTTTGAGAGAATAAAGTTTTATAGAAGGGGAAGAGGAGTTTGTTTCTCTTGAAATGGTGTGGTTTTGGCAGCTACTAGGGGAACCAGGTACTGGAGGATCATCTACTCCATCGATGGTTGGGTCCGTAAAGCAGTGGCAGAAGTCTGATCCTCAGAATTCCCAGGAGACATGTAGAAGATTGGCAGCTGCTAATTCCAAGCTTGAGGAAGAACTTAAAACGTTAAACAAATTTGCGAAGGAGCAGTGGGAGACATACAAACATATTATCGGAGTATGTAGTGGTCATGCTTATGGGAAGGTAATTTTTGTTTCATGCATTCATTTCACTGTATATGTGCTATTTAAGTTTCTTTTTTCCATACTTTTTTCTTCTCTCTTTTTTTGTTTGGAGTGGGCCATGTTAATAGTTTGCGCTTTCTAACAATGAATGGAAATCATTCAGAACTGTAAATTTTAAAATGGTCTTTTTATGCAGTAATGATTTCATCAGAGAGAAGAAATACAAAGTCCAGGACAAGATGTTGTTCCTCATTTTGATAGATAATAAATTTTAAATACAGCTTGCTTTATTATGGTATAATTGAATCTTCACAAGTGATTTACTTATTCCTAACATATCTTAATACTGAATACTCATGGAGCAGTAGACAAGCTATGAAATGATTATTCAGGGACCCATGTATTCGAAGTAGGAAATCTTTAGGATCTGATCCGTGAATGCATCAGTATAAATTCTTGTTCTAGAATTCTTACCAAAAATACTAAGTACCTTTGAATGTGAGTTTCACTCCCCAGCTTCTGATTCCTGATTTTATAGGAATCAAATTCCTGCAAAAGCTTGTTTGGATGTAGTGCTGGAAGTCACATAAGTGCTTGAGAGCAGCTTCCTGCTTCTGCTTCTAGATCCTGTAGGAATATTCTTCAGGAATCTGGTTGGCGCAGAATAAAAAACAAACATGCCCAAAAATACCACATTTCAGACTAGTATTTCACGATACTAAAGTGGCTTCCTAATTCCCCAAAGTGAAAACACATTTATTCCTTCTTTTTTCTTATACTACTTTATTTACGTCTTAATTTTTGTCCTTTAACATTTCTGCAGAGTTTTTAAAGTTCTTGAGGAAAAAATTCTTGTCTTTATTTGAAATAAATTAAAATAAAATGTAAATGGTCAGTGCAGCATTAATTAGTATGCTTTTCTTACATGCTCTGAAGTTCTTACTGTTCAAATGAGTTTGCCTCAGTATCGAAGTCATATGGATATGAGGCTTGGTGCAATTAGCTATTAATTTTCTGTTTTGAGTGTGAAGTATCTTTCATCATTAATTGGAATGAAGTAAATACTTGTAGTGGATGGAGCAAGCTTCAGATCAACGTCGAGAATCAATTGTAAAATCGTTGCTAGGAGCAAGAAATGCTTTTGTTGATATCAGATTTCATATGCAACAAATGGGCAAGGCTGCTAGCGTTCCGGTAAGTTATCTCATTTCATCTTTTACTATGATATTTGAGAAATATATTCTGTCAACCTCAAGTGACACATGCTGTACGCATTGTAACAATATCCTTATTATCGTCTGGTGAATAGCTTATTGAAGAACTGACATGACTGTTACATATCTTGTATCGAAACCATAACACATCCTCATAACATTAGTCAACTGGTACGGCTGACGTAAGTAAACAAGTTAGAGTCATATGTTGTTGGTTTGTTATTGGTTTTAAGTACCAATCTTTTGGAGAGTAGAATCCCCGTATGTGGGCTTAGCTCTAAAGAACACAGACTTCGACTTAGATTCGATCCGATAACTTTGAGCAATCAATATGAACAATCAACAAAAGCATGCGAGAGAGAGAGAGAGAGCTCAGACAAGAGTGATGCACGATAACCTAATGGAGGACCACTGTAGTAGAATGATGAGGTAGCTCTAGAGATTCCGAACTCAAGTAGTGCTGAAGGAGGGTGTGATTGTTCGGTGCAAGTATAGGACACTTTTTAATTTTTGTAGCACGTCACCTTGAAATTGGTACTTGAGAGATTAGTGAATCAACAAAACCATACTAATTCATAGATTTTCAAATATGGTGTCGTTAGATAGGGAGCATAAGTGCCATGATAGTATTCACCGTAGGGTGAGTGCTTTTCGGGAAAAGGTTGGGGAATAATGCTCACTATGAAATAGGCGATAGGAGTGACATAGGCCGTTATTACGGAACATGGTGACTACCTATTGCTAGGATACTAATTATGATGTAGGACAACCTAGAGGACCACTCTAAGATACTATGTAATGCAAATCATAATGAAATTATATCGCAGCAAACTTGATCTTGACAAAACCTAGACTAGATGTAATGATAGGATCCCAAGAGAAATCCTATGCTACTATGCTAGTCCTAGGCCAATATAATTATATGGTTATGCAATATGCGAGGATGAACTGAAATTATGTTAAGCAAGAAAATTTCAATTAAATGGAACTCTTATACACAACCGAGTTGCTCAAGAGGAAAACTAAGTGGGGTAAGAAAACTCCCCTTTCGGGGATTTAGATGCTCGATCAGATCACGAAATAGATCCTTTGGGTACTTTTCGGGCTTCGTCACACATTATGCCATGCACGCGGTTGTTGGATCGTGTTCTCAATGCTTGAAGCAGAAGGTATAGGGGCATATTTTTATCGCCGCGGCTGTGAACAAGCTTGTTTGATGCGAATCCAGGAATCAGATGAATTATAAAACTCGGTAGCAAGGTAGGTCTATAGGTGGAGTAACTTGACTAAAAATTTGTTGGCAATCTCAGCACTTGGAAATCTACGTCTTCCACTCTATGTGCATCTGATCTCCATTATCTGGGCTCTGATCTGACGATCTGCTTTATGATTGATTGATCCAATATTTCTGAATGGCGATCCAAGTAATCTCTGGCTGACGGTAGGAAGTCCTCATCCAATAAATCGAACTGTCGGAATTCATTGTTGAGCAAATCTGACTGTGCAAGATTGATCCAATATTTCTAAATGACGATCCGTGTAATCTACGACTGATAGTAGAAAGTTCTCATCCAATTATACCAACTGTCAGAAGTCGTTATTGGGCAAATCTAACTGTGAAAAATCGCAATCAGATGGATGCAACAATCAAAATATGTCATCAATGCTTCGAAAGTGCTCCGATCACTCATATGTGCTCTAGGCATGCTCAGATCTCCATCAAGAGAGAATTAGAAGGCCAAGGAAAAATAGATCAACAGAGGTTGAAACCTTATTTTTACTCTAATAAAAACTGGATTATATTGGATGGTTGCCCCGTCTTTATATAGACTAGATTGAGAGGTTCCCTAATCCATCAAGGACTCAAATATAAAAATGACAAATAAAAAATATAGGAGAAATAAAATCCCAACCACCCAACCTTAAGTCTAATTTTATGTACAATTTTAGATTCTCTATTGTGCTGGGGTCCAACAAAAAAAAGAAAAGTAGGTAATATACCTTAGGAAGGAAACTTACAGAACTTATTAAAGCCCCGTCTTCTGGCCCATTAATGGCTCAAAAATGGTCCACAAGAAAGGGGAAATAAAGAAGGTTTGGGGGGGGGGGGGGGACTTTCCCATCGAAGACTCCAATAATGGTTACAAAATATGTTTCTCAACAAATTTATTTCATAATTGGCTCACTTGGACCTTATCCTCAGATAATACAAATGTCCACCTTAACTAATTACGAAAAAGACTGCTCTTTGATGGAAGTTCTAAATGTGTTCCCATTTTGTTGGAAAAATCGTAAAGGCTAAGAAATCTCTAAAAATCAAAACTATAGCCCAAAAAAAGCAAAAGAAAACAACTGGTAAAAGACACCTAATGGGTCTTCAATTGACTTTACTAGTTTTTGGGGATTTAAAGCACCCTAATGTGTTTTTTTTAATAAAGCTTGGGGTATGCTCAACCCCATCCTCTCCTTCTCGGAGAGGAATTGCTCAAAAAAAAAAACCCTAATGTTGATCCTGCGCCAGGTTTCAGCATGCCTTGCTGAAGGGAATTCCTTTGATGCCATAAACTGAATAATAAATGATAGTGAACCAAGAAGATGTGTCTTGAAGTTTGTTTCTCATTTTTTATAGTGTTACCAGTGATTGTGTAAATTAAGTAATTAACTAGATTGGCAAGTAGTGTTCTAAGGTTCAAGACTGCTCTCCTTTCGATTAGGCTACAAGCAGGCTAGACTTGTAGTTCGGGTCTCAAGCCAGCCTCGGGCCTAACATTATTTGAAACTATATCACGCTAGATGTGGGCTCTTGGTGAATACAATCTGCTTCTTATGGCCAATATCATCTGCTTCCGGAATCCATTGGCAAAATGAAGACTTATAAGGATATATGGTATGAATTGTTGAGATAAAGTAATGATTGGAAATAATTCCACTAGCTTTAAAGGGAATTTCTTGATGACCCCCCCTCAGATTTAGATATCTCAGTTAGATGGTGAATAAACTCCAAATTTCTACTGAAATCAAGATTGAGAAAATTGTAGGATTACTGCCTCGGTTCTCATAACTAATAAATGATGTGCACTCCTTGGTATCTGAGTGACTGTCGTGCCATTATTCTAGTCATTTTTGTCAAACACCTCAAACGGATGCAAGTAGAATCAAATATTAATTCTATCAAAAGGTTTTTTTACACTCCGGTGAAACCATATATAGTAATTCTCTTGGTGAATATTGTGCATATTAGGTATAAGATGTTGCTTCCTTATGTGTTCAGTTGCATAAGTGTTAATTGGATGATAGAAGGTTTCAATCTGACCGTAGATCAGAATTCATTTGTAATACTTAGCCATTATCGGTTTTTACTCTTTTTTAAAATATTTTTACAAATACACCCCTAAAATATTCTCTATATACAATTTTACATGCAAACCCCTATGAACCAATATTTACATATAAAGCCCTCAAAATATCCTGACCTTAAATATCGAGCCTTGTAGTTAACTAGTGTCCAAAATGAGGGAGTATTCCTTTGTTTAGATGTAAGGTTTGAATAGTTATTTTTTATTTCTTTTTTTACCCATATAAATTTCTAAGTATCCCTCCAGAGTGAGAATAGCTCGTGATAGGTCCAGTTAGATTCAAGTTAGGTTGGGGTTTGATTTGGCCAATGTAGTCAAGGCGCCGCCTAGGCCATCACCTAGGCATTTTGGTTTCGACCGCCTGGCAGTGGCTAGGCGGGTGGTGGAGACTAAGTGGTTAGCCTAGGTCACCGCCTGGGCGCCTACTTTTGTAATTGATTTTTTTTTTGTGGTTTTTTTTTTAAATTAGTCATGTTCAAATTGAGTTTTCTTGGATCCCATTTTGTTTTATAGGTCCTTGTTGCTTTATAGATGGCCAACACCATGCCATTATTAATGGGAAAAAAACTATTGTGTCCATGTTCTCAGAGTTTGAAGAGGAAAAAGTCGAAAGAGGCATATAAGGATTATTCATATAAGAGTGACGATGATTTAGATGGTTAGGTGATTTATATGAGTAATTTTAATTGTTTTTTTTTGATACATGGTTGTGAAATGTTCCAAAAAATAATAGATTACCTAATATGGTTATATTTATGCTTATGATATTTGCTTGAATTTACGAGTATAATAGGGTTATGTTGCTCTTGCTGATATGTGATTAATATTTGCAATGTATAATCATTGTGTTTGGCACGTGATTCTTATTTGCTGCAATAATAATGGTCTTGTAAGCTTACCATACACTCTGGATCATACCCATTATCAAATATTATTATTTTGACTATATCTATCTCTAGAAATTAAATTTTATCATGCATAAAACCACAAATTACTTCTGTATATATATAATTTATATTTATTTAATATATTTAATTTTTATCGCCTAGGCATCGCCTTGACTACTGGATTTGGCTTAAGTCCTTGGTCAACAAAGATGGTAGTTTAAGTAATTAAAGTTCATGGTAAATTGGTCATTTTCGACTTAGTCTAATAGTTCATTAACAATTGTTACCGGAGGGGTCGATATGCAAAATTATGATGATTTGAGGGATTTATATGTAAATATTGGGTTTACAAGGGTTTATACGTAAATAGTGAATATGTTAGGGGCAATTTTAAAAATTCCTTTTTTTAATGTAACTGCTAAAAAGCTGTCGTGTGGCCAGCTTAGATTAAAATTAGTGATTTGGTCATAACGGTTACGAGTTATAGTTTGAGTTAAAATAAGGATTGAATAGAAGTTCAGAGCTTCTTGGGTTTCTGCTTTTTCTACTTCCCCTCTTCATCTTTTCTATTTATTTCTTATTGATCTTTATTTTCTTTGGTTGGACTTCATCCTCTATTGTGGTCTAAACTTTTGTTGCTGAAACTTGCACAAATCAATCTGTAAACACCATTGAACCCTAAATTTACTCATCTAGCGTCTTACACTATGACCTGAACCATTTAAACAAATTAAGAACAAAATTTAAAGGGGGCCTTAGTGAGCCGTCCCTAACAAAGAGATCGGTTAAGCTACAATGCTGTGAAAATCTGTGGACGAAAATATCATTTACTGTGTTTTAAATTTTCTTTGCGTTGCCACCGAACCAGTGAACACCGAACCTAGCCAGATCTGCTCGCCGCCGCCGGACCCCACCTCCTTTTCAAACCTCCCTCACCGACGGTTGTTGCCGTCGGACTGGGGTGTGATGTATTGATTGGCGGT
Source organism: Chamaelirium japonicum (assembly GCA_947650365.1). NCBI lineage: Eukaryota > Viridiplantae > Streptophyta > Magnoliopsida > Liliales > Melanthiaceae > Chamaelirium > Chamaelirium japonicum. Next base: position 47,721,356 of record OX393553.1, on the reverse strand, counting down.
AACTGCCGTCGGGGTGAGGTGCGATGCACGATTGGCGGTGGCTGCTGTCGGGGTGGGGTGTGATGCAGCAGCCACAGCCCCACCTCCTCCCTCCTCAACGACGGTGATCGCGTCGAGAAAGATGGGAGAAGAGATCATGAAAAGGATCATTTCGGATTTATTAAAAAAAGCAAGGACCTTAGGCTAAAAGAAACTCTAGCGGGTCCAGTTCACGGGATGGATCTGTTGTCAAGGACCTCTCAGACATTAACCCAAATTTTCACTGTGTTTTGTCTCCAAATTCCAAAAATTTAAACCTTGGTCATGCAAATTTCAGTACTGAATCTACTTAATTTCTAGATGTCTTTCCAGAACCAACAGTCCAACAACCGATGGTTTGCATCAATATGCTCTCAGAGCAATCTGATCATTTCTTTTCCTTATTTGTTTGCCTACAATCAAGCTTTTAATGATCTTGAATAGTGGAATGAAGATCAAATAGATTGATTGACACTATTTTGAACCATAGTTATCAAGTCGGAAGTTGGGAAAAAATCGGCTAGGAGAGGAGTCGGAAAAATCGAAAAATAGTCGGAAAGATCGGAAAAGAGTCGGGAAACAAACGATAGAATTTTAGAACATATTTATATATAGATATTACAATAGGTTTTGTTAGATTCCCTCACGCCCCAAAACCCGGGTCGTAAGGAGAGGTCCACAGCGGGTATATTAAGCGGGTGATGGGTGCCTCCCTCACCGATGTGGGACGATCCGTTAACACTCCCCCTCATGTGGAGCACGCGTGGCAAGGCACGATCGGTGGGGAGCACCTCGAGCGGGAGCAAGAGAAGGAGACAGTGAACCCAGCTCTGATACCATGTTAGATTCCCTCACGCCCCAAAACCCGGGTCGTAAGAAGAGATCCACAACGAGTATATTAAGCGGGTGATGAGTGCCTCCCTCACTGATGTGGGACTATCCGTTAATAGGTTTTTTGAGCAATACGTGATAGATTAAAACATTATTAATCAGGATTAAAACGTGTAAATCGGGATTAAAATTTAAAAATCGTGACTTTTTCAAAAAATTGGGAAAGAGTTGCATAGCGAACGTTTACTGAATAAGTCATGTTTTAATCAAGATTTATTCAAAAAAACAAAGTTTTTGGTAACAAAGTTATGAACAATGTGGAGAAGGTGACCAAAGAGGCAAAGAGCATGCCACGCACTTGAATCATATTAAGTTGACATGGGGGAGCAAAATTAAAAAAAATAGTAACAAGGTGGATGAGATCTTGGTGCACCTCAGATTTAGAGAAAATTCATCATGTGTTGATGATTGAAAGTTGCAATAAAGATACATCTAACTCAACTTCCGCTTATGTGAATATCAAGCCCTCGAGGTTACCTATACATTGTATGGGAAGGCAATCGTCCTTTACATGTGTTAGAGACACTTGTATGCTTGTATAGAGTAGCATAGCCTATACACATACTTGTGTATGGCGGACCTACACCACACTTGTGTACATGTATTGGGCATCCCCCCCCTATGGAACATAATTTAATCTATTCCAAATCTTAACATGGTCTCAATGCCCCATGTTGTGAATGTTGGCTTAAAATAAGCCTACATGGACCACATATAGACTCCGAGGTTCGTGTGCGAAGGAATGGTGAAAGACAGAGCAAAAGGAGCTGAAGACGGAGCCTATAGTGCAACCCTATCTGTCGAGCGCCCGGGCCAATTGATGCGGAGCTCGGGAGAGCTGGGAGCCAGAGCACCAGGTGTTGGGCACCCGGGCACCCACAGTTTTTGCCCGGGTGTCAACAGGTACAAATTTTGAGTTTTGGTGATGGGTTTGTGAGGGACTCATTGCTAATGGTGGATATAGACTAGGGGGTTCTATCACGAACCTAAGGTATCAAAAAAGCTTTTCTAGGGTTGAGAAGGCAGTTGTCATCAAGGGAGAGGGAGGGGAATCCATTGAAGGTTCATGGGCTTCAGTGAAGGTTTCTTTTTGTTCTTCAGGGAGAGTACGGGTTGTGGGGTCTCTTCTTCATGAGGTAATATCTTCGAAGGTGTTGTGTGAGGGATTGATAGAGGCTAACAAACTTGTGCTCTTGCTTCCCCATAGTAGTGAATCCATTTGTCATTGTCACTTGAATCTTGTTTGCTAATTCGTTGTGGTTTGTTTGCTTGTGCTTGATTTGATCTTCTTAGTTGTGGTTCTTCACACCTTGAGGTTTCTCAACTGCCCAGACCTCGTAACGGATCCCAACACCCCACTTGGGACTCTGGAGTTAGTGTAAGGTCATATTGGAAGCATCTTGTTTATTAAACTTGCTTTGCTCTTAGTATCCTATAGATAATACAACCCTAGTGCTAGTGAGAAGTTGTTTTGCTACATACAATTAAGAGGGTTTTCCCTTCCCTTTTTGTTATAAGTTAAGTGAAAAGCACTGTGGCAATGAAGAGGATTTTCCTTTGGAGGGAATAATATCTTGAAAATATCAAGGTTCCATCTCAGTATTGTCTTGAGGCCTTCACACGTCTGCTTTAGGGTTTTCGTGTGCATGGAGATCCTCAAGGTGTCGGGAAATAGAATATTAGGGGGGGGTTTGGCATATATCCGGAACCGCCCATTTCTACTCCCGGTTCCGGATTTTGAAAATAACAGCTAGTGTTTATTCTGGTGGACTGACGATTTGGGAAGGAAATTTTATTGTTCCGTCAGTTTCTCTGCCAATCGGTCGCCAAACCACTAAATTAACACCCTCATCCGAATGAGATTCCAGCGGAACAGCTGTTCTACATGCCAAACACCCCCTTAACAGCCACGACTATTCCAACAAGGACTCCGAATATCTTTTGGTTTGTTATTGATAATATAGCCAACTATACATTTTGACTGTATTAATAGGCATCCTCATTTCTCTAACATGCTACTGCTGATGCTACAGTGCTTGTCTATAGTGAAACCATACTTCCAAATTTTCTCTACATTTCTGTTTGTAGAGAGCTGGCACCAGTGGCCTGAAATCCCACAACCAATAACCATAGCTACCTGAGTGTATTTCTTGTAAATAGCTAACTTTCAGTTATCTTTGCCCCTGTATATTTATTATTTTCTAGAGAATATTGCTATTTATTAGACAATGACTCATCTTAATTCTTCTACTTGAACAATGACAACAAAAATTATACTGACATTCGCAAATTTATCAAGTAGTGTCCGGGGTCCAATACAAGACTAACGAGGAAATCCAGGTTGAGGTCTGGCATATTTGGCTTCCGGGCCCAAGACACCCGAATATATTTAGCGTCCGGGGTCCAAAACCCGACCCATGAGGAAATCCCGGTTGTGGTCTTGGTCTGCTTGGCCCTTATCTGTCGACTGGGTTCACGAATAAGGGTTCAACTAAATCCGACTCGGACATGGATGCTCTCTCATTTGATTCTCCGATCTTGCAGATAGAACCCGAATCACAGACTAGGCTATTGGATGCCACTATGAATATGGAGGGGGTGCTGTTGGCCGGAGTCCCAGGAGCAGGTGGCTTTGACGCGGTATTCGCTATAATCTTGGGAGATGGCATCGACAAGGTAACCACCGCTTGGAGCTCGCGTGGCGTATTGCCCTTGCTGGTACGAGAAGATCCCCGTGGCGTGGCACTGGAAACCGGCGATCCTAGAACCAGAGATGTGTCAACCGCCATTTCTTCGATCCAACTATGTTAGCTTCCGGCTTATGCCCCTCTCATTGTCGTCACCAATAAAGATGATTCTCTCTCATTGTTCGGGGCCGCCGCAAACATGATGTTGTTGAAAACTGAATATTTGGGCAAAATGAGAACCTGGTTGGATCGAAAGCTCTCAAATTGTGTTTTGGGTGATTCCGAGTGTTGGTCACCGGGATTAACGCAAGAACTACATCATAATTGGTAAATGATGAATCTTTCGAGGCAATGATGGAAGTACACGTGGATGCTATCCCCTGCTTGTAATCAGGTTTTCATCCTACTCGTCTCGAAATAGCTATGATTGGGGTCTGGACGACCATCTCCTGCTCAAAGATCTAAGATTATATATTTTTGATCTCTAGGGTTTCTCCAGGGTTTATACCCAGAGACTTTATATAGGAAGAAGGCTCTGTATTCTACAATTTTTTTTGCTTCTTTCTAAAATAGTATTAATTAAAAAAAATATAATCTTCAAAAGAATAAGGTGGACTTAGTGTTAGGTCCCTGACAAAAGATCTGTGTAGTTAAAAGGACAGACTATAAAGGTTTTGCACCAGGTTTCTACCGAAAAAGAAGCATTTAGAGTAAATCTCTCCGGTCACTTTTCTCCCCATTAAATGACTAAACTGTCCTTAATACTAAAATCACAAATGTTACTCTTTCACTAAAGCGGTAAAGAATAACCATCTGCATTGTAGCAAATGTTACTCTTTATTACAAAAATTTCTTTGCTACAGTGACATCACTTGGTAATTTTTTTGGAAGAATTTTGTTTTAAAATTTTCATATATTTTTGATACAGTATAATTAAAGTAGCAAAAAGTAACATTTCGGTGATAAAGTGTAACAATGGCTATAGTAAAATCAGTAGCAGTTTTTTTTAAAAATCGTTTTAAAAAATTGCTACACTGAAATCGATGTAGCAAATGTTCCTCTTTATTAATAAAATATTATTCTTTATGTGATTTCTTTTGTACAGCGGCATGTAGGGATAAAATGGATATTTTTCCAAATGGAAGGGCACACCGCTAAAGCATCTATTTGCCATCCTTATCACTAAAGAAGATATGTTAGAAGGATCTACCACCAATTTGCCCAAAGAATAAGGAAAATTTTATTCATAACCCAAAAATATGTAATTAGCCCCCATTTCCAACAATCTTGAACACACCCGGTTTTCTTTGATCATACCCCATTTTTATCCCAAAAATACCCTTTCTCTTACACCACATCTTGAATATACCCCAGTTAAATGGCCTGCCCCATCTTGATCATACCCCATTCCTTGCCGATGTTGAAGCCCCATGAGTATAGGGTACCCCATTCCTTTCCGATGTTGAAGCCCCATGAGAGGAGAGAGAGAGAGAGAGAGAGAGAGAGAGAGAGAGAGAGAGAGAGAGAGAGAGAGAGAGAGAGAGAGAGAGAGAGATGTCTCTCTTCTTTCATCATTGCTAGAGGGGTTAGATCTCGTTTGGAGGAATCCGATCGGAGGAATCTTGTCTGTAATTTGTTTCCAATTGTACTCGATGCCCAAAAGGTTGTGTTTTAGATTTTAGTTGGATGTGGGGTATAAAATATGGGTATAAATAATATTTTAAAATTTTTGTGTAAGTTACTGTGAAACGGTTGGGAGACGGGGGCTAGTTACAGATTTTTGGGGTATGAATAAAATTTCCTAAATTTTATTCATACCCCAAAAATCTGTAATTAGCCCCCGGCTCCCAACTGTTTCACATTAACTTACTCATGATTTTTTAAATGCCATTTCTACCCTTATCTTATACCCCACATACAACTAAAACTTAAAACAAAATATTTTTAATAAAGAGACATCGACTGCAATTGGAAAGGACTTGAGCGATGGCGATGGCATGGTTGTGGCGTCAGTGGCGATGGCATGGTCTTGAAGATCCTATTTTCCCCAGATCTGATTCCTCCATAGGCGGCAACGGGGCTCGAAGGCCGACTTCCCCCGATCGGATTCCTCCAAAGCAAAGGAAATCAAACCCCTTCAGCAATGGGGGAAGAAGAAGCTCTCTCTCTCTCTCTCTCTCTCTCTCTCTCTCTCTCTCTCTCTCTCTCTCTCTCTCTCTCTCTCTCTCTCTCTCTCTCTCTCTCTCTCTCTCTCTCTCTCTCTCTCTCTCTCTCTCTCATCATGGGGCTTCAACATCTGAAAGAAATGGGGTATGATCAAGGTATAGTGGGTCATTTAACTGGGGTGTATTCAAGGTGGGGTGTAAGGGGAAAGGGTATTTTTGGGATAGGAATGGGGTATGATTAAAGAAATTGGGGTGTGTTCAAGGTTGTTAGAAATGGGGGCTAATTACAGATTTTTGGGGTATGAATAATTTCCCAAGAATAATGCTATATTGCTATTCACCCATCTGGTTTCGACCCAAATTCGGCCATCCTGATGTGTGGCACCTGATCACAGTCGTTCCTTTATCTTCAAGTTGGAGCCGATTCACAGGTCAGGGTTGGGTACATCGGACAGGTGCGATCAGGTGCCATGCCAGGATGGCCTGATCCGGATGGAGAACTTGATGGCTGAGCACCACATTTTTTTTAATTAAATCCTTCACGAAGAAGGACGATTTTTGTGGGGAAGAAACAAAGCTGCTAAATAGGGTTTTTTTTTTAACATCATTTTTTTTAAAAAAAACATTATTTTAATTGTTATTTGCCAAAATTAATTTTAAAAATAGTCATTTATCCGCCACGTGGCCATCACATTAGCTACATGTAGCACTTTTTGTCCGGTATAACCGGTGAGTAGGTTACCGGTTTTAAAGTCGCCATTATGTCTACCGATTTTACACTGCAGCTCACCTTTATATAATGTGGGTGGTGGTCCCCACGTTTTAAAACCACTTTAAAAGCTGAAATTGATGGTGGAAACCGGTATTTCATATACCAGTTTTAATGGACATAGAAAGTTAGGACGCGGTGGCCATGTGACGGGCTTCTTTTGAAATTATGTTTGACAGGTGGCTAATAAAATAATAATTTTTTTTTATAAAAATACTGTTTTGGAAAAAAAAACCCTAACTAATAATAGTTCTTGACTTGTTCGTTTGTTTTTTTTCCTAAAAAATTAGAGGAAAAAGCTAGTGTTTGTAACAGCAGCTTTTTCCCAAAAACCAAACGGTTGCGTTCTTTTGGGTGGAAATGAGGGCCCCCGTTGTCTTCAATTTTATTTTTATTATTCTTTTTCATTTTAAGTCGGTGGAAACGAATCCACACGCGGCATTCATTTCCTCCCAGTGGACCTACTTCATTTCCCCTCTAATTTGGATGAAAACATCATTCCCTCAAGTATGGTGGAAATAAACTGATAAAATAAGAGGGTGTTTGGAAGCATTCCGGAACTCTCCGTTTCTATTCACAGTTCCAGATTTCTAAAGTAGTGGATAGTATTTGTTCCGGTGGAATGAAAGAATTGGGAATGCGAATTTATCACTCTGTGCGTTTCTACGCCGTCCGGAACGATGAATCATAGAATTACATTAGAAATAGTAATTGACAGAAATACTCTCTTCTGGATGATGATTAAGCGGAACACCTGTTCCTCCTGCCAAACACCCCCTAACTTTCCTTACTTTATATTATCCACTTAATTTCCTTCCTCTCAAAAGAATAGGGAGTGGAAATGAACATCTATATAACATGTTAGGGCAGTTCCGGTTATTTACAACCCTGCCATCCTCAAAATCACGCGAGACAAGTTGTCCATCCGATCTAATTGTACGTATCAGCCACATCCCAATCCTCATATCCTCAAGCCGTTCTCAAACCGTTTGATCAAATCGAACGGTTCAAAAACACCCCTCAAATCTCTCAAAGAAGTCCACGATAATAACCGTCCCCCCTAAAATCTCTCTTCCCCACGATTCTCTCTCTCTCTCTCTCTCTCTCTCTCTCTCTCTCTCTCTCTCTCTCTCTAAACCGATCACACACCTCTCTCTCTCCCCCCCCGTCTCTCTCTCTACACCGTCTCTCTCTCTCTCTCTTTCTACTTTGGGTTTGGGTAGTTTTTTTTTTTTTGAAACCATGGGTTTGGGTAGTTATTAGTTGGTTAGACTGAGAGAGAGGGGATTGCGGGAATCAGTTAATAAGAGGGAGAAGCAGGAAGACATGCTCAGAATTACCTGTGTTCTTTTGCTTTTCCCCACAACCTCCTCCTCCTCCTCCTCCTCTATCTCTCTCTCTCTCTCTATCTTTCTCTCTTCGCGTGCCCCAGTGCCCTGTCAAAAAAAAGAAAAAAAAAGAAAGAGACCACATGGTCTGAATCACCTGTGTCCTTTTGCTCTCCCCCACAACCTCCTCCTCCTCCTTCTCCTCTCTCTCTCTCTCTCTCTCTCTCTCTCTCTCTCTCTCTCTCTCTCTCTCTTCGCGTGCCTTAGTGCCCTGTCAGAGAGAGAGAGAGAGAGAGAGACCGCCGAAGCCGAGACAAACATATGGAAGTGGAAGCCTGAGCGGAGAACCGAAAGGGGGGGGGGGGGTGTTTCGCGCCGAAGGCGTCTTGGCCAATCGGCACGGGTATTCACTAGTATGTAATAGGCAGCAATATAACACCTTACTATCCATTATTTATGCAATTACTTGAGGAAAAAAAGGGTTAATGTGTGAGAGGTCCCTGACAACAGATCCATTGTATGAACAGGACACCTAAAAGTTTCATTTAGCCTAAGATCCTTGTCTTTTTGTTAAACCCAAAACTACCCCCGACTTCTTCTCCCATCTCTCCCAAGCATCTTCGGCAGCGGCGATGGCAGTAGAGGCAACGAGGGCAGCGACCAGCAGCTCTGGTGACGGTGAGGAATACTGGAGGTGGAGGGGGTAGAGGTGACGACAATGGCGACCAGCAGAGGTGAGGGCGGCGACTTCAGCAGTGAGCAACAAAGGTGTGGTAGTGGCGAGCAACAGAGGCGGCGGCAGCGGCAACGACAAGCAGCTCCGGCGGTGACAGTTCGGTGTTTCAGTTGAGGTTCCTAGGTCTAGGGTTCATCTCATGGCCTGTAGATCTTAGGGTTAGGGTTAGGGTTAGGTTTAGGTTTAGTTCGGTTCGGTGGCGGCGGCGTTCGATGTTTTGGTTTGGTGGTTCGGTGGCGGCGTGTAGGTGTATTGCCGTCGAAGGTGGCTGCTTAGGTGGTAGCAAATGTCCCAACAGTGGTCGCTGTTGGTCGTGTCGGGGTTGTTGGTCCGTCAAGGCAAGGCCTGTGTTGCCGCCGAAAGTGTTTTGTTGCCGAAGGCAGTTAGGTGTATTGTCGTCGAATACGACGATGGGGGTGAGGTGGTGATGCCCAGGGGGTGTCTTACCGCCGAAGGTGGCCCACTTCGGTGCCCTCAGGCATGGGCATGCACTAGTTATCTACACAAGTTAGAGAGACAATCAAGTTTTGGGTTATAGATATGGGTATTGGGGTACCCATACCTATACCTAAAAGTTAATCGGGTAGAGTTCCTATGCCCTTACCTTACCCAAGCCTTGTAAAAAATACTAAGGTACATACCCACACCTGAAAGGTAATAGGATAGAGTTCCTATACCCATACCTTACCAGGTAGAGTTCCTCTACCAATACCCTACCCAAACCTTGTACAACCCATACCCAAGCCTTATAAAATCCTTGTACAACCCATACCCAAACTTGAAAGCACATTTGTACCCATTACCATACCCGATGTTTCGGGTCAGGGTCGAGTCACAATTTAGAGGAGCAATTGAGCTTCGTGTATGTGTATTGGGGTATCCATACCCATACTCGAAAGTTAATAGGGTAGAGTTTTTATGTCTATACCCTACCCAAACATTTCCCTTGATGTTGTTCTAAAACATAAGATTTGATGGTGCCCAAAAAATATCATTAGCTCGTTGATCCAGCTCTTAAGGCCACCACTGCTTAAAGAGAGTGGCGCAGCTCGCACCTTGTTCGCGAGCACCTCGCAGCTTGCCCATTGTCTGCTAGCAGCTTGTCGCTCGCCCCTCGCCCATTAGCAGCTCGCAGCTCGCCTGCGGGCAGTTCATAGCTTGCACATTGTTCGCTAGTCGCTCGCACCTCGCCCTTGAGCAGCTCGTTGCTTGCACATTATCCGCTAGCAGCTCGCACCTTGCCCATGAGCAGCTCGTAGAACGCACATTGTCCACTAGTAGCTTGTAGCTCGCAACTCACACCTCGCCTGCGGGTAGCTCGTAGCTTGCACATTGTTTGCTAGTAGCTCGCAGCTCGCACCTTATCCTTGAGCAGCTCATAGCACACATATTGTCCGCTAGCAGCTTGCAGCTTGCAGCTTGCAGCTCGCATCTCGCCCATGGGCAGCTTGTAGCTTGCACATTGTCTGCTAGCAGCTCATAGCTTGCACATTGTCTGCTAGTAGCTAGCTCGCACCTCGCACGTCGCCCTTGAGCAGCTCATAGCACGCACATTGTTCGCTAGCAGCTCGCACCTCACCCGCAGGTAGCTCGTAGCTTGCACATTGTCCGCTAGTAGTTCGTAGCTCGCACCTTGCCCGTGAGCAGCTTGTAGCTCTCACATTATCCACGAGCAACTTGCACCTCGCTCATAGTCTGCTACTCGCCTGGATGTAAGCTCTCAGACCACGTTGCCTACAGTTAGCTCACATGCAAGAGGTCGCCATTCTTATCGATAGGGATGACTGCTCCCTGATGGAGTCACCTGTCTTCAGAGAATAAGATCACCCCTAATAAGAGGGTTTGCCCCAATTGCATCCTTTACCCTAATCAAGGTAGCAGCCCCTCGGCTACCCCAGTGGCCTGACAATCAAATAGGGTCTTGGAGCTTACGTGACCCTTTACAAGATCCAACATCTGATGCAACGAGAACACAACTCCCCCACGTCGTTCGCAGCCAGCTCGTATCGCGAGGAGATGTTGAAGATGTGGCTCCAAACAAGCCGCGTACAACTCCAAGGTTCATGCGTGAAGTTACAACGGAAGTCAGAGCATTGGAGCAAGGAAGGATCGGCCAGCCACAGTCATGTATTTTCTTGTGGGACTCCTTCTACAAGTTGCACACGAATGTATGCCTATAAAAGGCATGGCATAGGACGAACCTAGGGTAACGGAAATTGAGGAATTCCACAAGAGAGAGCAATCATCATCAAGGGAGAAGGAGAGCAATCCAAGGAGGCTTGCAGGCTTCGAGGAGAGTTCTAGTGTTTCCGAGGTAAAGGTTGCGGATCTAGCCTCTTGTGGAAGGGCTTCTTTTTGCAGGTATTGAGAGGGATTGGTGAGAGGTAATATTTTTTGTACTCAAGTTATCTTCTTAATAGTGAATCAATCGATCATTGTTGTTGCATATCTCGTGTGTTTGCTTTGTGATTTATTTACTCTTTTATTTTGTCTTCTCGATGGTGGTGAGCCATTGTCTTCTCCGTGCAAGTTCTCTGATCTTCGATGCTCGCTCTTGCTCCTTCTGCTGCATGAGGGCCTCGGATCACAACAAACTGATATCAGAGCCAGGTTGTTCGTGATTCAGAGGTGCTAGATCGATGTCGAAGAATTCAGAGATGACGACTCAAGGTTCAAACCTACAGTTTGAGATCGAGAAGTTCGATAAGCAAATCAACTTTAGCTTGTGACAAATACAAGTCATGGATACATTGATTCAAGACAGTTTACACAAGGCTCTGAAGAGCGTCAAGCTAGATAAGATGTCAGACGACGATTGGATTGAGTACGATTTGAAGGCAGCGAGAGTAATTCGGATGTGTATCTCGAAAATTGTACTGGCAAACGTCTCTAGTGAAAACTCCGCTACAAAACTGTGAAAGAAATTGGAGAGTTTGTTCATGACCCGGTCTCTTACGAATCGGTTGTACCTGAAGTAGAAAATCTATACTTTTCAGATGGCAGAAGGTACAAGGATGTTGGAGCATATTTTGGCCTTCAATCAACTAACGAAATCTTTTTAATATCAGTGAAGACATAAAGGAGACGGATAAAGCGCTTTTTCTTCTGGGATCTTTACCCAAGTCCTACGATCATCTGAAGGTCACGATGCTCTATGGAAAAGAAACCATCAAGTTTGAGGATGTCACGGGTATACTCCTCACAAACATGCAAGCTCTAGTTGAAGGGGTAGGGTGAGGCGGAAGGTGACAACCAATCAAAGACGCTTACGGCAGTGGCGGGGGCGATGAAAAAGAAGAAGAAAGATACTTGTTGGAAGTACGAAAGACTTGGGCACTTCAAATCAGAGTGCAAGTGGAAAGGTGGAGTAAGACCGAATTATTTAGGGTCATCCAAAGTTAAGGATGAAGCATCCGTCGATTATGCCTTGTCAAGGGGACTTTGATGAGAGGAATGTTCTGATGGCTACCACTGATGTTATATCATATATCAGATCAGGACTGGATAATCGATAGTGGGGCCACACACCATATTTGTTCGCACAGGGCATGGTTTGACAGGTATGCAGAGTGCGATCGTGGCAAGCGACAGCTCCAAGGTATCGATAAAGGGAGTTGGGGATATTCAACTTGAGATGTCTGACGGTCAAGTACGGACACTCAAGGATGTTCGTCATGTTCCGGGGTGGCGGAGTAATATAGTCTCTCTTTCCAGGCTAGATTTTCTTAGGTGCACCTTCACCAGTCACGGTGGAGTTGTGGAGGTTTGGGACAGAGCTTCCATGATCATGAAGGGGGCTTGGGTAGAGGCCTATACAGATTAGCCGGGAGAGCGACAGTACAAGCACAGTGTTTGGTAAAGAACAAAGGTGCAGGTGGAGCACCCTCAGGGGCGAAGATGATCAAGAGGTGGGTTCCAATGGCCAAGTCGAAAAACAGGCAAAGGCGGCGATGATGATCATGAAATTTATTCATGGTGTAAAGAGAAGAGGTTCGTGTTCAATGGGATGCTCATGTCTTGTTATGAAGCCAAGGTGGAGATTGTTGAAGATGTGACTCCAAACAAACCGCATACAACTCCAAGGTTCGTGCGCAAAGTTATGGCGGAAAACAGAGCACTAGAGCAAAGAAGGATTGGTCAACCACAGTCGTGCACATGACCTTCCTAGGTCTTGCACAAGAGCGGCATCAACATATTTGTCGGGAGAGTAAATAGGGTAGCGTTGTGCGCACGACTTGTTACAGCTGCACGCAAGAGCGACAGTTCGCCTTGTGTTTTCTTGTGGGACTCCTTCTACGAGTTGCATAGGAATGTATGTCTATAAAAGAGACCTAGGACAAATCTAGGGTAACAAAAATTGAGGAATTCCACAAGAGTGGGCAACCATCATCAAGGGAGAGGGAGAGCGATCCAAGGAGGCTTATGGGCTTCGGGGAGAGTTCTAGTTTTCTCCGAGACGAAGGTTGCGGATCTAGTCTCTTGTGGGGGGGCTTCACTTTGCGGGTATTGAAAGGGATTGGTGAGAGGTAATATTTTTTGAACTCTTGTTATCTCCTTAATAGTGAATCAATCAATCATTGTTGCCGCATATCTCGTGTGTTTGCTTTGTGCTTTATTTGCTCTTTTGTTTTGTCTTCTCGGTGGGCCAAGTACGCTCTTTTGTTTTATCTCCTCAATAGTGAATCAATCGATTGTTGTTGCCGCATATTTTGTTTTGTCTTCTTTTGTTTTGTTTTGCTTTGTGCTTTATTTGCTCTTTTGTTTTTATCGACAGGTGTCCCATACAGTTAGGCGGCGTTAAGACGATAGGTGTCCACATCTTTGTGGAACTACATAGACGATTGTGGGCCAAGTTCGCTCTGCACACACCTAATAGGCCCCAAAAAAACTGACTATGTTCAGAGCCTTCCAGGGTACCACCTGGAGAAGACAAGACCGGTGCATTCCCCCTCTCGACCCCGGGTGGCCAGTTGGCTAGCAAGACGACATAGCTCATTTAAACAATCCTGCTTGCCAGCACGAGGGTGCTCAGGCGATCCAAGTAGGCAGGTGTGTGTCTGCTTCTGGTGGTTGGGAAAAGGTTATAAAAGCACAACCCGAGGCTTCAAGGTACAGGTTCGAATTCCAAAAACCTGAACTATTTTCTGATTGTCGGTCTTCCCCTTCGAAATCTTTGCTGACTTGAGCATCGAAGGGTTTGCACTCCGAAAGGAGCCAGTCGTTCGAGCTCCCTGTGCTTTGCAGATCACGGGAGAAGTTTGTGAGATTTCCCCCTGACAGGATTGATAAGAGTAAAATGGGGAACAAAATATAGGATGCAAGGAAGAGTGGGTTAGTGGTCAGTGGGATTGGTCTTCCCATTATAGCCCTTGTCCTTTTAATGGATAAATAAGATTCAATTGATTAGTGGCAAAGAAGAGAATGTGAAAAATAAGAAACTAAAGTAGGATCAAAGGAAGAATGGGTTAGTGGGATTGCTATTTCCATAATAGCCCTTGGTTTTTTAAATGGATAAATAAAACTCAATTGATTAGTGGCAAAAGGGTAATATTCTTGGATGGCATTTGTGATTTATTTAGGGATAAAATGGAAAGGGAAAAAATAGCATATTACGGTCCTAGCCCTTGGGTTTGTTTTCATGACATAGGATTCAAAAATATTGGGTATGGATTAACATATAGCCATATAGGGTGAAGGGTAAAATGGAAACATATAAAAAAGGATGGAATGATGTAGGAAAATTACTTGTGAGGACCAATTAATTTATTAAACCACCAAACGGGATCACTTTGAAATTAATACCAAACAGGACAATTGGGATATTATGGCTATTTGGAAATAGTAACTTTGACCAAATTGTCCCCTTCTTTACAGCCCTCCACGATCTCCATTCTTGCAGAAATGACCAGAATTTCAAGCTCTTAGAGCATCTCCAACGGCCTCCGAACTAGGAGGACCTCCTAAGCAGTGTGGGTCCCATTTTGGCAGCCACCTCATCAAAATATCCTAGTTGAAAGATGATCCCCTCCAACGGCCTCCGAAGTGGGATATCCTAGCCATTTTACACCAAAACACCCCATATTTGTAACTTACCCAAACCCTCCAAATTTACATCAAACGAGTAAAAAGTAACCCTTGGACCATGCACGCATCGTTGGGCATATAAAAAATTATGGGTAAATTACATAAATCTCCCCTAAACTATGGGAGTAGTTTTACATTGATCCCTCAACTATTTTTTGAACAAATAGACTCCCAAATTATGGACCAAATTGAAATCGTCATCATTCACAAACGGAATGTGTCAAATGACTAAATTACCCACTCTTCTTTCTTCAAAAAAGAACGGAAGGGGGGGGGGGGTTGCTCTGCAACTCCGGCAGCCACCACCACCCTCCTTCATCTCAGCCTGGAACAGCCACCGGCCTGTCTTGTCGGTGCCTCCGGAGCAGGGCCCAAGAAGTAAGGAGAGGGGGGGGGGGGGGGGGGTGGCTGAGGTGGTGAGAGGGAACGAGAGGAGGAAGGCTGCCATGGGGTTGAGCTGGGGGCTTCACCGGAACGTCGTCGACGAACTAGGGACCTAAGGTGGGCTCGAGAGGTCGGGGAGGAGGTGGTGGTGGTCGGGTCGCCTGAAAGGGGGAGGGAGGTTGCTCTGCAACTCCGGCTGCCATCAGGTTGGGCCGAGGGATTTGTCGGAACGTTGTCATCGATCGGAGGGCCTGAGGTGGCTTTGGAAGATCAAGGAGGAGGGGAGAAGGTGATGGTGGTCGGGGCGCCTGAGAGAGAGAGAGAGAGAGAGAGAGAGAGAGAGAGAGAGAGAGAGAGAGAGAGAGAGAGAAGGGTCATATCGGAAGAAAAAATATTAATATTAGCCACGTCAACCATTTCCGTCAAATCTGATTGCGAAAATTTAACGAAGGGGTCAACTTGTTAACATTGCATAGTTTGGGGGTCTATTTGTTCAATAAAATAGTTGAGGGACCAATATGAAAATACTCCAATAGTTCAGGGAAGGTTTATATAATTTGCCCAAAAATTATTTGTAAAATGCTGAGGGGTTTTTTGTAAAAAAATATATTAATTTAGGAAAATTTTATTCATACCCCAAAAATCTGTAATTAGCCCCCGTCTCCCTATCGTTTTTCAATAACTTACTCAACAATCATTTAATACCAACAATGCCCTTTTTTTTTGGTACCCCAAACCCCAAAGCCCTTACTCAGCGCCTTTTGTACCCCCAACCCAACCCAAGGTTTGTTTAAACTTAGCCCAAGCCCAACCCGTCGGGTTGGCCGGGTTGTGCGGGGTGGGTTCGGGTTAACCCGCCCAAAGTCAGTGTATGCGCATAAAAAGATTCGGGTCGTCTTTATTGCAAGCACACGAAGATTACAGAGGCCGGGACCCGGGGGCTCGGGTGTGGCGAGTCCGGGTGCGGCGAATATTTGATCAGGAAATTGTAGGAGAGATTCTCTGGAGGGTTCCTTTGATCCGCGTCTCCACGTGGTATTCGTGCGAGAGCTCTGAAGGGGTTGTCCAGGACAGAGGTTTTTACAGGGTGAGGGTTTCTTGAGAGGCTAAGGAGTATCGGCCGTTGATTTTGTCCCGTCCGTGCTTCGTGTTTTCTCGGCTAGGGAGGTTTTGGGCTTCGTTCCTCGGTCTTCGTGTCTTTCTCGATCCTTGCTAGACCTCGGCGTCCTTGATCGTCGGTTTGCGGCGTCGATTGTGCTTTTGGCGTCGGCTTTGGCTTTAGCTTTCGGCTTTGGCATTGCTTTGGCGTGGCTCTGGCGTTTGCTTTGCTTTGGCGCTTGTGCTTGAACGTAGGCGGGTAGAGGCTTGCGATGCTTTAGTTCTTCCGAACTTCACGTCGTATCGGCTAGAACGTGTGGTGCTTTGCTTGTGACCGTCGTAGTTGCTTTGCTTTGGCACGTGCATTGCTTTGGCGCGGGCTTTACCGGTGCGTTTGCTTTGGCTTCTTGCGTTAGCTTTGACTCTATCTTCTTCTCTAACGGCGATGGCTACTTTTTCAAAGCTTCTTTAATCTTCCGTCGGCTTTTGTTGATGAAGGCGGCAGGGGTAGCACTGGCTTCAGGCCTTCTTCTCCAAGCTTTCTTCTTCGTGCGAGGAGTCGATGCCTTTGTTGAAGACAACGAGTGTTGTCGGCTTCGATCTTCTTCTTCGGCCTTTGCTTATGGTGTTTTCGGAGTTGATGAAGATCGTTGGAGAAGTCGGGGTGACGACGACTCCGGATCTTCTTCTCCGGGCTTTCTTCTTCATGTGAGGAGTCGAAGGTTGATCTTCGAGTGCAAGGTCTTCACGTTGATGAGGACTTGATGGGCTAAGTGTTTCCATAGGACGCGCTTGTCGTGCCTCATGAAGCCTTCAGTCTTTAAGTATTGGAGCTCCTTTTTGCAGAGCCCTTTCGTCTCAGCTTTCGACCTTTGATGTCTTCCCCCACCCCTTCTATTTATAGGCAAAGGGGAGAGGTTGAGAGAGATATGGCTAAAATCTTTTTGTTTCATACAATATCTCCCCCCATAACCATCAAGATGTAGTTACCTTATTTGGGGGAACCAACCTTAATTTGTTTCCCTATTTTGTAGGGATGGTTATGAGCATGAAGTGACTTGATCTTTGAAGATTGAGTTGTCATCTTTGCACTTTCGAATTGCATGGTGACACGACGTCATCTTGTCCGTCGGATCGAGGGATTGTCGTGGATCTACGGTTGTGTAGACGTCCACGCCACCTCCCCCCGCATTGAGGCGGTTAGGGTTTTTTTTTTCTTTTCTTCCCTTTATGACCGGCCACACCTCCCCATGGGGGGGCACGGTTTTCAAGAAGAGGGGGGCCGGTGGACCCCCTTTTTGGGTTCGGGTAGCGGGTCCGATAGGACCCGTTTGCTTTGAGTCAGGCCTTTTTTATGTACGGACCATTGTGCGCGAACTGAGTTCGCATGCGGGCCGTTGTGTGTGGGCCGAGTTCGCAAGTGGGCTGTTGTGTGTGGGCCTGGTTTCGCATGCGGGTCGTTGTGTGTGGGCCATGTTTGCATACGGGCCGTTGCGTGCGGGACAGGTTTCGCATGCGGGCCGTTGTGTATGGGCTATGTTTGCATGCGGGCCAATTTCATGTGTGCGGGTCGATTTCATGTGTACGGGTCGGGTTCGACCCGTGGGCTAATTTCGGTGCCCACAAATGCCTCCTCAAGTTTGAGTGTGCCCGTGGGAAACGCGTAGCACTTGGACTTGACCCGCGTATTAGCGTGGGATTGGGTCTTTATAAGGACCCTTGTTTTTTTCGTTTCCCCTCATCGTTGAAGGCTCTCGGTGGCTTGGAGACGAAGACCCTTGCTAGGGTGTCCTCATCTAGGGTTTCTTGCTTCGCAACGATGACGCGAAGGATGAAGATGGTCACCCCATGGAGTTCGAGAAGGCAAGGAGATCGTTGGGCTGCGGAGGATGGGGTGTTGCGGGCGAGGCTTGTCTTCTTCTTCTTCTTCTTCTTCTTCTTTTTCTTCTTCTGGTATCGACGTTATGAGTGTTCCGACTTCTGGATAGATCGTCGATGCAGTCTCCCACGGGAGTACGCATCTTCATTTCCCTTTTGCGCAAGTCTTCTACCACCGCACTCCGAGGTAGAAAGTCGGACCCTCAACGCTTCAGCTTTTGATGCACGAGCGGATTTACGAGGATAATGTTACAGACGGCTCTTGTCGTGTGTTGAGGCTTAGCGAGCGCATCGTCATTAATGAGGGATCTTCACGGCAGATTGTTCGACCGAGTTTGGGATTGTTGTTCCATCACACTAGCGAGGAGTCGGTCCCCGTCCCTGTTGTTGCTTTGAAGATATGTTCCCACCGTACATGATGGGGTGTGGAGATTCAACCGCGTGGGGGTGTCACGCATATGGGAGGCTTCCGGGACTGGATGCGAGAGCTGTCTGGTGCCTTGGAGGCAGAACCAGGGATGGAGTGCCTGGCGAAGTTTGTGGAGCCGGCTTGTTGGGCGTACAGTCGACCGGATGGTATGTACCGGGCTCTTTGCGAGCAGTGGTGCCCTGAAACCAATACCTTGCTTTTTGACTGGAGCGGGTGAGATCGGGATCACCCTTCATGATGTGCACATTATTTCTGGATGTCTGGAGGTTCGGAGCTACTATCAGGAGGAAGTTCCTTCTTTGAAGATCTTGATGGATCCAGACGAGTCTCCTGGCTTCTGTCTTTTGCTATTCAAGGCGTATGCTATTATAGCAGCATTTGAGCAGTCAGACCGAATACTCCACTCAGCTTGGATGGACGTCTGGTTTCAGGGAGAGTATCATCACGTTCCCCCTTCGAGTCACCCGATGTGGAGGTATGCATCGTCGAAAAAATCGGCACCTGACACTTTTCGGCGGCCGATTGAATCTCTGAGAAAAGAATGGTGCTCTATGGTGGCGGCGCAGCGTCCCTGGGAGGTACTGGGACTGGAGGAATGCAGCAACACTTGGTGGGCTGTCTATTGGTCGGCATGGTTGGTGCTTTTTCTTTGTCGCTTTGCCCTGCCCTGGAATGGGGATATGATCCCCCCTGTGACCTTTCTTGCGGCTGCCCGGATGGTGAACGGAGAACTTCTCAATCTGGCACCGGCGATTCTTTGTTCGTTGTATCAAGGGCTTCGTGGAACATACTGGAGTTTATCGAGCGGGGATAATGCAAGGGGGGAAGTAGGCCGAGCCAGTTCCTTTTGCCCCCTGCATTATCTTTTTATGGCTGGATTGGGCTCCACTTCCCGAAGGGGATCTTTGCGGCGCGCATACCTTCGACCTCAGTGCCCTTCCTTCCTTGTGTAGGAGGTGTGATGAATGCCTATTATACGTGGGAGCGTCTGAAGCCCAGTGCTCGAGAGTGGTTGAGACGTATGGGCTCCTCTGACTTTGACTTTGTATTGGAGAATGCACTTGCGCCTTCCGCGAGATCCACTGTGTGTGATGGGCCGGACATGTCCGAGCGTTTATACTAGAGTATGGTAAGTTGCAAGCCTGTGTATCTTGTTTGGCGCCGTGGGGACGCAGTGGAGGTGGCACAGTATTCTCCCCACCGGTTTGCTCGACAGCAGGGTTTTCGCCAAAAGTTACCAGGGACCCCTCTGCGAATGCAGCCATGCTACACTCCACAGGAGGCGTACCACCTTTGGAGAGCTCTTTATGACCGATTCACTAAGTGCGTCTTCTCACCGAGGATAAAGCCGGGCGGAAAAGATACCGCAACTCCTGAATAACGCCGCTGGGTCAATGAGTTAGCGCTTCCTTTACTTGCTAGCTTTCCTCCGGATGTTCTTGCTAGTAGCGAGTGAGTTGACTTTACTTTTGACCCTTTGGCGGGGTCAGAGGATCACCGTCTTTGGTCCGAAGAGCGACGACCCAAGAGATCTAGCGGCCATCGAGAGAGTACTTCTCGAGCTTCTCCTTTTGTGCAAGAGATCGAGATGACTCCGTCTACCAAGGTTCAGAGTCTTCCTGAGACTCTGACTTCTCAGAGTGGACGCGTTTCTCCCAAAAGAAGGAAGTTGGATTCTTGGTGTGAGGTGGCTTTGGATGGCACTTGCGAGGCAGAGCAAGCTCGAGAGGGAGAGCCAGGGCTTTTTGCCGATGAAGTAATCCCTCTTTCCGGGGTAGCTTCGTCGGATGCCGCAGGTACGTCCTGTTTTTAGTTGCTTATGGATTTCTTCGCTTGCATTCTTATTCTATTGGATGAGTTGTTTAACTCTCCTTTTGACAGGTTCTGCTGGATTGGACCGCGAGTCTGCCCCCACCAGGGTTGGGCAAGAGTGCCCCCTATCGTAATGATATCGGTTGAGAGGGGTGGGCTGGATGTCCCCTGGGATAATTTGGAGCTTTTGGGAACATGCGGAGCAGATTTTACCGGCAGCGCCGTCAACCTGGATGATATCGACATGGAGCAGTTGGACTTTGGGGAGGAGAATGAGGTCTCCAGTGTGGGGAGGGAGCAGACCCCTCTAGTTAGGCCTGGTAGCCTGGCAGGGACTACTCCTGCAGTCATTCCGTCGGATGTTTCACCTGTAGCTTCTTCTTCAGCTCCGGTGGCACTGCTGACCGTCGTTACGGCGATGGTTCAGGAGGCGGTTCCCGCACTTGAGTCTTCAGGACAGGAGCCTACCTTATCTATGCACTCTGGGGCTGACAAGCGAAATTGTAGCTCGCGGGGCCTTCTTTCTGTGCTTCTTTTAGAGAGCTGTCGGAAGTATATCCAAGCGACGCTCACACCTTTTCAGGAGAAGGGTCTTGATGCTTTGAGTGGCTGGTGGGTCCTTGAGGGACCCGAGTTATCGAGAGTCTGGCAGCTTTCCAGGTAGATGGCTCCTTGTTTGCGGAACACATGCGTGCTTTCTTGGTGGACAGTGAAGCTCATCGCTTGAAATGGGCTTCGATGGAGGATGATATTTCCTTGACGCTGGCAAAGGCCAAGGACAAGGAGTGTCGACTGGAGGAGCAGCATACACGTACTGCCGCGAGCCTTGTTCGGGCACGGAAGAAGCTAGAGGCCGCTCGTGCATCTTTTGAGAAAGCTGAGATGATCGAGAAATCTTTTGGAGCAGATCTTGCGAAGCAACGTATTGAGCTGGCGACGCATCGGGAGCGGACAGCTTCCCGGTCTTCGGAGCTGCAGCGCATGGAGGCTGCGGGTGGCGAGCTGCTTCAATGCCTTAAGGACTTTAATTCACTTTACTAGCAGTGTTGCCTTTCTTTTTCTTTCTTGTCATTTTTGATGGCTAGACTTGTAATTTTGCTTTCTTTCGCTTGATGATAACTTAATATTATGCATCTAGTTTCTGGACTTGTCTTCTGGAATGGTGGTGTTTGGTTGTCTCTATTTTTTCTTTGGACTGAACCTTTATAGACTGCCTACGTACCCTACTAAGAGGGATCAAGTTGCCCGTAGTTCTTTTTTTTTTTGCAAGGAGTGTGGCCTTGCTTTAGGCGTAGTACCTTTTGAGGTACTTGCCGTTGATAGGGCCGAGTGTAAGCCCTTCTGGCGTGGTGAGAAGATATGCGCCGTTGGAGTAGACTTCTTTGACTGCGTGCGGTCCATCCCACTTGACGTCAAACTTCTTTCCTCCTTGATGTGAGAGAACGATGGGCCGTTTGACTGCCAGCACCAGTTCTCCTATTTAGAAGGATCGAGGGCGAATTCTTTTGTTGAAGGCTCGCGTTAACCTGGCTTGATAGCATTCTAAGTGTTGCTGGCTTTCGAGGCGTTTTTCATCCAGTGCTTCCAATTCTGCTAGGCGAAGTTGGGCGTTGTCGCTGCTGACGAGGCCTTCTTGGATGGCTATCCTGAGTGACGGGATCTGGAGCTCAAGCGGGAGGACAGCTTCTACTCCGTATACCAGCAAGTACGGAGTTGCTTGTGTTGGCATGCGAAAAGAAGTGCAATATGCCCATAATGCTTCACCCATGCGTTCATGCCAGTCTTTCTTTGACTTCGAGACAACCTTCTCCAAGAGCTTGCAGAGAGTTTTGTTGAAAGCTTCCGCTAGACCGTTGGCCGGAGCGTTGTACATGGTTGAACACCTTTGCTTGATATCGAACTTGGCACAAAATTGGCTGACAGCGGCATTCTTGAACTGCTTCCCGTTGTCCGTGATGATATAGCGAGGGATGTCGTACCGGAAGATGATGTCGTTCTGGATGAAGCTGATGACAGAGTGTCTGGTGACTTCTCGTAATGGTACTGCCTCAGCCCATTTAGAGAAGTAGTCTGTCGCCGCTAGGATGTAAAGATATTGCTTGGATGACTTGGGTAGTGGACCGACAATGTCGAGTCCCCATCCATCAAAGGGCCATGATGCGATGGTCGGATGCAAAGGTTCCGGAGACTGACGGATGTAGTCGCCGTGCAACTGGCAAGCGTGACATCTCTTTGCAAACTCCAGGCAGTCCTTGATCATTGTGGGCCAGTAATATCCTATCCTTCTGATGCGAAAGTGGAGCTTTGGACCGGACTGATGTGAGCCACAGATCCCGGCATAGACTTCTTCCAGTGCTGCTTCCACTTCTTCTTTTGCAAGACACCTCTGGAGCGTACCATCATAGCTTCGACGGTACAACTCGTTGTTGAAGTGGAAGAATTTCAGAGATCGTCGGCAAATATCGACCTTGCGCTTTGGATCTTCAGGGAGCTTTCCATGGACAAGAAAGTCTGTGAATGGTTGTCTCCAGTCTAGCTCATCGATCACGAAGACGTGCACTGCATTGACTTGGTCTGGGATCCCTATAGGGAGGTCCTCTTTGGTGATTACCATCCTCTTCCAGATAGGGATGATGAGTTGACTTTTTTCTGGGAATGGAAGTGTAGCTGCTAAATTTGCGAGCGCATCAGCCTGCTGGTTGAGGTTTCTGGGGACGTGCTGGATTGAAGCAGTCTTGAGTGCATCAAGGAGTTCCAGAGCTCATAGATGTAGTGGCACAAGGTCTTCTTTGTTAACTTCGTATACTCCCAATATTTGCTGGATGATGAGTTGAGAATCGCCAAAAATTTCGAGCCCTTGAAGCTTCATATCATTGGCGAGTTCGAGGTCGATAATCAAGGCTTGATATTCTGCCTTGTTGTTAGAGCATGGTTCTGATAGTAGGAATGAGAAATGGAGTATCTCATCGTTTGGCGTGACGAAGATAACGCATGCTCCTACCACGTCTTGCCTTACTGCGCCATCGAAGAACATCTTCCAAGAGGGGGCGATATCGACGTAGAATACTTCTTCGTCTGGGAGGTCTTCTGATAGTTCCATTCTGCTAGAAGGGGATATTCTGCCAGGAAGTCCGTGAGAGCTTTACCTTTGACCACTTTCCGAGGGACGAAGGTGATGTCAAACTTGAGGAGGAGTAAAGCCCACTTGGCCAAACGTCCGGAGAGCACTGGTCTTGATATAATGTATTTGAGTGGGTCGGCTTTTGAGATAAGCCTGATGGCGTGAGCTAACATGTAGTGTCGCGGCTTCTTTGTAGCGAAGATGAGCGCCAAACAGACTTTCTCAATCGGGAAGTTGTTTAACTCTGCACCGATAAGAGTGCGACTCAAATAGTAACATACTGTTTCTTTGCCTAGTTCGTTGTTTTGAGCCAGGAGTGCCCCTAAGGACTGCTCTTGGGCACTGATATAGAGGACCAATAGCTTTCATTGAACTGGTGCTGTCAGAACTGGAGGCTTGAGTAAGTAATTTCTGATGTTTTGGAGGGCTTCCTGACAAGCTGCATCCCACTTGAATGGTGCTCCTTTCTTCATGAGGCGACTGAAAGGCCGATATTTTTCAGCTAAGTTAGCGATAAATCTCCTGATATATGCCAAATGGCCTTGGAGACCTCTGAGGTCTTGCACTATTTTTGGGACAAGCATGTTGAGAATAGCATCAATTTTGGATTGATCTATCTTAATGCATTGATGTCGTACGACAAAGCTAAGAAATTTATCCGATGAGACTCTAAATGCGTATTTGAGCGGGTTCATGCAGAGTTGGTACCATCGAAGCCGTTTGAAGATCAGCTCGAGGTCTTGAAGATGCGCTGCCTTTTGTCTTGATTTTACCACGAGGTCGTCAACGTAGCACTCCACATTTTGGTGAAGAATATCGTCAAAGATTTTTTGCATGGCTCATTGGTAGGTGGCTTCTGCATTTTTCAGGCCGAATGGCATAACTTTATAGCAGTAGATCCATTTTGGCGTGCGGAAGGCTGTGAGCTCTTCATCTTTGGGCGTCATCCGAATCTGGTTATAGCCTGAGGATCCATCCATGAAGGTTAGTGCTTCATGGCCTGTTGTCGCATCTATCATCAACTCCGTGATTGACAATGGGAAGTCATCCTTGGGACATGCATTGTTTAAATCCCTGAAGTCCACGCATACTCTGATTTGGCCGTTCTTCTTCTTGACTGGGACCACGCTGGAGATCCATGTTGGATATTTGACTTCTCGGATAAAGATGGCTTCAATGAGCTTGTTGATTTCTCCTTCTATCTGAGGTATCAGCTCTGGCCGGTAGCGTCTTTGTCCTTGCTTGATGGCGCTAGCTCCATGTTTGACAGCGAGCTGGTATACTGCAATCTTGGGATCAAGCCCCGGCATTTCCTTGTAGGACAATGCAATGACATCTCTGTATTCTTGGAGTAGCTTGATGTATGTGGCTTCCCCTTCGGGAGTCAGGAGTGCACTTACAAATATAGGCCGAGGATCCTCCTACGTGCCCAAGTTGATTTCCTTCAAGTCGTCCACGATAGATTACCCCCCTTCTTTGAGGACTGGCGGGGGCGTCTGGCAACTCATCGTCCGAAGTAAAAGTATCACTGATGTAGTGTCAAGAATTTTTATATGATTAATAGATACCAGAATGATATCGTTGAAGTCGTCATCATTGAAGTGTATGAATCGAGATGATTTGGGTGGGAGGGTGGGAACGTTACTTCTCACCTCAGTAGATGGCTTTCCCAAATGGTCAAATATTGACTTTCGCTTTACTTGTTCGATTGGCCCGAGTCTTTCGAATACTGATATAGGCTTTGAACTCGACTGGTTTTTAATGCTCTTCTTCTGCTTCTAGAGTATGGTCCAATGTCGAGCTCGATATCGTCTTTTTTTAGCGGACTTGGTATTGGGATGAGTGACGCAGGTGGAGCATGCGTCGGAGGCTGATGATCCGTCTCCTGCTTCATCCACCATCTTCACCTCAATATAGTTAGAGGTGAAGGCCTTTTTAGCTGTGATTTTGACGATCATCGAGGTTTGACAGGATCTAATGCCTTGCCGATTTGGTGGAATCTGCTCGCCACTTTGGAGGAGACGAGCTTGAGTCCTGGTCATCCCGTGTGGTATTGGAACTGGCGGGAGCGTACTCATATGTGCAGCATTGTCCTCGTTGTAGCCGGCTTTGAATAGCAGTTTGGCGGCATTTTACCCTCAATTTTTTTTTGGTTTGAATGTGAGTTGACTGGTTTTGAAGGAACCAATAGGTTCTGGCGGACTTGAAGCTTGCATCAGATCGGTAGTGGCAATGTCATTTCCTGCAGAGTAATGACATTAGCCTCCGATAGCGGCGGGACCGTATTTTTTGTCGAGGCAAAAAATGGTCGTTCATGTTTGCGAAGCCACTGGGGCATGAGGGCAGGACTGGCGTAGCTTGGACGGGCAACAGAGTATGTTGCATGGATTTTGGCTTGGAGCTGATGCGCATCCTTCGTTTTGGCACTAGCACTTCCCTGACTTTGTGTATCGCTTTGGATGGTTGCACTGGATTTGGAGGTGGAGGGGTTTCATCCTGCTCCATCCTTTTAGCCTTCTGGGTTTGAGGAGCTTTAGCTGGAAGGACTTCTGCAACAAGGTCCTTTGCTTCGTAAAATTTGGCGTCAGCGAGGTGTGCTTCGGCCTCATTGAATGACTTATCATATGCAATAATGCACTTCTCCAGACCTTCCTCATAGTACTTGAGGCATTGGTGCCAGGTAGATACTACAATGCCGTTTTCATGTAGCCACGGTCTTCCTAGCAAGAGGCGATATGACGTCTGACAGTCGATGATGTGGAAGAGAAATGTCGTGTCAAGCTGGCTGATGGAGAGTTTTAGACGAATGATTCCTATAGTGGACTGTCCGCCTTGGTTAAACCCTTGAATGACCAGCTGGCTTTGTGAGAGCTGGTCGGTGGTGATGCCGAGCTACCGCATTGTTTGGATGGGCATGATGTTGACGGTGGAGCCATAATCCAACATGATTCGATTTACCGGTTTCTCTTTGATGTACCCCGAGACATAGACAGGTCGATTGTGCAGTCGTGTTTCGAGCTACAGATCTTCGTCCGAGAAAGTTATCGCTGCATTGTAGGAGACAATAGTTTTGTCCTTCTTGGCGTTTTTCTTCTTTCTTTTATAGCTGTTTGGATCTGCCAAAGCCTCAGCCATCGCTAGGCAAGCCTTCTTCGAAAGGTGCAATGCTTCTATGAGCGGCAAGTGCAAGATTGCCTCATCGTGGGTAGCAGCACTGTCTTTGTCGGAGTTATCCTCCTCGTTGTCGGTGTCACTTTCTTTAGAAGACTCAATCTTGTCTCCTTCTTCCGGCGTCATGTGGATCTCAACCATGCAACAGGAGACTCTGTGCTTCTGATCAGCTGGGAGGAAGTAATCGGGAAAGAATTCTTGCAGTGTTGCCGGTTCTGGAGGGTTTTGCTGGAGGAGATCGTCTGGATCTGCTGGCGGTACTGGAGCTTTACTTTTCTTCTTATAGGTTCTTCGTTCAGGAAGCTTTCTTGTTACCCGATCTAGCTTGCGACTTCTCGCCGTCCATGGCCTTCGTCTGCGAGGTAGCATGATCCATGCGTCTTCATCAGTGGATTCTCCCTCACCAAGGTGAAGGTTTGGAGTGGCAGCTGCAGGTTCTTTATGGGTTGGGGAGACTTGCTCTTCTGAAGGCTCTGTTGGCTTGTCTTCTGATCCCCAGCCGGTAGGTTTGATCTCTTCTATTGAGACGGACGAAGGCTTGGAGTAGAGAACGTAGTAGTCGAATTTACCCAAGGGCTGGCCTAACAGATCGAGCTCTGGGTCTTCTTGCTCGTACCTTGCTTGGAGAATTTGTTGAGATATGGCTTTGCTCGGGAGAGGTACCGATGTGAGCGATGGTTGCCCCCAGGGCAATAGCGTTTCTTCCTCAGCAAGCGTAGGATCACACCGTCGTCGCTTCAAGACTTTCAGTTGTGAAGCTAACTTTGCAATTGGCCTCTGACGATTGATGCGCAACTTGAGCCTTTTCTGGTGTGAAGCAATGAGCACTGGCTGAAATGAACCGAAGGTGATGGACGTCATGTTTACTGTTGCGACATCACCGGAGTCGATCTCGATTTTCTCTTGCTTTGCGAGCGTCATGATTTTTTCTTTGAAGACGAAGCATTTCTTGATAGGATGACTAACCACTCGATGGTATTTGCAGAAGAGTGGATCGTTGACATGATGCATCTATTCGGGCCTCTTTGAAGGAGGAAGCTCGATCATCTTCTCTTGTAGCAGCTGATCGAACATGGAGGAGACTTCTGAGTCCGGGAAGGGATACTCTTTGGCTTCGAGCTCTTCAAGAGTTATCCTCGATTGTCTTTGGGGTGGAGGCGGTGGTATGGTAGCTCCTTTTTCTTGATCCGACCTGCCACTGATTTTGAGTGGCTTAGAAGTCAAAGCGACATCGGTAACGTTGACTTGCTTTGATTTGGGTGCTAGTGGCTTGTCTTTCTTCTCCACCTTCAGGAAGTCTTTACCCTTTGAGTTCCTGCGATTTTCCAAGCTGAGTTCCATGTCGTGAGCTCGAGTTGCGAGTTCTTCGAAGGACCGAGGCTTGATCCCTTTGAGGATATAGAGTAAGCCCCAGTAGATGCCTTGGGTACACATCTCGATAGCCAAGTCTTCAGACAAGCGATCTCGTGAATTTAGTGCGAGGTTCCTCCATCGATCGATGTAGTCGATTACTGATTCGTCATTCCTTTGCTTGACGACAGTAAGCTCGGTCATGCTGACGATGCACCGAGTGCTGTAGAAGAGATTGAGGAACTCCCTCTTCATCTGATCCC
Source organism: Chamaelirium japonicum (assembly GCA_947650365.1). Lineage (NCBI taxonomy): Eukaryota > Viridiplantae > Streptophyta > Magnoliopsida > Liliales > Melanthiaceae > Chamaelirium > Chamaelirium japonicum. Next base: position 47,693,171 of record OX393553.1, on the reverse strand, counting down.
AGCTATCGATGGATCCTGGAGGAAGATCAACGTACCAGTCAAAAGCATTACCTTTGAGGGTACGAACGAACTGTTTCACCATCTCGTCGCCGTATGTGCCGGCGTTATTGCAAGTTTCGATGACATGGGCAATGTGCTGCCTTGGATTGCCCTTCCCGTCGAAGTGTTGGAACTTTGGCGGCTGGAACCCGATGGGGAAGCGCAGCTGTTGGATCCTTATGGTGTAAGGCTTTGAGTATGCCACCGTGATAGGAGGGAGACTACCGCCATGGGAGCACATCATGTCAGCCACCAACGCTTGTATTTGCTGGGCATTTATTGTTGCTGCCATTGAAGGTTGCGTGGCCACCGAGACTGGCACAGGAGCCGAGGAGAGTACGGGAGTAGCCGCTAGAATTGCCGGAACAACTTCTGCAGGAGCGGGAGTTGGAGACGGAGCTATAGCAGCTACTGGAGAAGCAGGAGGTTGGCTGAATGTCGTAGTATCGCTCGCACTTAGTCTTTGAAGCAAGGTGTTGATGTGACGATTCTTCTCCTCCATTAGTCAAGTGATTTGCGCCATATGTTCACCCATTTGCATGACTTGGAGCTGAAAAGCGGACGGAGGATGATGATGCAAGACATCTTGGTGTTGCATGCCCGCATCGTCGCTGTCATCATCGAAGACGTAGTTGCGTCGACTCGCTTCTGCTTGATTACGGATATTTGCCCACTGCAAATGAGGTGCAAAGTTTGCTGGAGAACCCGAACGGGCTCGGGGTTGGGGTTGGTCCTCCCCAAATTTCTAGACAGAGGTTCCAGGATCGAGGCTCGTTTCTTCATGCACCAAGGCCTCCTCGACGCTTTGACGAGCGTCTTCAACAACGGTTTCTGGCGTGAAGATGTCCGTAAGGGTTCGAGCACGCCGAGTGTAGACGCGTACTACCGGGGGAACGTCATCCTCCGGGTTTTCTGGATCGCCATGTTGGAGTAGTGGAGACTCGGCGATAGGTGAAAGGCTTGTTGGAGCAAACGTATCGTCGTTCGTCCCGGCCATGGCGAATTTGAAGCAACTCCTTCAAACGTATGGATGAAAGGAGAGGAGGTCCCACTGGGCGTGCCAGAAATCTGTATGCGCAGAAAAAGATTCAGCTCGTTTTTATTGCAGGCACACGAAGATTACAGATGCCGGGACCCGGGGGCTCGGGTGCGGCGAATATTTGATCAGGGGATTGTGGGAGAGATCCTCTAGAGGGTCCCTTTGAACCGCGTCTCCATGTGGTATTCGTGTGAGAGATCTGAAGGGGTTGCCCATGATAGAGGTTTTTATAGGGTGAGGGTTTCTTGAGAGGCTAAGGAGTATCGGTCGTTGATTTTGTCCCGTCCGTGCTTCGCGCTTTCTCGGCTAGGGAGGTTTTGGGCTTCGTTCCTCGGTCTTCGTGTCTTCCTCGATCCTTCCTAGACCTCGGCGTTCTTGATCGTCGGTTCACGGCATCGATCGTGCTTTTGGCGTCGGCTTTGGCTTTAGCTTTCGGCTTTGGTGTTGCTTTGGCGTGGCTCTGGCGTTTGCTTTGCTTTGGCGCTTGCGCTTGAACGTAGGCGGGTAGAGGCTTGCGATGCTTTAGTTCTTCCAGACTTCGCGTCGTATCGGCTAGAACGTGCGGTGCTTTGCTCGTGACCGTCGTATTTGCTTGGCTTTGGCACGTGCGTTGCTTTGGCGCGGGTTTTACCGGTGCGTTTGCTTTGGCTTCTTGCGTTAGCTTTGGCTTTAGCTTTGACTCGATCTTCTTCTCGAACGGCGATGGCTACTTCTTCAATGCATCTTTATTTTTCCGGCTTCCTCGACGGTTGTGGCGTCGGCTTGGCTTTTCTTCTTCTCCGAGCTTTTTTGCCGTGATCGGAGTTGAAGGTTTCTTTTGAAGACAACGGGGGTAGCACCGATCTTCGTGCGACGGTTGTAGCATCGACTTTTCTTGATGAAGACGGCGAGGGTAGCGCCGATCTCCGTGCGACGGTTGTAGCGTCAGATTTTGTTGATGAAGGCGGCAGGGGTAGCACCGGCTTCAGGCCTTCTTCTCCAAGCTTTCTTCTTCGTGCGAGGAGTCGATGCCTTTGTTGAAGACGACGGGTGTTGTCGGCTTCGATCTTCTTCTCCAGCCTTTGCTTATGGTGTCTTCGGAGTTGATGAAGATCGTTGGAGAAGTCGGGATGACGACGACTTCGGGTCTTCTTCTCCGGGCTTTCTTCTTCGTGCGAGGAGTCGAAGGTTGATCTTCGAGTGCAAGGTCTTCACGTTGATGAGGACTTGATGGGCTAAGTGTTCCCGTAGGACGCGCTTGTCGTGCCTCGTGAAGCCTTCGGTCTTCAAGCGTTGGAGCTCCTTTTTGCAGAGCCCTTTCATCTTCAGCTTTCGACCCTTGATGCCTTCCCCCACCCCTTCTATTTATAGGCAAAGGGGGGAGGTTGGGAGAGATATGACTGAAATGTTTTTGTTTCATCCAATATCTCCCCCCATAACCATCAAGATGTGGTTACCTTATTTGGGGGAACCAACCTTGATTTGTTTCCCTATTTTATGGGGATTGTTATGGGTATGACGTGACTTGATCTTGAATATTGAGTTGTCATCTTTGCACTTTCAGATTGCATGGCGACACGACGTTATCTTGTCCGTCGGATCGAGGGATCGTGGTGGATCTACGGTTGTGTAGTCGTCCACGCCACCTCCCCCTGCATCAAGGCGGTTAGGGTTTTTTTTCTTTTTCTTTTCTTTCCTTCCCTTCATGACCGGCCACACCTCCCCATGGGGAGGGGGCATGGTTTTCAAGAAGAGGGGGGCCGATGGGCCCCCTTTTTGGGTTCGGGTTGCGGGTCCGGTGGGACCCGTTTGCTTTGAGTCATGCCCTTTTTATGTACGGGCCATTGTGCGCGAACTGAGTTCGCATGCGGGCCGTTGTGTGCGGGCCGAGTTCATATGCGGGCCGTTGTGTGTGGGCCGAGTTCGCAGGTGGGCCATTGTGTGTGGGCCTGGTTTCGCATGCGGGCCGTTGTGTGTGGGCCATGTTTGCATGCGGGCCGTTGCGTGCGGGCCAGGTTTCGCATGCAGGTTGTTGTGTGTGTGCCATATTTGCATGCGGGCCGTTGCGTGCGGGCCAATTTCATGTGTGCGGGTCGATTTCTTGTGTGCGGGTCGGGTTCGACCCGTGGGCTAATTTCGGTGCCCACAGTCGGGTTGGGTTCGGGTTGGCCCGCCCAAGTTGCAGCTAGGGGTGGCAATGGGTCGTGTCGTGTCGGGGTCGTGTCGTATCTAAAACCCCTAGACCCGGATCCGATCCGTTTAACTAATCGTGTCTAGATCCTAAACCCGTACCCGACCCGCTAATAAACTGGTAGACACGATAAGACCCGGCAAGACCCATTTACCACCCAGATCTATTCAGTTGACCCGATCCAACCCAATCCGACTCGACCGACCTGACCCGAAAGACCCGCTGGTATTATATATTATAGTATTGGATTGCTGGTAGACCCAACACGACCCGTTGAATACTAAACGGGTCTTCCCGGGTCTACCGTGTCCAGACCTAAACCCGGACCCGACCCGTTTATTAAACCGGTCTATCGTGTCGACCCGTTTACGACCCGAACCCGTTTAGCCCTGACCCAGACCCGCTAACTTCGTGTCGGGTCCGAAATTGCCAGCCCTAGTTGCAGCCCTACCAGTGCCTTCAAGTACCAGCCAACAGCATGGGGTTTATTTAAAAGTGGGGTGTATTCAAGAGTGCATATAATTGGGGTATATTTAAGGGGGTATGTGTTTGATTGGGGTATAATCAAGTTGGAGCGGGCCATTTAACTGGGGTGTATTGATGGTGGGGTGTAAGGGGTAAGGGTATTTTTGGGACAGGAATGGGGTATGAAAAAAAAAAATGGGGTGTGTTCAAGTTTGTTGGAAATGGGGGCTAATTACAGATTTTTGGGGTATGAATAAAATTCCCCTTAATTTATTTGTTCGGATGCTCCGAAGGATCTCTGTAGTATGTGGAGCTGTTCGAAGGTCCCGAGCAAACAAACCCATGTGGAACTTCAGAGCACCGAACGGTGCTAGTTGGAGCACCCTCAATTTGCTCGGATAGCCACATCCTCCTTCAGAGCTCTCTTCGGAGGCCGTTGGAGATGCTCTTATATCGACCCACATAATCATGGGAGGCCTTCAAGATGATGAGAATCATAGATGCATATGCATGGGAATTGGGTTCTCCAGTTAACCCAATTTCCTTTCAGCTGCATTTGGAAATTGGCCTAAAAATTGTAGGAGTATGGGTTTCCTTGATGGGTTTTAGGTTTTCAAGATGGGATGGGCAAATTCAAAGGGGTTCTTTTTGCCTAGAGGGAACATCTTAATGGTGCACCCTCTGTTTTCTTGTCAGAAAACAGTGATGGAGCTTGAAGCAAGAGAATAGATGGAACCTAGAGAGAGAAGGAGGGGAGGAGGAAGAGGAAGAGGAGATACCCAGGGTTCAGATTGCCTTAGAGAAATCCCCCCACAGCAAAGCCAAGTCATCAGATGTCCACGAGCCAAAGGTCAGGGCCCACCTGAGCACCATCCTGAGTGCAAGGAACGCAGGCAGATCTGGATGCTCCATTCTTGACACAGCTATTGAAATCTCGGCCGATACAGGTACAGTTTTGCCCGATTTGAGACCGGTACTTAAACCGAATCCGATACCCGTATCGGCCAGTTCAAGCCGGTACCAATCGATACGGCCGATATGGACCGGTACCGATAGGTTAATTTTTTTTTTTTTTGGGTTTTCCTCAACCAGTATCGGTCTATCGGCCGGTACCGGTACGTACCGTCCGGTACATACCGGTTTGAGGCCAACCGATACCGCGATTTTGAATCTTGCCGCGAGCTTGTCTCCAATACTCGGCGGCCACTTCTACCCCGTCAGCCTCGGCCACAAAGACGCCCGCTCATCCACCGTCGATAGTCCGAGGGATGGTCGCTCTCGCCGATGACCACACTGTCAGATTCTCCATTGCAAGGAGTTCGCCGCCTTCCTTCTCAATGATTCGAGATAGAACGACTCGCACGGGTACCGGACAATCTAGATCTCCAGGCACTGGGCCACTGGGTACCCATCGTCGAAGATCGCCGGCTTTTCCACAAAGGCACCGAATCTAGAGGCACAGTACATGCGGTATCTCTGTTGAGATTTCAGTTCAGGGACATAATTGGAATTATCAATGCAGAGGTGACGATAGGATACGGGGTATAGGCGGGGTATAGGCTGGCGCCCTATTTCAACGAAATGGGCAGCCGATCATTTGATGACCCTAGGGGTCTTAGAATGTGCTGATTTTTTGTGAGCATAAGTACCTTATCTTATATAGAACACCAACAAAAATCAGCACATTCTAAAACTTTTAGGGGCATCAAATGTTATATTTCAGATTAACGGTTACAACGGACATTCGATAAAACTTCTAACATTTGATACCCCTGGGAGTTTTAGAATGTGCTCATTTTTTGTGGATGTTCTATCTAAGATAAGGTGTTTATGCTCACAAAAAATCAACACATTCTAAAACTCCTAAGGGCTTCAATTGTTGCCCATTTCGTCGAAATAGACTGGCAGCTCATTTCTCATTTCTTGATTCCTCTCTCTCGTTATATATATATATATATATATATATATATATATATATATATATATATATATATATATATATATATATATATATATATATATATATATATATATATATATATATATATATATATAGAGAGAGAGAGAGAGAGAGAGGAATGGGATGCTGCCTATCAAAGCAGCATTTTTTGCTGCTTTGAGACATTGTTTGACCATCCTAGAAGTTTTGGAATTTGATGAAATTTGGTGAGGGTGTTGTCTAGGGTAGGATGATCATCCTCACAAATTTTCATCAAATTCTAAAACTTCTAGGGGGTTCAAATGGTTGAAGCAAAATCAGTCGTCTGCAGTCGCCGTTAAAATCTGCAGCATTTTGCTTCGACCATTTGACCCTCTTAGAAGTTTTGGAATTTGATGAAAATTTGTGAGGATGATCATCTTACCCTAGACAACACCCTCACCAAATTTCATCAAATTCCAAAACTTCTAGGATGGTCAAACAATGTCTCAAAGCAGCAAAAACGCTGCTTTGATAGGCAGCATCCCATTCCTCATATAGAGGAATGGGATGCTGCCTATCAAAGCAGCATTTTTTGCTACTTTGAGACATTGTTTGACCATCCTAGAAGTTTTGGAATTTGATGAAAATTTGTGAGGATGATCATCTTACCCTAGACAACACCCTCACCAAATTTCATCAAATTCCAAAACTTCTAGGATGGTCAAACAATGTCTCAAAGCAGCAAAAAAGCTGCTTTGATAGGCAGCATCCCATTCCTCATATATATATATATATATATATATATATATATATATATATATATATATATATATATATATATATATATATATATATATATATTGGTAACCATTTATCCAAAATCTTCCAAGATAATGGAAGATTTGTGACCCTAGTGGCCTGGGAATTTCCTGACACTACAAGAGCTTGTTTGGTTGATGTGTTCTTCATGGCCTATGTTTTTGGAAAAAGACGTGCAGACAAGTTAGAGTTGTTTGGTTAATGGGGTGTGACATGTGCAAACATGAGAAATACTATTCAGCCCGAAGGTTTGTCCCGAATTCGCCGGCCCAAAAGACGTGGCAGCGCGCAACTGGTGCTGTTAAAGATTATAAAATCACTAGTGGGTTTCAGCCACCAGTTGCACGCTGCCACATCTTTCAGGCCGGCGGATTCGGGACAAACCTTCAGGCTGAATAGCATTTCTCGTGCAAACAGATACACACTACACCAAATTTGTACAGTTTTTGCATATAAATCCATGCAAATAAAGTTTCAACAAACCACATGAAACTTTAATTGCATAGGTCACATGTGCAAACAGATGCACGCACGGCATTAGCACAGCATCCAAACGTGCCCTAACGACAAATGGGCTGTCTTTGATGGTGAGAACTGAAGGTAGAAGACAGTCAGCACCAATGACCAATAGCAGGTAACAAAAGGACTTTGTATACTGCTTTCATTCAATCCTTCAGGACAGATCAGTTGTTCTCTTCTCATCTTTGAAATATGTATTGAGTTGTTTTGTGCGATAAGATTAAGTTTTTTGCTTATCGTATGGATTGTCGCTATAATGAAAGTCCAAGAATGTTGCACATTATTAATGACCCCTCTCTTTAGTGTTTATAGAGTATAATGGTGAAAGACACCTCTCATTAGTGTTACACAGACTGCTCTTAGCCAAATAGTTGCATTTTTTTTGTTTTTTGCATTTTTTTTCAGAACAGAGCCCTATACTGGATGTTCTTATATAATTTAATTTTATCAAGCATCACCAAAGTAAAGTTGTATAGAACATAAGATCCAATGTTTTCAACAATGGAGAATGTAATTTATGGACAGAAAAGAACCGATGAAGTATTGAAATTAAAGCAAACAATGTGGAGGTTGTGTCTAGCATGGTAACAGATCTGCATCTTGGGATTTTCTTGAAAATCGCAAGAGAATTAACTATTTTGAATATTATCAGCTTTTATGTTAGAAGTTTTTCCAATAGAATCGTAGATGCTGCGAAACAGATGTGCGAAGATGAAGTGATAAAAGTTGATAAGCAATCTAAACATCACATATTTCACCATCCCTTGATGATGTATGAACATCAACATAATTTATTGACTATACTAAACATGTTTGTAGTAGTATAAATTTCTTAATTGTTGTGGGAAAAAAATGTACATCAAAATTTTCATGGTTTTAACCGTTGATGTCCAATCTTGGAAAATGTTTGAGATTTTCCAGAAAGGAAAAAAAAACTAGCGAACCGCTACCATGGTGGCACAGGAAATTGCTGCCATATCAAGGAATGAGCTGACCTTAATGGCAGAAATTAAGGTACATCGGCCGTTTTCTTCTTATCTTCATACTAGTGCTTCTCATGAACCTTAAAACCAAGACTGAGTCTTATATACATAGCGGATAACAGCAACAAATGACTACATCAAGTGGGATAATTGGTAATTAGAGCAAAATAGGGAATGACACCCTTTATTTCAGCACTGCATTGCCGTAAGACTAAAACAAGTGAAATAAGCATAGACTTGTACAATTTCTAAGAAAAAAAAAACATAGACTCGTGCAAACATAGGAAATACATTCACATATAGGAAAGATGGTCATTCACAGCAAAGAAACTGGTACAACATCCAGGCATACCTTCATTACTTGTGTGCAACATCTTCTAGGATTCCTCACGTTAATGATCTAAAGAGCAATTTCAGAAACAGTCTCATATCCACCCGTCTTTCTAAATCTCGGAGGAATGATGCAACCACCACCAAACCGCTGCTGCACGTAAACGATAACTGCAAGTAGCATTCCTCCACAAGGAACAATGATATCCCATGCAGGGGAGTAAAAATCCCTGTCCGGGCTCGCATAAATGTACGATGAACGGATATAGGTGTAATTGTGGCTAGCCCTATAAGCATCGTACAGATGAGGCATCGCCCGAACAACAGTGGTTCCAATGTAGAAGGAAGGGGCAAGAGCCTTATCTTTTGAATTCCAGAATATGTTGAGAATAATCTGAGGGAGCAGAAAAACATCGAGTATCAAGCCAGCGCAAGATATCAGCTCCTCCCAGAGAGCACGATAGCCGGTTAACCAAGCAATCAGTCCCCCGGCGATATACAGCGGCAAGCACAGCTTGAGAGCCCTCCTCTCAGCAACCCAAAAGCCCTTTTTGCCCTCCGCTGCCGATCTAGAGGACCACACGGTTTGAAGCAAGCGGAACTGCAGCAGGAACGCGACCATCGTCATGACCCTCACCACGACCTCATTCACCTCGAGCCACCCACCGCTCCATAGCAGGACGCTCTGTCGGTTACGGTTTGTGAAGAACAAGGCCTCGAAGTTCAACACCAAAGGGATCATGTGGCCAAGAGTAAGAATAACAAGCATTGTGATCGATACGGAAGGAAGAACATCCTCATGCCTCTTGGCATGGATGAGTTGCAGCCCAATAAAAATGCATGTCAGTGTGAGAGAGATCAAGACCATGGTGATCTCCACATCCATCCTCCAGATCGATTCAATCACTTGCGTTGAGTACATAATATACGGTGAAATCTGCAAAGGCTCAAAGTAAAGTGGGTCCAAATTTGCTCTCGTGCTCCTAATCGTGCCATTGTGATGCTCCCCAACCTCTCGGTTTAAAGGGGCTAGCTGGATATCTATGAGAATCCCGCAGTCCATAGAATTGCCGCTTTTACCTTGTTTATTAAGGAGCGCGGAACTCAAATACCGACACCCAACCATACAGAGAACTCCCGTTGAAGGGTCATATATTCCTTCTGCTGAGATCTCTGGTGGTTCATTTAGATCTGAAGATGCATTAAAGTAAAAAGATCTGATCTTATAACTTACGTTTATAATCGTGTAGTTCATCTCTTCTGCCGAAGCTGGAGCCGGTATTGAGGCAGCTGAAGGCACTGTGAAATAGTTTGCATAGACGGTCTCACCAATAGATAGCAGGGTTGCAGACCCCCACCCACTTCTACCCTTTGCATTTCTCACATTCATTTCAAAACTCATGTCTCTCACGGAATTCCCGTCGGGATACCTTCTTTTACCCGAGGATGGAACGCTGCTCTTTGCGCAAGATTTCCTCACCGCATCCATTTCAGTGTACTTATACTTCAAACCGGGACTAATATCAAAGATGTTTTGCATACTCCGGAACAAAACCGTGCTAAAATATCCAGAATCACTCTTGTCCTTGTTGCTCCAAATCCGCCCGACAGCGGTGCTCCTATTCTTGATCGTCAGGACTGAAGGGAACCACAAGCTAACACGGATCGTGCAATCACCGGTGGGCGCATTCGCCGCGGAATTCTCCGTGCTCAGCACCCGACAAGCCACTAAGCACAGCCGGTTACCTTTTGAATCCCAAAAACCCTCGCCGACCAGCGAATTCTCAGGCACAAAGATGGAATTGTACTTAAAGTCACTGACATTGCGGAAGTCCAAGTACATATGCAATCTTCCATCTTCGGAGCATTGCATCTGGTTAAAAAACATAATCCTCCGGGAAAACCCTAGCTTGTTGGCGAAGGGACCGCAATCCCTGCAATCGCTCCGGTAATCGAATGTAAATGGCCTTCTTAAGTAGTTCGGCAGATAAGAGCAGACGGAGCTAGAATCGAACCCTATCGATTCCTGGTCGTTTTTGAGCTGGGAGCACGACTCCCTCGCTTGGGGTAGCTGTGTGAACAGGTAATTTTTCTGAGCATAGACCAAAACCGAAATGGGATCGAAGTGAATCGAGCCGGCGCCGTCACCGGCGCCGGAGTCCAAGCTCTCGACTGTTCCGTTAGCCAGGCTAGTAGAAAGGGTCGAGGTCGTCGGGTAATCGAGCTTGAAAACAGCAGAGAGAGCGAGAGAGATACCTCCTTCCGAGCTCGCAGATCCGGGGCCAACCATACAGAGCTTGCCGGCGGATTCGGACCAGAACCCAGAAAGGTCAAAATTCACCACCTTCCTCTGCTTGGAAGCCCTGTAGGCCCGAACTTTGCGGTTGCGGCGCCGAGAGCGGCCCATGGTCAGATTCCCGTCGAAGACTATGCCCTCACCGAGCAACGTCAGGGTCCCCTCGACGTGAAGGACGCCGGGGGTTCGGGTCCGCCGGAGGGAACTGGGGCTGAAGTAGAAGGATCTGGGGATGACGAGTCGGGATGAAGCAGCGGGAGAAGAAGGATCGGGGTCTTGACGGAGGATCTTGTCCCCGCCAGAGAAGTAGCCGTTCGAGAGCCGGAAGGAGCTGTAAGAATCCAAGAACAAGCCGCCGGGGATGGATTCGGGGACGGTGGAGTTGCAGTGGTCGGCGTAGGAGATCTTGGCCGGAGAAGAAAGGGCGACGACGGAGGAGAGGATCGCGAGGAAGAGGAGGAGGGCCCATGGGTGATGGAGCTGAGGTGGAGATGCAGAAACCCTAATCCAAATCTTAGGTTTTGGAGAGGGAGGGGGGAGTGGAGTCGCCATTGTTGTGCTACTTCGAGCACTGATTATCTCCTTTATAACTGGGTCTCAAATGGGGAAGAAGAAGAGAGTTGACAATGAGTGGGGATATTGACACACCAAGTATCTCTTTTCACATACCAAATACTCTTCACACACCACCTAATTATAGAAATTTATATATTTGCATACTGTACACCTCTAAATTTTAAGAAATCATGTATTATCCTTCTTTCACAAATCACCCCCCCCCCCCCCCCCCCCCCCACACACACACACACACCTAAATCCTAACATCCTACCTCCTCTATCAACCGCTCCGACGAGATCCTCACCGCTCTCCGCCACTCCCCGAGCTTATCTTCTTCCATAGCTCTCCTGCCCAGGCACCATAGGTTCTCCCCCGGTCAATTTTTTCTCTGTCGACAGCCATCTACAAGGCATCCAAACTTGATGTTTGGCCGACCAGAGCCGAACAAAATACACTACGTTCAGCCGAACATGGTACAATACGTTCGGCCATCCAAACATGGTACCATATGTTCAATTGTGGTCAGCCGAACGTACTATACAATATTCGGCTCTAGCCGGCCGAACATATTGTACGTTGTTCGGCTTTGGTCGGTCAAACATGTCTCGAACCAAAAAAAAAAATTATTTTGATCATTTTACTTGTGGCTAATTTTGTAATAAATTTTTTTTTTCAAGCAGTGTTTGGAGAGCAAATGATGGTGTGCCAATAGCCGCTCTCGTGGAAAATTGTACAACGAGAAGAGATTGCCCTTTATTTTAGACACTATTACATAAATGACCCAACATACAGGTAATTAGGAAAACTATTTACATATATATATATATATATATATATATATATATATATATATATATATATATATATATATATATATATATATATATATATATATATATATACCTCTATTAATATGTAAATAGAGAATGTTTTTTTTTTTTTTTTGAGATCAGTGGTTGTACCGAAACCTTTCGGCCAATGGACCCACCTCTGGATCGGACTAATCCCTTCGAAAATAAACACATGACACACTTGAAAGTTTTCCTACTCACCTCCCGGATAACTCGTAAGAGAGGAATCAAAAGTGGGCTGTATATAGACATTGTTTCTTGTCAAACTTGAATATACTTAATTTTCTTAGATCAAACCCAATTTTTATTTCAAAAATACTCTTACACCTGAATACACCCCCTTAAACCCGTTGCCCTTCTCAAATACACCACAGTTAAACCCTATGTTTATTTCATTAATAAGTAAAATAACTTCTTCTGAAAATAAATTAGTGCCCGGGTGGGAATTGAACAGCAGATGGTTGAAAAGATTAATGCCACCACCTGCCACCAGCGACCTACTGACCGTCGGCCACCACCATCGCCGGCCACCGCTTCCAGCCGCCACATACCCACAAACGTGGCATCCCCTAGGGTTCATCAAATGGCTCCCAGCTCCGCCAATCAGGAGATGCCAGCTCTCCTCTTCGAATGGAGTCATCAGCAGACTGTCCCTCAGTTTGTCCCTCAGTTTGATTGGTTCTAGTTGCCTCCCCCAACCCATCAAATTATCGAAAGGAACCGTTAGTCTTGACGTTCTTTGGAGGAGACTCAAACGAACTCGAACGTCGGGAGTTGGAGGGTAATGTTGTAATTTGGAAGAAATGAGAGGGTTTCTTTAGGCGTCTAGCAGAGAAAAAAAAATGAACAAGACTGACTCCGTTAGGACGACTTCCGGCCCCCCCGTCTTCGGTCTTTGGCTGTAGTGAAAGTCAACCATGAAACCCGCTAGTGGAGGTCAGTGAAGTTTGGAGCCCACGGCAGGCTTGACTCCACATTTTGGGGAACGGGTCGGATCAGCTGCCCTAAAATGTTTAGCCAAAATCACCCCTAAAATATTCATAGCCCGAAAATTACTTCACATACCTCATAAAAATAAAAATAAAAATGGTTTACTCCTCTTACCCCATTCATACACCCAAATCTTAAAAAGAAAAACTTCAAACTACTCTCACATGCCTCCTTCCACACCGTCGGTGCCACCACCGTCGGAGTCGAGGGGGAGGGCTTGTGGAGCCCGCAACCACCTTTGCTCAGGGAGACTGCACCCCAGCCACCTCCTCCCTACTCCATCTTCCCCACCCCCTTCCCCTCCTCCATTTTCCCCCACCTAGCTTGTGAATCTCGTCGAAGACGGGGAGAATTGCTGGACGGGCCAGGGAGAAGGGTGGAGCCTGGATGAGGAGGAGGGGAGGGGGGTGGATTATGGACACCACTAGAGCCACCGCCGTGTTGTGCAGAATAACCAACGACCAAGGAGAGTTACAAGTCATGCCATTATAAATTAACGTGATTCACCCATTGGCAGCGGGTTACACAACAGATATCAATTTTTCGGTGATCGTACACCATGCTCAGACGCTCTGATCGGTAAGTCTTCGTCACGCCTCTGCGCTCTGGTTCAATGCCCGGCTGCTGCAACACAACAGCCAGTGCCCAAACAGTCGCTCGTCAGCAATGCTTCCGCACTCGTCTTTATCGAGGTGCCCCCCCTCGATCTGACACCTGCGCAAAACAGTACGTCCTCGCTTCCACGGACCAGCCCTTAGGGAACTAACATAAGCCCCCAACACGGACATCTTTCACCGCGATCCAACGGTCTCGGTCCAATCCTCAATGTGACTTAACACAAGCCTCCCAACATGAGTACCTTTTGAGAACTGATCCGTCCGTCGGTGTCGTTGAACCGGCCTTCGGGGACTGACACAAGCCCCTGCCCGCAAGGCCTAATCATTGTGGGTGCAAAAATTGTACCGGACCAGATCAGAGCAGCATGGGCCCGCGCAACGGCCCAAATGGGTAAGCCCGCCTGGGCTCACATGGGCCCACTCTACGAGGCTCGCAGATCAAGCCCTACCCCTTATTGGGCCCGAACAACGGCCCAATAAGGGCCCAGCAAGGAGGCCCAGAACCAGTGCCACATCATCAGCGCCACGTCATCACTGCCATATCGGACACGTGCCTACGCTATAAAAGGACCCCCAAGGCATCCAGGAAGGGGGTTGGCCATTCAATCAGAGGAGGAGGATCCCAGAGCAAGTGCTAGAGCTCAATTCTCCCCTTCTTGTTCTCTTCTAATTGCTCCGTGCAAACATATTGTAAGAAGCTTCTCTTGGCCTGTCAAGAGAACGCTCACCCCTTATTGACTTGAATTATAGTGAAGATCAGGTGGCACCTCTCGCCCGGAGACGTAGGTCGTAAAACCGAACTTCGACAACAAATCCTTGCGTCATCATTCTTTACTCTCTCTATCTATTCTCCCATCTCTCTAACTCTACAAATCGTCCACATTCAATCAAGGCTGTGGGGTGGGGTTCCCGATCAAGGCGGCTCGGAAATTTTCCCCCACAATCTTTGGCGCCGTCTGTGGGATATCGTTAGAGGTCTTACCCACACCTCTACCGACTCTCATTCAACTTGCGGTGACGAGCCACAAGTCCTTATCCAAATCAACATCAACGCCATCATCACGCCGACATCAACACGCTCGATGGTGAAGGCCAGCACTAACCCACCAAAGGCGGGTGCTAAACGAACAAACGATATGCTGATCGAAGAAGAACAAAAAGTCTCGGTTGCAACCAACCGAAGAAATGTTCGGGAACGACTGGGGCCGCAAGGCTGCCTTCCAGAAGGGCACAGCGATCGGCGAGACCCATCATCCCCGAGGCGTCGGTCCGGCAAAGAACCTGTTATTCAAGGAAACAAGCCTCAGGCTATGTACGAGATCTCGGCTGCTGATTTCCAGCTATTGAACCTTCTCAAGAGGAACGCAGCCCTCGAGCAAGAGAGGGATTCCCTAAAGAAGGTAGCTGAAAGAGCGGGGGTTGTGGCCCACAACTCTCCAACTGCTGATGAAGACCAACCAAAGACCTTCGATTCCGCCCCTTCAAGTCGGAAGCTCGAAGGCAATTCGGCTACGCCCTCTTGAGGCTAAAGTCCGATAAAAAGGCTCCTGGCAACCCAGGTCAACCAAAGACCTTCGATTCCGCCCATTCAAGTCGGAAGCTCGAAGGCAATTCGGCTACGCCCTTTCAAGGCTAAAGTCCGACAAAAAGGCTCCTGGCAACCCAGGTCAACCAAAGACCTTCGATTCCGCCCATTCAAGTCGGAAGCTCGAAGGCAATTCGGCTACGCCCTTTCAAGGCAAAAGTCCGACAAAAAGGCTCCTGGCAACCCAGGTCAACCAAAGACCTTCGATTCCGCCCATTCAAGTCGGAAGCTCGAAGGCAATTCGGCTACGCCCTTTCAAGGTTAAAGTCCGACAAAAAGGCTCCTGGCAACCCAGGTCAACCAAAGACCTTCGATTCCGCCCATTCAAGTCGGAAGCTCGAAGGCAATTCGGCTACGCCCTTTCAAGGCAAAAGTCTGATAAAAAGGCTCCTGGCAACCCAGGTCAACCAAAGACCTTCGATTCCGCCCATTCAAGTCGGAAGCTCGAAGGCAATTCGGCTACGCCCTCTCGAGGCTAAAGTCTGATAAAAAGGCTCCTGGCAACCCAGGTCAATCAAAGACCTTCGATTCCGCCCATTCAAGTTGGAAGCTCGAAGGCAATTCGGCTACGCCCTTGCAAGGCGAAAGTCCGATAAAAATGCTCCTGGCAACCCAGGTCAACCAAAGACCTTCGATTCCGCCCATTCAAGTCGGAAGCTCGAAGGCAATTCGGCTACGCCCTTTCAAGGCGAAAGTCAGATAAAAATACTCCAGACAATCCAGGTCAAGCTAAACTATCAACTATACTTATCCGAGGTGACCAATGCCTCGGCACTCTACAAGCCCAAGTCCCAGCCCTTGGCACTCGAAGACAAAGTCCAAGGCGACCAACGCCTCGGCACTCTACAAGCCCAAGGCCCAGCCCTTGGCACTCGAAGACAAAGTCCGAGGCGATCAATGCATCGGCACTCTACAAGCCCAAGGCCCTGCCCTTGGCACTTGAAGACAAAGTCCGAGGCGACCAACGCCTCAGCACTCTACAAGCCCAAGGCCCAGCCCTTGGCACTCGAAGACAAAGTCCGAGGCGATCGATGCCTCGGCACTCTACAAGCCCAAGGCCCAGCCCTTGGCACTCGAAGACAAAGTCCGAGGCGACCAGCGCCTCGGCACTCTACAAGCCCAAGGCCCTGCCCTTGGCACTTGAAGACAAAGTCCGAGGCGACCAACGCCTCGGCACTCTACAAGCCCAAGGCGTAGCCCTTGGCACTCGAAGATAAAGTCCGAGGCGATCAATGCCTCGGCACTCTACAAGCCCAAGGCGTAGCCCTTGGCACTCGAAGATAAAGTCCGAGGCGACCAATGCCTCGGCATTCTACAAGCCCAAGGCGTAGCCCTTGGCACTCGAAGATAAAGTCCGAGGCGATCAATGCCTCGGCACTCTACAAGCCTAAGGCGTAGCCCTTGGCACTCGAAGATAAAGTCCGAGGCGACCAATGCCTCGGCACTCTACAAGCCCTTGGCACTCGAAGATAAAAGTCCGAGGCGACCAATGCCTCGGCACTCTACAAGCCCAAGTCCCAGTCCTTGGCACTTGAAGACAATGTCCGAGGCGACCAATGCCTCGGCACTCTACGAGCCCAAGGCCTAGCCCTTGGCACTCGAAGATAAAAGTCCGAGGCGATCAATGCCTCGGCACTCTACAAGCCCAAGGCCCAGCCCTTGGCACTCGAAGATAAAGTCCGAGGCGACCAATGCCTCAACATTCTACAAGCCCAAGGCGTAGCCCTTGGCACTCGAAGATAAAGTCCGAGGCGATCAATGCCTCGGTACTCTACAAGCCCAAGGCGTAGCCCTTGGCACTCGAAGATAAAGTCCGAGGCGATCAATGCCTCGGTACTCTACAAGCCCAAGGCGTAGCCCTCGGCACTCGAAGATAAAGTCCGAGGCGACCAATGCCTCGGCACTCTACAAGCCCAAGGCCTAGCCCTTGGCACTCGAAGATAAAAGTCCGAGGCGACCAATGCCTCGGCACTCTACAAGCCCAAGTCCCAGTCCTTGGCACTTGAAGATAAAGTCCGAGGCGACCAATGCCTCGGCACTCTACAAGCCCAAGGCCTAGCCCTTGGCACTCGAAGATAAAAGTCCGAGGCGACCAATGCCTCGGCACTCTACAAGCCCAAGTCCCAGTCCTTGGCACTTGAAGACAAAGTCCGAGGCGACCAATGCCTCGGCACTCTACGAGCCCAAGGCCTAGCCCTTGGCACTCGAAGATAAAGTCCGAGGCGACCAATGCCTCGGCACTCTACAAGGCCAAGGCCTAGCCCTTGGCACTCGAAGATAAAAGTCCAAGGCGACCAATGCCTCGGCACTCTACAAGCCCAAGTCCCAGTCCTTGGCACTTGAAGACAAAGTCCGAGGCGACCAATGCCTCAGCACTCTACGAGCCCAAGGCCTAGCCCTTGGCACTCGAAGATAAAAGTCCGAGGCGACCAATGCCTCGGCACTCTACAAGCCCAAGTCCCAGTCCTTGGCACTTGAAGATAAAGTCTGAGGCGACCAATGCCTCGGCACTCTACAAGCCCAAGTCCCAGTCCTTGGCACTTGAAGACAAAGTCCGAGGCGACCAATGCCTCGGCACTCTACGAGCCCAAGGCCCAGTCCTTGGCATTCGAAGACAAAGTCCGAGGCGACCAATGCCTCGGCACTCTACGAGCCCAAGGCCCAGTCCTTGGCATTCGAAGACAAAGTCCGAGGCGACCAACACCTCGGCACTCTATAATCCCAAGGCCCTACCCTTGACACACAAAGATAAAGTCCGAGATGTCGTCGCCGACATATTGGCATTCGATCAAAAGTCCAGGCTTAGTCCTGTCACTCAGGTCCAAGCATTAGATTGTCAATGGCCATCACCTTTTCTCGACGACTAACAGTTCCAAGCCGGTCAGGGGGTGGTTGGTCTGACTCTGTCAGTGCGTGTCTCCACACTGGTGCAGTCGACGGTGGGTAACACAGGATAAAATGGTGCTTCCTTGATCCTGGCCAAGTCAACACCCTCGCGTGACCGTAGTACCTGGTGAATACAGTAACCAGGTACGGTAATACATTGGGTGAAGACCGGCTGGCCATCATGCGGCGTCATCCTAGATTATCTCTATGAAACCCCCTCGAATGTAGCATTGTCCCTCGCCGACATCCTCGCGCACCAGCGTTTTACCGAAAAAGTGTCGGTTTCAAATGGGGCTAAAATTCGAAAAATACACTATTTTCAATACCGACACTTTTTGGCCTCTTCTAGCAGCCCCAATAATGGGGTGTCGACATCAACAAGCAGCCCCCCCTCGGTTTCGCACAAAAATCGAGTGGGGAAAGGGTGACGGCACACCGTCAGTAGCACACCCCTCGGTTTCGTCAAAAAACCGAGAGGGGGTGTGCGTCGGCATCAACAAGCACACCCCTCGGTTTCGTCAGAAAACCGAGAGGGGGTGAGTGTCGGCATCAACAAGCAACCCCCCCTCGGTTTCGCACAAAAACCGAGTGGTGAGGGGGTGACGGCACACCATCAGCACACCCCTCGGTTTCGTCAGAAAACCGAGAGGGGGGGTTTGTCGGCATCAACAAGCAACCCCCCCTCGGTTTCGTCAGAAAACCGAGAGGGGGTGTGTGTCGGCATCAACAAGTAACCCCCCCCTCGGTTTCGCACAAAAACCAAGTGGGGAGGGGGTGACGGCACACCGTCAGCAGCACACCCCTCGGTTTCGTCAGAAAACAGAGAGGGGATGTGTGTCGGCATCAACAAGCAGCCCCCACTCGGTTTCGCACAAAAACCAAGCAAGGGGGGGGATGCGACGGCACACCATCAGCAACCCACCCCTCGGTTTCGACAGAAAACCAAGAGGGGGGGTGTTCGGCATCAATATCAACCCACCTCGTGGTTTCGTCAGAAAACCGAGAGGGAGGGTGCTCGACGTCATCCAAAATCTATTAGTTAACCCGATTCAAGTGTCATCCACACACAATGATCATTCAAAGACGAAGAGCTATCTTCCATTGAGTTGGTTGAATAACATCTCAAATAAAACTATCAAGTTGGTTGTACAAACTTCACAAGCTTGGAAATTCCTCTCTCATCCGGGGGTGGACCCGCGGTAACCACCACGTCATCGTGGAGGCCTGACTGTAGTCCCTAGTGAACACAGTAACTAGGTGCAGTTGGGTGCCGACCAGTGATACGTGAATTATTGCAAGTCAATGCGTCTCAGAGATGCGAGCAAAAAAAAAAAACTGGCCTGCTTGCTTTTTAAGTCACCTTTTTACGAAGATGAATATCGAAAATGTTACACGTTAAAGTGTATGATGCTTCACGTCCACTTTGATCGATTTTTCGGTGCCGACGTGATGGCGCCTTATACGCATCGATCCGGCTTGTGTATGAAAAGTTACGGCTATCCGAAGTTTTGAGGTATTTTTCTTCAAAGACAGACATCGGAAAAGTTGTACGTCAAGGTGAACCATATTTCACGTCAATCTTGATCAGTTTTTCGACGCCGACGCAATGGCGCCTTATACGCATCGATCCGGCTTGTGTATGAAAAGTTACGGCTATCCGAAGTTTTTGAGGTATTTTTCTTCAAAGACAGACATCGGAAAAGTTGTACGTCAAGGTGAACCGTATTTCACGTCAATCTTGATCAGTTTTTCGACGCCGACGCAATGGCGCCTTATACGCATCGGCCCGACGCAACCTCGAGAGGGTCAGACGAACAAAGCGACCCCCCCCTCCAGCGTGCGTCCTCAGCACGTGGCGCGGCCCGAGACATGAAGTAAAGGGAGGGACGAGGAAGCCGACTCTTCCCCCACGCGCTCTCTCATTCGAACCCTCTCTCCCACCGAGGTCTCTCTCTCACCGTGGGCTCTCTCTCGCCTGCTCTTCCTCTCACCAAGGGTGAATGCAAAGAAAGAAAAAGAAGGCGCGGGGGTGCAACCCGCATGGCCAGCACCCGTGCCCACCTCCAACCCGGCCAGAACCCGCGCCCGAAGCCGCTGACCACCGCCTCCGTCCGCGTCCGGAGCCGCACGCCGCTACCACCATCTCCACCTCGGGCACCCCCTTGTACCGGTAGAAGTGGGCGCACACCAGGAAGTACATGAGGTTAAGCACCCCCATCATGGCGATGATGTAGTAGAAGTAGTCCACGCTCCCCTTGTTGATGTCGTTGTTCAGCCACGTGGTGCTCCGCTGCACCACCGCCACCAGCACGCTGCTCAGGTAGCTCGCGCCCGCCAGGCTGCAGTAGAACAGCGACCCCGCCATCGTCTGCATGTGCTCCGGGAACTGCCGGTTGTAGAACTCGCTGCTGCCCTCTCACCGAACGCAGAAAAGGAGAGAGAGAGAGAGAGAGAGAAAAAGGAAAGAGAGAGAGGGGAGGCTGCTCTCACCGAACGGAGAGAGAGAGAGGGACGTCCGCCCTCACGTTTGGAAAGAGAGAGAGAGAAAGGAAAGAAAGAGATAGCAGCGCCAGCTCTCTCACGCGAACCGAAGAGGAGAGAGGCCAGGTCGGGTTAGCTGCGGTCTCACGTGAACGTGAGCCAAAGAGGAAAGAGAGAGAGGAAAGGAAAGAGAGAGAGAGGGGAAAGGAAAGAGATTGAAGGAGGCTGATCTCGGGGGTCCGATTTGCATGCATCCGACGGGGCCCGGACTTGTGCGGAAAAGATTCACCAGATATTCCAGCAATCTGCCGATTCGAGTCACCGTCAGAGAAGGAAAAAGGAAAAAGTTGTTCTTTCACCAAAAGGGTCTCGGCATGCTCTCGGTACCCTCTCGGTAACCACTCGGTATGCTCTCGGTATGCACTCGGTGTCCTCTCGGTACCCACTCGGTCGGAAAACGCACTACCTTTTCGGAAACACCCCCTTGCAAAACCGAGACTTTTTGGCTTGCACCAAAAGGGTCTCGGTAACCACTCGGTATGCTCTCGGTACCCACTCGGTATGCACTCGGTACCCTCTCGGTATCCACTCGGTTGGAAAACGCACTGTTTCTTCGGAAACACCCCCTCGCAAAACCGAGACCTTTTGGCTCGCGCCAAAAAGGGTCTCGACATCGGCGGAAGAAGGCTCTGCTAATACGAACCGCGGCACCGACAACCCTCGCCAACCGCGCCAGGATCCTAAAGCGTTTGCACCTTGGAATCCCAGCCGACCCAGGTGGTCCTGACCCGACTGGGAGGGGGTAACTGTGGGTGCAAAAATTGTACCGGACCAGATCAGAGCAGCATGGGCCCGCGCAACGGCCCAAATGGGTAAGCCCGCCTGGGCTCACATGGGCCCACTCTACGAGGCTCGCAGATCAAGCCCTACCCCTTATTGGGCCCGAACAACGGCCCAATAAGGGCCCAGCAAGGAGGCCCAGAACCAGTGCCACATCATCAGCGCCACGTCATCACTGCCATATCGGACACGTGCCTACGCTATAAAAGGACCCCCAAGGCATCCAGGAAGGGGGTTGGCCATTCAATCAGAGGAGGAGGATCCCAGAGCAAGTGCTAGAGCTCAATTCTCCCCTTCTTGTTCTCTTCTAATTGCTCCGTGCAAACATATTGTAAGAAGCTTCTCTTGGCCTGTCAAGAGAACGCTCACCCCTTATTGACTTGAATTATAGTGAAGATCAGGTGGCACCTCTCGCCCGGAGACGTAGGTCGTAAAACCGAACTTCGACAACAAATCCTTGCGTCATCATTCTTTACTCTCTCTATCTATTCTCCCATCTCTCTAACTCTACAAATCGTCCACATTCAATCAAGGCTGTGGGGTGGGGTTCCCGATCAAGGCGGCTCGGAAATTTTCCCTCACAATCATCGCCAACATCGACCCAAATATCAACCAAACCGTCAGGCGGAGAGCTGCAAGACAGTCTCCTCTCCCCCGACCTCAAGGCTAGATTTCACCCTGGGCACCAGGATTGACACCCAGAGCGCCAATCGGTGTCCCTCCTTGCGATCCCTTCACACTGGGTGCCTAATCTAGCGCCCAGGGCACCAACCTGCCAGCACCGCTCTGGGACCTTCGCTCGATCTCCGGTAGCCGCTCCATGATGCCTGGGGGGGAGACACACCCGCGCCTACCCCTAGATCTCGCACCTCTGGTAGCTCCCCTCTCGTGCCGACCTCTCTTGGGTTCCAAGTCATCATCATTCATGATCATCATATTCCTATCACAAGAGGTGTTGCCTCTTTATAGGAGTGGGATTAGGGACCTGCGGATAAAGATGGGAGTCCCAATCCCTAATGAGATTGACTCCTTATCCAGTCCAACTATCTCCTTTCATCCAAATCCTTCAGCTGACCTTATCCCCTCAACCAACTCTAACGAGATCTCTATCCGATCCATTGCTTCATCCCCAAGCAATTCAGAATAGGTCGAGTAGGGTTTGGGCCAAGCTCATGAGCTGCCAAACCCATCATGCCGTTGCCACAGACACCCTTTGTGACGACCAAGATCCAATAGCCAAGAGCCAAGACTCCTGAGGCTGGGATGTCAAGATGGATGAGGTGATATGAGGTGTACAAGGCCACGAGTTAGCCTCACATCGTCTGGAGAGAAGGAGATCATGAGTTACTTATATAATTTCTCCTTCCAAACATAAAAGATGTATTTTAAAACCGTGAGCCGCTATAGATTTCGTAAGAAGTTGTAGTTAAACGTGCTCGAGCGAGAGTTGTACTAGGATGGGTGACCTCCCTGGGAAGTCCTTGTGCGTGCATGAGTAAAGTGGACAATATCTTGTGTGTTTGGGGCGGATGTTACAAAATGGTATCAAATCCGGTTCTCCTCGGGATGGGGGGGTCTAATCCTACACGTGGACGTGTAGCCCTAAGGGGGGTGGATTGTGACGACCAAAATCCAATAGCCAAGAGCCAAGACTCCTAAGACTGAGATGTCAAGATGGAAGAGGTGAGGTGTACAAGGCCACGAGTTAGCCCCACATCACCTGGAGAGAAGGAGATCCTGAGAAGGAGAACTCTGTAGTTAAGCATGCTTGGGTGAGAGTTGTACTATGATGGGTGACCTCCCTGGGAAGTCCACGTACGTACACGGACAAAGCGAATAATATCTTGTATGTTTGGGGCGGATGTCACACCCTTTCTCATCCTCCTTCCACCTCCATCTTCCCCACCACAATTGTTGCCTTTTTCCTTGTACGTCCTCCTCCATCTTCCGGCGCCCACTGCCACCTTTTTTTCTTCTTCCTCCTCCTCCCCTCTATTGTCGATGCTTGCCGACAAGGTGGGGTATCGGCTGGAGGTGGGGTATAAAATGGAGGTAGGGGCAAGGGCATTTGGATCATCAGGGTAGATGGAAGGGGATGGATCGAAAATCGAATGGGAAACAAAGTATGTGAAGTAATTTTGGGGTATGAAGAAAATTACCCTTATTTTATAATAAGGATTTTTCCAAAATGAGCACCAACTTTGTCATATTGTCCAAACTAAGTCCCCTCCAAAAGTTGTTACTTTTTTAGTTATCATTGCGTGAGAAATCTGCCACACATATATTTTGATTTTTTTGATCAATTTTACCCCTAAAATCCAATATGATCCAATCCCTTATAGCGATAGACTTGCGGCCACAAATCACTACCGTGATCACCACATCAACCACCGTCCACTATCATGATCGCAAACACCACTCCCGTAGGCCACAATCCCTAACACTCCCTGCGGCCACCACCATTAGTGTCTGTTGTCACTACCGGCCACCCCCGCTACCACCGCCACCTTTCAAATTTTTTTTTTTTGTGGGTTTGCAGCTTGTGACGGGTGTAACTTGTTCCGCCATCGTTCAAAAGGAAAAAAAAAGGTTTGCGGCCGCAACAACTTTGTTGCAGCAGGCGCAACTTACCACCATTCAAGAAAAAAAAATTTACAGATTTGCAAGCATCGCAAGATTTTGTGACGCCATTGTTCGTAGGTAGAAAAAGAAAATTACAGATTTGCGGCCATCGCAAGATTTTGTGGCAAGCGCAACTTGTGCCGCCATCATTCAAAAGGAAAAAAAATATACAAGTTTACGACAGTTACAAGATTTTGGTATTGAAGGGGGGAGGAAATGAAGTTGTTGTCTTACCTCAACGAGTATGAAAAGTTCGTGATCAGGATAAACACTCCGAAGCCAGTACCCATGGAGTTCGTTGGATATCATATACGTTTTTTTTTTTTACGAAAGGATCTTAGCTCGTTGAAATATTTGTTTTTCATGAATAATTTGCTCTTAAGATTCTGCCCTCCTTTGTTTTCCCTCCTTTTTCTCCCTGCGGCTAGGGTTTCGTCGCTCCCTCTTGCCCTCCTCGGACGCCAGTGGCAGCTCCGGGGAGGTCGGGACCATGGGATCGGTGCAATCGTGGGGTGGATCTGGCCCTAGTTCGTCCCCTGTGTAGATAGGGGTTCCTCTGGCACTAGATTTTATCTTCATCATGTTGGATTTGCGGCTGCGGCATCTGCTCCGATCAACGACGTACACTCGGCGACGGGGGCGTGATTCTCTATCGGATCTAGCTGGAGCATTAGATCTGACCCCGACCCCCTTTGTTGGCGTCGGTGGATGTCCGGATCGCTTCCCCTGGCCGGTAGCACGGGTCTTGGAGCTGGGGTGGAGGTGGCGATCGTCGGCAGGTGGTGCAAGTTTGCGAATCCTCTTTCCTCGCCGGTTGCCGGTGATGGAGGTGATGACCTGGTAGTGGGTTTATTTCCATTTTGTGTTTGTTTTTTCTTTGTTGTGTGTATGTATTTTTGCTATTGTACTTCGCCCTCTCTGCCGCCGGTAAAGATGTTTCTGACTCTCCGATGGGCGAAGGTTTTCGCTTGCATGCGAGGTGATGTCGCCGAAGGGGCAGATTGGTACCGTCATGGGGCGGTATGAGAGGTGGTCCGAAGGGGGTTAATTGGTTGTGATTGCTCCGCCACCAATAAGTGGTTTGTGGTTGCAGCTGTTGTGCTCCGTTCTTATGGTGCTTCGGCATGTGACGCCTCTCAGAGGT
Organism: Chamaelirium japonicum; assembly: GCA_947650365.1. NCBI lineage: Eukaryota > Viridiplantae > Streptophyta > Magnoliopsida > Liliales > Melanthiaceae > Chamaelirium > Chamaelirium japonicum. Next base: position 47,668,015 of record OX393553.1, on the reverse strand, counting down.
CTGATTGGGACCTCCTCCTAAATCTACCAAAAAAAAAGAATAATTTGCTCTTCGTCTCATCTCATATTCTTTGCTCCCAAGTGAAAAAAACCTATCGGCAACAAACTCTGGGGAAGAGGATCGGCCATGGGGATGTGACTTTGAGGTAGACTGGAGCAGAGTCAGTAGATTCACAGGCCAAACTGCTTTATCTAGTTGTTCGCAGGGGATGGCATGCTGAAATAAATTGGAACTAAAATTAAGGACAAGTTGGTCCTAAAAAGGATGAATTAAAAAGTAATAACTTTCGGAGTGGGCACAGTTTGGACAATACAACAAAGTTGGTGTTCATTTTGGGAAAAACATCTTATAAGGGTTAGCATCCCCTCCGGTCGGTCGCCCCGGTCGGTGGGTTCGGCATGCATCAGAGTCACTTGCAGTCCACTGAAGTACGTTAACTTTCAGGTCGTTCGTCATCGTGCAACTGTGATGCGCTCGGACCCACCGACCGGAGCCAACCGACTGGAGAAGATCTGAACTGCTTTTATAATAAAGTTTGTTCTGGTTGGTGCACTCAGTACAGGCTGAGATCGTTTGGATGCTATGCGATTGACTTAGTAGTCTCAAAGGGTGTTACTATTTGCACCCACAAAATTACTAACACCCCCGATATCAAATGCACACTCCAATCCGATTTTGATTTTAATATTATCCCAATTTTGATAGTGCCTCCCACTGGCGGGTTTACCTCCCCTCTTCCTCTCCTCGCCGCTCCACCCATCCTCGCAGACTTGTCTTCCTCCTCCTCATCTTCCTTCTCCCACTCCGATCGCCCTGTCGAAGCCATCGATCCCATGCAACTCATCGATGACTCCTTCCTTTCCTCCTCCTCCTCCCCCTTCTCTCTTTTTGTCCTCCCCCTCCATTCTCTTCTTCCTCCTTTACACAAATGTGTTGAACTCTTCCAACCAACATGGTGTGGGCCATGTCGGTTGATCCCATCCAACATGGATCATATCATAGAGGTCAACAGCAACCGACAACTATACAAGTTGAGAGCGACCGACACGTCTGTAGAAATGAAAAGGAAGATGAAATGGGAGGGAGGAGGCGACGGTGTGGTCCATACGACTGGTTACTCCAGCGGGGCGATCAGAGAGAGAGAGGGGGGGCTGGGCGAGGAGGAGGAGAATGAGAGGGAAAAGAGAGCAGCGATGGCGGCTGCAGCGAGGAGACAATAGCGGTGAGGTGCATGGGACCGGTGATGGAGGCGATAGTGTGTGTAACAATAATCATTATCATTTTATTTGTCAAAAAAAAAATGATACTTGGGCTCTTGGATCCAATCAGAGCCGCCTGTTTGGGTCCATCGTAACCGCTCATGGCTGAGTACGATTCCGGTCAGATTTATTTCCTTCAAACTTAGGTGTGCAAACAAATAGAAAAGCGTTGGTTTAACTAAAATGTGCAGCTTTATATGCAATCAACATTCAGCCAGACTCTGTATTGCCTCCCTACATCAATTCCTGCCCAAAAAAAAAACTGATTTGCATGTCCAACCCAAAAATTATCCAACCTCCAACAGAACGGATGGTACCATGTATTCAGCCATTTATTGATTGTGGACACCATTTTGGCATTTTAAGCAATAACAAAACAAAAAATGTGTGATAAGTCCCCAGCAAGGTGTCCTTGTTAACGTTAAGGATATGTAGCATTTGATTTTGACGATAGGTCCCTCCAAACGAACTTGTTTGAAGGGCGCGTCCTTCTTTCACGATCTCTATATCCCTAGTTTAATATTTTCTAAAAAAATATTAAATTTATCTATTTGAATTCTTCTTTTTTTTTTTTTTATATCCAGACATGACCATTGAATCACATTCAGTTCCGATCAGATGGTCGTGATTTGATTTGTATCAGAAAATCATAGTCGCCCTTTTTTTTTTTGTTGTTGCTGGACCGGCCATGCGGTCAGAGGATTGTGCGCTAGAGCAATAGCTCAATGAGATCCGAGGATCGAATCGGGGGGAGGCAGTCAGCAGCAGCTGCTATTTATTATTTTCATAATCCCGTGAACATGACATCAACGGCCTGGATTCGCACGTGCAAACAAGACACAACGTCCTTGAGGGAAAGTTCACTCCCTTATGTCCATACTGGGAGTCGAACAGGGAACCTCTCCAACATGGGAGAGCGGAAGTACCACTAGGCCAAGCGCCCATTGGTGTCAACCATACTTTTGTACTGCTTTTTTTTTTGTACAAATCAGATCACAGTCGTCCTTTACATCCAGCCACGATCAGTGAGTCGGTCTCGATCGGAGGGTTACAAAAAATATCAATCATTCATCCTTTAGTACTTTTTTTTTGTACAAATCAAATCTTACATCCAGCCCCAACCGATTACTCCAATCAATCCCGATCGAGCAGTTGTGATACGATTTCTACCAAAAAGTAACAATCCTGGCAAAGTGTAACAAAGGTAAAGAGTAACAATCATATAGCAAAGAGTAACAATTTGATATAATAGCAAACATTAACTATGGATTAATTGCAGCTTGTTATAAATATTATTTACATATGTCTGATCATAATATGGATTTTTTTGTGACTAAAAATGTATCTAATTATGTCAAACAAAGTCGTTTCTTTCACACATAAAGAGTAACAATTTGGTAAAAAATAGCAACTATTTCTTTAGTTGTTAGAATTTTTTTTTTAATGAAAATATACATATTTTTTTTCATATTGTATTGCGATTTTAAATTGATGCTTTGGAGTGGTTTCAATTAGTTTTTGTGCACGAAAGCGTTCAGGTTCATTTGATGGCAGAAAATATAAATTTGATAAATTTCAATTGGACATTGTTATCCTTTTTCTTTTTTGGATCTGCAGGATTTCGAGAGAGACCTAATGCAATACAGAACTTATCGAGAGACTTATTGCAAGTAGGTTCTTCTGTTAGGGACCTATCACTAAGTCATCGTTTAAATAAACAAGGTTCTCACAAATCGGGCTCATTTCATCGCTCAACCTTTGTTGATCGCCAGACCGTCCAAATCCTCTTTTGGTAGAGATCATTTTGCCTATAGTTCCTCTCATCTTACTTAAATTCATGAGAAGGGAAGTAGGCTTGTAAGAAAATCACACACAACTACATCACCTTATAACAAAGATGTAAATATCAAATGTGATATTATAGCAAACAAAAAATAAATATTGTGTTTGCCGCCTTGGCTAATAAGGCTCATGAGCCGGATTGGTTTAATAGCAAATTTTTTCGTGCTTTCAGGCCGGTGGTTGGTGACGATGTCATCATGGATATGCAATGCTTCTTTCGCACTGGCGTCATGCTGGCGGGGTGGAATGATACTACAATAGTTCTCGTACCTAAGTCTGCTAGTGCGGAATGTCCTGTGGATTTTCGACGTATTGGATTGTGCAACCTTCGGTATAAATTCATTTCTAAACTCTTAGCGAATCGGTTGCAGGCATTGATGCATACTATTATCCCCGAAGCAGCATGTATTTATTCCCGGGCGGAGGATTCGGGACAATATCCTACTCGTGCAGAAGTACCTTCACTCTTTACATTAGGCCCCTAAGACATGGGCAGGTATGGCCATCAAGGCGGATCTCAACAAATCTTTCGATTGGGTACAATGGGATGCCTTGGCTGTGCTGCTTAAACGAATGGGCTTCCACCCGATTTGGCGTGCATGGATTATGCAGTGTGTTACTACTACGACTATTCGGCTTCTTGTGAACGGGGAAGAGACGGCTGGGTTTAAGCCAAGCTGTGGGTTACGTCAATGGGATCCGTTATCTCCGTACCTATTTCTCATCGTGTCACAAGTCTTCCATTGGGAACTGGAGCGAAGTATTGGGACCAGAGATATTGATGGTTTTTCTACTAACCATGATTCTACTCGGGTGACCTTCCTCGAATACGATGATGACTTCATTTTCTTGACTCGGGATTCGTTGCTCGATGCTTGGGGACTCCGAGCTGTGTTTAATCGGGTGGGACGAAGTACGGGATTGGAGATCAGTCCGCTGAAGTCGAGTCTCAAGTTTTCTAAATGTGTCTCCGTTGTCTCGTAGGAGCATCGTTCGATCCTTGAGTATCGAGGAGCCATCAGATCCTTGGTTGCGCCTCGGCGTCCCGATCGATGGATGTAGAGCTCCATCAGATCAGTTTCAATTTGTGGTACGTATGGGTGTTGCCCTTGGTGTAGCGATCCTGCTGAAGACCTTGAGCATCTTTTTTGGGAGCGCCCTAAGGCGGCCTCTTTTTGGCGTTGCCTCCTCTCCTACACCGGTCTCGATGTTTACCAGTTGGACCTTTTCCATTAGGGGCTTGGACGGCCCAAAGAGGTGCCTACCCTCGGCCTGAGGAACTTACGGCTGTTGGCCATGTGGCAACTCTGGAAGGCTAGGTGTACAAAATTGTTTGGACACCACGATGGTCCAGTACTAGATCTTGTTTGACGAAGCATTGCTTATTATTCCCAGTTTCTAAGAGGCTTGTAGGCTGATCCATGGTTGACGTTACGGCCCTCGGATGTGCAACATTATGTTTGGGTCGATGCCTCTTTCTCCTCTCCGGATGAGATTATGGGTGGCAATGGGTCGGGTCGGGTTGAGACATACGTTTAAGGGCAAAACACCCAACCCGAACTCGACCCGTTTAATAAACGGGTCAAAAACTTAAACCCAAACCCAGCCCGCCTAATAAACGGGTTGACCCGACCTGACCCGTTTACTAAATAGGTCGGGTCATGTCAGGTCGGGTTGGGTTGGGTCAACAGAACCCATGTAAACCTGTCGGGTTGGGTCAAGACGGGTCGGATTGGGCCAGGTTGGGTCGGGTCGACCCGTTTATGACCAGTACCCGACCATTAAATAAACGGGACAATCGGGTCGACCCGTTTATGACCCGAACCCGTTTAGGCCAACCCCAAACCCGCAAACTTCGGGTCGGGTCAAGGATTGCCACCCCTAGCTAAGAATGTTCGCGATGCTCTGGTCCTTGGCAGGGGTCGCACTGCGGAGGTATCCCATCTCTATTTATCTTGTGAGCAGAAATGCACCGGTTTCCTGGCATCTCTGTGGGATGGATTCTCCGGACTGCAAACTCTGCGGCTCATTGGCTTGCTTCAGAAGCTCGGCTATGTGGTTTGGAAGGATACTCGTCCTCCAATTCCCCTTTGTTTCTTCAGGCCCTTGTTAGAGAGGATATCCAGGTCATTGCGATCGCTGTGTCCTCGGCCTTGTCGATCCCTTGGATGTCAGTAATTCTCAGCTTAGTTAGCTCCTGAAAAGAGGATATCCAGGTCTTTTTTTCTTGAATATGATTCAGGTGGTTCGGGACGACGATGGCCGGTTCTTAAGCTGATCGGAGCGGTGTGGCCTTCTTCTCCACCGGTGGTGGTGGTGGTGGATCCGGATAGTGATCCATTTTTTGGTTTTTTTTTTTTTTTTTTATGCTTCTGTTTTGAGCGCTTGTTTACTCTCACCGGAGTGGCAGCTATGTGTTTGCACCGGTGTGGCGGATCTGCTCTTCGCATGAGTGGCGTCTCAGTCCATCGGGGCTTTGTTGTCAGTTACACCTAGATGTGGCGTCTCCTTGGGGCTCTATCCCCTTTGCTCCCACAGTGGCGGTTCTTTATTGCACCGGCATGTGGCGCCTCCGAGAGTCCGTTGGTGACTCTCCCATCTTGACGACAGGTTGTAATCATCAGTTCTAGTACCAAAAAAAAAAACTAAGATAGGAAGAGAATTTAGTGGAGAGTTCATCTTTACATCTTTAACAAAATTCTCTCTTGAAAGTTGAAACAACTCAGTGAACTACTTTCATTTGTCACATATTATAGTTTACATTAAGACATAATTTTATCAATTATGGAACAGGATATATGGCAGATATGCCAAGGAGGACAAGATGATAGTTATAAAGTTTAGGGAAATTATAAAAAACTCCCCAGAACTATGTACCTCATTTCCTATGGGTCTTTCAACTCTTTTATTGAACAATTGGAACCCTGAACTATGCTCCGTCTGCATTTAACCCCCTCGATCAACATTTTATCCAGAAAATACCCTTGTCCTACTAAGCATAAGTTATATATTTCAAAAATCATTTGGGTCTTATTGGAAATTGATGAGGGTATATTTGGGATAAAAAAAAAAGTAGACAAAGGGGACCCAAATGATTTTTGAAATATTTTAACTTATTTCCTCAATCCCGACCATTGGATCGGCCGGTCCAATAGTTGGGATAAATAAAGTAGACAAAGGTAAATATATATATATATATATATATATATATATATATATATATATATATATATATATATATATATATATATATATATATATATATATATATATATATATATATATATCATATTTCTTGGTAACTATTTATCCAAAATCTTCCAAGATAATGGGAGATTTGCAACCCTAGTGACGTGCAAATAAAGTTTCAACCAACCTCATGAAACTTTAATTGATTAGGTCACATGTGCAAACAGATGCACGCACAGTATTTGCACAGCATCCAAACATGCCCTAAGAACAAATGAGCTGTCTTTGATGGTGAGAACAAAAGGTAGAAGATAGGCAGCATCAATGGCCAATAGCAGGTAACATAAGGACTTTGTATAGTGCTTTCGTCCAATCCTTCAGGACAAATCAGTTGTTGTCTTTTCATCTTTGAAGTATGTATTGAGTTGTTTTGTTTTCGTATGGATTGTCAAATGTGGATGTTAACGGATAGTCCCACATCGGTGAGGGAGGCACCCATCACCCGCTGTGGACCTCCCCTTACGACCCCCGGGTTTTGGGGTGTGAGGGTATCTAACAGTGGTTTTCTGCCAAAATCTGTTCTAGTACCCCCGGCCTTGAAGTTTTCCACACACTCACACGCACACGCGAGAGCACACAAGAAACGAAAAGAAAAGAGAAAAAAAAAAAAATTGTGCTATAATGAAAGTCCAAGAATGTTGCACATTATTAATGACACCTCTCTTGTGTTTTTTTTTGAGAAATCCCACTCAGAGAATGGTGAAAGACAGCTCTCATTAGTGTTACACAGACTGCTCTTAGCCAAATAGTTGCATTTTTTTTTTTTGCATTTTTTTTAGAACAGAGCCCTATACTGGATGTTCTTATATAATTTTGTTTTATCAAGCATCACCAAAGAAAAGTGGTATAGAACATAAGATCCAATGTTTTCAACAATGGAGCATGTTGTTACTTATGGACAGAAAAGAACCGATGAAGTATTGAAATTAAAGCAAACAATGTGGAGGTTGTGTCCAGCATGGTAACAGATCTGGATCTTGGAATTTTCTTGCAAATCACGAGAGAATCTAACAATTTTGAATATTATCAGCTTTTATGTGAGAAGTTTTTCCAATAGAATCGTCGATGCTGCGATACAGATGTGTGAAGATGAAGTGATAAAGTTGACAAGCAATTTAAAAATCACATATGTCACCATCACTTTATGACGTATGAACATCAACATAATGTATTGACTATACTAAACATATTTGTAGTAAAGCAGTAGTATAAATTTTTTATATGTTGTGAGAAAAAATGTACATAAATTTTTTTGCGGTTTTAACCATTGATGTCCAATCTTGGCAACTGTTGGGAGATAACCTAGAAAAGAAAAAAAAAATTGTTGCCATATTAAGGAATGGGCTGACCGTGATGTCCAATCTTGGCAACAAATGACTACATCAAGTGGGATAATTGGTAATTAGAGCAAAATAATGAATGACACCTTTTATTTCAGCACTTCATTGCCGTAAGACTAAAACAAGTGAAATAAGCAGACTTGTACAATTTCTCACAAAAAAAAAAACATAGACTTGTACAATTTCTTAAAAACTAAAAGTATAGACTTGAATAAACATTGGAAATACATTCAGATATAGGAAAGATGGTCATTCACAGCAAAGAAACAGGTACAACATCCAGGCATACCTTCATTAATTGAGCACAACATCTTATAGGATTCCTCTCGATGAGCTAAAGAGCAATGTCAGAAACAGTCTCATATCCACCCGGCTTTCTAAATCTCGGAGGAAGGACGCACCCACCACCAAACCGCTGCTGCACGTAAACGACAACTACAAGTAGCATTCCTCCACAAGGAACAACGATATCCCACGCAGAAGAGTAAAAATTCCTGTCTGGGATCGCATAAATGTATGATGAACTCATATAGGCGTAATTGTGGCTAGCCCTATAAGCATTGTACAAATGAGGCATCGCCCGAACAACAGTGGTTCCAATGTAGAAGGAAGGAGCAAGAGCCTTATCTTTCGATTTCCAAAATATGTTGAGAATAATTTGAGGGAACAGAAAACCATCGAGTATCAAGCCAGCGCAAGATATCAGCTCCTCCCAGGGAGCACGATAGTCGGTTAACCAAGCAATCAGTCCCCCGGCGATATACAGCGGCAAGCACAGCTTGAGAGCCCTTCTCTCAGCAACCCAAAAGCCCTTTTTGCCCTCCGCTGCCGATCTAGAGGACCATGTGGTTTGAAGCAAGCGGAGCTGCAAAAGGAACGCGACCATCGTCATGGCCCTCACCACGAACTCATTCACCTCAAGCCACCCACCGTGCCATAGCAGGACGCTCCGTTGGTTGCGGATCGTGAAGAACAAGGCCTCGAAGTTCAACACCAAAGGGATCATGCGGCCAAGAGTAAGAATAACAAGCATCGTGATCGATACAGAAGGAAGAACATCCTCGTGTTTCTTGGAGTGGATGAGTTGCAGCCCAATAAAAATGCATGTCAGTGTGAGAGAGATCAGGACCATGGTGATCTCCACATCCATCCTCCAGATCGATTCAACCGCTTGTGTTGCGTACATAAAATACGATGAAATCTGCAAAGGCTCAAAGTAAAGTGGGTCCAACTTTGCTCTCGCGCTCATAATCGTGCCGGTGTGATGCTCTCCAGCTTCTGGGTTTAAAGGCGCTAGCTGGATATTTATGAGAATACCGCAGTCTGTAGAATTGCTGCTTGTCACTTGCTTAGTAAGGAGAGAGGAACTCAAATACCGACACCCAACCATACAGAGAACTCCCGTCGAAGGGTCATATATTCCTTCTGCGGAGATATCTGGCGGTTCACCTACATCTAAAGATTCATTCATGGCGATATATCTGATCTTATAACTTACGTTTAGAATCGTGTGGTTCATCTCTTCCGACGTAGGTGGAGCCGGTATTGAGGCAGCTGAAGGCACTGTGAAATAGTTTGCATAGACGGTTTCACCAATAGATAGCAGGGTTGCAGACGCCCACCCGCTATTACCCTTCGCATTTCCCACATTCACATCAAAACTCATGTCTCTCACGGAATTTCCATCAGGATACCTTCTTTTCCCTGAGTATGGAACGCTGCTCTTTCCGCAAGATTTCCTCACCGCATCCATTTCAGTGTACTTGTACTTCAAACCGGTACTAATATCAAAGTTGCTTTGCTTACTCCGGAACGAAACGGTTCTAAAATACCCAGAATCATTCTTGTTCCTGTTGCTCCAAATCCGCCCGACAGCGGTGCTCCTATTCTTGATCGTCAGGACTGAAGGGAACCACAAGCTAACACCGACCGTGCAATCACCGGTGGACGCAGAATTCTCCGTGCTCAGCACCCGACAAGCCACTAAGCACAGCCGGTTACCTTTTGGATCCCAAAAACCCTCGCCGACCAGCGAATCCTCAGGCACTAAGACGGAATTGTACTCAAAGTAACTGACATTGGGGAAACCCATGTACAGACGCAATCTTCCATCTTCTGAACATTCCAACTGGTTCAAAGAGAGAAGCCTCGGGGAAAACCCTAGCTTCTTGGCGAAAGGGCCGCAATCCATGCCGGAGCAATCGCTCCCGTAATCTAATATAAACTGCCCTCCTGAGTAGACTGAGTTGTCCCGCAGATAAGAGCAGGCGGAACTAGAATCGAACCCTATCGATTCTTGGTCGATTTTGAGATGGGAGCACGACTCCTTCGCTTGGGGTAGCTGTGTGAACAGGTAATTTCTCTGAGCATAGACTAATACGGAAATGGGATCGAAGTCAATCGAGCCGCCGCCGTCGCCGGAGTCCAAGCTCTCGACTGTTCCGTTAGCCAGGATAGTAGAAAGGGTCGAGGTCTTCGGGTAATCGAGCTTGAAAACAGCAGAGAGAGCGAGAGAGATACCTTCTGTCGAGGGAGCAAATCCGGGGCCAACCATACAGAGCTTGCCGGCGGATTCGGACCAGAACCCAGAAAGTTGAAAATACACCGTCTTCCTCTGTTCGGAAACACTGTAGGCACGATCTGGGCGGAGCTGGGAGCGGCCCATGCTCCGATTCCCGTCGGTGATGACGTGTGTGCCCTCACCGTAGAACATCAGGGTCCCCTTGACGCGAAGGATGCCGGGGGTTCGGGTCCACCGGAGGTATCCGGGGCTGAAGTAGAAGGATCGTGGGATGAGAATTCCGGATGAAGCATCGGAAGAAGGAGGATCGGGGTCTTGACGGAGGATCTTGTCCCCGCCAGAGAAGTAACCCTTCGTGAGCCGGAAGGAGCTGGAAGAGTTCATGAACAAACCGCCGGGGATGGATTCGGGGACGGTGGAGTTGCAGTGGTCGGCGTAGGAGATCTTGGCCGGAGAAGAAAGGGAGACGGCGGAGGAGAGGATTGCGAGGAAGAGGAGGAGGGCCCATGGGTGATGAATCTGAGGCGGAGATGCAGAAACCCTAACCCTAATCTTAGGTTCCGGAGAGGGAGGGGGGAGTGGAGAGGCCATTGTTGTGCTTGAAGAGCACTGATTTTCTCCTTTCATAAACAGGTCTGAATGGAGAGGAAGGGAGTGGAAAATTGTTCGAATGAGAAGAGATTGCCGTTTATTTTACAAACTATTACAGAAATGCCCCAACATACGATGGTAATTAGGAAAAGGATATATAGAGGGCCCCTCTAGTCCACGCCTTTGATGCGATCAGAGCACCATGGGCCGCCCAATTTAATTTGTATGGTTGTGATGCATTGTTTGTTCGGTGCATGCATCAATCTATACATATGTTTACTCTCTAACACAATACGTTGTGGCGCTCTAATGCATATGTTGCACTGCTTCCAGTGCATAGGGATGGCAACGGTGCGGTTTTGGACAAAACCGAAACCTCACCGCACCGCGACGGTGTACCATATGTAAAACCGAAAAAGCACCATACGGTACGGTGCACCGCGGTTTAACATTATAATGGTCTAAACGGTGCGCTTTTTTACGATTTTGGGTTAAACCGAAACCGCACCGCAACACCGAAACCGCAACGGTTTTATATTTTGGCAAACCAAAACCGCACCATGCGGTGCGATTTTTCGCATTTCACGGTTTTAAACCGCACCGTTGCCATCCCTACCAGTGCATATGTTACCCTACACAGAGCATAGCAAACATCATATGTTGATGTGCTCCGTGAAGGGGATTGCAGCACATATGTTTCTGGTCTGGGTCGCAGGAACTAGATCGCACCAAAGGTGAGCACTCGAGGGTTTCTCTCTCTCTCTATCTCTCTCTCTCTCTCTCTCTCTCTATATATATATATATATATATATATATATATATATATATATATATATATATATATGAGTAGTGATACATTGCGGCGGGGGTTAGTGTGCGGCTTTCGTGCGGCCGGCCGGGAGGCGTACGAGCCGTCCAATCAACCGATCCAACGATCGGGATTCACCCCCCCACCGACCGCAGCTGTTACTGTGGCGGGTACAGTAACAGCGATTTCGGTGCGGGGTTAAACCCCGACCGTCCGATCGGCGTGAATCGAACGACCCAAATTCTTTCCGTCAGGGTTTGGTGGTCCGGATGAATCCCGGTCGTCCAATCGGGTTGAATCGAACGGCCCAAATCCTATCCATCCGGTTAAAAATTGTAGCCGTTCGAACGAATGATCAAACGGATGAGATCTCGTGGGAAACAATCGAATAGGACAAAAAATAATGATTATAATCATTATTTTTTATCCTATTCGATTGTTTCCCACGGGATCTCATCCGTTCGATCATTCAATCGAACGGATGTAATTTTTAACCGGGCGGATAGGATTTGGGCCGTTCGATTCAAGCCGATCGGACGGCCGGGGTTCAACCCCCCACCGAAATCGCTGTTACTGTGCCCGCCACAGTAACAGCTGCGGTCGGTGGAGGGGGTTAAGCTCGATCATTGGATCGGTTGATCGGACGGCCCGTACGCTTCCCGGCCGGTCGCACGGAAGCCGCACACTAACCCCCACCGCAATGTATCACTACTATATATATATATATATATATATATATATATATATATATATATATATATATATATATATATATATATATAGAGAGAGAGAGAGAGAGAGAGGAATGTTACAGTGAACTGTGAGTTGCAGGTTTAAAAAGTGAGTTGCGGGTATTTTGCCCTCTAGGAGTTTTGCAATTTGATGAAATTTGGTGAGGGTGTTTTCTAGGGTAAGATGATCATCCTCACCAATTTTCATCAAATTCCAAAACTTCTAGGGGGATCAAATTGTCGAAACAAAATATGTCGTCCGCAGTCATCGTTAAAATCTGCAGATTTTGCTTCGACCATTTGACCCCCCTAGAAGTTTTCGAATTTGATAAAAATTAGTGAGGATGATCATCTTACCCTAGACAACACCCTCACCAAATTTTATTAAATTCCAAAACTTCTAGGGGGGTCAAAATACCTGCAGCTTATTTTCTTTTACCGTAGCTCACAGCTCAACGTAACAACCCTCTCTCTCTTCCCTTTCTCTCTCTCTCTCTATCTCTCTCTCTCTCTCTCTCTCTCTCTCTCTCTCTCTCTCTCTCTCTCTATATATATATATATATATATATATATATATATATATATATGGGAAATGAGTTCCTATGACATGTCATAGGGAGTACCCTATGACATATGGTGAGTTAGTAACCCTAGAATATTTAGAATGGTTTGAATTTTTATGAGGATGATCACCCTATCTTAGATAGGACCCCCGCAAAAAATCGACTCATTCTAAAACTTCTAGAGGCATCAAATATGATTTTCAATTTAACGGTTAAAACGGATGGCAGATAAAGCTTCTAGCATTTGATGCCCCAACAAGTTTTAGAATGCTTTGATTTTTTGTGGACATTCTATCTAAGGTAAGGTGATCACCCTCAAAAAAATTCAGCACATTCTAAACATTCTAGCATTACTAATTCACCATATGTCATAGGGTACTCCCTATGACATGTCATAGGAACCCAGCCCTATATATATATATATATATATATATATATATATATATATATATATATATATATATATATATATATATATATATATATATATATATATATATATATATATATATATATATATATATATATATATATATATATATATATATATATATATATATATATATATATATATATAGGGTAGTGATACATTGCGGCCGGCTAACGTGCGCCCACCCCCTTAGGGGGTATTTTCAGAATTTTTTTTGGGGGGGATTGATCACCCACCCTTGGATTGGACACACAAAAAATTTCAGCCCGATCCAAGACTTGTAGGCCGTCCAAATGTGTTGATCTTTTATCGGTCGTTCATTTTTTTCGCTATTTTGATCAACACTTTTCGACGGCCTACAGGTCTTGGATCGGGCTGAATTTTTTTTTTTGTCCAATCCAAGGGTAGGTGATCAATCCCCAAAAAAAAAATTCTTAAAATACCCCCGAAGGGGGTGCCGCACGTTAAGCCCGCACGTTACCTGCTGCAATGTATCACTATTATATATATATATATATATATATATATATATATATATATAGAGTATATTACTTTTGGAGTTTCCTGTATTGAGCATCATAGCGGTCCAATGTCAGGCACCACAATAGATGTGTGGCACTCAGTCTCAACTGCACACTCATGATACGCACTTTGGAGATTCGAAAACTCAAAACTCGAGAGGAGCCGTGCCCCTCTTTTGGAGGGGAGGAAAGCATCATGCTTGCCCCCCCTAACAATCAAAATGCTCGTTCTCTGAGATTTCGTTTAGGTGGGATTTTAACATCTATCCTCACCCATTATTTAAGTGCCCCCTAACCCTAATTTTACACGAGAGAACATATTTAAAGTTTTTGAGTTGAGTTTGTCACTATTTCAATCGCTTTTTCTTAAAAAATCCGTAATCCAAATTCCATGCGGTTCGATTTTGACATATCCCTACTCGGCCATTCATCATTTATAAAAAGAAAAGAAGGAAAGAGCAAGAAACCAATTGAGAAAGACGACGAGCCCTTTTTTTCAATGGTGATTAGGATTCATGATTAAATTACTGACTCTATAGTAGAATTTTGCGTTAGCGTCAGTGTTGCCATCCTTCGACTGGCGTAAATTATAAAACTTGATATTTGTTCAACCAAAGTGGCCGGCATAAAGTAGTAGTGATAAGAATCCATTTTTACTGGGGGTGTGCAGGATCCAAACCAAACCAACTAAACCGATCGACCAAATAACACCAAACCATCCGATTTTAATCAGTTTCGACACACTCAATGGATCTGATTGGATTGGGTTTTTTAAAAACCGACATGAGTGAATCAGTTGACGGATTTGTAAATTTAAAACCGACCTAAATCGAACCGAGCCGACATATATACTTTATTAAATATACCATATGTCCTCGGATACCCTTGCTACAAACAACCTTTGCAATATTGTAGGATTACTCAAAATCAGTTACAAATCTTATTTAGGCCTAATAATTTGACAACCATTATTATTTTTTAAAGTTAAAACTAGGTTCTAATAGAAGGAGAAAAAAAACGCCCAACATGCATATGGGTCAAAGGCCAAACCAACCATCCAATCCAATCCAAACAAACTTTACTTCGATTGAATTGGATTGGATTCCAATCTCAGTCCGATTTGGATTGGATTGAAAATTCTCAAAATCGACCAAGATTGGATCTGTTTGGGTTTCGCCTAGATAAGTTGGTTTTGAACCGATCGATGCACACTGCTAATTTTTACCTTTCGATCCCGTCTGCCCTTAGTGTTTGAATCATGGATGTAATATGTATGCTTTTCTTAAAGTATTTATTCGCCCTCTTTCAATTTCTTGAGAATTAATGCTGGTGGGTTGCAAGTGAACCACGTACTTAATTTCAGGATACGACAAGGCATTGTGCTTCAGCTGAAGCAATCATGAAAATAGCACACTGGAATGAGACATAAGGGCCTGTTTGGATATGCTTCAGATCCGGGATTTTGGGATTCTAGAGCCCATAATCCCCAAAAAAGATGGAGAACCCATTTGGATACAACTGAATCCCAAAAATTATTTCTTCGAAGAGCCTATAATGTGCTCCTTGTAGCCATTTTTTCGGCGCCCAAAATCGAACGCACAGGCTCTAGAGCCCTCTTTTGGGATTATGGGCTAAGAATCCTAGAATCAACTGAATCTTATTCAAACAGGGCCTAAATCTCTTTCTATCTGCCAAAGTGTAGTTAGAGGAAAAGATAGATACTCAAATTTGGTATATTTTTAGTGGCTGATTTTACCTCAATATATAGAAATTGAGGCACCCTTTTAACAAGCGGCGGCTCGTGACGAGCCAAAAGAAAAGGCAATCCACAAGACTTGTGACACCTACTAATTAAGCCGCAGAAGAGCCTCTAGCGTCATATAGCCAATGCATTTGCCCACTCCGCATGTACGTGACGGCATCGCATGTGGCTCAAGTGCACCATAAAGCATCCTCGTGTTTTCCTCTTAACTAATTTTGGGCTCAAGTGCACCATAAAGCATCCTCTTGTTTTCCTCTTACATGCTTTATGTTCAACACTTTACGCATGTGATAGCATAGGGATTGTGTGCAAGAGCTTTTCCGCTAGAGGCCACTGCTTAAAACCATGGGCGGAATTGCATAGGGATTGTGGTCTTACCTTGCTCTTAAAAGAAATCTGAGATGACTAATCAGATGCTCTCGTACATTTGATTGATTCTCAAGGAGGACAGAACTATTGCAAACTATCACGTTCAAGATGGATCAACACTTGAACTACGAATACACAATACTTCTGTGATAGCAAAGATCTTGTGGAAAATATAAGGGAAGGAAACTTTATCTCTCTATGTAGCACTGAATCACACCGTCAAGGATGTTAAAGTCATGATTCAAGAGAAGACTAAAATACCACTAGCTCGAAGAGCTTAAGCTCGGTTTCCTTGGATGGTTGTGATTGTCACCTATATATCACAGACTTGCATGCATACATGAGTACTCGGGTTCAAATTGGGCCGACTTGCTCGACCCCTCAATGAGTCCGACCTGAATTAAACTTGGGTTGTATATTTGTATTTCTTCAATCCTAACCCAACCCAATCTTCGAATACATCAATCCAAACCTGCCCAAAAAAACTGGTTGGGGTCCTTGCCAAACCCCCCTCACCTTGAGGGTTCTCAAAAAAAAAAAAAAAAACTCGCCCAAAACACGTACGGGTTGGGTCAGATCTAACCCACCCAAGTTGCAGCCCTAGTTGTTACACTAAACAACTTATCCCATGCTATGTTGGGATGTTACAACAAACAGCAGCTTATCCCATGCTACGTGGGATGTTACTAACTCTCTTTTTTGGTAATGTAGAACTGGCTATTACATCATAACCTGGATATCCTCCCTTACAAGGACATAAACAAAATCAAAACTCCTTCTTCCCAAAATCCTTCGCAACCATAAACTCTGGCTTCCATTGTGACGACCAAGATCCAATAGGCCAATAGCCAAGAGCCAAGACTCCTGAGGCGGGAATGCCAAGATGGATGAGGTGAGGTGAGGTGAGGCGAGGTGTACAAGGCCATGAGTTAGCCCCACATCGCCTGGAGAGAAGGAGATCCTGAGCTACTTATATAATTTCCCCTCCCAAACATAGAAGACGCGTTTTAAAACCGTGCGCCGCTACGGATTTCGTAAGAACTCCGTAGTTAAGAGTGCTCGGGCGAGAGTAGTACCAGGATGGGTGACCTCCCTGGGAAGTTCTCGTGCGGGCACGGGCAAAGCGGACAAAATCTTGTGTGTTTGGGGCGGATGTTACAACTTGGTATCAGAGCCGGTTCTCCTCGGGATGGGAGGGGTCTAACCCTACACGAGGACGTGTAGCCCTAAGGGGGGTGGATTGTGACGACCAAGATCCAATAGGCCAATAGCCAAGAGCCAAGACTCCTGAGGCGGGAATGCCAAGATGGATGAGGTGAGGTGAGGTGAGGCGAGGTGTACAAGGCCATGAGTTAGCCCCACATCGCCTGGAGAGAAGGAGATCCTGAGCTACTTATATAATTTCCCCTCCCAAACATAGAAGACGCGTTTTAAAACCGTGCGCCGCTACGGATTTCGTAAGAACTCCGTAGTTAAGCGTGCTCGGGCGAGAGTAGTACCAGGATGGGTGACCTCCCTGGGAAGTTCTCGTGCGGGCACGGGCAAAGCGGACAAAATCTTGTGTGTTTGGGGCGGATGTTACATCCATCGTCAGTCAGTGTGCAGCCCTATTCACCTCCCTGGAGACCCAGTGAATCGATACGTCCGACAACTCATCCCACACCCGCAAATACTCCCGAATGAGGATGCAACTAGTCCTGGTGTATCCTTTACCCAGTACTAAAGCATCTCTAGCCCCATTCACATCCATAAGGACTACCACCTTACTCCTTTTCTGATCTCTCAAAGCTTCCAACGCCCCCTGAAGGGCTAATAGTTTCGCGGAGAGCATCATCCGCTCTCACTCGGAAGGAAGTCACCGCACAAACTGAGCCTTCCAAAGTCGCCAAAACCTATGGCCCGCTAGCCATCTCGTCCAATGACTTAAAAGACCCATCAGTCCATAAAACATGATCTACCGCCTACCCCCAATCTCCCTTTAATCCCAAATCCATCTTTTGGCTCACGAACTGAGAACAATTTCGAATACTCTATCCAACCAAATAAGGTATCGAGATCCGCTCATTGTCGAACAGTTTGGCACAACGGGCTTTCCAGATTTCCCACATAGCCATAGCAATAAACTCACTAGGAATCGGATCTGTCTGTCTCCGCTCCGCCTTGTTCTCAGGCTTCAAAAAAGATATCATATGGCCACACAATCCAGTGTGTCTTTTAAACTCTTACCAAAACGCCACCGCCCTCGAACACACCCAAAATATATGCTGGATATCCTCGTCTGGATCATCACACCATGGACAGGCGCCTTAACCCATCCGAACCCATTGTCAGTTTTGAATGTGAAAGCTCACGGTTAACAACACTCACCATAACCATCAGTCTCCAAAGTTAACCTATGTTGGCCGGGATCTCAAAACCCAGCATTCCCCACATAATTAAAAATTTTATAAAAACACTAAAAGAAACAGACATTGGACAGAAGCACACTATATTTTAAGTTAAAACAAATGATCTACAACCAATCACCACATACTCCAAAACCCCCCCTAAGATACAGGCATTTCTTTTGAGCCAAATGAACCAATGGATACCTCATATAGAGAGGGTGTTGAAAAAATGGAGTATGCAAAGTAAACATGTTTGGTGCAAGGTATAAATGCTGAACAAGTGTTGTACAAATGTTGAACCAATGATCATATACGACTGATCAAATGAAGAGGTGATTACAGGGTCAATCACGAGAGGGAGATCACCAAGTGGAGCTGGAGCTAGCCGGTGAAAAGAAGGGATCTCGATTGGGAAGATCTCCAAAAATTACGGCTTCAATCATATCGCAGTTAGAACTTCTTTTGCTTCCCCATCCACAAACAAGGTCAAAATTTATAAGCATTTACATCGTTAACCTATTCAGAACTCGGTCCAACAAAATTTACTTCAACGGCATCAAAGATGAAAATAATAAACAAAGAAGCGAGATGTACTTGAGCAGGAGCTGCATTTTAGGGATGCGATCCGAAAAGCTACACTGCTTTAAAAATACAACAATGCCTTTTCAAAAAAATAATTAAATATTTAAAATATTGAATCCGTTTCTCCTCAAATATTAAAAAACATAATTAAATATTTTCTCCTCAAATAATTCTTTTCTCATCACAATGGATGCAGAATTAAGAGAATGAAGGGAACCACAAAACTCGAATGCTTAATACATCAAACAAATATTTGAAATATTGAATCAGTGCCTCTTGATAGACCCAATGTCTTCACACAAATTTCACGGTTTCGAAGGCAGGGAAAATATTTCAAATCATTTTCATGGCGCTGCTAGTAGATTTACAGTTTGGATTGGTTGCCTTGAAAAATAATTTTCATACAGGCCTGCCTATTAACCATAAACATTTTTCATACACACAGGTGCTGTCTGTAAGTTCACAGTAGATGCAAAAAAAACAAATACAACATTAACATGCCCAACCAGACCCGGCCACCAAGACGGAACATAAGAGAGAGGATAACAGCACCCACTGCAAGCTTCTAACCCATGCTGGTGACTTAAATGTGGCTTTCTGTGTCTGCAGGTTAACAGGTTTTTAGATATATAAGGCCTTCCCGAAGCCCAAGAATTCGTTGGACATGAAGTAATCCTCGGTGATGAAATGCATAAACTTTTGTAACTGAGCTGCCATTATCTCTAGTTGATGAGAGAGAGAGAGAGAGAGAGAGAGAGAGAGAGAGAGAGGGAGGAGGAGGAGGTAGGTTAAGCTTGTATTTACAGTAAGCAATGAAAGATTGAGAGAGAAAGAGAGTTTGAGAGAGAAGTAACAATGGCCGGTTGACTTAGGTTCTGCACCCATGATTATTTATAATAAATAATAAATAACTGATTACATCCAGAGTTATCTTTAACAGCCTAAACAGAATCTGTTATCATCTGTGGATGAGATAATCACAGATATGTTATCAGCCCTCCACAAGCTGATTGTCCCGTAACGATTGGAACCGAGTCTGAAGGGAAAAATTGGAGGCAATGTGAGATGGTGCCTTTGATATAGCGAAGTACCCGCTTAAGATCTGGCAAATGGTGTTGACAGCAAAGGAGATATACGGCCTGATGACCGTCAAATATTGAAGCATACCCGCAAGACTCTTATAAAGTGTAGGATCATGAAATGGAGCAGTAAGAGCCAGATCCAGACCCTTCTTAGAGGAGGTGGGTGTCAGGTATGGCTTGCAATCAGTCATTGCTGTGCGAGAGAGAATATCAACAGCATATTTATGTTGGTGCAGTAATAGGCCCTTGGCATTGGAAGAGACCTCAATGCCAAGAAAATGATGGAGGTGACCAAGGTCCTTCATCTCAAACTGAGACTTCATCTGAGAGAGGATGTGAGTAATATACGCGGGATCATTTCCAGTGACAAGAATGTCATCGACATATACAAGCAGTATGGTGAGTCGACGAGAAGTCCGTTGTATAAAGAGTGAGTTATCATTTTTACTCATGACAAAGCCCAGAAGTTGAAGATAGGTGGAGAGACGATCGAACCACGCACGGGGAGCTTGGCGCAAACCATATAGAGCCTTCCGAAGGCGACAAACATGCCCTGGTTGCGAGGGATCAACGAACCCGGGTGGTTGTTGCATATAAATCTCCTCCGAAACAAAGCCATGAAGAAATGCATTAGAGACATCCAGTTGTCGAATATGCCAGTCGAAGTGAAGCGCAAGAGTAATAATGACCCTGACCGTGGCCATCTTGACGACTGGACTAAAAGTCTCCTGAAAGTCGACACCTTCCTGCTGATGAAAGCCCTTGGCAACGAGGCGAGCTTTGTAGCGAGCGATTGTATCATCAGGACGTCGTTTCAGTTTGAACACCAATTTACAGCCGATGACGTTAGCCGAGGAAGGAGAGGGAACGAGGTACCACGTCCCTTGTCGTTGGAGAGCTTGAAATTCAGCAGACATTGCGCGACGCCATTCCATATGTCGATTAGCATCAGTGAAGCATGTGGGTTCGATGTCAGGAGTGGAGGAGATGGCTGCTAGACAGAGAGGGTATTTGGGCTTGAAGACACCCACTTTGGAACGAGTAACCATGGGGTGGCCAGGAGCAGTAGGAGTAGTGGAGTCTGCAAGGGTTGGATGCTCGCCGATGATAGGATCCGAGGGAGTGATATATGACTCGTGTTCCATGGAGTGTAAACAGGAGGAACCAGCGGGAGAGGAAACATGTGTCGATGCCGGTAGGCAGGAGGTTGGGTCCACGGAAGAACTGCCAGCATGTGCAGTTGGAACTCTGAGCCCTGAAGTTGTTGGTAAGGATGCAGCAGAGCCAGAGTCCGATGAAGCGGCATCAACTGGACGCCGGCTCCTTGACCGTTGGACGGAGGAAAGTCCCGGCCATGGTGGAGAAAGAAGCGGAGCACTGGTGTTGGTTATAGAACCTGATGGAGCAGTAGTGGTGTTGGTAGCAGAGAAGGGTGGGGGTAGGAATGGGAGATAAGGAGAGTGCTTAGAAACGGTGCGAGAAGGCCGAACATCAAGCGGGTCAAGTGCAAACGGGAAGATGTTCTCAAATAACCGAACATGACGAGAAATGAACACTATCCCCGTAGAGGGATCAAGACACCTATATCCTTTAGAGCGAGCACAGTAACCGAGAAAGACACAGCGTCATGAACGAGGTTCGAGTTTATGGGAGGAGTAAGGCCGAAGCCAGGGAAATCATAAGGAACCAAATACCCGGAGAGAGTGATAATCAGGAGTTTGCTTAAATAGAACTTCAAAAGGAGATTTGTGGCCTAACAGGGGTGAGGGGAGACGATTGATTAAATAGGTGGCTGTACAGAGAGTATCGGCCCAATAACGATAGGGCATAGATACATGTTGCAGAAGGGTAACAGTGGTGTCAACCAAATGACGATGTTTTCTTTCTGCGACCCCATTTTGCTCTGGGGTATGAGGACACGAGACTTGATGTAGAATGCCACTGGATGTGAGAAGAGATGTAAAGGCAATACTGACAAACTCACCACCACCATCGGTTCACAATGTTTTAATACGAGAAGCAAACATATTTTCAACAAGAGGCTTAAAAGAAAGAAAAACAGAAAAGACATCAGATTTATTTTTGATTGGAAATACCCAACAATACTTTGAATATTCATCAATAAAAGAGACATAATAGAGAAATCCACTAACAGAGGGGACGAAGGAAGGGCCCCATACATCAGAATGCACTAAAGCTAATGGATGATTGACCGTGGACGACGAGGAAGGAAATGGGAGACGATGGCCTTTTCCGAGATTATATGTTGTGCAACAAAACTTGAACGAGCCGATGAATGGAAGAGCCGATCGTTGCTGAAGAAAACGGAGAGTGCCGGTAGAGGGGTGGCCAAGACGGGAGTGCCAGACTGGAGCAGCAACGACAGATGCAACGAGTGCAGCGGAGGTTGAAGATGACAGGGAACCTGACGGAAAAGGGTATAACCCATTCCTACTGGGCCCGCGAAGACGGATGTTGTTCGTATTCTTGTCCTGGACAATAAATTCAGCAGAGTCAAAACAAATACGACAATTATTATCAGACGCGAAGCGATTGACAGACAGAAGATTAGCAGAAGCTGTGGGAACATGGTAAATATTGTTAAGTTGAAAGGAAGACGTAGGAGTATATAGAATACCACGACCAGAATGAGAGATTGGCAAGGAAGCACCGTTACCAATGGTAACTGAGTCATTACCATTGTAGGGAGAGGCAACACTGAGGTTGGAGAAGTCAGGTGTCAGATGATTACTCACGCCACTGTCTGCATACCACGGATTGCGAGTAGTCGGAGGAGTGGACGCAAGCAGTGCAGGGGAAGAGAGGGCTGCAGGGGGGACCCTAGCTCTGGTAGAGAGCAATGTTTGTCCGATGCCAGCAATTGAGGGCGATGTGACCCGGTCTGGAGCAGATCTGGCAGACTGTCGAGGGAGATCCACCGAGAATACCATGACCGCGGGTGCGTTCAAAACCACTGCGATCTGGGCCGTCACGACCATGGTAGAACCGACCACCACCGCCACGGTTGCCACGACGACCACCCCCACGGCTGGCCGTAAAGGCAGAGGAGGCCGGTGGTGGGGCCGGGGTTAGATGGGGATCGAGGGAAGTGGTTGAAGTGGAGGCCACTTCAAGGTAGTTCTCCTCCGCATGTAGGAGAGCAGAGAGCTCGTCCATAGCCAAAGGACCAGGGTGAAGACGAAGCGCCATCTTGACATTGTTGTATGCTGCAGGGAGACCATCGAGGGTATAAAGCACAATGTCGGGCTCTGAGACTGGAGCATCGATCGCGGCCAGGTTGTCGCAGATAGTTTGAATCTGTTGAACATAAGCGGATAAAGAAAGGGTGCCTTTTTGAAGCTTCTGAAGTTGAGAGCGGAGA
Organism: Chamaelirium japonicum; assembly: GCA_947650365.1. NCBI lineage: Eukaryota > Viridiplantae > Streptophyta > Magnoliopsida > Liliales > Melanthiaceae > Chamaelirium > Chamaelirium japonicum. Next base: position 47,644,596 of record OX393553.1, on the reverse strand, counting down.
TGAAGGACATTAGATCGGGCTTGGGAAAGGAAGCGCTTCTCGAGCGCCACCCAGACATCACGAGACCCAGGCAGACGAAGCACTGTATGAAGGATGCTAGGGGAGAGGGTGGCGAGGATGCATGTACGAAGCTGTCTATCAGCGAGGATCCACTCCTTGTAGAGAGAATTGGTGGGCTCTGGGACATGATGACTACCATCAATAAGATGCTCAAGTTGGAAAGTTGATAAGGCACCGAGAAAGAGATCTTTCCAAGTCATAAAATTATATTGGTGTCATCGAGTTTGATTGTCACCAAAGAGCTCAGGTTTTTGATGAGGAGCAGCATAGGAGAAGAAAGTGAGGACAGAGGATGAGCAGAAGAGGGAGGAGAAGATTGTGTTGAGGATGAATCTGTCATGATGAAGGTTGCCGAGGAGAAAAAAAAATAAAAATAAAAATGGTTGGAAGAAAAGGTTAAGGAACTGAGGGTAGATGTAGATCTAGCACACCTCAGAAACGAGGCTCTGATACCATGAAAGCTTGAGAGAGAGAGAGAGAGAGAGAGAGAGATTGAGAGAGAAAGAGAGTTTGAGAGAGAAGTAACGATGGCCGGTTGACTTAGGTTCTGCACCTACAGTCCGTCCATGATTATTTATCTATATAATAAGCTACGGTTTTGTGGGGGGTACAAAGAACGATCATGATCTATTTTTGAGAGGAAGATAGAATGAAGGGGCAAGATAAGTTGATGTAAGGGTGAGTGCGATTCATCCAGGAAGAGGTGAACAGCTAAGATTGAATCGAGTTGAAATGTAGGGATAAAATTAGGTGGGGGAAGTAATAAATTCGTGAAGGACCTGATTGTAAAAAATAAAATTTAACAATCGTTTGGAGGGCTTTCGTGTAAAAAAATATGGGCATACTTGGTATTGATCTAATGATTATTCAGGCGTGGTCCCCTCTCCCCCATAAATGAGGGGAGGACCTAATCTGGCTTTTCGGTCCAGCTGTTACTAGATCAGGTTTCACATAGCCGTCGGTTTCGACCAGCCCACGATCGGATTTGCTCTCACAGCCGTCCGTTCCCGCGATTGGGCGATCGGTCCCGCGATTGGGTCCGGTGCCTGCCCACGATCAGCGCCTACCCACGATCGCCCCTCTGCTGCTATATAGAGAGAGAGCGATACATAGAGAGAGAGAGAGAGCGAGCGGGCGAACGGACGGATGGCCGGGGCGGCGGATCCGGCGGGAGGAGGTGGCCGGGGCGGCGGATCTGGCTAGAGGAGGAGGCCGGGGCGGTGGATCTGACAGCGAGGAGGCCGACGTCGGACGGACAGCCGGGGCCGACGTCGAAGTCGTCGAAGTATCAGCCCCCCCCCCCCCCCCCACCCACCCACGAGATCTCTCTCTCTCTCTCTCTCTCTCTCTCTCTCTCTCTCTCTCTCCTTCTACGACCCTCGGACCCCTGCCCTCATCGGTTGCCTCCGTGCCACCTTCGAGGAGTCCGATGGTCACCCCCCCTTCCGGATTCTCTCTCTCACACTGTAGATCTCTCTCCCTCTCCCAGATTTGGACCTCGCCGGAGGAGCTTTGGTGGTGTTGCCAGTGAAACTCGAGGTCGGGCCTGGCCGCGTTGCTAGAGGAGCTCGCCGCCGGGCGCCGGTCCCCCTGCGAACGCCGCCCCCTTACCCCAGATCTAATTCCTCTCTCTCTCTCTCTCTCTCTCTCTCTCTCTATCTATCTGATTTAGGGTTACTTTTTTTTCTCTCTGTTTCAGATTGAGGAGGCAGAGGTCGAAGTCATCGAAGAATCATCAAGTTGTCTTCCCATCCCTCAACCCCCACAGGTTGTACATCGTCCCCCCCCCCCCCCCCCCCCCCCCCGCTCTCTATCCCTCTCATGGTTTTCTTTTTCCTTATGCTTTTCTTTTATGTGTGATTTTTTTTTCTATTTCTTACTCTGTTTTAGGGCTGATTTTTTTTTTCTCTGTTTCAGATTGTGGAGGCCGAGGCCGAAGTCATCGAATAATCAGCTCCCACGGGTTGTCTTCCCGTCCCTTAGCCCCCACAGGTTGTCTTCCCATCCCTCACCCCCCCCCCCCCCCTCTCTCATGCTTTCTTTTATGTGTGATTTTTTTTCCTATTTCTTACTCTGTTTCAGGGCTGTTTTTTTTTTCTCTGTTTAAGACTGAGGAGGCCGAGGTTGAAGTCATCAAAGAATCAGCCCCCATAGGTAATTCCCCCCCTCAACCCCCATAGGTTGTCTTACAAAAACACATTTATAATGGTTTTAAAAATCAGTGCATGTAGTTGGGGTCGAGTGCTATTAGTTTTCTGTTTTTTTGTATATTTTGTTTACTGTCTTCAAAACCAAGCCTATAGATCTATGGTTATTGAGAAGTTTTGTTTAACCTTGGGGTTCACTTTAGGGTTGATTTTCAACCTCTCTCTCATCTTAGAATGGTCTCTCTACTCATTAATAGAGGGGTTAATCAGTTTATGTAGTTGGGGTCAGTGCATGTAGGGGTTTTTTTTTTTTGCTTTTCCAAGTTTATTCTTTGTTTTGATTGTTTATCAGATTTTTTTCATCTTGGGGTTTTCATTTTTTTATGGCACGAGAGTGTTTGGGGTTTTTTTTGTTCGATTTTTTTTTGGTTAAGCCTCACACAAAGCATTTTCAATTTTTTTTTACCGAGTGTTGGTTTTTGTTGTGTTCGATTATTTGTGTTTGTTAAGCCTTGCACAAGTATTTTCATTGTTCATCTGATTTTTTTTCCAACCTTGATTTTGTTTTTTGTTTTTTGTTTTTTTTCTTCCAATTTTTCCTCTTCAAATGTCAAGAACAACTCAATTTTTTTTTTCTATGGTGGAGCTAAACGGTTCCCCTCCCCCCTTCTCCGACGGAAGGACAACAAGAGGAAGGGGTTGATTGGCTCCTCTCTCTCTCTCTTTCTCTCCCTCTCTCTCTCTCTCTCTCCTAAACATGTTTTTTTTTCTTTTTTTCTACTGTAAGTGCCCATGTAGTTTATTTTGTTCCAAATTGCTCCCTAAAGTTTGAAATGTTAGCACAATACCCCCCTTTGGTCAACTACTTGATTTTCTCATTTGGTCAACTACTTGATTTCCCAAAGTTTTGAAATTACACTTTGCCCCCCTGAAGTTTTCCTCAAAAAACTTAACCCCTATGTAGTTTTGCTCAAATTACACTTAACCCCATGAAATTTTGACACCCTCGCGAATGTGGGTACCGTCGAATGAATTTTGATGCCTTCACCGAATGTGGACGTCATTGAACTTATTTTGACGCGCCCGCCGAATTGGGCACCGTCGAACGAATTTTGATGCCGCCAAAGACGGTGGGGGAGTAGTGTCATCGAAGGTAGTTGTTGGACTGCACCTGATCACATCGGCCCTTTTCGTACGGGTTGATTGTGATTCACTGGTCAGGGTTGGGTGCATTGGACAGTTGTGATCGGGTGCCATGTCAAGATTACAAGAATAAAGATGCAAATAGGTTGAGAGAGAGAGAGAGATCAATCCTAATTGGATCTAGATGGTGTCATTATATATATTTCAGGTGCTTTTCCCCGCTGTTTGTGCCTCGAGATAGTGTTATGCCTTAATCCTTGAACTTTGCTCTCCGTGTAGGGGAGTGTTGCAGCCGAAGGCAGCCATCCGTGAGTTGACAAACACAGGCATGTCGTCGCTGAATGTGGACAGCCCCATTGAATTTGGGCATTTCTTCTGAATGTCAACATCGTCCATAAATTAGAATGTTTTGTCAAGTATAGGCTCTCTGGTCGAATTTGGATGCCACAACCAATTGCGGGTGCCGCTGAACCAATTTTGCCATCCCTTTCGAGTGCTGATAGACACGAGCATTATCATCGCTCACAAAAATATTGACACATTCCTCAAAATACTATCACCGTTTATGAAATATTGTTATCACCCTCAAAATATTATTCTCCCCCTCGAAATATTATCACTACTCTCGAAATGTTGTGGCCTCCTTTGAAATATTGTCATCTTCCTCGACATATTATTCCCGCCCTCAAAATCTTTTGCGTGCCGACAGGCACGAGCATTACTAGTAATAAATAATAAATAACTGATTACATCCAGATACATCCAGAGTTATCTTTAACAGCCTAAAAAGAATCAGTTATCATCTGTTATCGTCTGTGGATGAGTTAATCACCGATATGTTATCAAGCAACTCTAGTACCGGAAAAGGTGCAGTACTTTTATGACGGACGGCCATGGCCGTCGGAAAAACCTAACAAATTCGACGGACTAACAAGGACCGCCAATTGCTCTGCCGATTTGATAAAATCTGTTGTAGTGATTAGACTTGAGTGCCCAATAAAAAAATAGTTTATCGAAGAAATCCACATGTAAATGTATGGCTTTTTATTTCGAAGAAACCCGTAACAACGGGGAACAAATTCAAATACAGATAAGAAAGTTAGATAAGATGAAAAAAGATGCAGGCTGTCCGTCTGATCATCTTCTAGGCATCTTTCTGAAGATCCTTTGCACTCAAGATGACAAACCCTGGTCCTCCCGCTCGCTTCTCGACGGTGACGGGCATGTAGGTACGTGCCCATGATCTTGTCCCACGAGATGAAGAACGGCTGCGATCGAGAAGTTGTATTTGCTGCCCGCCAGCTGGTGGTGGAAGTCCTGGAACGCGCTGTTGTTCCAGAACAGCAGGTGGAACGGGTTCCCGGGGAGCCACATCCCGCAGTGGTCGTCGATCACCTTCATCACGCTGAAAGCGAATTAAGAAGAACACCGCCGTCCGCTGCGACATCCCCGACACGCGCGTAGAAGGCGATGCCGCTCCCCACCGTGTCGATGATCCCGTCCCAGAACGCGTGCCCGTACAGGGCCCCGAAGGCGTGGGTCACCACGATCCGGTGGTGCACCGCGTGGATGTGGCGGTACAGGAACTTGTTCTGGTGCAGGTACCAGTGGGTGAAGTACTGGTACGTGTCCATCACCACCATGGCCACGAAGAACTGGCTCGCCACCACGATGAGCGACCGCAGGGGATGATGATGAGCAGCTACTACATCTGCCGTGGTGACCATGGCCGCCGCCCCAGCCTTGCCACCTCCTCCGACCAGGGCGAAGATAAGGATGACGACCAGGGTTTGGACCGTCTGCTGGACGAGAACCCCTTTGACCACTTGGGTTTTGGAGACGGTGTTCTTGAGCTCTTCGGATCCCCTCGGGTGGAGGCGGTAGTTCTCCAGGGACTCCAGCAGCAGCATGTAGATGCCGGAGTAGACCCAGTAGACGACGATGGGGACGAAGGCGCCCAAGAATTCATCGGACATGAAGTAATCCTCGGAGAGGAAACGCATAAACCTTTGCACATGAGCTGCCATTAGCTCTAGTTGAGGAGAGAGAGAGAGAAGCTAGCTTCTTATTACACCACGTACCCAACCCGATCGAAGAATAGAATGGTGGGAGGTGTGGGTGATCAACTAACTATGCTCTGCTGCTGTTTATATACAAGTAGATCGAGGTAGCAAGGGTAATGAATGGAATTCAAAGGCTTTGAAGCATTCTTGTTCAATATAATCACGTGCTCCAATCGTAGCATTTTCGGGCAAATTACTAAAACCTCCTCTGAACTATATACCTCATTTCATATTGGTTCCTCAATTTTTTTTTTAACAATTTGATCCCTGAACTATGCTCTATCTACATTTAGCCCGGTCATTCAACTTTTAGCCCAAAAATACCCTTATCAAATTCTAGAAAGACTTAAAATTGTAGTAAATATTTAATTTATGCTTACTAGTATAAGGTTATGTTCGGAATAATAGTTCTTGTACAGGGCTAAATGCAGATGGAGTATAGTTCAGAGATCAAATTGTTTATAAAAAAATGTTGAGGGAGCAATATGAAATCAGTGTATGGTGAGGTAGGTTTTTGTAATCTTGAAAATGATGTTTAGATTAATCTTAGATCTAAAGCTAGCCCCCACATTTGAATGGGATCATACAACATTTTAAAACAAAGCTCATATGAAAGGAGGTGAGTATAGTTTTGTTAGGGTTGTCAGTCTACCGGGGTGGGGTGGGGCGGGGCAGTAAGAGCTGGGTGTTACGCTGAAGGCGGCTGCTAAGTGGTAGTAAATGTCCCAACAGTGGTTGCTGTTGGTGGTGTTGGGGTCATCGGTCCATCGGGGTGGCCGGGGCTGCTGTAGGCCGGTGTTGCCACCGAAAGGGTGCGTGGCCAGGGGTGGTGATACCCATTGGGTGTCTTAATGTCGAAGTCGACTATCTACAGTGCCGACAGGTGTATTGCCGCCGAAGGCGGCCCGCTGCTTTGTCGACAGGTGTGTTGCCGCCGAAGGCGGCCCGCTGCAGTGCCGAGCTGCTTTGTCGACAGGTGTGTTGCCGCCGAAGGCGGCCCGCTGCAGTGCCGACAGGCACGGGCATACACTAGTCTATATAACATGTTAGGGCAGTTCGGATTATTTACAACATTGCCATCCTCAAAATCATACGAGACAACTTTTGGAGACAAGTTGTCCATCCGATCTGATTGTATGTGTCAAACACACTCAATTACTTCTCAAATCAAACGGATAAAAAACCCCCCACAAACTATCAAAACCGAAACCCTCAAATCCCTCAAAACTCTCACCACGCTAACAACCTCTTGCTACACGTTCTCCCCCCACGCTGCACTATCGCTGCATGTTATCCCAACCCCCACGCTGCACGCTAGCCCCCCAACCCCCGGTTCATCTCCCTCTCTTCTCCGGCTCGCCATCGCCTTACACTGCCAGGTTCTCTCTCTCTCTCTTTTGACGATCTTCTTTCCTAGAAAAAAAAAACAGAGCAAGTCCCAGCCCTCCGTCTCAGATCGGCTGAAAGAAGAGAAGGAATGAGGGGTCTATCTCACCTCTCCGGCACTGCAGCACAGCCCCCTCCTCTTCCTTCCTCCGCACTGGCCGTAACACACCTGAACCCGTCCCGACGCCGGCCGAGCCACGCACCTCCACTCAAGCCGAGGTCCGGCCCTGATCAAGTCCCCGGCCACGACACGGCCCAATTTTGATCTGTGCTCTACTGCCTCAACGGTGGGAGGGAAGAGGAAGTGCTTGACCCGGATAAGCGCTCTCCCGGCTGGGACGATCACTGAAACCCACGAATCGAAAAAAAAACAAGGAGAGAGAGAGAGAGAGAGAGAGAGAGAGAGGAGCCACTCTCCGGCACTGCAACACAGACCCCGCCTCCTCTTCCTTCCTTCACTCCGGACGCAACACACCCGTTCCGACGCCGGCCAAGCCCCGCGCCTCCACTCAAGCCGCAACCCCTCCCCCCGCTACGATCCGGCCATCCTGACGGCGGCGGCGGGTCGGGGTCGTGGAGGCGGACGGTGGTGTGAAGCCCTGTTCCTCTGTATTATGTTTACAGAGGTCACGGAAGATCCCGTGACTCCATGGGTAAGAAATGGTTTTTTACTCACACCCCCACTTTTGAATTGAAATTTGAGTTACACCCGATTTTTATAAATTTTGGTTTTACCCCCCAATCGGTCACCTGACTGTGAGCAACCCGTTCAAACTTCAAAGTGGGTTTTTATTTTTTAATTGAATAACATCCCAACATTTTTGTCGAAATTTGAATTACACCCCTACTTTTAACCGATCGCAATCGATCAAGTGACGGACTTGGGGGTAAAGTCAAAATTTTTAAATGTGGGGGTGTAAATAAATTTTTGACATAAAAAGGGGAGTACAATTTTTTTCCAACGAGGTTAAAAAGGGCCGTTGGTTTTAGTGTGATTCACGGTGAGACCCAGTGGCAAGCACACACGACTAATGAATCGTGCTCAGTTGTTGGATGCCGTTAGTGAAATATGGCACGCATCATCCCAGGTACCGTTTCCAATTGTAGGTTGATGGACGTCTAGAATGATCGAACTCATTCACATTATCTCGCAGTGGGCTCACAATCAAAATTTTTCCAATTGTGCCTACATATGTTACCAGATCACCCTTAACCAGTTATACCCATTTTAATGGACAATATGTCACACTATTATTGGGAGCAAAAATACCGCAAATGTGCCTCTTAACCTTATACTCGATTGATTTACTACAAATATAGGAAATCAATCTGGCAATAAAAATGCACTCCACGATATGTGGGAGAGCATTTTCTCAACCTAATTGATTTGCTACACTTGGTTGTAACCCAGTCGTGGTCTGCCACATAGTCCAAAAGAAAGAGCATTTTTGCTACCCATTATGCCTTTTCTTTTGGAGAACATGGTAGGCCACGATAAGGGGTGGCAATGGGTCGGGTCGGGTCGGGTTGAGACATAGGTATAAGGGTAAAATACCCAACCTGAACCCGACCCGTTTGATAAACGGGTCAAAAACTTAAACACAAGCCCGACCCATCTAATAAACAGGCTGACCCGACCTGACCCGTTTACTAAATTGGTCGGGTCGGGTTGGGTCAACAGAACCCATGTAAACTGGTCGGGCTGGGTCAAGTCAGGTCGGATTGGGCTGGGTTTGATCAGGTTGGGTCGAGTCAGGTTGACACAACCCATTTGGTAAACAGGTCAAGTCGGGTCAATCTGGTTATTAGTACAAACCCGAACCCGACCCATTAAATAAACGGGTCAGTCGTGTCGACCCGTTTATGACCAAAACCCGTTTAGGCCAAACCCAAACTGGCTAACTTCGGGTTGGGTTGGCGGTCAGGTTAAGGATTGCCACCCCTAGCCATGATTGGACCATGAGCAAGTGCGGCATAGCACTCTGGTAGCCAAAGTGGGCTTTGCTGCAGAAGGCAGCCATGACATTGAGACATTCGAAATATTTTATTGGCACATTTGAAATATTAACAACCTTCCTCGAAATATTGTCCCCGTCTTCGAAATCTTTTGCGTGTCCTTGGGCACGGGCATTACCAACCAATCTTGAACCAATTACCGACGGCTACCAACTGATCGCTCCCTGAGTCCCCGCAAGGGATTTCTCAAAAAAAAAAAAAAAAAAACCGATCGCTTCCCGAGTCCCCGCGACTTGGAATTGGGTTCGGGTGTTGCCCCTCCTTGAAGACTGGGACCCGCCCAGGGGTGCAGGAGAAGGAGCGCCTCACCGAGAAGAAGCAGAAGCGCGGCGACGGTGACCTGCTCCGGCAAGGGGAGGTCTCGGAAGGAGGCGAGCAGGGGGGAGAACCCATTTTCCGGAGAGGGTATCGGATCGCGAAGAGCGGGTTTTGGGGTGAGGTTTTAAACGTGATAATAAAAGAAAATTTATCTAGAGGAGAGGAACTCAGGTGTTGTACCGTATTAGCAACTTGATGAAATAGAGCTGATGGAGAAGGATGCACGGCGGTCTACAAGCTCTATTTCATCAACACGAAAGCCTCGGTGTTGTACCGCCTAAGGAGATATGGATTTTATTGTCATTCCATTTTGAAGTTTTTTGGAAGTTAAAAAGAGAGAGAAAAAATAATAAAATTGGAGTTAAATGGAACTCTATGTAATCTTGAAAATGATGTTTAGATTAATCTTAGATCTAAAGCTAGCCCCCACATTTGAATGGGATCATACAACATTTTAAAACAAAGCTCATATGAAAGGAGGTGAGTATAGTTTTGTTAGGGTTGTCAGTCTACCGGGGTGGGGTGGGGCGGGGCAGTAAGAGCTGGGTGTTACGCTGAAGGCGGCTGCTAAGTGGTAGTAAATGTCCCAACAGTGGTTGCTGTTGGTGGTGTTGGGGTCATCGGTCCATCAGGGTGGCCGGGGCTGCTGTAGGCCGGTGTTGCCACCGAAAGGGTGCGTGGCCAGGGGTGGTGATACCCATTGGGTGTCTTAATGTCGAAGTCGACTATCTACAGTGCCGACAGGTGTATTGCCGCCGAAGGCGGCCCGCTGCTTTGTCGACAGGTGTGTTGCCGCCGAAGGCGGCCCACTGCAGTGCCGAGCTGCTTTGTCGACAGGTGTGTTGCCGCCGAAGGCGGCCCGCTGCAGTGCCGACAGGCACGGGCATACACTAGTCTATATAACATGTTAGGGCAGTTCGGATTATTTACAACATTGCCATCCTCAAAATCATACGAGACAACTTTTGGAGACAAGTTGTCCATCCGATCTGATTGTATGTGTCAAACACACTCAATTACTTCTCAAATCAAACGGATAAAAAACCCCCCACAAACTATCAAAACCGAAACCCTCAAATCCCTCAAAACTCTCACCACGCTAACAACCTCTTGCTACACGTTCTCCCCCCACGCTGCACTATCGCTGCATGTTATCCCAACCCCCACGCTGCACGCTAGCCCCCCAACCCCCGGTTCATCTCCCTCTCTTCTCCGGCTCGCCATCGCCTTACACTGCCAGGTTCTCTCTCTCTCTCTTTTGACGATCTTCTTTCCTAGAAAAAAAAAACAGAGCAAGTCCCAGCCCTCCGTCTCAGATCGGCTGAAAGAAGAGAAGGAATGAGGGGTCTATCTCACCTCTCCGGCACTGCAGCACAGCCCCCTCCTCTTCCTTCCTCCGCACTGGCCGTAACACACCTGAACCCGTCCCGACGCCGGCCGAGCCACGCACCTCCACTCAAGCCGAGGTCCGGCCCTGATCAAGTCCCCGGCCACGACACGGCCCAATTTTGATCTGTGCTCTACTGCCTCAACGGTGGGAGGGAAGAGGAAGTGCTTGACCCGGATAAGCGCTCTCCCGGCTGGGACGATCACTGAAACCCACGAATCGAAAAAAAAACAAGGAGAGAGAGAGAGAGAGAGAGAGAGAGAGAGAGAGAGAGAGAGGAGCCACTCTCCGGCACTGCAACACAGACCCCGCCTCCTCTTCCTTCCTTCACTCCGGACGCAACACACCCGTTCCGACGCCGGCCAAGCCCCGCGCCTCCACTCAAGCCGCAACCCCTCCCCCCGCTACGATCCGGCCATCCTGACGGCGGCGGCGGGTCGGGGTCGTGGAGGCGGACGGTGGTGTGAAGCCCTGTTCCTCTGTATTATGTTTACAGAGGTCACGGAAGATCCCGTGACTCCATGGGTAAGAAATGGTTTTTTACTCACACCCCCACTTTTGAATTGAAATTTGAGTTACACCCGATTTTTATAAATTTTGGTTTTACCCCCCAATCGGTCACCTGACTGTGAGCAACCCGTTCAAACTTCAAAGTGGGTTTTTATTTTTTAATTGAATAACATCCCAACATTTTTGTCGAAATTTGAATTACACCCCTACTTTTAACCGATCGCAATCGATCAAGTGACGGACTTGGGGGTAAAGTCAAAATTTTTAAATGTGGGGGTGTAAATAAATTTTTGACATAAAAAGGGGAGTACAATTTTTTTCCAACGAGGTTAAAAAGGGCCGTTGGTTTTAGTGTGATTCACGGTGAGACCCAGTGGCAAGCACACACGACTAATGAATCGTGCTCAGTTGTTGGATGCCGTTAGTGAAATATGGCACGCATCATCCCAGGTACCGTTTCCAATTGTAGGTTGATGGACGTCTAGAATGATCGAACTCATTCACATTATCTCGCAGTGGGCTCACAATCAAAATTTTTCCAATTGTGCCTACATATGTTACCAGATCACCCTTAACCAGTTATACCCATTTTAATGGACAATATGTCACACTATTATTGGGAGCAAAAATACCGCAAATGTGCCTCTTAACCTTATACTCGATTGATTTACTACAAATATAGGAAATCAATCTGGCAATAAAAATGCACTCCACGATATGTGGGAGAGCATTTTCTCAACCTAATTGATTTGCTACACTTGGTTGTAACCCAGTCGTGGTCTGCCACATAGTCCAAAAGAAAGAGCATTTTTGCTACCCATTATGCCTTTTCTTTTGGAGAACATGGTAGGCCACGATAAGGGGTGGCAATGGGTCGGGTCGGGTCGGGTTGAGACATAGGTATAAGGGTAAAATACCCAACCTGAACCCGACCCGTTTGATAAACGGGTCAAAAACTTAAACACAAGCCCGACCCATCTAATAAACAGGCTGACCCGACCTGACCCGTTTACTAAATTGGTCGGGTCGGGTTGGGTCAACAGAACCCATGTAAACTGGTCGGGCTGGGTCAAGTCAGGTCGGATTGGGCTGGGTTTGATCAGGTTGGGTCGAGTCAGGTTGACACAACCCATTTGGTAAACAGGTCAAGTCGGGTCAATCTGGTTATTAGTACAAACCCGAACCCGACCCATTAAATAAACGGGTCAGTCGTGTCGACCCGTTTATGACCAAAACCCGTTTAGGCCAAACCCAAACTGGCTAACTTCGGGTTGGGTTGGCGGTCAGGTTAAGGATTGCCACCCCTAGCCATGATTGGACCATGAGCAAGTGCGGCATAGCACTCTGGTAGCCAAAGTGGGCTTTGCTGCAGAAGGCAGCCATGACATTGAGACATTCGAAATATTTTATTGGCACATTTGAAATATTAACAACCTTCCTCGAAATATTGTCCCCGTCTTCGAAATCTTTTGCGTGTCCTTGGGCACGCGCATTACCAACCAATCTTGAACCGATTACCGACGGCTACCAACTGATCGCTCCCTGAGTCCCCGCAAGGGATTTCTCAAAAAAAAAAAAAAAAAAACCGATCGCTCCCCGAGTCCCCGCGACTTGGAATTGGGTTCGGGTGTTGCCCCTCCTTGAAGACTGGGACCCGCCCAGGGGTGCAGGAGAAGGAGCGCCTCACCGAGAAGAAGCAGAAGCGCGGCGACGGTGACCTGCTCCGGCAAGGGGAGGTCTCGGAAGGAGGCGAGCAGGGGGGAGAACCCATTTTCCGGAGAGGGTATCGGATCGCGAAGAGCGGGTTTTGGGGTGAGGTTTTAAACGTGATAATAAAAGAAAATTTATCTAGAGGAGAGGAACTCGGGTGTTGTACCGTATTAGCAACTTGATGAAATAGAGCTGATGGAGAAGGATGCACGGCGGTCTACAAGCTCTATTTCATCAACACGAAAGCCTCGGTGTTGTACCGCCTAAGGAGATATGGATTTTATTGTCATTCCATTTTGAAGTTTTTTGGAAGTTAAAAAGAGAGAGAAAAAATAATAAAATTGGAGTTAAATGGAACTCTATGTAATCTTGAAAATGATGTTTAGATTAATCTTAGATCTAAAGCTAGCCCCCACATTTGAATGGGATCATACAACATTTTAAAACAAAGCTCATATGAAAGGAGGTGAGTATAGTTTTGTTAGGGTTGTCAGTCTACCGGGGTGGGGTGGGGCGGGGCAGTAAGAGCTGGGTGTTACGCTGAAGGCGGCTGCTAAGTGGTAGTAAATGTCCCAACAGTGGTTGCTGTTGGTGGTGTTGGGGTCATCGGTCCATCGGGGTGGCCGGGGCTGCTGTAGGCCGGTGTTGCCACCGAAAGGGTGCGTGGCCAGGGGTGGTGATACCCATTGGGTGTCTTAATGTCGAAGTCGACTATCTACAGTGCCGACAGGTGTATTGCCGCCGAAGGCGGCCCGCTGCTTTGTCGACAGGTGTGTTGCCGCCGAAGGCGGCCCGCTGCAGTGCCGAGCTGCTTTGTCGACAGGTGTGTTGCCGCCGAAGGCGGCCCGCTGCAGTGCCGACAGGCACGGGCATACACTAGTCTATATAACATGTTAGGGCAGTTCGGATTATTTACAACATTGCCATCCTCAAAATCATACGAGACAACTTTTGGAGACAAGTTGTCCATCCGATCTGATTATATGTGTCAAACACACTCAATTACTTCTCAAATCAAACGGATAAAAACCCCCCCACAAACTATCAAAACCGAAACCCTCAAATCCCTCAAAACTCTCACCACGCTAACAACCTCTTGCTACACGTTCTCCCCCCACGCTGCACTATCGCTGCATGTTATCCCAACCCCCACGCTGCACGCTAGCCCCCCAACCCCCGGTTCATCTCCCTCTCTTCTCCGGCTCGCCATCGCCTTACACTGCCAGGTTCTCTCTCTCTCTCTTTTGACGATCTTCTTTCCTAGAAAAAAAAAACAGAGCAAGTCCCAGCCCTCCGTCTCAGATCGGCTGAAAGAAGAGAAGGAATGAGGGGTCTATCTCACCTCTCCGGCACTGCAGCACAGCCCCCTCCTCTTCCTTCCTCCGCACTGGCCGTAACACACCTGAACCCGTCCCGACGCCGGCCGAGCCACGCACCTCCACTCAAGCCGAGGTCCGGCCCTGATCAAGTCCCCGGCCACGACACGGCCCAATTTTGATCTGTGCTCTACTGCCTCAACGGTGGGAGGGAAGAGGAAGTGCTTGACCCGGATAAGCGCTCTCCCGGCTGGGACGATCACTGAAACCCACGAATCGAAAAAAAAACAAGGAGAGAGAGAGAGAGAGAGAGAGAGAGAGAGAGAGAGGAGCCACTCTCCGGCACTGCAACACAGACCCCGCCTCCTCTTCCTTCCTTCACTCCGGACGCAACACACCCGTTCCGACGCCGGCCAAGCCCCGCGCCTCCACTCAAGCCGCAACCCCTCCCCCCGCTACGATCCGGCCATCCTGACGGCGGCGGCGGGTCGGGGTCGTGGAGGCGGACGGTGGTGTGAAGCCCTGTTCCTCTGTATTATGTTTACAGAGGTCACGGAAGATCCCGTGACTCCATGGGTAAGAAATGGTTTTTTACTCACACCCCCACTTTTGAATTGAAATTTGAGTTACACCCGATTTTTATAAATTTTGGTTTTACCCCCCAATCGGTCACCTGACTGTGAGCAAACCGTTCAAACTTCAAAGTGGGTTTTTATTTTTTAATTGAATAACATCCCAACATTTTTGTCGAAATTTGAATTACACCCCTACTTTTAACCGATCGCAATCGATCAAGTGACGGACTTGGGGGTAAAGTCAAAATTTTTAAATGTGGGGGTGTAAATAAATTTTTGACATAAAAAGGGGAGTACAATTTTTTTCCAACGAGGTTAAAAAGGGCCGTTGGTTTTAGTGTGATTCACGGTGAGACCCAGTGGCAAGCACACACGACTAATGAATCGTGCTCAGTTGTTGGATGCCGTTAGTGAAATATGGCACGCATCATCCCAGGTACCGTTTCCAATTGTAGGTTGATGGACGTCTAGAATGATCGAACTCATTCACATTATCTCGCAGTGGGCTCACAATCAAAATTTTTCCAATTGTGCCTACATATGTTACCAGATCACCCTTAACCAGTTATACCCATTTTAATGGACAATATGTCACACTATTATTGGGAGCAAAAATACCGCAAATGTGCCTCTTAACCTTATACTCGATTGATTTACTACAAATATAGGAAATCAATCTGGCAATAAAAATGCACTCCACGATATGTGGGAGAGCATTTTCTCAACCTAATTGATTTGCTACACTTGGTTGTAACCCAGTCGTGGTCTGCCACATAGTCCAAAAGAAAGAGCATTTTTGCTACCCATTATGCCTTTTCTTTTGGAGAACATGGTAGGCCACGATAAGGGGTGGCAATGGGTCGGGTCGGGTCGGGTTGAGACATAGGTATAAGGGTAAAATACCCAACCTGAACCCGACCCGTTTGATAAACGGGTCAAAAACTTAAACACAAGCCCGACCCATCTAATAAACAGGCTGACCCGACCTGACCCGTTTACTAAATTGGTCGGGTCGGGTTGGGTCAACAGAACCCATGTAAACTGGTCGGGCTGGGTCAAGTCAGGTCGGATTGGGCTGGGTTTGATCAGGTTGGGTCGAGTCAGGTTGACACAACCCATTTGGTAAACAGGTCAAGTCGGGTCAATCTGGTTATTAGTACAAACCCGAACCCGACCCATTAAATAAACGGGTCAGTCGTGTCGACCCGTTTATGACCAAAACCCGTTTAGGCCAAACCCAAACTGGCTAACTTCGGGTTGGGTTGGCGGTCAGGTTAAGGATTGCCACCCCTAGCCATGATTGGACCATGAGCAAGTGCGGCATAGCACTCTGGTAGCCAAAGTGGGCTTTGCTGCAGAAGGCAGCCATGACATTGAGACATTCGAAATATTTTATTGGCACATTTGAAATATTAACAACCTTCCTCGAAATATTGTCCCCGTCTTCGAAATCTTTTGCGTGTCCTTGGGCACGCGCATTACCAACCAATCTTGAACCGATTACCGACGGCTACCAACTGATCGCTCCCTGAGTCCCCGCAAGGGATTTCTCAAAAAAAAAAAAAAAAAAACCGATCGCTCCCCGAGTCCCCGCGACTTGGAATTGGGTTCGGGTGTTGCCCCTCCTTGAAGACTGGGACCCGCCCAGGGGTGCAGGAGAAGGAGCGCCTCACCGAGAAGAAGCAGAAGCGCGGCGACGGTGACCTGCTCCGGCAAGGGGAGGTCTCGGAAGGAGGCGAGCAGGGGGGAGAACCCATTTTCCGGAGAGGGTATCGGATCGCGAAGAGCGGGTTTTGGGGTGAGGTTTTAAACGTGATAATAAAAGAAAATTTATCTAGAGGAGAGGAACTCGGGTGTTGTACCGTATTAGCAACTTGATGAAATAGAGCTGATGGAGAAGGATGCACGGCGGTCTACAAGCTCTATTTCATCAACACGAAAGCCTCGGTGTTGTACCGCCTAAGGAGATATGGATTTTATTGTCATTCCATTTTGAAGTTTTTTGGAAGTTAAAAAGAGAGAGAAAAAATAATAAAATTGGAGTTAAATGGAACTCTATGTAATCTTGAAAATGATGTTTAGATTAATCTTAGATCTAAAGCTAGCCCCCACATTTGAATGGGATCATACAACATTTTAAAACAAAGCTCATATGAAAGGAGGTGAGTATAGTTTTGTTAGGGTTGTCAGTCTACCGGGGTGGGGTGGGGCGGGGCAGTAAGAGCTGGGTGTTACGCTGAAGGCGGCTGCTAAGTGGTAGTAAATGTCCCAACAGTGGTTGCTGTTGGTGGTGTTGGGGTCATCGGTCCATCGGGGTGGCCGGGGCTGCTGTAGGCCGGTGTTGCCACCGAAAGGGTGCGTGGCCAGGGGTGGTGATACCCATTGGGTGTCTTAATGTCGAAGTCGACTATCTACAGTGCCGACAGGTGTATTGCCGCCGAAGGCGGCCCGCTGCTTTGTCGACAGGTGTGTTGCCGCCGAAGGCGGCCCGCTGCAGTGCCGAGCTGCTTTGTCGACAGGTGTGTTGCCGCCGAAGGCGGCCCGCTGCAGTGCCGACAGGCACGGGCATACACTAGTCTATATAACATGTTAGGGCAGTTCGGATTATTTACAACATTGCCATCCTCAAAATCATACGAGACAACTTTTGGAGACAAGTTGTCCATCCGATCTGATTATATGTGTCAAACACACTCAATTACTTCTCAAATCAAACGGATAAAAAACCCCCCACAAACTATCAAAACCGAAACCCTCAAATCCCTCAAAACTCTCACCACGCTAACAACCTCTTGCTACACGTTCTCCCCCCACGCTGCACTATCGCTGCATGTTATCCCAACCCCCACGCTGCACGCTAGCCCCCCAACCCCCGGTTCATCTCCCTCTCTTCTCCGGCTCGCCATCGCCTTACACTGCCAGGTTCTCTCTCTCTCTCTTTTGACGATCTTCTTTCCTAGAAAAAAAAAACAGAGCAAGTCCCAGCCCTCCGTCTCAGATCGGCTGAAAGAAGAGAAGGAATGAGGGGTCTATCTCACCTCTCCGGCACTGCAGCACAGCCCCCTCCTTTTCCTTCCTCCGCACTGGCCGTAACACACCTGAACCCGTCCCGACGCCGGCCGAGCCACGCACCTCCACTCAAGCCGAGGTCCGGCCCTGATCAAGTCCCCGGCCACGACACGGCCCAATTTTGATCTGTGCTCTACTGCCTCAACGGTGGGAGGGAAGAGGAAGTGCTTGACCCGGATAAGCGCTCTCCCGGCTGGGACGATCACTGAAACCCACGAATCGAAAAAAAAACAAGGAGAGAGAGAGAGAGAGAGAGAGAGAGAGAGAGGAGCCACTCTCCGGCACTGCAACACAGACCCCGCCTCCTCTTCCTTCCTTCACTCCGGACGCAACACACCCGTTCCGACGCCGGCCAAGCCCCGCGCCTCCACTCAAGCCGCAACCCCTCCCCCCGCTACGATCCGGCCATCCTGACGGCGGCGGCGGGTCGGGGTCGTGGAGGCGGACGGTGGTGTGAAGCCCTGTTCCTCTGTATTATGTTTACAGAGGTCACGGAAGATCCCGTGACTCCATGGGTAAGAAATGGTTTTTTACTCACACCCCCACTTTTGAATTGAAATTTGAGTTACACCCGATTTTTATAAATTTTGGTTTTACCCCCCAATCGGTCACCTGACTGTGAGCAACCCGTTCAAACTTCAAAGTGGGTTTTTATTTTTTAATTGAATAACATCCCAACATTTTTGTCGAAATTTGAATTACACCCCTACTTTTAACCGATCGCAATCGATCAAGTGACGGACTTGGGGGTAAAGTCAAAATTTTTAAATGTGGGGGTGTAAATAAATTTTTGACATAAAAAGGGGAGTACAATTTTTTTCCAACGAGGTTAAAAAGGGCCGTTGGTTTTAGTGTGATTCACGGTGAGACCCAGTGGCAAGCACACACGACTAATGAATCGTGCTCAGTTGTTGGATGCCGTTAGTGAAATATGGCACGCATCATCCCAGGTACCGTTTCCAATTGTAGGTTGATGGACGTCTAGAATGATCGAACTCATTCACATTATCTCGCAGTGGGCTCACAATCAAAATTTTTCCAATTGTGCCTACATATGTTACCAGATCACCCTTAACCAGTTATACCCATTTTAATGGACAATATGTCACACTATTATTGGGAGCAAAAATACCGCAAATGTGCCTCTTAACCTTATACTCGATTGATTTACTACAAATATAGGAAATCAATCTGGCAATAAAAATGCACTCCACGATATGTGGGAGAGCATTTTCTCAACCTAATTGATTTGCTACACTTGGTTGTAACCCAGTCGTGGTCTGCCACATAGTCCAAAAGAAAGAGCATTTTTGCTACCCATTATGCCTTTTCTTTTGGAGAACATGGTAGGCCACGATAAGGGGTGGCAATGGGTCGGGTCGGGTCGGGTTGAGACATAGGTATAAGGGTAAAATACCCAACCTGAACCCGACCCGTTTGATAAACGGGTCAAAAACTTAAACACAAGCCCGACCCATCTAATAAACAGGCTGACCCGACCTGACCCGTTTACTAAATTGGTCGGGTCGGGTTGGGTCAACAGAACCCATGTAAACTGGTCGGGCTGGGTCAAGTCAGGTCGGATTGGGCTGGGTTTGATCAGGTTGGGTCGAGTCAGGTTGACACAACCCATTTGGTAAACAGGTCAAGTCGGGTCAATCTGGTTATTAGTACAAACCCGAACCCGACCCATTAAATAAACGGGTCAGTCGTGTCGACCCGTTTATGACCAAAACCCGTTTAGGCCAAACCCAAACTGGCTAACTTCGGGTTGGGTTGGCGGTCAGGTTAAGGATTGCCACCCCTAGCCATGATTGGACCATGAGCAAGTGCGGCATAGCACTCTGGTAGCCAAAGTGGGCTTTGCTGCAGAAGGCAGCCATGACATTGAGACATTCGAAATATTTTATTGGCACATTTGAAATATTAACAACCTTCCTCGAAATATTGTCCCCGTCTTCGAAATCTTTTGCGTGTCCTTGGGCACGGGCATTACCAACCAATCTTGAACCGATTACCGACGGCTACCAACTGATCGCTCCCTGAGTCCCCGCAAGGGATTTCTCAAAAAAAAAAAAAAAAAAACCGATCGCTCCCCGAGTCCCCGCGACTTGGAATTGGGTTCGGGTGTTGCCCCTCCTTGAAGACTGGGACCCGCCCAGGGGTGCAGGAGAAGGAGCGCCTCACCGAGAAGAAGCAGAAGCGCGGCGACGGTGACCTGCTCCGGCAAGGGGAGGTCTCGGAAGGAGGCGAGCAGGGGGGAGAACCCATTTTCCGGAGAGGGTATCGGATCGCGAAGAGCGGGTTTTGGGGTGAGGTTTTAAACGTGATAATAAAAGAAAATTTATCTAGAGGAGAGGAACTCGGGTGTTGTACCGTATTAGCAACTTGATGAAATAGAGCTGATGGAGAAGGATGCACGGCGGTCTACAAGCTCTATTTCATCAACACGAAAGCCTCGGTGTTGTACCGCCTAAGGAGATATGGATTTTATTGTCATTCCATTTTGAAGTTTTTTGGAAGTTAAAAAGAGAGAGAAAAAATAATAAAATTGGAGTTAAATGGAACTCTATGTAATCTTGAAAATGATGTTTAGATTAATCTTAGATCTAAAGCTAGCCCCCACATTTGAATGGGATCATACAACATTTTAAAACAAAGCTCATATGAAAGGAGGTGAGTATAGTTTTGTTAGGGTTGTCAGTCTACCGGGGTGGGGTGGGGCGGGGCAGTAAGAGCTGGGTGTTACGCTGAAGGCGGCTGCTAAGTGGTAGTAAATGTCCCAACAGTGGTTGCTGTTGGTGGTGTTGGGGTCATCGGTCCATCGGGGTGGCCGGGGCTGCTGTAGGCCGGTGTTGCCACCGAAAGGGTGCGTGGCCAGGGGTGGTGATACCCATTGGGTGTCTTAATGTCGAAGTCGACTATCTACAGTGCCGACAGGTGTATTGCCGCCGAAGGCGGCCCGCTGCTTTGTCGACAGGTGTGTTGCCGCCGAAGGCGGCCCGCTGCAGTGCCGAGCTGCTTTGTCGACAGGTGTGTTGCCGCCGAAGGCGGCCCGCTGCAGTGCCGACAGGCACGGGCATACACTAGTTATTAACCATGACAGAACGGTTGAATGCTTTTGTCCATTCCATATTTCCATGCAGGAACAGTCGTTCCAGGACTCCTCAGTCGCACCGCCAGCTCGCCGGCGGCCAACCAATTTCTCACAGCCATTGCCCGTCACGGTTCAGCAGCGATGGCGAGGACCAGGGTTTGTCATTCGTAAGAGCAGCCCAACCCACCAAGTCACCTCTCTTGACTTTGAAGGCGGCTCATCCCCAGGCTCATCAAAGAGGCTGTGATATTTTCATCCATCATTTTCATCCAATTTACATTCTAACTAAAAAACTTTTATACTCTTGAATCTTGACCCATATAGTATTTACAACCTAAATAACATTGGCTATAAAATAAAAAATACTTACGATGCATTAAAAACTTATAAAAAAATATTAGAAAATTATAAAAGAAAATTATAAATAATATAGAATAAATATTATCATTTTTTTGGATTTATTATTTACAATTGGGTACATGCTTATCGATTCAAGGTTTTGGGTTTATATCAAGATATTTTTTTTGTTGGACACGTTTATCGATGTATTTGTCATTTTTTCAACGATCAGATTTTTATATCTGTGATTTTATCTTTTTTCCAACGTTCAGTTTTTTGTCCGTTAGACACACCTTTTGATACGATCAGATTTTTTTTCTCTTACAAATAGAGTCGTGGCTCAAGAAGAGTTTCAAATCCCTCAACACTCTCCATTTTTCTTCTTCTTATTTTTGCTCCTATCTCCTCATCATGTTGAGAAGTCGTTTGAAGATGTTGCTCTTTGAAGACTCTAGCTCCGACCATGATATGTTGTCCGTCGCCACCTTCAAGGAAGAGGGAAAAGCTAGTCATGCAAATAGGCAAAGACGTTAAAGATCCATTCAAGGCCATAAATCCATTTGGCATGACCGAGTTACCGGTCACCACCGAAAATACAACATATCTGGCCATGATGTTTCAGCGGAGATTCCAGATCCACTGGCCATTATTCCTTTGAATTCTAACGGAAATGGAACAGTACAACCCTACTTTGGCCAAAAGAGAAATGCGACTAGAAAATTGGGGCTATCGTCTCTTCAAAAGGTGACTACGATGATGAGGATGCTCGTCTATGGAGAATCGGCATACGCCGTAGACGATTACGCCTATATTACGGAAATAGCCACAATCAAGAGCCTTGAGAGGTTTGTGAAAGCTGTGATCACTTACTTCTCTTAGGAGTATCTTCATGCACCAATTGCTGAAGATTTTGCACGACTTCTCTGATTTGAGGAGAAGAGAAGCTTTCTCGGGCATGCTAGGAAACATCAACTGCGTGCACTTGAAAATGTATGTACACAGGACATGTGCATGTATGAGACTACCCTTATTCTTTAGTTAATCGATTCATCTATTGTTGCTTTTCTTATGTGCTTCAGTCACTTCTTTTTGGTCTTCCAGTCTACTGATCTTTGTAGCTTGATTGGTGAAGAATTTTAGTTGTTGCTTATCGAATTTGGGGTAGACGAAGACGCCAACGCTAGAGAGGTGGTGCTATTGATCTGGCTTCTTAGCAAGCCTCCTTTTCTCTTGCTCCATATCTTGATATATGTTCGCTCATTTCGATTGAAAGCGAAGTTCATTCCAAAAGTGCTCGTATTGGAATGAACTGGCTTTCTCCAATGTATAATACATATCTCTTGCAGCATGGATCTGCAAGAGTAAAAAAAAATATACGTAGGACAATGTCGATATTAAAAATTAGTTTGTAATAAAAGGGTTTCAAAAAACTATACAATGTCTTGCTCGTTCATTCTAGATTGGTTGTGCACTTCGAACTTCGCATAGCTACACAAAACTTATTGAGAGCACAGTTGATAATGGACCACTGGTGCATCAACAAATTCTCATTTTGGTTTGAGTTAAAAGTCTTATGTTTGTGGTAGCAATGGTGAATCCGGGACCAGAATCTGTTGAGAGCTTGATTGGTGTCGATGACTGAATTGAGGCTTGTGTTGAGCCAAGTCGAGATGAGGAACTTATCCTCTTGCACAGTGTATGTGTTGGAGCTGGTGTGTCCTTAGTGTAGATTTTCTAGATTAACATTACTGAATAATAGATCTGGGTAATGAATAACTAAAATGATATATATGTAATCCACATGTAAGAAGGATATTAGGGAACACAGTAGGCTACTCAAGTGAAAGGTGGGTCCATGCTTGGGAGACATAGTGGACCAGTCCTATGTAGATCTAGATTGGGTTCAGGGCTTTGGTGATGCTGGTCGCTTCATCAGGAATAAGCTATTAGCAGGTAGAAGGATATGATGAAGGCTCCACCACGGGGACGTTGGATCTCCATTCACCTGACCAAGCACGATAATTGTGTTGAACAAAAACAAGGACGATGCATAGATCAGTGGGTCAGACACTTGTACATTAATCGTCTTATCACTTTAGGTAATATGCCATTAACCCAAAGAAACTTACCATGCCCACTAAGCTAACCAGTTTGTACGATACTCTGATGTGCCAACGTGTACGGACCTTCCATAATCCAATACCACGGTATTTTAGGTTACTCGGCTGGCGCTGGAGTGGCATGTAACTCCTACAGGCTATCCAACATCTAGAGATGAATATGTGTATTCGATGAGTCTTACTGTCCACACATTATTCCCAGGCCTGGTGGTCATCAGTTACACTGATAACAGTTCAGGTGCTAGGCATAGCACCGATGTGTGTGGTGTTATAATTGACAAATCATTTAATCGAGTCAAGTGACCAGTCGGGTCTGAAGGTGCTCCCTACCACCCGAGTCAAGTGACTAATTGGGTCTGAAGGTGCTCCCTACCTCCCGAGTCAAGTCATGGCATCAATATAGAAGGGACCAACAATTACATAACTAAAGTGGTAAACAAGCATTATGAGAGAGTAATATAAGTTTGGAATTACTGGAGTGCAGCCCTCGGAACCGACTAGGTTAAGTCGCGGGCTAATCGGATTCGGACTGATTGATTGAACTCTCGATGTACCATCGGGATGTTGGTTTGGTGCATCGAAGCGCGTGGCAGAAACGATTCTCATGTCGGAAACCAATACGGATCGTGGTTGTACTATATTCTTTTACTAGATCGTGAATGGATGGCTTTCAATCAAATTAAAAGCGCATGCAACCATCTAAAGACTATTAAAAGAGCTAGCCTGTCACTGACCACCGCCTCCGGAGGCTGAGCCCCCAAAAATCCACCAAGGTCACTGCCATTCGCCGCCGGCGAAGGACCAAGTTGTGGATGGGACATGGGTTTTCGCACTGCCATTTGTGGTGGTGAAGTCATTGAAATTAGGGATGGCAACGGGTCGGGTTTGGGATGGGTCGGCCCTATCCCGAACCTGCCCCATTTATTCTTATCCCGTTCCTTACCCGTCTCAAACCTGCGTCGGGCTTCGAGGGTAATCCCCAAACCCATCCCAATTAGTATTGGAAAAATCCGTGCCCGTGCCCGCTCCGCCTCGCCCCATTTATGCATTGCGGGTCAGATCAAATCAACAAATGTTACTCCTATATTACGATCACACAGTTATAAGCACAAGTCAACTTATTATATGATCTTCAAAATCAACATCTATATAATAAGCTACAGTTTTGTGGGGGGTACAAACAACGGCTGTGATCAGATTTGTTTTTACGACTTAATCAAAAGCCCAGCTAGCATTCTCTCTCTTAGAAACAACGGCTTGGATTTAGCAAAGCCAATTGAACAACCGTTTGAGTTAATAAAGGAATTAAATGCTGGCCGGCTGTTGAGAAGCTGTAATTTTCAGCACTTAGCCACGAATCGAAATCATAGCCGTCCATCACTCAGTATACTATCAAGTGAGTACGGCCTTTAGCAAGTGCAGCAAATCAATCGGATCGCTGGCTTCTTTCCATGTCGGGTTGCGGACGTATCGACTATCCCTCACCTTCTCACCTAATAGTAATATCCCCCCTTGCATTCTCCCCAAATCCAGCCCTTTATTCTGGCCTAAAATCCAGTCCTAATTTGGATTGTTAGGGGATTTATTGGCTGCTCGCACCCATCCTTCCATCACTCCCCCTCTCATCCCTAGAAACCCTCCCTGTCTCATCCCAATCCCACCTTCGTTGTAGACATCGGAGGAGCCCAGCCCTGGCGTGGCGAAATGGATGATGGTGGCCGGCGTCGACAAATGAAATCCATGGTATCGCGAGCGGAGAAGAGGGGGCGGTGAGCAATGCGGCATAATGATGAAGCCAAGTCCGGTGTCGACGATGAGGTCGAAGTAGTCAGGGATGACTCCGAGGTAGGAGGTCAGCAACCAGATATTGTCCTCGAGGTGGATGAGATCACTGTCTCCGTCGATGCTCAGTAGTCAGTATTCAGGTGACCACGAGTTTCCTTTCCCCCACTCCATTAGCCAATTTCTACTCAAATTATGAGAAGATCTCCCTCTCTCTCAAAAAAAAAAAAAAAATGGTGTTAAAAAAATTTTGACGGCTACAAAAAAATTGTTTGTAATCTAATTCAAATTGATCCAATAATGTATGTGAATCTCTCTGTCATAACATTTTACTTTGTATATGAATTTTTCATCTATGCCATAACATTTTACTTTGTGTTTGAATTTCTATTGAGTTGTTTTGCAGCCAATTTATTTTATGTTTTTATTTTTGTAGAAGTATTGTATCCAGTAATGACTCATTACAATCATGCTATGTGAGTCTTTTGTTAAAACTAAGAATTTATCTGTGTTGAGTTGTTTGTAATCTATTCACATTTCAGGGGGGTAGAAGTATTATATCCAGTGATGTCTCTTTTTTTTTAATACAAAGAACTCAGTCTAGCAACCGATGTTACAGTAGGGCCACACCCGAGCCAACTAGAGACCGCCACACACGAGCAGGGGAACCACATTCCAAGCAGGGATGCCACACATGAGCGGGAGGAAGCTGCACACCAAGCTGAGAGCGCCACATGAGCAGGAGGAAACTGCACGCCGAGCGGAGATCGAGCACCACATGAGCAGGAGAAATCAGCACACCAAGTCGGGGGGGAAGCACTACACGAGAGGAGGCGAAAGCTCAGAAGGGCAAGTACCACTACCGACAACCCTAAATAATGGTGGAGTGATTTCTCATCTCTATCATATTATGTTTGATTTTTTACTTTCTCATACAAGGGTGGCAAGAATGCAAGATTGTAGCATTTTCTTATTTTTGAAAGATGATTGTACCATATATAAACACAACCACGCGCCTTAATGAGTGTTCCCAGTAATGCCGAAGGAGAGGCGTATTCCAATCGTCTGTGAATTTGAATTAACACAACTCTCAATCTTTTGACATTTTTCCGAAACTGATCTCTTCGTCTCTCTCCCTCTTATCTAAATTCATAGCTTTCTCTTTGTACATTCTTCGGTTGGGAAACATGTCTCTCTTCGGTTGGGAAACATGTTTGTTTATATGTTTGTGTAGTATGTATAAAACTCCTCTTAGAAAAACTCTAAATCGTGAAGTGAAATCACTTGCAAAATTGCAATGATACTGCCTACTTCAGGATTTTTGGGAACTTGGGTCATGGTTTTCCTCAAACCTAGCATGGTAGGGACCTGGTTTGTATATAGCGTCTCATTTTCTTGACAATTGACATGGGTATGGACCTGGTTTGTAAATTATAAGAACTGAATTCTTAGATTTGCTCACAAATATTGTTATCACCTCAAAATATTATTATCGCTCTCGAAATATTTTGTTGCCGCTTTTAAAATATTGTCACTTTCCTCGAAATATTATCACCTTCCTCGAAATATTGTTCTCGCTCTCGAAATCTTTTTCGTGCCGACAGGCACGGGAATTACTAGTATCAAATAATATTTAAGATATATGAATATATGATAGGTTATATACCCGGGTCGAGTCGGGACGGGTTGGAGTAAAACCCGAACCCGATCCAAACATGATCGGGTTTTAAATTCAAATTCCAAACCCACCCCAAACCCCCCAAACCCATTTTTGAGCATCCCAAACCCGTACCAATCGGGTCGGGTAACCCGGTAAACCAAGATAATTGTCATCCCTAAAATTGATCACTACCCACACCAGAGGATCACCTTTCAGTGTAAATGATTAATTAAAAACAAATCCAACATTAACATGCCCAACCAGACCCGGCCCGACCTGGACACCAAAACGGAACCGGTTGGGTTGCACTCAGTATTCCCCGGCCCAGTCGGATGGTCAACTACCCAGCCAATCACCCCCTCATGTCCCCCGATTGATTATGTCCGCGTTGTTTTTTTTCTTTTGTTTCTTTGTTTCAAGTCTCTCTCCGCCTCCACCGCCGGGCCTGTGCGCCGTTGGCGGTGATGTTCCTCCCGTCGAGGTTGTGGCCGTTCATCCCCTCGATGGCGTCCCTCATCGACTGCTCGCTGGCGAAGGTCACGAACCCAAAGCCCCTCGATCCACCCGATCCGGCCGGGGAAATGAGTGGATCAGATGATCAGATCATGGAGTCGGTAACATCGAGAAATGATTAGTCCCACATCGGTGGGAGATGAGAATGAGTCCGTGTATAAAATAGAGAGGCCAACAACACCTACCGTTAGCTTGTAACCCATGCTGCCCGTGCCTATCGGCACTGCAGCGGGCCGCCTTCGGAGGCAACACATCCCCCAGGCATCACCACCCCCACCGTCTTATGCGACGACAACACACCTGACCGCCTTCGGCATGCCCGTGCCGATTGGCACGAAGCAGGAGCCTTCGGTGCGACCAACCAACCCCCAACTCCGCTACCTCGGGGAGAGAGAGAGAGAGAGAGAGAGAGAGAGAAATAGACGGGTTTGGCCTAAACGGGTTCGGGTCATAAACGGGTCGACCCGATTGACCCGTTTATTTAATGGGTCGGGTTTGTACTTATAACCCGATTGATCCGTTTAACAAATGGGTCGTGTCAACCTGACCCGACTCGACCCGATCTAACCCGAACCAACTCGAGCCAACCTGAACCAACCCGACCCAACCCGATCAAAACCGGCCCAATCCGACTTGTCTTGACCCAACCCGACAGATTTACATGGGTTTTGTTGACCCAACCCGAGCCAACCCGTGCCGACACAACCAAACCGTTTAGTAAATGGGTTAAATGGGTCTATTCAGGTCAACCCGTTTATTAGACAGGTCGGGTTTGGGTTTAAATTTTTGACCCGTTTATTAAACGGATCGGGTTCGAGTTGGGTGTTTTGCCCTTATACATATGTCTCAACCCGACCCGACCCATTGCCACCCCTAGAAGAGAGATAGAAACAGAGAGAGATTATTATATAGATTCCCTTCAGCCGTCCATTTTTCTCCAACCCGAAAACCACCATGCAGAATTTATTCACTTTTATAGAGGTTTATGTGTAAAAAGAGAAGATTGGAGGGTTGATTTGTAAAACAATCTTTTATATTATATCGGGCCTTAAAAGTTTGTATCTTATAGGGGGAGATTGGGCTAATTAAGTGTGCCAGACCTTCTTTTCATTCGGGATTGAGACTATTTAGTTGGGTTGGGATCTTGGAAGCTTCTATTTTACATGGGGCCATCTTTGGTGACCGCCTTAATGAATTTGTGGTCGAGTTGGCCTTGCTTAGTCTTATTCCAAGGGTCCTTAGAAGATTTTTGGTTTTTTACCAGATTCATCAGTGCGTGCATTCAAGGGAATCCTTGTGGACGATAGGATTTTACCGAAATATCTTCGATGCCAATAAAGATTACGGAAATTTTATTCATACCCCATAAATCTGTAATTAGCCCCCATTTCCAACAAACTTGAACACAACCCATCTTTTTTTTTCATACCCCATTCTTATCCCAAAAATACCCTTCCCCCTTACACCCCACCATCAATAAACCCCAGTTAAATGGCCCGCTCCAACTTGATTATACCCCAATCAAACACATACCCCCTTAAATATACCCTAATTATATGCACTCTTGAATACACCTCACTCTTAAATAAACCCCATGCAGTTGGTTGGTACTTGAAGGTAGGGGTGGCAATCCTTGACCCGACCCGAACCCGACCCGAAGTTAGCGGGTTTAGATTTGGCCTAAACGGGCTCGGGTCATATAAGGGTCAACCCGATTGACCCGTTTATTTAATTGGTCGGGTTCGGGTTTGTACTTATAGCCCGATTGACCCGACTTTGACCAGTTTACCAAATGGGTCGTGTCAACCCGACCCGACCCGAGCCAACCCGACCCAATCCGATCAAATCCGGCCCGATCCGACTTGTCTTGACCCAACCCGGTAGGTTTACATGGGTTCTGTTGAGCCAACCCGGCCCGTTTAGTAAACGGGTTAAACGGGTCGGGTCGGGTTTGGGTTTAAGTTGTTGACCCGTTTATTAAACGGGTCGGGTTCGGGTTGGGTGTTTTGCCCTTATACCTATGTCTCAACCCGACCCGACCCAACCCATTGCCACCCTACTTGAAGGCAGACGTAGGGCTGCAACTTGGGCGGGCCAACCGGAACCCAACCCGAGCCCAACTCGAACCCAACCCAAATTTGGGCGGGTTAACCTAAACCCAACCCGAGCCCAACCCGAATTATTTCTCCTCTACCATATAGAAGCCGATCAACCCATCCCGCACAACCTTATCAACCTGGCCAACCCGACGGATTAGGCTAGGGCTAAGGAAGTTCAAACAGACCTTGGGTTGGGTTGGGTTGAGTTGGGGGTACAAAAGATGCTTAAGTTAGGGCTTTGAGGTTTGGGGTACAAAAGAAAAGGGCAATGTTGGTATTAAAGGGTTGCTGAGTAAGTTATTGAGAAACCGTAGGGAGACGGGGGCTAGTTACAGATTTTTGGGGTATGAATAAAATTTCCCAAAGATTAGGATAAATTACACTTTGCCCCTCTGTAGTTTTGTTCAAAAACACTTAACTCCCATGTAGTTTATTTTGTTCCAAATCGCTCCCTAAAGTTTGAAATGTTAGCACAATACACCCTTTTGTCAACTACATAATTTCCTTGTTTGGTGTTTTTTATCTGATCGAAACTGAATTAAAGGGGGCAAAATGTTGTTTTATAGCTATAAGTGGGTTTAGTGTTTTTAAGTTAAACTTCAGGGTTTAAGTTGTTGACCCGTTCATTAAACGGGTCGGGTTCGGGTTGGGTGTTTTGCCCTTATACCTATGTCTCAACCCGACCCGACCCGACCCATTGCCACCCTACTTGAAGGCAGACATAGGGCTGCAGCTTGGGCGGGCCAACCGGAACCCAACCCGAGCCCAACTCGAACCCAACCCAAATTTGGGCGGGTTAACCTAAACCCAACCCGAGCCCAACCCGAATTATTTCTCCTCTACCATATGGAAGCCGATCAACCCATCCCGCACAACCTAATCAACCTGGCCAACCCGACGGATTAGGCTAGGGCTAAGGAAGTTCAAACAGACCTTGAGTTGGGTTGGGTTGGGTTGGGTTGGGGGTACAAAAGATGCTAAGTTAGGGCTGTGAGGTTTGGGGTACAAAAGAAATGGACAATGTTGGTATTAAAGGGTCGCTGAGTAAGTTATTGAGAAACCATAGGGAGACGGGGGCTAGTTATAGACTTTTGGGGTATGAATAAAATTTCCCAAAGATTATGATAAATTACACTTTGCCTCTCTGTAGTTTTGGTCAAAAACACTAAACTCTCATGTAGTTTATTAAGTTTGAAATGTTAGCACAATACACCCTTTTGTCAACTACATAATTTCCTTGTTTGGTGTTTTTTATCTGATCGAAACTGAATTAAAGGGGGCAAAATGTTGTTTTATAGATATAAGGGGGTTTAGTATTTTTAAGTTAAACTTCAGGGGGTAAAGTGTAATTTACTCTAAAGATTCTTATATTAATTGAGATTTGAGAGTGTTTTTCGTGAGGGATTTCGGGTGATTGGGTTGCCTTCTTTGTGAGCCAATTAATTCTGTATTAATTGAGAGACTTTCCTTGTGAAGAAGTGAAGGGATGAGCCCCACTCTATGGTTAGATCAAGAGGTGATGATCAAATCTATCCGTTCATTTTTGTCTAGTCAGCAAGTTGTTCCGTTTTGTCTAGTCAGCATGTAGACCGCCGTCCCTTGTTATATAGATTCGACCCCGCCGGATGAGCCCTTGTATTTACTGTATAAGGAATTTTCCGTCACGCCGGTCAGATGACGACATGTGTCGTCCGACCGACCTGGCATGCTGGTTGGGAGAGCAGGACCGGTTGGGCTGGATCTAATAGGCCCGACCTGGTCCATGAGTCGTACCCTCTGCGAAAGACTACACCTGAGAAGGATATCAGAGAAGCCCGAAAACGGGTCGGGTTGGTCGTGGACTTGACCTGACAGTCCAGACCCACTCGAACCCCGACCAGATCGTCGCCAGAGGGCCGCCCCTAGGCGAGGAAAGATTAGAGGGCGCCATTAACTGCCCGGCACCCGTTATAGCCTAGAGATCCGCTAGGCTGGAGTAGGCTTGTAATATCTTGTCCGTTCGCATCGTGGGTCGCCCATGACATGTCAGGGGTCTACGATCAACGAGAGCATAGAAGGAAAGATATGAAGGGCGTCCGATCAGATGGGATATTCGTCTTAATCGTCCGAGATTCTCGAAAGAGATTCCGCGAGTGTTACTCACATGAATAAGAAAGAGGTATAAAGGAACCACGCTTCTTCATGGGCAGTTAAGCAATCTCATAGCAATGATGAAGAGCGGACGTACCGTAAAGTTGCAGTACTTTTTCGACGGACTGCCATGGCCGTCTAAAAAAAGCCATACAAAATCGACGGACCGCCATGGCTATACCGTCGGATGAGCTCTTGTATTTACGGTGCGCGAACCTAGTACCGGAAAAGGTGCAGCACTTTTTCGACCGACTGCCATGGTTGTCGGAAAAAGCTTACAAATTCGATGGACCACCATAGTCGTCGGAAAAAACTTACAAATTCGACGGACTAACAACGACCGCTGATTAGATAAAATCTGTTGTAGTGATTAGATTTGAGTGCATGGTTGATTAATTTGTATAAAAACCAATAAAAAAATAGTTTATCGAAGAAATCCTTTTTTCAAATAAGCATATAAATAAATCCACATGTACATGTATGGCTTCTTATTTCAGAAACCCATAACAACAGGGAACAAATTAAAATAAAAATAAAAATAAAAAAATAGAAAAGATGAAAAAAGGTGCATGTGCGCCCGTTCGCTTCTCGACGGTGACGAGCAAGTAGGTGCCCATGATCTTGTCCCACGAGATCAAAAAGGGCGGCGAGAAGTTGTATTTGCTGTCGGCCAGCTGGTGGTGAAAGTCTTACAACGCGCTGTTGTTTTAGAACAGCAAGTGGAACAGGTTTGCAGGGAGCCACATCCCGCAGTAGAAAGAGATACAAGGGGGTGCAGATTAAAGACATGCAAGGCTGCAAGCACAGTTAAAAGTTTTCCTAGTGGCCTTAATATTCTTTTGGACGACTCGGTTAGTCATATCCCCAAATTTTTTAAGGACCCTGAGGACTTGAAAGAAGGGTCAAGAGGAAGCTTGGGACATAAAAATTTACCGACTATACCCTAACGTACTCCACCTTGCCTTGGACACCCGCAGCGATCGAGAATCACCTTCCCTGCCACTAGGGTGGCCATCCTGTTCCGATGAGATCCATCGAACCTCCCAGCCCACTGATTAGATTAAGCCGCACACCGATCGTCGCTGCTAGGTAGCTAGGGCAAGGCTTGGGACACCCCGCCAGCCTGTCACTGGCCACCGCCTCCGAAGGCCGAGCCCCCGAAAATCCACCCGGGTCGCCGCCATTTACCGCCGGCGAAGGGCCAAGTTGTGGATGGGACTTGGGTTTCTGCAGTGCCATTTGTGGTGGTGAAGTACATCATTAAAATTGATCACTACCCACACCAGAGGATCAACTTTCAGTATAAATGATCACTACAAGAAAGAGGGTCTTTACCGACGGACATTTTTATCACCGTCGGTAATAATACACTTTTTACCGACGGTGACTATAAAATCCGTCGGTATTATAACTTCAATTTTTTAAATATTTTTTGCACATTTATTACCGACGGTCAAATATATTTCGTCGGTAAAACGATTTATACCGACGGTATATATATGTCCCGTCGGTAATATACTTTATACCGACGGCTACATAAATACCGTCGGTAAAATGTCACGACGAAACACAGGGTAAAAACCGAGCCTCTGAAAAAAAATGTGACCCCGAGTTTCGTCGGCGAGTTTTACCGACGGACTTTATATGTCCGTCGGTATAACTAATTATACCGACGGAAATTTTATGGCCGTCGGCACAATACCGATGGTAATTAAATATCCGTCGGTAAAATTGTCCCGACGAAACTCAGGGTAAAAACCGAGCCTCTGGAAAAAATGGAACCCTGAGTTTCGTCGGTGATTTTTACCGATGGACGTTATATTTCCGTCGGTATAACTAATTATACCGACGGAAATTATATGTCC
This sequence comes from Chamaelirium japonicum, assembly GCA_947650365.1. NCBI lineage: Eukaryota > Viridiplantae > Streptophyta > Magnoliopsida > Liliales > Melanthiaceae > Chamaelirium > Chamaelirium japonicum. The sequence continues at coordinate 47,611,291 of OX393553.1, read as the reverse complement.
GTCGGTATTATACCGACGGTAAATAAATATCCGTCGGTAAAATTGTCCCGACGAAACTCAGGGTGAAACCCGAGCCTCTGGAAAAAAAATGGAACCCTGAGTTCCGTTGCTGATTTGTACCGATGGAAATTAGACTACCGTCGGTATAAAGTAATTATACCGACGGAACTTATAAGTTCCGTCGGTAAAAACTCGTCTAATAAACCTAACAGCGCGCCACCCCGTTTCTTTTTCTGTTTCGACCGAATCCGGCGCCCCTCCCCTTTTTCTGTTTCGACTGAATCTCTCTCTCTCTCCGGCCACTCATCCCCCTCCCCGGCCTCTCTCTCTCTCTCTCTCTCTCTCTCTCTCTCTCTCTCTCTCTCTCTCTCTCTCTCTCTCCTCCGACGCGAGCTGCCTCTCTCTCTCTCTCTCTCTCTCTCTCTCTCTCTTTCTCCTCCGACGCGAGCAGCCGATCGAAGCCCTACTCTCCCCCGGCATCCCTCTACCCTAATCGAAGCAGCTGCCTCTCTCTCCTCCGCGACGGCCGATTGGAGCCCTACTCTACCCCGGCATCCCTCTACCCTAATCAGAGCAGCTGCAGATCAGAGACGGTTGGGACGAAACCCGACCAGAGAGGAAGAAGACCCCATTGCAGGTAGGTCCCCTCCCCTTTCTTTTCTACCCCCAAACCTCCTCCTTCCTTTGGTTTCATGAATTGATTGGATCTACCAAGCAGGAACCTCCATCCACGATGGGGGCTCCCTCTTCGTATCCGATTCAAGTCGTGGTTCAATGTCGGATACTTCTATTAGGGCTTGTACCACGAGGAGTCTCCGATTAACCCTGAGGAGCTCCGATTAACTAACATTGTCACTGCTGAGATTAAGGCTCGATCGGCATTCCCGCCAGGATTTGGCTCCGATTAACTAACATTGTCACTGCTGAGAGTAATGGTACTTCCCCCGAGTTTCTCCACGAATATCTTGGTAATTTTTACACTGTTTTAAAACTCGCCGAGTCGACTCGAAACTCGGCCGAGTCGACTCGACTCGGCTGAGTTTCGATCCGACTCGGTCCAAAACTCGAGTTTCGATCCGACTCGGCTGAGTTTCGATCCGACTCGAGTTTTGTCGGGTTTTAGCCGAGTTGTCGTGTCTACTCGACTCATTAAGGTTTCGAGTCGAGTCGAGTTTTCATATTTTAAAACATTGATTTTTATCCTATCAAAACTGAATTGAATGGGGGAATAGGGGGCAAAATGTAGTTTTTAGACTAGGGTGAGTGTCGGTTTTGTCGGTCGGTTTCGGTGTGGGTTTTGTCGGTTATATTTTTTTCGGTTTACGAAAAATCAAAACCGAAACCGAAACCGAAACCGAAACCGAAACCGAAATGGTCGGTTTTTGTCGGTTCGGTGTGATATGAGGTATGCTAAAGCCATAAATCTACTCGAGCGACAGAGAGAACCGTCAGACTCCAAGTGTTTACTTGATGAGGCTCCCTGACTTGTTGACTTACTGTCGCATAACTTTGGTGCTATGCCTAGAATTCGAACTATCAGCAGTTCAAATGCTGGCCAGCAACCCTAGGTTTACTATGTGACTAGTCTACTCATCATAATACACTCATCCATTAGGGATGTGGATGGCCTGTAGAAGTTTTGGTTCGGTGTTCCATACCCGGGAACCGAAACCGAAATTGTGCGGAGTCTTATAACATTGTTTGAAATTATATGTCAGGTGTTGTATAGCCAGATAGACGAAGATGTCTTCGATCGATAAGAGTTGGATGCGTAATTCGAATCGCATGAGCCAAGAGTACAGAGAAGGAGTCAGGAAATTTCTAGATTTTGCATTTGAGCGTCTTGCACCGCTTGATGGAAAAATTGTGTGTCCCTGTATAGACTGCGGAAGGGTGACTAGGAAGGTTCGAGAGGAATGTGAGGTTGATCTGGTAATGCGTGGCATTGACATTAGCTATACCCGTTGGTTCTCGCACGGTGAGGAGCTAGATGCAGTCCCCATGGCAGCTCACGGTGAAACTTCAAACACAGTGATCGCTGATGATAATATTAATACTAACGATGACGATGACATGCAGGGTATGATACATGATTTGCAAGGTGGAATAGGCACGGAAACACCGTCAGGTGATCAGCCCAATATCGAAGCGGATAAGTTCTACAGATTGCTTAAAGATGCCGAACAACCTCTATACCCGGGGTGTGAGAAGTTTTCAAAACTCTCTTTCACTGTAAAGCTTCTTCATTTGAAGTGCCTCAATGGTTGGAGTAATAAGTCATTTAATATGTTGGTAGAGTTACTGAAAGAGGCTTTTCCTATGGGTGAGACAGTACCGAAATCATTCTACGAGGCGAAGAAGACAATTAAAGATCTCGGTCTGGGTTATGAGAAAATTGATGCATACATGAACGATTGTATGTTGTACCGGAAAGAGTACGAACATGCGCGGTCATGCCACATATGCGGAGCAACGAGATATAAAGAGACGGATGCCGAGTCTAGTACCAGTCGAAGGAAGAAAAATGTATCTGCAAAGGTTCTCCTATACTTCCCGCTCAGGGACAGGCTTCAGAGGTTATTTATGTCATCGAAGACTGCTGAGCACATGAGGTGGCATGCACGAGAACGTACAGATGATGGGATTATAAGACATCCGGCCGACTCTCTGACGTGGAAAGATTTTGATCATACCTATCCTGAATTCGCATGTGAAGTTCGCAACGTCAGGTTAGGAACTAGTGATGGCTTCAATCCCTTTGGGAATATCAGTGTGTCGTACAGCATTTGGCCAGTTGTCCTAGTTCCATACAATTTGCCTCCCTGGATGTGCTTAAAAAAGCCATACACAATGCTCTCCTTGCTCATTCCCGGACCCAGGTCGCCTGGTAATGATATTGACGTTTACTTGCAGCCGTTGATTGAGGAGTTGAACGAGTTATGGGAAGTTGGGGCCGATACGTATGATGCCTCGTTGCGCCAGAATTTTCGGATGCATGCGGCACTTCTATGGACCATCAACGATTTTCCTGCATATGCCAACTTATCCGGGTGGAGTACTAAAGGAAAATTGGCGTGCCCTACATGCAATAAGGAGACAGATTCATTACGGTTGAATAACGGAGGCAAGTTCTGTTATATGGGCCATCGAAGATTCCTTGTTGATGGCCATAAGTGGAGGCAGAACAAAAGAGCTTTCAACGGCAAGAAAGAACTTGCAAAGGCCCCGGAGCAGCTTTTGGGGGTAGAAGTCTTGTGCGAATTGGATCAGCTTGATGCCGTGGCACTTGGAAAAGGTAAAAAGAAGAGAACGCATGAAGATTCTACGCATGAGCATAACTGGAAGAAGAAGAGTATTTTCTTTAAACTACCGTACTGGAGCAGCCTACTCTTGCGGCATAACTTGGATGTCATGCATATCGAGAAAAATGTGTGTGACAACATTATAGGAACACTGCTGAATCTCGACGGTAAGACGAAGGATAATCTTAAATCTCGTCTCGATCTTAAGGAGTTGGGCATCCGAAAATCACTTCATCCCCAAGAGATTGGGGATAAGTATGTGTTGCCAGTTGCATGCTACACCATGAGCTCACAGCAAAAGGCAGCCTTATGTGCATTCCTACGGTCTGTGAAAACGCCAGACGGTTATTTTTCGAATATCGCACGATGCGTGCAAGAGAACGGCCGAAAGTTGTCTGGATTAAAGAGCCACGATTGTCATGTTCTTATGCAGCGATTGTTATCTCTTGCTATACATGGAAATTTAACCGAACAGGTATCCGGTCCGTTAATTGAGCTCAGCACTTTTTTCAGACAGTTGTGCTCGAAGGTACTTAGAGTGGACCAACTTGAACAGATGGAGAGGGATATCGCGCTCACATTGTGCAAGTTAGAGATGATATTTCCACCTTCCTTCTTTGATGTCATGGTGCATTTGACCGTTCACTTGGCAAATAAGGCCAAACTCGACGGCCCAGTTCATTACCGGTGGATGTATTTTATCGAGAGGTAATCGTCTCGTCTCATTCGCACAATGTATTTGATCGTTCTTCATATATTCATCCAAATATTTTTTCTCAAATTAGGTACTTGCGAACATTGAAATCATATGCTCGTAATAAAAGTCGTCCGGAGGGATCAATTGCTGAAGGATACCTAGCAGAAGAATGTCTAACATTCTGCTCAAGATACCTACATGGTATAGACACGCGATTCAATCAACTTGAGCGGAACTATGACGGTGGTCCAATAGACTTCGATGGGGGTCTGTCTATATTTGCCGAAATGGGTAGACCTGTAGGAGGAGGCAAAACCCGTCGATTGTCCGTAGATGAGATTCAACAGGCACATATGTATGTGTTGTGCCAATGTGATGAAGTGTGATCATTCATTGAGTAAGCATTTTACGATCATTTACTCATTCTTTCAGTCCATTCATTAAGTATATGTGCTAATTATAATCTAATTCATAACCGGTAAAACAGGAAGCATAAAGCCATCATTAATAATCGGGGTACTCGAAATGCTCCCCAAATTCATGATCGTGAATTCCCATCGTGGTTCGAGAAACACGTAAGTATTCACATCATTACTGAATTTCATTGACATCCATTACCGAACAATAATTATGTGTTCATATCATGAATGTCATGTGGTTATTATAGGCACAGGAGCTGCACGACAACCACGATCCGCTGATGAATGAGGATCTCTGGCGCTTATCTTGTAGTCCTTTGCAAGACGCAATATCGTACGATGGCGATATCGTGAACGGTTATAGATTTCGGACGAAAGATAGTGAAAAATCACAAAGAACCCAAAATAGTGGGGTTGTCGTCAACGGTGAGCAAGAAGAATTAGAAAATATCGACTTCTACGGCGTCCTCAACGAGATTCTCGAGATTAAATTTCTTGGCCAAAATCGAATCGTATTATTCAAATGCGATTGGTATGATGTTAATAATCGCGGGACTGGTTATAATGTCGACAAATACGGTTTTATCAGCATCAACGCTGGCAAGAGATTGAATACCCAATATGAAGATCTATTCATTCTTGCCTCTCAAGCGTAACAGATATTTTATGCACTGGATAATACCTCTCCAGGTTGGCAAATTGTAGTCAGGTCACCACCCAGAGATTTTTATGACATGGGAGACAAGGATGCGAGGGTCGTCGATGATGATTTGGATGCATACCAGAATGATGAGATAATCATTGTCGATGCAGTGCACGACAAAAATGAAGATGTCGACAATATAAACTGGACAGCGAATGCAGATCAAATAATAGAAGAGGGAAGCGATGAGAGTGACAGAGATGAGACAGAAAATGACTAGACCGTATGTAAATCAAATTGTTTCATATTTAAATCAAATTATTTCATATATAAATCATATTGTTTCATATGTATATTGTATTGTTTCATATGTAAATCATACCGTTTTACCGATTCATATGTAAATCATACCGTTTCATATGTAAATCATACCGTTTCACCGATTTACGATCCGATCGATTCACCGATTTAGAGTCTAAGTGTTGGAAAATCATAAGTTAGCGTGTTTCGGATATGAAATAGGTTTGGATTCGATCGGATCGTCATCGGATCGGCATCCGATAATTTGAAGTTGGAATTATTCCGTATTTCGGACTTGCGAGCGGGTTCTAATTGGATATTTGACCAATTTACGATCCGATTCACCGATTTAGAGTCTAAGTGTTGGAAAATCATAACTTAGCGTGTTTCGGATATGAAATAGGTTTGGATTCGATCGGATCGTCATCGGATCGGCATCCGATAATTCGAACTTGGAATTATTCCGTATTTCGGACTTGCGAGCGAGTTCTAATTGGATATTTGACCAATTTACGCTCCGATTCACCGATTTAGAGTCTAAGTGTTGGAAAATCATAAGTTAGCGTCTTTCGGATATGAAATAGGTTTGGATTCGATCCGATCGTCATCGGATCGGCATCCGATAATTCGAACTTGGAATTATTTTTCGTATTTCGGACTTGCGAGTGGGTTCTAATTGGATATTTGACCAATTTACGATCCGATTAACGGATTTAGAGTCTAACTGTTGGAAAATCATAAGTTAGCGTGTTTCGGATATGAAATAGGTTTGGATTCGATCCGATCATCATCGGATCGGCATCCGATAATTCGAACTTGGAATTATATTTCGTATTTCGGACTTGCGAGCGAGTTATAATTGGATATTTGACCAATTATAACTGTTTCATATGTAAATCATACCGTTTCATATGTAAATCAAACTGTTTCATATTGTTTCATAAATCATACTGTTTCATATGTAAATCAAACTGTTTCATATTATTTCATATGTAAATCATACTGTTTCATATGTAAATCAAACTGTTTCATATTGTTTCATATGTAAATCTTACTGTTTCATATGTAAATTAAATTGTTTCAGATGGCATCACGGTCATATATTCGTAGAGGCAGAGGCAGGGGTGGGGTAGCTCGGAGCGCTCCGGCTGCCACCCCAGGGTCCGAGGCTGAGCCGTCCGGATCTGGTAGTGCTGTTCCTCTCTTCACACCAGCTCCTGATGTGGTCGCAGCCTCCGGAGCTTCGAGCAGTGCTCAGCACTCGGCTACAGCGTCTACGCCCACAGGTAATGTTTAGATCTAAAGTTTTATACATGTTGTAAATACTTCTTCAGTACTGATGTATATTTTATTTGCAGGGTCGAGGATCACCAGGCACGTAGGCGACCGGGGCGTGACGACGGCCCGGCGCTTGTCGGCCTTACGCGAGCCGCTTTCCCTACAGTGGAGCGGCATGACCTTTGTGGACGAGCACGCTTCTGACGCCGCCACGTGGGTCGGCATTATAGTACGGGAGGAGAGGAATGCCCCGATTGTGGGGTTAAGGGGGTGGAAGAACATTGATGCATCCTATAAGGAGAGGATGTATCAGCAGTTTTTGGTACGTTAGTTTCATTAAAGCATTTTAGAATAATATCGTACTTCTTTATAATTTGATTTGATAAAATGACTTGTTTCTAAATTGATTTTACAAGAGAAATTTAAATGGGAGAACATGGAAACCGACACCCATCGGGAGGACTTGTGGAAGATGATGGGTGAGCGGTACAGGGATTACCATCACGAGCTCTACCAGCTCTACGGTTACTTGGTCGGCCAGCCGGCTGAGGAGGTACAGGCTGCGACCGGGACGAGAGACGCGCCACCGCTACACATTCTACAGTTTTTAGTTGCTCACTGGGCCACCCCTAGCTTTCAGGTATAATTATAATTTTGTTGATTCGTACTTGTTTTAATGTTATACTAAAAATTTGTATTGATGTTTCAAAATTTAATCGATTGACATAGGCGAAATCTGCAATAGGCAAGCAGAATAGAAGTGCCTCGACGACACCTGCTCCAGTGAAGGGGAGGACCTCCATGCCCCAGCTTGCCCAGCAGCTGGTAAATGATACAAACATTGTTATTATTTAAAGCTCTATACATGTTATATTAACTCATCTATTTATTTTATATGTCCAACAGACACAGTCCTTGGGCCACGAGCCTAATAGGATTGACCTTTTTGAGGCCTCTAGGAGGCGGCGTATCGATGGGGCATTTCTGGACGACAGGATTGCCTCGCAAGTGGTAAGTAATTAAATTACTGTTAATATATTCTTATGCATATGCCATAAAATATCATTGAATATCATTGGTTGTTTTTATATAGGAGAGGATGTGACTTCTGGTGACCCCGTCGGGCGAGGCTGGCTCCTCCTCCAGCTCAGTATCTGTCGACTCAGCGATGGATACTGTGCTGAGACCTGCCACGCACGGCCGTGTCCTCTGTAGTGGCCTTGGAGTCACGCCCTCCTCCTACTTTGGACGAGAGGGTATGCGCTCGAGGGCACGGGACACCCAGAACGGTGCTATCACTCAGCTGCAGTCTGCGCTAGACGCGGAGCGAGAGCAGAGGCAGGCCCTCGAGCAGAGGATTGAGGCGGAGCGAGAGCAGAGGCAGGCCCTCGAGCAGAGGGTTGAGGCGAAGAAGAAGGCCCTCGATGAGGAAAGAGAAGCTCGCAGGGAACTGGAGCGTCGGCTTAATGACTTCATAAGCCGGTCTAGCGGTGGCTCATGATCAGGCACTTACTAATCTTTATAATATTAGTAAAAAATATGAATCTTACTAATTTGAGTTTAGATCATATTATCACACTTATGATTTTCCAACACTTAGATTCTAAATCGGTGAATCGGAGCGTAAATTGTTAAAATATCCAATTAGAACTCGCTCGCAAGTCCGAAATACGGAATAATTCCAAGTTCGAATTATCGGATGCCGATCCGATGACGATCGGATCGAATCCAAACCTATTTCATATCCGAAACACGCTAACTTATGATTTTCCAACACTTAGACTCTAAATCGGTGAATCGGAGCGTAAATTGGTCAAATATCCAATTATAACCCGCTCGCAAGTCCGAAATACGGAATAATTCCAACTTCGAATTATCGGATGCCGATCCGATGACGATCCGATCGAATCCAAACCTATTTCATATCCGAAACACGCTAAGTTATGATTTTCCAACACTTAGACTCTAAATCGGTGAATCGGAGCGTAAATTGGTCAAATATCCAATTAGAACCCGCTCGCAAGTCCGAAATACGGAATAATTCCAAGTTCGAATTATCGGATGCTGATCCGATGACGATCCGATCGAATCCAAACCTATTTCATATCCGAAACACGCTAAGTTATGATTTTCCAACACTTAGACTCTAAATCGGTGAATCGGATCGTAAATTGGTCAAATATCCAATTAGAACCCGCTCGCAAGTCCAAAATACGGAATAATTCCCAGTTCGAATTATCGGATGCCGATCCGATGACGATCCGATCGAATCCAAACCTATTTCATATCCGAAACACGCTAACTTATGATTTTCCAGCACTTAGACTCTAAATCGGTGAATCGGAGCGTAAATTGGTCAAATATCCAATTATAACTCGCTCGCAAGTCCGAAATACGGAATAATTCCAACTTCGAATTATCGGATGCCGATCCGATGACGATCCGATCGAATCCAAACCTATTTCATATCCGAAACACGCTAACTTATGATTTTCCAACACTTAGACTCTAAATCGGTGAATCGGATCGTAAATTGGTCAAATATCCAATTAGAACCCGCTCGCAAGTCCGAAATACGGAATAATTCCAACTTCGAATTATCGGATGCCGATCCGATGACGATCCGATCGAATCCTAACCTATTTCATATCCGAAACACGCTAACTTATGATTTTCCAACACTTAGACTCTAAATCGGTGAATCGGAGCGTAAATTGGTCAAATATCCAATTATAACCCGCTCGCAAGTCCGAAATACGGAATAATTCCAAGTTCGAATTATCGGATGCCGATCCGATGACGATCCGATCGAATCCAAACCTATTTCATATCCGAAACACGCTAACTTATGATTTTCCAACACTTAGACTCTAAATCGGTGAATCGGATCGTAAATTGGTCAAATAACCAATTAAAACCCGCTCGCAAGTCCGAAATACGGAATAATTCCAAGTTCGAATTATCGGATGCCGATCCGATGACGATCCGATCGAATCCAAACCTATTTCATCTCCGAAACACGCTAACTTATGATTTTCCAACACTTAGACTCTAAATCGGTGAATCAGAGCGTAAATTGGTCAAATATCCAATTAGAACTCGCTCGCAAGTCCGAAATACGGAATAATTCCAAGTTCGAATTATCGGATGCCGATCCAATGACGGTCGGATCGAATCCAAACCTATTTCATATCCGAAACACGCTAACTTATGATTTTCCAACACTTAGACTCTAAATCGGTGAATCGGAGCGTAAATTGGTCAAATATCCAATTAGAACCCGCTCGCAAGTCCGAAATACGGAATAATTCCAAGTTCGAATTATCGGATGCCGATCCGATGACGATCCGATCGAATCCAAACCTATTTCATATCCGAAACACGCTAAGTTATGATTTTCCAACACTTAGACTCTAAATCGGTGAATCGGAGCGTAAATTGGTCAAATATCCAATTAGAACCCGCTCGCAAGTCCGAAATACGGAATAATTCCAACTTCGAATTATCGGATGCCGATCCGATGACGATCCGATCGAATCCAAACCTATTTCATATCCGAAACAAGCTAACTTATGATTTTCCAACACTTAGACTCTAAATCGGTGAATCGGATCGTAAATTGGTCAAATATCCAATTAGAACACGCTCGCAAGTCCGAAATACGGAATAATTCCAACTTCGAATTATCGGATGCCGATCCGATGACGATCGGATCGAATCCAAACCTATTTCATATCCGAAACACGCTAACTTATGATTTTCCAACACTTAGACTCTAAATCGGTGAATCGGAGCGTAAATTGGTCAAATATCCAATTAGAACCCGCTCGCAAGTCCGAAATACGGAATAATTCCAACTTCGAATTATCGGATGCCGATCCGAAGACGATCCGATCGAATCCAAACCTATTTCATATCCGAAACACGCTAACTTATGATTTTCCAACACTTAGACTCTAAATCGGTGAATCGGATCGTAAATTGGTCAAATATCCAATTAGAACCCACTCGCAAGTCCGAAATACGGAATAATTCCAACTTCGAATTATCGGATGCCGATCCGATGACGATCCGATCGAATCCAAACCTATTTCATATCTGAAACACGCTAACTTATGATTATCCAACACTTAGACTCTAAATCGGTGAATCGGAGCGTAAATTGGTCAAATATCCAATTAGAACTCGCTCGCAAGTCCGAAATACGGAATAATTCCAACTTCGAATTATCGGATGCCGATCCGATGACGATCGGATCGAATCCAAACCTATTTCATATCCGAAACACGCTAACTTATGATTTTCCAACACTTAGACTCTAAATCGGTGAATCGGAGCGTAAATTGGTCAAATATCCAATTAGAACCCGCTCGCAAGTCCGAAATACGGAATAATTCCAAGTTCGAATTATCGGATGCCGATCCGATGACGATCCGATCGAATCCAAACCTATTTCATATCCGAAACACGCTAACTTATGATTTTCCAACACTTAGACTCTAAATCGGTGAATCGGAGCGTAAATTGGTCAAATATCCAATTATAACTCGCTCGCAAGTCCGAAATACGGAATAATTCTAAGTTCGAATTATCGGATGCCGATCCGATGACGATCGGATCGAATCCAAACCTATTTCATATCCGAAACACGCTAACTTATGATTTTCCAACACTTAGACTCTAAATCGGTGAATCGGAGCGTAAATTGGTCAAATATCCAATTAGAACCCGCTCGCAAGTCCGAAATACGGAATAATTCCAACTTCGAATTATCGGATGCCGATCCGATGACGATCGGATCGAATCCAAACCTATTTCATATCCGAAACACGCTAACTTATGATTTTCCAACACTTAGACTCTAAATCGGTGAATCGGAGCGTAAATTGGTCAAATATCCAATTAGAACCCGCTCGCAAGTCCGAAATACGGAATAATTCCAAGTTCAAATTATCGGATGCCGATTCGATGACGATCCGATCGAATCCAAACCTATTTCATATTCGAAACACGCTAACTTATGATCTTCCAACACTTAGACTCTAAATCGGTGAATCGGATCGTATATTGGTCAAATATCCAATTAGAACCCGCTCGCAAGTCCGAAATACGGAATAATTCCAACTTCGAATTATCGGATGCCGATCCGATGACGATCGAATCGAATCCAAACCTATTTCAAATCCGAAATACGCTAACTTATGGTTTTCCAACACTTAGACTCTAAATCGGTGAATCGGAGCGTAAATTGGTCAAATATCCAATTAGAACCCGCTCGCAAGTCCGAAATACGGAATAATTCCAAGTTCGAATTATCGGATGCCGATCCGATTGAATCCAAACCTATTTCATATCCGAAACACTCTAACTTATGATTTTCCAACACTTAGACTCTAAATCGGTGAATCGGAGCGTAAATTGGTCAAATATCCAATTAGAACGCGCTCGCAAGTCCGAAATACGGAATAATTCCAAATTTGAATTATCGGATGCCGATCCGATGACGATCCGATCGAATCCAAACCTATTTCATATCCGAAACATGCTAAGTTATGATTTTCCAACACTTAGACTCTAAATCGGTGAATCGGATCGTAAATTGGTCAAATATCCAATTAGAACCCGCTCGCAAGTCTGAAATACGGAATAATTTCAAGTTCGAATTATCGGATGCCGATCCGATGACGATCCGATCGAATCCAAACCTATTTCATATCCGAAACACGCTAACTTATGATTTTCCAATACTTAGACTCTAAATCGGTGAATCGGAGCGTAAATTGGTCAAATATCCAATTATAACTCGCTCGCAAGTCCGAAATACGGAATAATTCCAAGTTCGAATTATCGAATGCCGATCCGATGACGATCCGATCGAATCTAAACCTATTTCATATCCGAAACACGCTAACTTATGATTTTCCAACACTTAGACTCTAAATCGGTGAATCGGATCGTAAATTGGTCAAATATCCAATTAGAACCCGCTCGCAAGTCCGAAATACGGAATAATTCCAACCTCGAATTATCGGATGCCGATCCGATGATGATCCGATCGAATCCTAACTTATTTCATATCCGAAACACGCGAACTTATGATTTTCCAACACTTAGACTCTAAATCGGTGAATCGGAGCGTAAATTGGTCAAATATCCAATTATAACTCGCTCGCAAGTCCGAAATACAGAATAATTCTAAGTTCGAATTATCGGATGCCGATCCGATGACGATCCGATCGAATCCAAACCTATTTCATATCCGAAACACGCTAACTTATGATTTTCCAACACTTAGACTCTAAATCGGTGAATCGGAGCGTAAATTGGTCAAATATCCAATTAGAACGCGCTCGCAAGTCCGAAATACGGAATAATTCCAAGTTTGAATTATCGGATGCCGATCCGATGACGATCCGATCGAATCCAAACCTATTTCATATCCGAAACACGCTAACTTATGATTTTCCAACACTTAGACTCTAATTCGGTGAATTGGAGCGTAAATTGGTCAAATATCCAATTAGAACGCGCTCGCAAGTCCGAAATACGGAATAATTCCAACTTCGAATTATCGGATGCCGATTCGATGACGATCCGATCGAATCCAAACCTATTTCATATCCGAAACACGCTAAGTTATGATTTTCCAACACTTAGACTCTAAATCGGTGAATCGGATCGTAAATTGGTCAAATATCCAATTAGAACCCGCTCGCAAATCCGAAATACGGAATAATTCCAAGTTCGAATTATCGGATGCCGATCCGATGACGATCCGATCGAATCCAAACCTATTTCATATCCGAAATACGCTAAGTTATGATTTTCCAACACTTAGACTCTAAATCGGTGAATCGGATCGTAAATTGGTCAAATATCCAATTAGAACCCGCTCGCAAGTCCGAAATACGGAATAATTCCAACTTCGAATTATCGGATGCCGATCCGATGACGATCCGATCGAATCCAAACCTATTTCATATCCGAAACACGCTAAGTTATGATTTTCCAACACTTAGACTCTAAATCGGTGAATCGGATCGTAAATTGGTCAAATATCCAATTATAACCCGCTCGCAAGTCCGAAATACGGAATAATTCCAACTTCGAATTATCGGATGCCGATCCGATGACGATCCGATCGAATCCAAACCTATTTCATATCCGAAACACGCTAACTTATGATTTTCCAACACTTAGAGTCTAAATCGGTGAATCGGATCGTAAATTGGTCAAATATCCAATTAGAACCCGCTCACAAGTCCGAAATACGGAATAATTCCAACTTCGAATTATCGGATGCCGATCCGATGACGATCGGATCGAATCCAAACCTATTTCATATCCGAAACACGCTAAGTTATGATTTTCCAACACTTAGACTCTAAATCGGTGAATCGGAGCGTAAATTGGTCAAATATCCAATTAGAACCTGCTCGCAAGTCCGAAATACGGAATAATTCCAACTTTGAATTATCGGATGCCGATCCGATGACGATCCGATCGAATCCAAACCTATTTCATATCCGAAACACGCGAAGTTATGATTTTCCAACACTAGACTCTAAATCGGTGAATCGGAGCGTAAATTGGTCAAATATCCAATTATAACCCGCTCGCAAGTCCGAAATACGAAATAATTCCAACTTCGAATTATCGGATGCCGATCTGATGACAATCCGATCGAATCCAAACCTATTTCATATCCGAAACACGCTAACTTATGATTTTCCAACACTTAGACTCTAAATCGGTGAATCGGATCGTAAATTGGTCAAATATCCAATTAGAACCCGCTCGCAAGTCCGAAATACGGAATAATTCCAACTTCGAATTATCGGATGCCGATCCGATGACGATCGGATCGAATCCAAACCTATTTCATATCCTAAACACGCTAACTTGTGATTTTCCAACACTTAGACTTTAAATCGGTGAATCGGAGCGTAAATTGGTCAAATATCCAATTAGAACCCGCTCGCAAGTTCGAAATACGGAATAATTCCAAGTTCGAATTATCGGATGCCGATCCGATGACGATCCGATCGAATCCAAACCTATTTCATATCCGAAACACGCGAAGTTATGATTTTCCAACACGTAGACTCTAAATCGGTGAATCGGATCGTAAATTGGTCAAATATCCAATTATAACCCGCTCGCAAGTCCGAAATACGAAATAGTTCCAACTTTGAATTATCGGATGCCGATCCGATGACGATCCGATCGAATCCAAACCTATTTCATATCCGAAACACGCTAACTTATGATTTTCCAACACTTAGACTCTAAATCGGTGAATCGGATCGTAAATTGGTCAAATATCCAATTAGAACCCGCTCGCAAGTCCGAAATACGGAATAATTCCAACTTCGAATTATCGGATGCCGATCCGATGACGATCGGATCGAATCCAAACCTATTTCATATCCGAAACACGCTAACTTATGATTTTCCAACACTTAGACTCTAAATCGGTGAATCGGAGCGTAAATTGGTCAAATATCCAATTAGAATCCGCTCGCAAGTCCGAAATACGGAATAATTCCAACTTCGAATTATCGGATGCCGATCCGATGACGATCCGATCGAATCTAAACCTATTTCATATCCGAAACACGCTAAGTTATGATTTTCCAACACTTAGACTCTAAATCGGTGAATCGGAGCGTAAATTGGTCAAATATCCAATTAGAACTCGCTCGCAAGTCCGAAATACGGAATAATTCCAAGTTCGAATTATCGGATGCCGATCCGATGACGATCCGATCGAATCCAAACCTATTTCATATCCGAAACACGCTAAGTTATGATTTTCCAACACTTAGACTCTAAATCGGTGAATCGGATCGTAAATTGGTCAAATATCCAATTAGAACCCGCTCGCAAGTCCGAAATACGGAATAATTCCAAGTTCGAATTATCGGATGCCGATCCGATGACGGTCGGATCGAATCCAAACCTATTTCATATCCGAAACACGCTAACTTATGATTTTCCAACACTTAGACTCTAAATCGGTGAATCGGAGCGTAAATTGGTCAAATATCCAATTAGAACTCGCTCGCAAGTCCGAAATACGGAATAATTCCAAGTTCGAATTATCGGATGCCGATCCGATGACGATCGGATCGAATCCAAACCTATTTCATATCCGAAACACGCTAACTTATGATTTTCCAACACTTAGACTCTAAATCGGTGAATCGGATCGTAAATTGGTCAAATATCCAATTAGAACCCGCTCGCAAGTCCGAAATACGGAATAATTCCAACTTCGAATTATCGGATGCCGATCCGATGACGATCGGATCGAATCCAAACCTATTTCATATCCGAAACACGCTAACTTGTGATTTTCCAACACTTAGACTTTAAATCGGTGAATCGGATCGTAAATTGGTCAAATATCCAATTAGAACCCGCTCGCAAGTTCGAAATACGGAATAATTCCAAGTTCGAATTATCGGATGCCGATCCGATGACGATCCGATCGAATCCAAACCTATTTCATATTTGAAACACGCGAAGTTATGATTTTCCAACACGTCAACTGAATCATTCTACTCCGGTACTGGTTGCTTTGCAGAAAAACCCATTAAAATAGCCAAAAGAAAAAAAACTTTCGGAAGGAGTCCTTTTTAAAAATAAATAAATTCACATGTACATGTACTAGTGCATGCCCGTGCCTGTCGGCACTGCAGTGGGCCGCCTTCGGTGGCAACACACCTATCAGCTAACCAGCGGGACGTCTTCGACGGTAACACACCAGTCGGCTCTTTAGCGGGCATCACCACATCCACCCATACTGTTGTATTTGACGGCAACACACATGATCACCTTCGGCAACAAAAGACTTTCGGCATCAACACCGGCCTACAGCGGCCCCGCCCCAACAGACCGACTACCCCGACACCATTAACAGCGGACACTATTGGGACATTTGCTGCCACCTAAGCTCCCGCCTTCGATGGTAACATCCAGCTCCTACGACCCCGCCCCGATGAACCCCCCCCCCCCCCCCCCTCCCCACCCCCCCCAGAGAGAGATCGTGGGGAAGAGATGAGAGAGAGCGAGAGAGAGAGAGATCGGGGGAAGACAAAGAGAGAGATTCGGGGAAGACAGAGAGAGAGATCAGGGAAAGAGAGAGAGACAGAGATGAGGATGGCAATTTTGGACCTGACACGACAAACCTGACACAAAATTAGCGGGTCTGGGTTTAACGGGTTCGGGTCGTAAATGGATCGACACGACTAACCCGTTTAGTAAGTGGGTCGGGTCTGGGTTTTGTCTCCGACCCGTTTGACCCGTTTAAAAATCAATGGGTCGGGTCGGATCTGCGATGGCTTCAACGAACGGGTTCAACGTACGGACGACTGTGATCAAGAGAGAGAGAGATCAGGGGAAGAGAGAGAGAGAGAGATATCGAGGGAAGAGAGAGAGACGGGGGAGAGAGAGATATATATCGAGGGAAGAGAGAGACAAAATCGATCGCAACGGACGACTGTGATCAAGAGAGATAGATCGGGGGGAGAGAGAGAGAGAGATAGGGGGAAGAGACATTAGGTATTAAACCAATTTAATGTATAGCTAGATTTAATTTTATTTTTTTGACAATGATAATGAAAAAAAATTATTCAATTTATAATTATTTTTTCATGTAATATTAGTTCTTATCTCAAACTCAAGCCTCTTTGTCTGATCGGAGAAGCGGCGGTGCAAGCAGATGGGTGGGTGGTCTGCCGGGTTTTCAAGAAGAAGAACCACCAAAAGGCGGTGATGAATAGCCCTAACAAATACTCGACCATCACCTGCGACACTAAGAGCCAAATGCTTCTGCCCCCGACTCCCGAGCGACGGCACGCTGGATCAGATTCTCTAGTATGTGGGGAGGTCTTGCAAGCAAGAAGCCGAAGCCGCCCGCTACTTCGGATACTTCAGGCCCATCGAGGCCGCCTCCGGCCACGGCATCGGCGAGAGGTTCATGAAGCTTCCGGCCCTCGAGAGCCCTCCGGCACCGTCGTTCGCCGTCGACGTCCTACCGCCCCGGGAGCACGAATACAACGCCCGCACCGACCAGGCCGAGACGGAGCTGAGCGACTTGGCGGCGCTGGACCGGCTGGTGGCGTCGTACCTCAACGCGCAGTCGGAGACTTCGAAGCAGCTAGCATGCTTCGACGACCCCGGCTTCCCCTTCTACTCCTCCGGCGGGCTGTTCCTCCCTGGCTCCCACGACTACCATGGCGGCAGCGACGACGGCAACAACCGCACGCTGCGACCATCACCTGCGACACCAAGACCCAAATGCTTCTGCCCCCGACTCCCGAGTGACGGCACGCTGGATCAGATTCTCTAGTATATGGGGAGGTCTTGCAAGCAAGAGACCGAAGCCACCCGCTACTCCAAAAACCTCGGATACTTCAGGCCCACTGAGGCCGCCTCCGGCCACGGCATCGGCGAGAGGTTCATGAAGCTTCTGGCCCTCGAGAGCCCTCTGGCGCCGTCGTTCGCCGTCGACGTCCCACCGCCCCGGGAGCACGAATACAGCGCCCAGACCACCTACAGCCTAAGAACCGACCAGGCCGAGACGGGGCTGGGCGACTTGGCGGCGCTGGATCGGCTGGTGGCATCGCACCTCAACGCGCAGTCGGAGACGTCGAAGCAGCTGGCGTGCTTTGACGACCTCGGCTTCCCCTTCTGCTCCTACGGCGGGCTGTTCCTCCCCGGCTCCCACGACTACCACGGTAGCATCGACGACGGCAACAACGGCAACCTCTGGAGCCTGACATGGTCGGCGTCGGCGTCGTCGATGTCGGACCACATCAGCCACGTGTCGAGCTCCTCGCTATAACGGAACGACGCACCAACTCGAAGTAAAGGCAGGATGAGAGAGAGAGAGAGAGAGAGAGAGAGAGAGAGAGAGAGAGAGAGAGAGAGAGATGGCCTACAGCCTAAGCACCGACCAGGCCGAGACGGGGTTGAGCGACTGGGCAGCGCTGGACGGGCTGGTGGCATTGCACCTCAAAGCGTAGTCGGAGACGTCGAAACAGCTGGCGACGACCCCGGCTTCCCCTTCTGCTCCTCCGGTGGGCTGTTCCTCCCTGGCTCCCACGACTACCACAGCGGCAGCGACGACAGCAACAACAGCGACCTCTGGAGCCTGACACGGTCGGCGTTGGCGTCGGCACCGTCGATGTCGGACCACATCAGCCACGTGTCGAGCTCCTCGCTATAACGGAACTATGCACGATGAGAGAGAGACGGAGAGAGAGAGATGTGGAGGAAGAGAGAGAAATAGGTGGCACCACTAAGAAATAGGGGACGGAGAAAAGGGACTCCCAAATATGGGTGAGGGGGGACCATGTTTTTATCCAGTCAGTTTGTCCTAGTCAGCTTCTGTTTTGTCTAGTCAGCACAAAACCGCCGTGCCATGTTATATAGATGGCTTTTTATTTGAGCTATTTGTATCAGCCTTTATTTCATAAGCCCGTTACAACGGGGAACAAATTAAAATTAAAATTAAAATAAGAAAGTAGACAGGATGAAAACAGATGCATGCACGTCCGTCGGATCATCTTCTAGGTGTCCTTGTGAAGATCCTTTGCACTCAAGATGACAAACCCTGGTCCTTCCTTTCGCTTCTCGACGGTGACGGGCATGTAGGTGCCCATGATCTTGTCCCACGAGATGAAGAACGGCTGCGAGAAGTTGTATTTACTGCCCGCCAGCTGGTGGTGGAAGTCCTGGAACGCGCGCGCTGTTGTTCCAGAACAGCAGGTGGAACGGGTTCCCGGGGAGCCACATCCCGCAGTGGTCGTCGATCACCTTTATCACGCTGAACGCGAAGAAGAACACCGCCGTCCGCTGCGACATCCCGGACACGTAGAAGGCGATGCCGCTCCCCACCGTGTCGATGATCCCGTCCCAGAAGGCGTGCCCGTACAGGGCCCCGAAGGCGTGGGTCACCACGATCCGGTGGTGCACCGCGTGGATGTGGCGGTACAGGAACTTGTTCTGGTGCAGGTACCAGTGGGTGAAGTACTGGTACGTACGTGTCCATCACCACCATGGCCACGAAGAACTGGCTCGCCACAACGATGAGGGACCGCAGGGGATGATGATGAGCAGCTACTACATCTGCCGTGGTAGCCATGGCCGCCGCCCCAGCCTTGCCTCCTCCTCCGGCCAGCGCGAAGATGAGGATGACGACCACGGTTTGGACGGTCTGCTGGACGAGAACCCCTTTGACCACTTGGGTCTTGGAGACGGTGTTCTTGAGCTCTTCGGATCCCCTCGGGTGGAGGCGGTAGTTCTCTAGGGACTCCGGCCAGCAGCAGCATGTAGATCCCGGAGTAGACCCAGTAGACTACGATGGGGACGAAGGCGCCCAAGAATTCGTCGGACATGAAGTAATCCTCGGAGAGGAAACGCATAAACTTTTGCACCTGAGCTGCCATGTGCTCTAGTTGAGGAGAGAGAGAGAGAAAGAGAGAGAGAGAGAGGGTAGCTTCTTATTACACCACACACCACGTACGTAACTCGATCGAAGGATATATAGAAAGGTGGGAGGAGTTGGTGATGAACTAACTATGCTCTGCTGCTGTTTATTTACAGGTAGAGGTAGGTTCAAAGGCTTTGAAACTTCTTTTTCAATCGGATCACTTGCTCGTATCTGTCAACGTCGGTCCAAGCCCTTGTACGTACAGAGAAACGAAGATGACCCTTCCCCGGCGCCTACGTCCCTCCGTAAATGGATCGAAGATGATCCTTCCCCGGCGCCTACGTCCGTCCGTAAATGGATCGAAGATGGCACCAGTTTGGATGCGCACGTGTCGTACAACTTCTATAGGTACGTCATTGGTTCGATCAGCAGCGATGGGGAGGACCAGGATTCGTCACCAAGCCACCCAGTCACTTTTTTTGACATCGATGGGTGCTCGCCAAAGCATTGACCGGACTAGGTGTCGGATTTTTGGCGGCCAGGTCGCCCGAATTGTTGGGCATTTAATTTCAGCCTGGCCACCAAATTTGATCACCTGAAGGAAACAAAAATTCACAGAAGCCAAGACTGAGACCAGCTTATTTACCAGAGGTCGGATTCAATCCCGAGTGGCACACACGGAAAACCAACACCTTAACCACCGAAGCTAGTAATCACTTGTTATATATAATTATCGCTCACTAATATAATTATGGTTAAAACCCCCGTAATGAGCAAACTCGGTAGGTCGTCGTATTTAAAGGTTAAAAGGGCGGTCGCTGACGATGCCTGAAGATTAAATTTAGCACCAGCTCACCATCCTAGTACACGAGGTCACCTTTGAAGTGAGAGTACGTTCATCCCTCCTGCCCCGGATACCCAATTCGCCCGTCATTAGGTCGCTTGTGGAGTATCGTCTTCTATCGAAAGAACAATGTGTTTCGAAAGATTCAACCAAGCACAGCGAGGATGTGAAGCTCGGACATCAGAGGATACTCGCATACGACCTGATGTTCGATGACTGATTGCGGATAGGTGAATGACATCGACTCCGCCATCTCACGTTAGGAGACAGACAGGCGTCGCCCGTAGACCGCAACGCACGCGATCAGCTCGCCCATGGAATGTGGCCTCTTATAGAGAACTCAAAGAATACTTCAGAAGATATTCATCACCTCCAGCTCGCCGAGCTCCCGCGATCAGGTCGCTCACCCTCGATCAGCTCGCTCCACGATCAGCTCACACACGAGGTCGCCCCCGATCGCATGAGACCAGCTCGCCCGCAAAGGAGGTCGCCTCTAGTATGCAGCTCAAAAAATACTTTAGAAGTTTCATCACCTCCAGCTCACCAAGCTCCCGCGATCAGGTTGCTCGCCCTCAGCGCGCACCCCAATCAGCTCACACATGGGAGAAATAGCCTTTTGTTTACATAAGTCCCCAATAGTAAAGAGGCGACAGATCGATAGGTGTACACACCCCAGCAGAACTACGTGGACGTTTGTAAGCCAAGTTCAAAGACAAGAGTCGATTCAGGTCATCTCCGACTAGAGTCTTCCAGAACATCCACCTGACTCGGACGGGACCAGTACATCCCAGCCCTCTGTCAGCCACTTGGTTGGTAAGACGACAAGCCCCTTCAAGAATCCACATGGCCGGGTTGGCGGAACCGGCGGTCGTCTCGTCTCTGCCGCATTTGAGGGTGGGATTCCGGCGGTGAGCTTCAATCGGCCTGAACTGGAGCTGGATTTCGACGGCCATCATCGCTCCGCCGCAACTGAAGAAGGGATTCCGGCGGCCAGGTTCGTCCCGCCTCAATTGGAGGTGAAATTCGGCGGCCAGCTTCGATCCGCCGCAAATGAAGATGGGATTCCGGCGGCCAGGTACGTCCCGCCTCAATTGGAGGTGGAATTCGGCGGCCAGCTGGAGTCTACCGCAAATGAGGCTGGAACCGGCAGCAAGATGGAGTCTGCCGCAAATCAAGCAAGCCGGATCTTACAAGATCTGTTGCCATATCTAGATTAACCACCCGCGCGTGCGAAATTGTTGCAAATTTTCTCTTTCTGCATTCGCGCGCGATCCTCCCCTAGGCCTGCACGATCGTCTTGAGGTTTGCCCTAGACCTTACGTCCAGAACATCGGCCGCGGCTGCCGATCGTACTGCTTACCCTCTCCGGCCTGCTGACCCTATTATGCCGATCGTACTGCTGATCCCTCTCGCTGTCGATCCCTCTCCTGCCCCATCGATCTCTTTTTCATTTTTCCGCTTGAGGTATTATTCTGCTTCCTTCGTTTTTATTAGACAGATCTTTAAACATCTCGATCCTTATTTGGAGTTGAGATCCTATATGCATGAAGCTCCATATTTTCCCTCATGTGTTGGGATTTTAGATTATATTTTGTTTCAATTCGTCCTTTAATTTTAGCCTTCTGAAGCTCGGACCCGGAATTCATCCCTACAATCAAAGAGGCGTGGTGCAGTCGGGGCCCTATAGTGAATCTCACAGACTTCGACAAGAACTGCAAGAAGGTGGCCAGGGCCTTGCTCGACTGGAGCAGGAGGACTTTCGGGGTTATCAAGTCCCAGTTAAGTTCGGTGGAATCGAACTTAGCCAGTATTCAATCCATGGAACCCACGAGGGAAAGACTAGCGGCAGAGTCTAGGCTCAGACAGAAGCATCAACATCTCCTTGATCTTGAGGCTACCTACTGGAGGCAACGGTCGAAAAATCACTGGCTCACGAGCGGGGACAGGAATACCAAGTTCCATCATCTGGCCGTTCTTAATCGGAGAAGACGTAATTGCATATCGGGCATCTTGACCCCCCAGAATATCTGGTCGTCTAACCCGGCTGAAATCAAAGGGGCTTTTATCGACTACTTCAATACTCTTTTTAAATCCTCATCACCCACGGCAGCTGAACTCACTAAATTCGGCTTTGCTAGTATTATCACCAACGAGGAGAATGAATGGCTGACCGCTATTCCCGAACCAGAGGAGATCAAGCGGGTTATTTTTGCTATGAACAATCTCAAGGCTCCAGGTCCGGACGGGTTAACGGCGGGTTTCTACAAGAAAGGTTGGGCGGTGGTAGGGCCTGATCTTGTCAAGGCCGTACAGAATTTCTTCATCACCAAGACCCTCTCACCCCAACTAAATGCTACATTCTTAGCCCTCATCCCCAAGAAGTCAGCAGCTCAGACCCCCAGTGATTTTCGGCCCATCAGTTTGTGCAATGTGATCTATAAAGTCTGTGCCAAAATTATCGCCAACAGGCTGAAGAGATTCATTCCTCGTTGTATTTCCAATACTCAGAGTGCATTCGTCGCAGGCCGGAATATAACAGACAACAGCATCATCGCCCATGAAGTTCTAGGTCATATCAAGAAAACCACAGGTAGAAGAGGATACTTTGCCCTAAAGCTCGACATGGCTAAGGCTTATGATAGAGTGGAGTGGTCCTTCCTCATGCAGGTTCTGAACGATTTGGGTTTCTCCAGGAGCTTTAGTTCGCTAATCCTCGCTTGTATCTCTGGCGTGTCTTATTCAGTTCTTATCAATGGAGCTCCGGAAGGTTATATTACTGCTTATCGAGGCCTGCGTCAAGGTTGCCCTCTCTCACCTTATTTGTTCCTTTTGTGCTCTGAGGGCCTCTCCCGTTTGATTCAGGATGCCGAAAATCGCAAGCTCCTCCACGGTATTCGAATCGGTAAGCAAGGTATCACTGTCTCTCACCTCTTCTACGCTGACGACATGTTCATCTTTGGCAGAGCAACAGATCAGGGAATAAACTCTATTAATTCTATCTTGGATCTGTATTGTAAATGGTTGGGCCAACTGGTAAACTTCAATAAATCCAGGATTACTTTCTCCCGCAATGTCGCCAGAAGCCGTCGTGAAGCTATAGCCTCCAGCATCGGAGTCCTCATCATGTCGCAGCAAGAGTTGTACCTGGGTTCTCCCCTCTTTTATGGCAGATCCAAAATCAAAGCTTTTTCCTTCATCGAAGACCGATTCAAGTCCAAACTCAAAGGATGGAAGGCTAAGACCCTCTCCCATGCAGGTAGAACTATCCTTCTGAAAACGTCTCTCTCCTCCATTCCAAATTACTTTATGTCCTCTGTGATTATTCCGCTATCGGTCATCAATAAGCTTCATGCAATCCAGAGAGATTTCTGGTGGGGGTTTGATCCTAATAGACGTCACCTCTATTTACTGGGATGGAACAAGATGTTCCAGCCCAAAGCGGATGGGGGATTGGGTATCCGGGACCTTGCGAAGGTAAACCAAGCAATGATAATGAAACTGGCCTGGTCCTTCGTGGCGCATCCCGATCGGCTGTGGGTCCAGATTCTCTCTAAGAAGTATGGTTCCCAGTCTAATTTCTGGACACTCAGCGCTAAGAAGGGATCATCCCAAGTTTGGCAGAGTCTCCTCAAGGGCCGGGACCTCATTCGGCCACTCACTTGCTGGAGCGTGGGCGACGGGCAGTCCATCAAACTGGTAGGGGACCAGTGGATTCCGAGATTACAGGGGTTTGCTATCCGAAGCGAGGTGCCCGAGAGGTTACAGTTACCGGTCTCGGATTTTATTGATCGTGCATCCCGAACCTGGCATACCGAGAAGCTCCTGGAATGCGGTCTGGGGGCATTGGAAACCAACGCCATCCTCTCTATTCACCTTGCTGCTGAGCCGGGTGCTGACCGACTCATCTGGACCCCATCTTCTACAGGACAATTCAACGTGAAGTCAGCATACTGGGCCATTTACTCTCGTTGCAACGAAGCTTCATCCTCGCGTTCTTTCGTCAATTTCGACTGGAAAAGACTATGGAAATCTAAAGAATGTCTCCCTAAGGCCTTAATGTTCGTCTGGCGAGCTCTCAGGGGGTGCATTCCCACTCTCAAAAACCTGGCTAATCGGCTTCCGTTCATCGACAGCACTTGTTCGATTTGTTCCAGTGCAGACGAATCCATAGAGCACATCCTATTCAATTGCTCCTTCTCCCGGGCAGTGTGGTTCGGTTCTCACCTCCACATCAACACGGAGGGATGCAACAATACTCTTCCTCAATGGATTGAGCTCTTACTTCAGAGGGACAAGTCCCAGGATTTCGCCTTCAGCTATGGGACCCTCCTTTTGTGGAACATCTGGAAAGCCAGGAACGGTTGGGTCTTCGATAGAGTGCAGCCAAAACCCCATGACATCCTGACTGTCTCCAACGCCCTCTTCCAACAGCTTCATTCCTCCCGGGTCAAAGAGCTGAAGCTGCACCCCTCCCACTGGCTCCCGCCAGACCCGGGGGTCCTAAAGGTTAATGTAGACGGTGCATTTAACCACACAATGGCGGCTACTGGTATCATCATACGGGATAGTACGGGAGCACATTTGTACTCGGCGGGCGCCATCTCCCACGCTTGTGAGGCCATTGAAATTGAGGCCAGAGCGTTTCTGCACGGGATGCAAGTTCTGAAAAAGAGCCGATGCTTCCTCAGTAATTGTGGAGGGGGACAATCAAGTCCTTATCCACCTCCTGTCGGATGGGGATCTTTCTCCTCCATGGCGGATACAGAGCATTGTATCTGACTGCAGGTTGTTATCTTCGGGATTTTCCCGGGTTGTTTTCTTCCATGTTCGAAGGACCTTTAATAGCTGCGCAGACCAACTAGCGAAGCATGCTCTTCAGGTTCGTCAGAGTTTCTCCTCCTTCTCTACTCCTCCTTGTATCGCCCCCCTCCTTCAAGCTGACTTGGAGATGATCAATAATTGTAACCATATTCCGGTTATTGGGCTGGGGCGCCATGAATAGAACCCCCGTAGTTCCTGTCAAAAAAAAAAAGTCGTCTATTGCTTTTGTCGAAACCTGATACATTGCAGCCCTGTGCTCTCTAACACTAGAGCTTCTCCACACTATTGGATTAGTCTTGGAGGATAGGCAGGTTTAATCATGTGTAGGGCCCATTGCTATTAGCTGGTTTATTCAACCCCTATTAGGTTGATCCACTTAAGTTAGGTTCAGGTTTTAAATCAGCGTTAATGAAAATGTAGACATATTGGCCTTGGAGAAAAAATTTCATGCTTACTTAGTTTCAGTAACTCTATAAGCAAACTGAAACTCTTATTAGCGAATACCACTCTTGAGGAAATGTCAATTTTGTTTGCACTCTTTAGCATGAATGGCCCATCTGAGTTAACTTTTTCTTATGTCTATTGATGGACTGTTTAATTATGGTTGGTCCATTTATTTGCAGATACTTGAGGGCCTTCTTAAATTGACAGAGAATAGAGAGTGTGCTGACTGCAAAACTAAGTAAGTTTTGAGGAGCAACATAAAGATATATCATATATGTTTGCACTTGCTTATTATTAAATCCAGACCTTCTCACAGGAAATTTAATTCTGCAAGCTGAACTTCTGAACTTTTACCATGCTATAATATAAGTCATGACATGATTGATTCATATGTTTTTATTGAAAGAGGGCTATCCTTTATTGTTGTACACTAGTTATATCCGTCGTGTCTTGTCGCGGGCCTTTAAATGTTACATCTGATTTTTTTTCCTTGAATGTATATGGGTACATGCTTCTCACCTATCCCTGTTCTGGTGAACTATAAATATTGATAGTGGGTTCTATCAATTTGACTTCTCTTGTACAAGGGTGTTATGTGTGGCTAGCTAGGCATGGGTATTGATTCGAGGTGGACGCTCACATGCATCCTGAAGAGTCGTACTTGTGTTAAGGATCTCATAAAGAACCGTCTTTTGAATAACTAAAATTTGGAATTTCTAATGTGATTATTGGCGATCTCTAGCAGTATGTAATTTCTAAAGAATCATCTCTTTGGGATCAGCCAATTAGGTATCATCAAGAATAGACGCTTATAAGGATGAGAAGTGGACTTGCACTCTTTGCCATTGAACACAATGATCGAGTATTAGTTCTTATCCATTAGCAAGAGTTCTCTTGATGAGCGTCTTTTCTTTTAACATATCACACTTCTTGAAAGCTGATTTAAAAAGGGAACTCAAAGAACTATATTGTCAAATCCTCATGTTCAATGCCCATTGCTCACATCTAGTGATTCAAGAGTATGGCTATCAGTATCGGTGTCTTAAAACTATACTGTGTGAGATTTGCACATGTGAAAATTTTCAGATAGTTTTTTCTGATAGGTATATGGTGTCCCAAGCTAAGTTATTTTTATTTATTTGTTTGCATCCTTTATGTCCATCCTAATGTTTGCTTTTCTTGCAGAGGTCCTCGATGGGCAAGCGTGAATTTGGGAATCTTTATATGCATGCAATGTTCTGGAATCCATAGAAGTTTGGGGGTTCACATATCCAAGGTCATTTGTTTCCCGTTAGATGCATCATTACATATTCAATTGATTAAAATTGTTTGATAGTCAACTATAATGAACGATGTAGTTTGCAACTCTTTAAGTTGAATATCTTAAAGACCATCACTCTGGAAGTATATTATTGGATCTGACTAAATAAATTTTGATGTTCTATTTGTTAAAACAGAGGCATTTTGCTAAATTATTAATGTTTAATGAGCTCAAACAGTACGATTTGAATTGCTTTATCTTGCCTTTTAGTCCTATTTAAGATTAACTAGTTGGTATTCAATTTCAACCTGTAAGAATCATCATCTCCCACTTATGGCATACGGTATTGGTCATGTATTGTGCTTTTGTTCATCTCAACAATTGCTACTAAAGAATGGTGCAATACATTTTTTTTTCCTCGATGTTTATTTCGTTTGAAGTATGATACTTGCTATTGACTTTCAAGCTAATGATTGACCTGATAGGCCTTATATCATATTCTTTTCTAAAATGATGAATTTTTATTTTAGAAATATCTATATAATTGCACAAACATGAATACTCATAGGGGTGTCATTGTGTCGGATACTGATGCCTTAGGCAGGTAGAAGAATCCAAGTTATATAGATTGTATTTAGACCTTGATGCTTAATCCACACAAGCTGAAGTGGTATCTTTACACAACTTTTTGACTGTTACATGAACGTAACTTGCAGTGCTCTATTTGGATCTGGTAATATTTGATGGATCATTTGATCCAAATTCCATTTAGTTCAGGTATTGATTTGTAAATTGGGATACATTTAGTATATAGATAGGATCCAGATCCATAACCTACGATACATCTTGGATCCGGATTCAGATCCAGAAAATGATCGTTCTAAAATTTTCTATATATAAATCTATGTCCATTGGTTCGAACATACACACTTGGATATAAAGGCATGTGGGGGTGACTTGCTGCATGAACAAATTCATCCATCCTAGAAGATAATGACTGGATTGCATCCATCCTAAAAGATATGATGCTATTGTCTTAAGTCCTTTTATTTTCTTTTTTGCCAAACAGATCATACCAACTAAGTCTACATTTTCTATGTTTCTACATATGCATGCTACCATGTTTCGCAGTGCGGCAGCGTCAATAGAAGTTACAACTACAAGGGATTAACGCTTAACTCAAGATGAGTAAGCATTACATACTTCCAAATACAAAACATTGCAATTACTATGCATGCCTTTCACTAATCAATCAGAAGATAAGACTTTAAAGTGCTGCACCCCACTTGTCCAATTACCATCCTTTGGAGTATTCTCATCATGAGGGAATTAGAATAAATTCCATAGCTTCAGCAGGCCAGGAATTCATTTGCAATAGAATAAATTTCGTAGCTTCAGCATGGAATCATTTGCTCAAGTATGTTGCACTCTTCGAAGTGCTGCTTCCCACTTGTCCAATTGACTTGATTGAATGATAAGGCTCCCTTGTTCCATACCCAGGATCAGTGCATCAAGGATTTTAGTAGTTATTTTCTGTATAACGTTTTTGGGGGACTGAGATTTGTCTTCAAAGATCCTAAGGTTCCTCTCAATGCAAATAGCAAATACTAATTGAGTAATTACTAGCTTTGCTATCAAACATGGAAGCATTTGATGGGAATTGAGTAATCGAGACAAGTTACAATTATTCAAACATGAAAGCACAAAATTTATGGTAATTAAGTAATTACTAGCTTTGCTATCAAACATGAAAGCACAAAATTTATGGTAATTGAGTAATTACTAGCTTTGTCTTTTGATATTTTCCCTGTTTAAACTTCAGCTGATGTATCGAACATGGTTCTATCTCTAATTGTTATTAATCTATACATTTTAATTGAAGGTACCTTACGCTATGGATATGAGTTGGGTTGACAGTAATAGAGCCAGTGCGGATTATAGGAATGGGGTCAATCATTTTGTCAACTATCTATTTAGCAGAGAAACACTTGGGGATATGATTCGTTGTCCTTGTAAACGCCACAGAACTGTCCAATATCAATCACGGGATGATGTAATTGCTGATTTATTTCAATTTGGTATAGAACCAGGTTACAGTTAATGGAAGATGCCAGAGGAAACTTATGTTCCACCTCAAAAATCTACTGAAACTGAAACAGAAATAGATGACATGCATGGGTTAATAGATGCTGCCTTAGGATTGCCAAGTATATTTGAAAATGACATGGACGATGAACCCGTTGTACATGGTGAAGATCGGATAGATGCGGATACAGATAGGTATACAAGAATTCTTAATAATGCATCTCAGAAGCTATACCCTGGTTGTAATAAATTCACGACATTGTCATTCATCGTTAAACTACTACACATAAAATGTCTAAATGGTTGGAGCATTAAATCCTTTAAGATGCTGTTTGAGCTGCTTACCGATGCTCTCCCTGATGGTCACACACTGCCTTCTTATTACAACTAGTGTCAGAAGATAATCCATGACCTTGGCCTTAATTACATTAAAATAGATGCATGCAAAAATGATTGCATACTGTACTGGAAGGATAATGCCTCAAAGACCCATTGTCCAACATATGGTCAATGCAGATGGAAAGAGAATGGTAAAAAAATCGCAGACAAATTCCTACGTTATTTTCCATTGAAACCGAGACTGCAACGACAATTTATGTCAGAAAAGATAGTTGAAGATATGTGATGGCATCAGGAACAACATGTTGATGATGGTGTAATGAGGCATCCAGCAGACTCAGAGGCATGGAAGAATTTTGATCAACTTCATGAGCAGTTTGCTTCTGATTCATGAAACGTTAGACTTGGTCTAGCAAGTAACGGGATGAATCCACTTGGGAACATGAGTGTTTCTTACAGCACATGGCCGATCGTCCTCATTCCATATAATTTACCACCGTGGGTGTGCATGAAACAGACTAATTTTATATTGTCTATGATTATTCCTGGTCCTCGTGCTCTTGGAAATGAAATTGATGTATATATACAGCCTTTAGTTGAGGAGTTGAAGGATATATGGGAAATCGGCATTGAAACATATGATGCATACACTGGGAACAACTTTCGATTGCGTGCCGCTTTGATGTGGACAATTAATGACTTCCCAACATATGGTAATCTATCCGAATGGAGCACCAAGGGTAAGATGGCTTGCTCGGTATGTAATGAGGAAACTACGTCACGACAACTAAAAAGTAGTAGAAAACAATGTTACTTGGGTCATCGTAGATTCCTACCAATTAATCATAGGTGGCGCTTGTTAAAAAAATCATTTGACGGTAATCCAGATAGAAGACCTCCACCGAAAAAGTTGTCTGGTGTCGATGTATTGCAGCAGTTACAGCACCTTCCGCATGTGACATTCGGAAAAATACTAGGAAAGAAAAGGAAAGGGACTTCTAGAGAAAAATACTTAGGGTGGACGAAGAAAAGTATTTTTTTCGAATTGCCATATTGGAGCAACAATTTGTTGCGGCACAACCTCGACGTTATGCATATAGAGAAGAATGTATATGAAATTATCCTCGAAACAATGATGAACATAGTAGATAAAACAAAGAATAATTTAAATGCTAGTTTCGACCTGAAAGATATGGGCGTTAGGAAAAATCTGCACCCAATAAAATCTGGGGATGTGTATAAAGTGTCAGCTGCATGCTATACGATGAATGCAAAGGAGAAGCGTGCCTTTTGTCAGTTTGTCATGGACATAAGATTTCCGGACGGCTATTCATCAAACATATCCCGTTCTGTCAAGTTTGACGAACGGAAGGTTTCGGGTCTAAAGAGTCATGATTGTCATGTGCTATTACAACAACTCATGCCTATTGCAGTACTTGACCTCATGCCAGAAAACATATATGAAGCCATAATTGAACTTTGCATTTTCTTTAAGGAGTTATGCTCGAAAGCATTGTGGTTAGACATCCTCGAAAAACTTGAGAACCAAATAGCTCTGACTCTTTGCAAGCTCGAGAGAATATTTCCACCAGCATTATTCGTTATTATGATGCACCTTCCTATTCATCTAGCAGCAGAGGCTAAGCTTGGTTGACCAGTTCAATACAGATGGATGTATTTTATTGAGAGGTGAGTCATTTAATAAATCTATATATTTACGCAATCATCGTTAGTTTATTTTTGTTTTTTATCGTTATATATTGGACGTAAATAATTTAAGTATTTATTTATCAGGTATTTACGTACACTCAAGTCATACGTACGGAATAAGGCTCATCCAGAAGGATCTATTGCCGAAGGGTATATCGCGGAAGAATGTTTAATATTCTGTTCAAGGTATCTTAGTGGTATCGAGACCCGATTCAATCGACCAGAAAGGAATTTTGATGGAGGTCAGATACACCCTGAAGCAACCTTATCTATTTTTTCCTCCACCGGTCGTCCGATAGCAGGAGGTCGCACGTACTTCCTTACCAATGCTGAAATAAATCAGGCTCACTTCTATATGCTACAGAATTGCATGGAACTCTTTCCATATATTGAGTAAGTTTTGTTTAAAAACTTAGCATACTGCATTAAATAATATTCTTAATTCATCTAAATGCCTGAGCACTATGTTTTATGTTTATAGTCAGCACGTAGAGGAGATTACGAGATCTGGTGTGAATAACATTGAGCGGGAGCACATGAACAAATTTGCTGAATGGTTTAAAGAGATGATAAATATTCATATTAACTTTATTAAAACTATAATAAACTTCCTAATACTTATATGATATATATTATTTAATCATAATCTGAAACAGGTAGAGAAATCAGACGTAAGTGACGAAATCAAATTACTTGCAAAGGGCTCTTATCGTGAAGCAAAAATTTATGATACCTACAATGTAAATGGTTATAGATTTTCAACAGAAGCATCTCAATTGTGTAGAAAAACGCAAAACTACAGTGTTCAGGTTAAGGGAGATGATGCCACTAGCAATACAGAAACATTTTATGATGTTCTTCAACAAATTTTGGAGGTGTGTTATTCTAGTATGCGGGTTGTGTTATTCAAGTGCAAATGGTTTGATGCCGAGAATCGTCGGAACGGATACAAGCAAAAAATGGGAATGAAAAGCGTAAATGTTACACGCACTGCATATGGTGACCAACCATATATATTAGCATCGCAGGCTATGCAGGTATTCTATATAAAACAAATTAAAGATCCCAAATGACATGTTGTAGTAAAGACGCAGCCACGTAACTATTACAACATGCCTGTCATCGATATAGAGTCCCAACAAGATGATGAGCCTTATCAGCAGGATAATAATGGCGAAATCTCTATTCAGTTTACTTCTTCTATGTTGGATCATGATGATGATATAGACTGGGTAAGAAATGATATCCCACCTCTCATCGGTTAGATGATGGTTTCTAGAAGCCTTATAATTGTCTGTCAGGTAATTAACATCCATCCTAAATATTGTGGAATATTTGGATCATTGATTCTTATAGGTATACTCTATCTGACTGCTTCTAGCATTTTTTCTTATAGGTATACTCTATCTGACTACTTGATCTCTAACGAAAGGGCCTTGAATATCATCAGCCAAAATAAAGAATGCCTTTTTAGTATATTTGGTAAGGATTGCTTCTAGAATTCTTCTCCTTACACTTTGATTGGGTAATCTTTATCTTAATTACTATGAGGTGAATCGATAGCGTATGTGATCATTGTTGTCTACTATAGTTGCAAATCATAGACCAATGAATGAACAACCTAAGAGGCCCATCTAGACCTTATGTTATATAGATAAAAGTACAAAAAAATTAAGACTTATTTAGTTCTTTATTTTATTCATATGGTGTGTATATTGCTATCACGAAGCCAAGTTGAAATGCTGAAATGCCCCCTCTAGCATTTCAGCATCAGTATCCAACTTGAAATGCTGATTTCAGCACTTCAGTATTTCAACATTTTCAGCAATTTCAGCATTATCGACATTCAAATGCTGATTTCAAGGCTGCAATGTATCAGGCACGTGTTGCTTGACAGGGCTGCAATGTATCAGCATTTGAATGTCTGAAATGTTTTAGGCACGTGAGGGTGGGGGGGAGGGGGGTACTTGCTTTGTGTTTCAGGGCTGCAATGTTTCAGACATGGCTGCAATTTCAAACATGGCTGAAATGCTCAATGTTCAATGTTTCAAGGCTGCAATGTTTCAGACATGGCTGAAATGCTCAATGTTTCAGACATGGCTGCAATGTTTCAGACATTCAAATGCTCAATGTTTCAGACATTCAAATGCTGATTTCAGCAATTTCACCATTGCAGCCCTATGCTCTCTTTCCTGCCAATGGTACAGTAAGCTACTGCATAATCATGGGCATCTTCTCCTTTTGCTCTATAAATATGTTTATATATGAGAAAGCACATCTCTTGTAGCTAGAGAATTACCTAATAAACAAAACTAGATTAACATGGTTTGATGGATGAAAACTTTCCTCATGTGCATGCACCATACTTGTACTTTATGGTGTGGGCCCCTTTAAGTTAAAGTTGAGCTTGAGCAGGAGGTGAAACACTAAATTGGGAATGTCAGGCTAGCTAGCAACCTCTATACCCAAGAAATATTTAATGGTTTTACATAAATCAAGCTATTTAAAGCAAAAGTGGAACATTATTTTGTGTTGGTCATCTCACAAAGAAGATACGAATTCATTCTTTATGTGCATGTACATCTTTCAGTTTATATTTACTGCTTCGTATTGTTGTATTTACTACCATCATGCCCATGCCACATGAGCAATGATGTGCATATATTACAGCTGTAACAGTGATACTGTGTGGTTTGACAAATTTTACCTGTGTACAAATAAATTCAGGTTCTATTTCCACCGACCCTCAACTATCAAAAGGGAAGTAGTAGACTACTTCCAGAATCTTTTTTGTACCAAGGAGCAAAAGTGCCTATTGAAGCCGCTAGTGTTCAAACGAGTTGTCACCAAAGAAGCAATTGATTAGGTGAGCCAATCAGTCAATCTTTATGAGTTAGAATATGCAGTTTTTATCAACAAGTCACCAAGGCCAGAAGGGTTTAATGCTATGTTCTGTAGACACGGACAGCCTGCCAGGCATGCTAGAACACGGGGTATTGGTTGATTGTATTAGTCTCTTACTAATAGTAAAATGGGGGATGCCCTAGTAAATGTTAGGATTGATTATGGTTCAAGAGGGTGCACAACAAGTGGGACAGAAATTTCTTTCTTTTTTCCTTTTGCTTGGAAAAAAATTCGTATACTTTCAGCATATTTTGGAGGCTATCTTGGGCCATTTATTGTTTTAGGATTGAATTTTGTGCTTTCTTTTGTTAGTCTATTATGCTTATTGCTGTCAGTTTGGCTTTTGTTTAGTGAACTTTACTAGGTGATACCTAGTGATTTGGGCTTGCAAGAGTGAAATGCTGAAATGCTGAAGTGCTAAAATGCCTGACTAAATGCTGAAATTCAGTCACAGCATTTTCAGCATCGATATCCAGTCACAGCATTTCAGCATTTCAGCACCAGTATCCAAGTTGAAATACTGAAATGCTGAAATGCTGAAAATGTTGCGACTAAATGCGTAAAGTGCTTGGAATTCTAAAGTGCTAAAATGCTAAAATGCTTGCAATTCTAAAGTGCTAAAGTGCTAAAATGCTTGCAATTCTAAAATGTTACAGTGCTAAAATGCTAAAGTGCTAAAGTGCTTACAAATTCCTTTATACAGCAAGGCACATCGGGCAACACTCCCCGGTTCAAACTCCGTTGTGGCTCTTATATGTCCCTCGTCCATGTAATAGGTAGCAGTTTTATTCTATAAATGCTTCGTGGTAGGTGGCGTCAGCATGGGAGGGTGGGGGAAGTGGGGGGAACTCGTATTGCAGATTCTCCTATATTGGATCCTCCGACACGAGATCCTCCTATATTGGATCCTCCGACACGGGATCCTCCTATATTGGATCCTCCTATACGAGATCTGCAAAACCATCCGAGTTTGAAAGACGCAGACACACAGGAGCCGTTTGATACCAATGTTCTGTCCAATACATCTGTTACAGTATCCTCTAGTAGAGGTAAATTAAAGTTTTATCATTTTTGGACAATGTGTTATTTTTATATTATATTACAAATAATCGTATATTAATTCTATTGTTATTTTTCATACAGGATCATCTACTTCTAACCTAAAAAGACCAAGGGGCAATGCAAAGGGTATCCCTAGACCAACTAATGAGGCAGACAGGCTTCCGATAAGAATTGTTGACGGAAGGCCTGTGGGTCCAAATAGGGATAAATTCATCACAAAGATTGGTGTGTGGGTGAAAGACCAAAATAACTTTCCGTTTTGGCAGCGGAATTTTGACAATTTCCAGCATTCTTAATATGGCGATGACTGCTAGGGTAAGTCAGAATTTACAGAATTGCACATATAGTTTACAATGTATACTTATTGTTCTTTCTTAATATTATCAGGAGTATTTTGACATTGATTTTGCTGGGGATCTAGCTTCTATCTTGAAAGACAATTGTAGGAAGACCTGGAATGATACCAGGTCGAAGTTGTATCGAGATTTCTACGAGTCATTTCCACATCAAGATGCGATCCTGCACATTCCCCGTGGTTTGGACACTGTTACTTGGACCAGGATTTGTGAGGACATTTTCTCGCAGTCATGGTGGAGGGTAAGTAATGAATTACGTTGTTTTGTAATGCAATATTTACATGTATTGACTATTATAATACGTAACATTCTATTTTTTAAAAAAACATGTGACAGAAATATAGAAAATCGCGTACATCAGCAGGTCACACATATATCTGGGCGGACGAGTTTTGCACAGAGGAGAGAGGACTTGGTATATATGTATTAATTTAAGAATTTGTGATAAATTTTAGTGTATTATAATTAAATAGTCTTTTTGTTATTTGCAGCGAACAAATTTCGGTCGGGACCCAAACCAGAAGGAGCTGTGGGATCGCACCCATGTTAAAGAAGACGGGACCTCTGCGAACTCGCACACCCAGCAGATCACAGTAAGTTTTTTCGATAATAGCTATCGATGTCTTCAATTTATATTCTTGTTGTCTTCAAGTGTACAAAACATTATTTTTTAATCTCTCATGCATTGCAGAGTCGGATGGATGAGCTGATTGAGCAATCTAGACAGAAC
This sequence comes from Chamaelirium japonicum, assembly GCA_947650365.1. Taxonomy (NCBI): domain Eukaryota; kingdom Viridiplantae; phylum Streptophyta; class Magnoliopsida; order Liliales; family Melanthiaceae; genus Chamaelirium; species Chamaelirium japonicum. The sequence continues at coordinate 47,574,655 of OX393553.1, read as the reverse complement.
TCTGGGACTATAGACGAGGATGCAATATTTCAGGAAGTCCTTGGTTCAGAGAGTCAAGGACGCATACGGAGCCAGGGGATGGGAATCAGACGTCGGGAATACTTCAGCTTTGAGCATCCTTTGCAACAAGAGATGCAAGAGCAAATAACCACTCTCCATTCAGAACAGGAGCAGCTTCAATCAGAGCATAAGCAGCTTCAATTAGAGCACGAGAAGCTCCATTCAAAGTATGAGGAACTCAAGTCAGAGCACGAGAAGTTCATCTCAAAGTATGAGCGCTTGGTAGATGAGAACTTGCAGTTGAATGAAGCCGTTAATGGATTATGTGCAAACTTTCAGGCGTTTAGCCAGATGTTACATCGGGTACGTTTAGTGGAATGTAAATGTTAAAATTCTTTGTAACATTTTATAAAAAATAAACTTTTGTAATTTGATCCTGTATGATACATTTGCATCCATGTCTTCACAAATTTCAAACTCTCAGCTTCCATACCAACAACCGACTTTCACACAGATGCTACATGGTGGTTTTTGGCCTCCAGCACCACGTGTTCCACATCCTACCCATCCAGACATCTTTGAACCCCCACGACATGAATGATTTAGGTAATAAATTTTACCTCAATTCTCTCTGTTTATTTATGATAGTAGAGTGCTTTGACTATCCCGCTCTGCGTTTAATCAACACTGCGTTTAATCAGTTCTCTTTTACAACGCATGGAATATGACTTAAGTAATATGGACATATAAAACATGTTAGGGCAGTTCGGGTTATTTACAACCCTGCATGCAAACCTGTGTATAAATGCCAGTTCGTAAATTTTTCCTGACACAGGTTGCTAACAAAACTTGAAATGGGTTTGAGTTGGATTTTTTAGTAGAGCAAGATAGGGGCATGCTTATCTCATAGGCTGAAATAACTATGTTGGAGGGAGTGCATTTTTGTTGCCCTATTGACTTTGCCACGACCCAATCACCGAGTGCCACATCCTCCATTCCAAATGGTATAATATGAGTTTCACATGCTACTGGGCATCACTTTTCCCATTATGCCCTTTGGAATGGGCACTCGGTGAATATTGGGCCATGAGCAAAGGCAGCAAATCAATCGGGCAGCAAAAATGCACTCCTAGAGAGATACAAATTAAGCACTCATGTTTACTTTGGGTGTCATATCTGCATTCTTAACTTTTTTTTTTACTTTGTTTAGTGGAAGCTAGGCAACCATCAGAACTATATACCAAAGCATGCGGCCTTATTTAATCATCTTAAGATTAGCTCACTCAATTGAGTTCTTGATATCTGAATTATGTACTTGAATTAATTGCAGATGTAGAAGCTAACTCCATGAGGTCAAAGATCTTGATTCGGGAGGCAACTCGGCTAAATAAGAAGGAAATTTTTTCTATGAATTTGAAAAATTGTTGTATGAATTTCAAAAATTTTAACATACGTTTGTTGGTCGGAAAAATTTCTAAGTTGTTTAAATGTGGTTTGGCTAAATGAATGTTTTAGTTCATTATAAATGATTGCCAAGTAATTATAAGTTTGAATTTTTTTTGAGTTACTTGTTTGTACATGCTGGTCATCACATATGTGTTGGGTTGTAAAAATCTCACAGAGATTAGGTGCGTGGCTATATTATGGCTGGCTTATATGTATGTTTTGGGTTGTGTATGTTTAATTTCTATATTATGGCTTATATGTTTTGGGTTGTATATGTTTAATTTGTATATTATGGCTAAATTGTATATTATGTTAATATTTACTGGTGTACAGTAGCAGACCAAACTGCATGCAGTTCTACCATTTGCTGGTGTACAGTAGCAGACCAAACTGCGCAGTTCTAGCTTGACTAAACAGCAACAGTTCTACGTACAATTTGCTGGCGTACAGTAGCAGACCAAATCCGGCGGCCTGAAGCCATTTATAGGAGAGCAAATCCGGCAGATGTCATGACAATCAATTAAACCACATCATTCCCGGCGGCCAAACAGCCTTTTGGACCACCATTTCCGGCGGCTAAAGACCAGCCGTTTAAACCACCATTTCCGGTGGCTAAACACCAGCCGTTTAAACAATCATTTCCGGCGGCTAAAGACCAGCCATTTAAACCACCATTTTCGGTGGCTAAACAACAGCCGTTTCAACCACCATTTCCGGCGGCTACCCATTTGCGACGGGTCTAATGCGGCCGGTATATCCGACGGCCACACCCCCGCTTAAACATTTAAGCGGCCATTTTTGGCCCCCATAATTAACAAGTTCTGTTGTATTGTAGATCGGCGATGTGTCAATCTCCTATGATTTTGAAAAATGACTATAAAGATATGACCCCAGGCTTTAAAGGACAGGTTAAAAACTCTTAAAATCGGTCTATTTTTTTATTCCTGATCTAGCCATTTGAATCTTTACTGACTTGAGTGTTGAGGGATCCACGCAAAGTTTTCCCCCAACAGTCGCCTTTTCGGATATGTTTGGTATTTGCGGTGGGCCGCCCTAAGTAGAGGCCGGCGATGGCATATGGGGGTTATTTTCTTCGGCGACCAAGCCGACGGATTGGATCCCAGTTTTTGCGGCGAGCCGTCCTGACTGCCGGAATAAAGGCGATCTAGATCGGGGGTTTTCTTCTTTAGTGGCCAGGCCACTGGATTAAATCCCAGGTTTTGCGGCGGGCCGCCTTGACCGTCGGCCGAGGAAGCTCCGCAGGATCCACCCCCATATCTCCGGCACCCATAGGAATCTCAGCCATCAAAACCCCCTGAAATCCCCTCCGAATCTCCCAAGAAATCGCCCGGATATCCTAAGCGCCGTGAGAGAGAGTGTGCACTCAGCCCTAGGATCGTGTTCTTGATCCCCGTCTTCCCGCTAGGGAGAGGGTCATGCTGTTGTGTTTCTGACCTAGGGTTAGGGTTTCGCCCCCCTGCCCAATTCGTTGATCCGTCGAGATTTTAGCCGGAATCCATGGATGCCGCAGCTTCTCTGAGGGCTTCCGCCACCCTCCGCCCATCTCTTTCTCTCCCCGGTAGCAGCAATCACAGATCCAGCCTTGCATCGATAGCGCCCCGCCCACCGCCGAAAGCTTCGATTCGCGCACCACGAAGAGCTAGGCCGAGGAATCTAAGCTGTAAGGTGGCCGTCAGAGAGGAAGGTGCCAAAACTTCTGCTGTGCAGGTGATTCCATTTAGCCCTTCTTTCCTATTGGCGCCGTATGGAATTTTTAGCCTGATATGCCTTCATCAAGGAGTCACCTTTCGCAGTCGACAGATGATTTCGATAGCCTTTCCATTACCCTGTAGTCATGTCTCTAAAAAGATTTTACAATTTTGAGTATGAAGTTAATCTTAATTTGAATAGGGAACCGTCTTTACATCTTGCCCCATATGGAATTTTTTTTTCTTAATGGTAGAAATGGAGAGAATAAGGTGTTTTTGCTGGTGATGCTTGCTTAACAGATGAGGGGTCATGCGGCAGAGGAGTTTGTGGACCAAGAGTCGTTCGGCCTAACGGCTTTATCACCTTTGGATGGCCGGTACATGCAGAAGACGAAGGATCTGCACCCCTTTTTCAGTGAATATGGGTTGATTCGATTCCGTGTTATCGTTGAGGTATTATATTTACTCTTCTAGTTTCTCACTGTTTCAAGGAATCATTCATTGTCATGTGCATAGGTGGCCCCATCCTTAATTACTTAAAACGAGAATGTTGTGAACATTTGCTAGAAATATTTTTCTTGGGTGTGTAAAGTTTGGGCCATAGACGTGTTTACCATCATCATCATCATCATCCTAGTCTTATCCCATTAAGATAAAATCAACTATAGAGAACAACTGTAACTAAGAAGGGCTCCAAAAAAAAATGATAAGAAATTTCCGACCAGCTTCTAGTTTAAGAATTTAGTTTGCAGTAGAATGAATAAAATGATAAATTTGGAAAGCTCGTATCATGTGATGTGATTTATCTCTTTCGGTTTGTGTTCTTACATATATGCATTTGTTTATGCCCTGGTAAAAGCTATCATACTATGCATTCATCTTATAACACCATTAATCATTTTTGTATGTGTAAGTCTTTTATTTGACAATTATATTATCATTTACCTGCAGATCAAATGGTTGCTAAAACTTTCCCTAATTCCTGAAATCAAAGACGTTCCAAACTTCAGCAAGGACACCCAATCTTTCTTAGAACGACTAATTCGCGACTTCAATATAGATGATGCCTTGGAAGTTAAGAAAATTGAGAAAGTAACTAACCATGATGTCAAGGCGGTGGAATATTTCTTGAAACAGAAATGTAAATCTTGCCCAGAACTTACTGAGGTGAGCATTGTGATCATCAGTGTTGTTTAGAATACTTGAATTAACTGCTAAATCAACGTAGTTTTGTATATGTACGATATTGTTCAATGCTTCCATTTGAAATGACCAACTGACTGTTCATTTGATCTTTCAAATTATCAGATTTGCGTTTGTTTCAGGTACTTGAATTTTTTCATTTTGCATGTACGTCAGAAGATATTAATAATTTGGCCTATGCATTGTCGTTGAAAGAAGCGCTGAATTCCGTCATGTTTCCAGTCATGATTGAGCTATGTGAAGCAATATGCAATTTGGCGAAGGAAAATGCCCACATTCCTATGTTGTCCCGCACTCATGGGCAGGTATGTGAACAATTTATAAATGAGAAGGTGATTTTGTTTAGAGCAAATATTGAGATTGGTTGCTTAAGTATTAACAGCTGAAATTATAATACTAGTGCAAAAAAAAAGAACTGTCGGTGGATGTATTAATTGAAAAACATTATTGGTGAAATGAGCGAATGAAGATCATGAGTTGCCATTCGTGTGCCACTTGATGCTCTTAATTTAATCCGTTTATCCTTGCTGTGGATTTTTGAACTACTTTTCCACGACTTGATGTTTGTAAAACACAATTTGTTCATGGATGAGAATAGGGAAAACTTTTAAAAAATCCATGAAAGTGGTATTTTGAATATTGTATGATGCATATGATTTTGTGAGTGGGTATGTGACATGAAAGTATTTGGGTTCACTATTGGCCCATGCCCTAGGCACCAGCTGCATTAGAGTCTAACGTGATCCTAACCACTAACCAGTAACCACATATTGCTCTTCAAGTTGTTAATAGTAAGGAAAAGTTTCACTATGCAATGTGTGTAGTTAGGTAGAGCATGCAGTGATTGACAAGAACGAATTTGCCTTTAGCAATTTGTCATCTGCCTCTTAAGGCTTTGTAAATAAAATATTAAGTCGATATATTATATGTACAAATGTGCAATAGTTGATCTGCAGTGCGAAGAGAATAAAGGGATTCATGGAACCCTATTTGATGCCTTCCTGTAGCTTTGCTTCAGTGCTTCCAGATCTACGAGAAAGGATATAATAGAGTAAAATATATCATTTTGTTAGATATTTATCAATGAATCTCTCATGGGAAAAGAGAACAAAGTAGTAGAAGTACAGGAGATGAGATATTGCATTTACACTTTGATGCGGTTTGAGAGAGACCAACAACTATTTCCTTCAATAATCTATATTTATATAACAAAATACATTTCCATGGTTCTGGATTGATAAGGACTTCTAAAGTGTTCAAATACAATTCTGATTTCAACCTAACCTATAACCAAGCCAAGACTTTTTAACTCTATTCCTACTCAAAGTTGGGCAAGTAAACACTCAAAATCTCCTTTCTTATTCAAATAATCCTAACTAATTATAAGTTATGGTATCATTTCACGAGTGATAAGCCAACTATGACTTAAGAAACCTTATAAAATTGTATTCTTTATTTCTTCCTAAACAACAAAGAAAATATATGAAATTGAAAGTGTAATATATAATTTTCTTTCTACTGAAAGTGTAATATATAATTTTCTTTCTACTGCATTAATCTCTTTCGGTTGGCAAAGCTTGTTCTTAAGTTTGTACTTTAACTTGCCAACTTGTCTTCTGTGATTATGTTATAATTATAAAGTCTTCATGGTTGTGTTGCTCAAAAGAAATCATGTTCTCAGATTTTCAAAAGTGCTCTGGAACCAAATCATGTACAATCAAATTGAAGTAGGTTATGAATAGGAGTAAAAAGCAAAAGGCTTTGGAATCCATGCCCAAGAAGTTAAGGAATTGCTATCATGTGATCCTATGAGATGCCTCCGAGTGCATGTGATTCCAATAGTGGGGAAAGGGTAAATAGAATATAAAATATGATTTGTCTTCCGAATAAATTAGCCAACCTACTATGTTGGATTTGGAACTCATAACTCGAGTCCTGAAGGCAACTCAGACGGAAATTGAGCTTTGATGGGTATCAATTTCACTTTATAAGTAGAGGGAGTTATTTGCAAAATTCAAATGAATGATAAGGATTAGTCCTTCTCAATATTAATGGAGGGTTATGAGGAGTCGCAACTGCACTTAACTAATAAAAGAGGGGTCCGACTGAATAATTTGGATCCCGTAGTGGGCTGAGGATCATAAGAGAACCTTTGGGGACCGTTTTCATGAGTAAAAAAATTCAAAAAACCCTCAGTCTGATACTCTGATGTATGCCTAGAAAGTCTCAAAAGTCAAAACTTCGCTACTCTGTCTCTCTTCTAATTCTTTTCTTTTTACTTGGTTTGCTTGTTTGGAAACAAAGTGGGTCCGTAAAATGAAGTGCTATACAAGGTACATATAATGTTAAACAGATTTTGAAAAGTAAGAGAAGTGCTATGATTCTCTCTCTCTCTCTCTCTCTCTCTCTCTCTCTCAAATTTTTAAAACTGAAGGGTCTATCTGCCATGGATGATTACTGTAGTAATCTAGTTTTGAGTCCTTGTTTATTTTTTTTACGTCAAGATCGGTGAGAAATATGCATCCTTACTTGATTCTCTGAAGCATATGCGACCAGTATATCTGCTGGAATTCTGCTTAGAACAATCATATCGTGGCTCTATACTTCTATAATTCTATTACAGTTTACTGATCTTGAACAGTTCGTAATTGAAATTCATTTTCTGCATTATCTTAACGTAGAATTTTCATCCCCGGACTCTATATTTTCATCTTTGTTTCAATTCTGTCAAAGTTGTTATCTCATCTTAACTTTCTGATGGATTTGCTTGCTGGTTGGATGATATTAAACTGTTTTTTATCTGATTTTTTTTGTTTCTGCAACTATGTTGTGATCGGACGATTGGTTATTTTCCTCTCAGGTTACCAGTATCAGTTCTGCATATATGCGCTAATTTTCATTCCTACCAGTTTAATTGATCTGGATTTTGAATTGAGCTAATCCATTGCCAAGTTTCTTCATATGCATGTGCAGAATTTCCTAGAAAACTAATCAATGTTCTTTACTCTCAACTTTCTTCTGAATTGGGGCTTTTTAAATCCTAACCTTGTAATCTAATAACAACTATAGGCTACATCAATGCGAGAGAAATAAGAGGTGCAATCAATGATTTAATTTTCTGTTTTGGCCAACCAAAGTGATTCTGGTGTTCAGCCAAAGCCAATGCATTCTAGCAACAATGAAACACTTCAGTCAATTTTGGCATGAGTGGTTAAAACGCTTAAATATTTAATATAAAAGTTATAAAAACAGCTAAAAATAACTAAAAATTTATTTAACTTTGATAGGAACATGGAATAATCAGAAAAGGAAAAAACCTGACATCTGTATACACATACTATCAATTATGAATCTTTTCATGCTAGCTATTGAATCTATGCACTAACATGCATGATTCACTAATGTAGGTGCTGGGTTCGGATTTGGAACCCTAATTGTGTAACCTACTAACCCTAGGCTACATCAATAAGAGATATATGAGAGGAGTAATCTAGGTTTTAAGTTCCAATTTTGGCATAGGTGTCGCGTTCACCCTTGGAATGCCTCTACGATGGATTCGACATCACTTGATGCCACTGTTCTAAAAAGCGGTCCGGGCGGCCGCCTAGGCATTTTAGCGGGTTGGCCGCTCCGCTTTAGCATTAAGCGGCACTGCAGGCGGGTTGAACAAAGGCGGGCGCCTAGGCGGGATCCGAACCGCCTAGGCGCCCGCCTCGGCGGGTAAAAGGCGGTAGCCTAGGCGGGTTCCAAGCAGGCTCCAGGCAGGCGGGCAGATTAGTAATAATTTTTCATAAAACCCCGACCCCACTCGATCCCGTCCTCCCTTTTCACTACATAACTAGATATCCTAGATATCCCAAATGCTCAAATGCTGCTCTCTTTCCCTTGTCTCGCAGTCTACCCTGACCCCACCCGATCCCCTTCTTCCTTTTCATAAAACTTTTATATTCAGATCGGTTGTTTTGATGTTTGCATATGTAAAACTTTATATTATTGCTTTTTTATATAGAATTATGAATTTTTATATATACATACATATAGAATATATAGAATATATTTTATATAGGTGGGCGCCCGCTTTTTTCTCCGGGCGCCCGCCTAGTCGTCCGCCTTCTGCCTTGAAACCACTTGACCGCCTGCCTTCTGCCTTCTGCCTTCTGCCTTCCGTTTTTTAAAACATTGCTTGATGCAATAAATCCCATATTTTCTCGAGTTCTCCCCTTGTTTCCTTTCCTTTTGAGTTTTGTCAAAGGTGTATAGTCTGAAGATGGGGAATCTGAGAAGAAACCCCTTATGGTGCTTTTTCTACGAGATCAATATGTTTCACTAGAACCACTTTGTTTTATAGGAAACGTAGTAGGTTTGGGCTGAAAGCCTGAAACAACCTCAAAACTAATCATAGTCAGTTTTTGAGGGGTTTTCCCCTTTTGCGTAGGATTAAAGCTCGGAATATTATTGGTCAATAATCAATATTCATCCCAATCGGAGAAATGGTCCTTTTATAAGGTGGGAAATAAGAAGCAATAGGAGAAGACGAGATGAAGAGAAATTGTAAGAAGAGAAAGAAAGAGAGAAAGGTCATAAAGTTTATTTAAATGAGCTATGTATAAAGACTAGCAAAACTCCAAAACACATTTTTTATGAACTTAATTTTTCTCTTTCTTTTTGTTTCTTATCTTTCTTTACAAAACTCGTATGTATAGTAAACGTAAACTCCAAAACACAAACTTAGGGTTTTTTTTTTTTTGAGAACCCCTCAGCGTCTCATCTGATGGATGGTTAAGGTAGCCTTTTATAAGTTATTAATTCGATGCAAGCGGAAATCGATCCCAGGTCTCAGGTACCAACCCCCCGAGATTTTACCAACTCACATAGCTGGCACTTCCCACAAACTTAGTGGAATTAGGATTTTGTTACTATAATGATAACCAAACTATCGCTTCGAACTCTAGTCCTACTTTAAGACTCCGTTTGGTTCGAAGTATCTAGTGCAGTGAGTCGCTTTGAGGTAAGTATTCAGAATATTGTGTATGATTTATCGTATATGTTTTGCAGTATCCGGTGCAGCAAGTCAATTTGGTGTCTTTGGGACTCTGTTATCAAAATCTTCGATTTTTTGAATAAATCTCGATTAAAACACGACTTATTCAGTAAACGTTCGCTACACAACTCTTTTTCGATTTTATGAAAAAAATCACGATTTTCACGTTTTAATCCCGATTAATTGCGTTTGAATCCCGTCATGTATTGCTCGAAAAACCTATTGTAACATCTATATATAAGTATTTTCTAAAATTCTACCATTTGTTTCCCGACTCTTTCTCGGCCTTTCCGACATTTTTCCTCTTTATCTGACTTCTCCTCTAGCCGATTTTTTCCCGACTTCCGACTTGGTAACTATGCTATGGGATACCTCATAAATGAAGCAACATCAATACTGCAAAATGAGTGGTAAGGCGAATACCTCGTAAATATGATACCATCATACCTCACATGATACTTCGAACGAAACAGAGCCTAATTTGTTCTTGTTGTCATGAAGGTTATGATTGGATGATGTGAAAAAAAGGGAAAGAAAATACATATAAGGGTGGAAACCAAAGTCTAAGTAAACACTATGGTCATGGTAAGGAAATGAAAATTAAGTTGGAAATATTGTAAACATAGGTATGAGTTGTATGACATAGCTCAATTTTTCGATAGTTCTTGTTACTTCCTCATCAACAAAAGAGAGCTATAATTCTACTTCCTAAGGAAAAAAAATCATAACTAACAACAAAATGGATCTCATTTTGGGGAAGTCGGCTAACTATTACGTTGAAGACCTTCCTATCACTCATTATATGTAAATAATAACGGGACTGTTTCACTTTTGCTCTTTGGCTCAGAGATGAATGCAATTCCTTTCCTTCTACCCTCTTCGATGCAGGTTGCCGAAGAAGCTCGGATGAAAGCTTCGACGCTTGGATTGAAGGAAGTTCTACTAGAGATCCATTAGAGCTCTGATACCATGTTAGACCGAAAAAAGAAAAATGGAAAACTGGAATTTGGGAGTAAAAAAGCTTGCTTTACTCATTGGGGCAAGTGCCCTATATATCACTATACAAAGGATGGGGTCACCAAAGGGTGAGTATACCCAAAAGAGACTAAAAGGGCCCATGTAAGAATTAAGAATATATCTACACATTCTAATAGTTCAGATACATGTAAGAGTTATGCCCTCTTTCTCCACAAATTAAACATTATATAGAAAAATATCAGAATAAATTTAACTAAAGTTAGACAACATATAACCTAAAATGTATTATATTATATTAGCAATTTTATGTGAATAGGTACCTTTATATATACTTATAATTATAATTAAAAAATTATAATTATCATAGTGAAATGTACAAATTATGAATTCTTCGAAACATTTGTGAATCATTAGTGAAACTGACGGAATTATTGGGAGACATAGTTGACTGCCGAATAACTTGGAGAATAATTCATTTGGCTTTACATTTGAGAATTATTCGCAAATTTGTTTAATAAGTTCGGACGAATTTGTTACTATTTGAGCAGTGACAACAAAGATAGCTCTCAATAGGAGCGACCGGCGTAGAAGTATTCTAAACTCAGCCGAAATAGATGGGACAAGCCTTGATGGTTATGGTTTATGATACAAAATCTTTTTGGCAATGATGCACTCTAATCATCCTCCATGCAATGGAATGAGTTTGATAGTGACACTCCTGTAATTTGAAGCCCAATAAGCACAGTCAGCTATTTGCTTTTATCTTCACCATCATTCCATCAACAATGGCATGTCAAACTTGAGTTCATGTAGGTTGTTGTAAATTGTAGTTTATGCCATGGAATACTTATTCAAACTGCAGACTTGCAGACTTTCCCAATCTACTGATGCAGCTTGTTTGTTATTGCTATGTCATATAAAGTAATGTTTTGCTTAACCCAAGTGGTTTGATAGAAATAACATGGCTGTTTATTCACAGAATTCTTTTGTTTTAAACATGCCAACTCGATGAACTTCGCAAGCAGCATGATATAACTTGTTTATTTTGATTATGGTCATGCACCTAGAGTTGTGCTTACACAGATAAAGTAGTTTGTTAGAAATAATCCAAGTTGATACTCCTTTTGCCAACTTGCAGCCGGCTTCACCTACTACCTTAGGAAAGGAAATGGCAAATTTTGCTTTCAGATTAAGTGAACAAGGGAAGACTTTTCCCCAAGTTCGGATATTGGGGAAGTTTGCAGGTGCGGTTGGAAACTACAATGCCCATAAAGTTGCATATCCTGATATTAAATGGCCAAGCATTGCTTCCGAGTTTGTAACTTCTTTGGGGATAGACTTCAACCCTTATGTAACACAGGTATTTTTCATTATACTTCTCTGAAGCTGTAACTGTATTTTGTATTCTTACTATTTCATTTCTGATATTTGTGCTATCCATTTTGATGAAATTAGAATACAATTCAGGTAGAGAAATCTCATGATTCCTTCATCACACTTCTGCCTAAGTAAATTTCTGGTTACTCTGATTTGATCTGATCAATGCCTTTGCATTCCTAGCACTTTGGAATTCTGACTATGAAGCGCAATTTGTGTTAAAATGACCAAATCATCTCAATTTGCGTTAAAATGTCTTATTCGTTACGTCTGCAACTTCAAATCTTCCTAAGTTTTTCTGTCTATGATTGTTTCATTCCTATTTCTATCATATATCCACATCAGCATTCTCTTACACACTCTATCTGTTCTTTGCGTGCACACTTTTGTATATTCCCAACACCAACCAATTTAACATAGACTCATGACATTCGTCTCATTTTTATTTGATTTTTTAGTTTTCCCTACATGATTTGAAGATTTCCCAAGTTCTTGTAGTAGAAGCTCTTCAAAGAGTTTCTGCAAATTTTCAAAGAAGACATGAAGTTTCAGTTTAAATCTGGAGAAGTGACCCAAGCTTAGCAAATAATGTATAGTTATAGAGGCTGTAACTTGATGCATTGTTCAAAGTTGGAATGTTCATGCAATGCAATTATAATCATGCATATACAAACAACTTAATGAACAACCGATAATCTTATTGTCACCTTGACCATGTCGATGCCTAATTTTTTCCTAGAGTTGCAATCATAAATTCTCAAGCGTTAAACCTTGGCTAGCCATCCTAGAATGATAGTAATTGACGAGTGACCTTCATGTGGTTTGTTTGCCCTGTAATTTCGTGCGACAGAAGCTGCATCAGTCCAGGCCGATTATTGAAGCACTATATGCTTCCTTCATGTTGTTTTCATACAATTTGACATAGTCATGACTCCATTATATCTGCAGAATGTTGAATGATTATTGGTTCTTTTGGTTGAATATGTCATCCTTCTTATGCAGATTGAGCCTCATGACTATATTTCAAAGCTCTTCAACACTATCATCCAGATTAACAACATCTTAATCGATTTTGACAAAGATATTTGGAGCTACATATCATTAGGTTACTTTAAGCAGGTTGGTAGATCTTAATTAATGGACAAATACAATATTATGCTCCCTCTCTGTAAATGCATGTTTATTGTCACTCTGTCCCTTTTTATTATGCCCTGCAGATAACAAAGGATGGTGAGATTGGGTCTTCTACTATGCCTCACAAAGTCAATCCCATTGATTTCGAAAATAGCGAGGGTAATTTGGGTTTGGCTAATGCTGTTTTATCCGCCCTTAGCATGAAGTTACCAATTTCACGCATGCAGGTAATCTTGGTCTCCTTCTTTACCCCCTTCTGTAAGCTTCCATATATTATTTTTTCCAAATTATTGGATCGAAAATTGCTGCCATATGTTTATCCAACCTAGCTTGGAAATTGCTCAATATAATGCCCAGGCTAATAATTAGGTTTTGGCCTTGACCGTTGGGCGTTGTATCAATAATAGGTTCATGGTTGTTGCATTCACTTTTCTAGCGGTTATTTGTGTTGCTAGTAGTGGATTTGTGATGTGCTTACGACATGCTCTCTTCTCCAGCGAGACTTGACTGATTCAACTGTTTTGAGGAATCTGGGTGTGGGATTAGGCTATTCTCTCCTGGCTTATAAAAGCGCCCTACAGGGGATTAGAAAGCTTCAGGTAAGCAATATGTGTTACATATAGTGTTTCTATTTCCATTTCAAATTATTGAGAGCCCAAGAACACATGACTTACATGAATGACCAATTCCAAACTCACGGGGGGAATTTAGTAAATTTACTGAGGCTGGCAGCGTAGTTGATTTACCGATCAATGCTACAGAAATATTCCTTCATATTAATTCTATGTATTTGTTTTTTAGGAAATACTTGGACATAAGTATGGGATCAAAAAATGAGACTTTGTATTTATTTTTTAACCAAGTTAGCGTAGTACTCATTTAGAACCCCACGGCTTGCAGGTGAATGAATCTCGTCTCAATGATGACTTGGAGCAGACATGGGAGGTGCTTGCAGAACCTATACAAACTGTAAGAATTTCACAGCACTATTCTTCAATGACCATGACTTGTGGAAAGCTTTAATTATTGGTGAAAATGAAACGAGTGAGCAGTATCCATTACCATCTTGTACACACTCAATTAGCTAAAACTCAGGTCCCATCCTTTGATATAATATAACTTTCACACTATCTGCATCCTTGTTAATGTTAGCTCCTTCATCGCCAATAGCAATGAAGCTCAATCTATCGGTTAGATACTTACGGCTTCTTTTTTCCAGGTGATGCGAAGGTATGCAGTTCCCGAGCCTTATGAGAAGCTGAAGGAACTGACTAGAGGAAGGGCCGTCACCAAGGAGAGTATAAGACGGTTCATCGAAGGTCTGGATTTGCCGGAGGAAGCGAGGTCGGATCTCTTGAATCTGAGTCCTCAATCCTATATCGGAGAAGCTGAGGAATTGGCAAAAGCTGTAGATGAGGCTGTGGACTTGGTGTCTGGGTTCAGGATCCTCTAAATCCAATATTTCTTTGGTGTAGTAGTAGTCTCCTATTGGATTAGCAGAAAAAGACTACAACTTTAGTAGTCTCCTGTAGATGATCATGTACTGTTTGATGTCGTTTTTGTTTTCACAAAGATTTATCTATTTGATTTGGTTGCATTGATTCTTCAGCATTGTTTGTAAGCGACCACCCAGAATCAATTTTTGATGTTGATTCATTTTGGAGGCTAATTCTATACAAATGTTTTCTTAGGCGCCATTGTGATTCCCTCCAATGGGTATTCACTTTTAAGCTCGAATTCAGGCTTAGATGTAGAATTCTGAATTTTGTTTTCAGTCATTTCTTCTTCATTTTCTTCTGTTTGATGTGACTCATATAGTCGGATGACTCGTTTTCATTTGATAAGTTCCACATGCTGGCATTGGGTTGTGAAGAAAAATAGATTGAATCAAGTAGTGCTCGTATATGCAGTATGGGCTGGTGCACATTGCCGCCGGAGATTTACTTAGGGCAGAAATTGCAGCTGGGACTGAAAATGGGAAGCGAGCCAAAGAATATATGGAGAAGGGAATGTTGGTCCCTGATGATATTGCTGTTATGGTATTTAAAGTTTAAACCATCATTTCGCCCCTTTTTTCCTCCTTTCCATTGTTATTGATTTACATCGGAGTTTCATGGTTTCCTTCAAAATTTCAGATGGTGAAGGAACGTCTGCTGCAGCCAGATGCTCAAGAAAACGGATGGCTTTTGGACGGGTACCCGAGGAGCTTATCCCAGGCAAAGGCTCTAGAAGATCTTGGGATCCGACCTGACATTTTCATTCTCTTGGATGTAAGCAATTCTTTCAAGGAAAAATGGCCCTTCTTTTAGAACTCACTATAGGTTCTACCCTGAGGCTTCAATGTCTGTATGATACCATTGTTTTCGATAGTTTATTCGTGATAGGATAATGAACTGGTATCTATAAGTTTGCTGCTTTGCAGGCCTTGCCACTTATCATTCATGAATGATGCACCCTTCAGACCTTAGGTGTTGCGCTTTCTTTGCCATATCAAAACATGCTTCCTTTTCCCCTTGCTATGGCATGTCTTAAGGCCACATATTATAACCTAACAGGTAAATATAAGAAATAAGGCATAAAGTATTTGACTTTTATATACTTGCAATCATCTTCTATAACTTTCATTTCTTTAATCAATCTTCACGTACATCTGAGATAGTGTTTCATTTTCATTTCTTTAATCAATCTTCACCTACATCTGAGATAGTGTTTCATTGCGTGGGTACACGTGCACATGTGGTGCTTCTCATCAGTCATCACTACTGATAGCCACTGGCGAGTTGTCTTAAAGACTCAAGCATCTCAAAGACCTCACTTATAAGCTCACCTACCTCCTTTTGCATAGGCGATACGGGAGTAAAAGTTTCTCCTATCAACCCACTTGAATGAAACAAAATTATGCCCAAAACCTTTTTTATTTTGAAAATGTCCTAACACCACACAAGAAAAAGATATTTGTCAACAAAGTATGTGTTTGAAAATCTTGTCAATGAAGCTTTTTCCTATTACCTGTGTAACATCAATGCTATTAGAGGATAGGACCAATAAATATGGTGAAGTTATTTGTCTCTCATCTCCACCAACACCACCCCAAGGAAAAGAATTAAAAATAAAAAGGGCAAATTGCAAAAACTTTCTTTGAACTATACATCTAATTTTGCATTGGTCCCTCAAGTTTTTTTTATGAACAACTTAACCCCTGAACTATGATCCGTCTGTATGTTCACCCCTTCTATCAATTTTCAACCATTAAACTTTTTTTTATACTAAAAATACCTTATCCTAGTCAACATAAGTAGCATTTAAAAAATCTTTGTTGTCTCATTGGGAAGGATATTTTTGGGATAAACATTAGATTTGGTGGTAGGAAATTGACAGAGAGGATGAACATCCAGACAGAGCATAGTTCAGGGCAAGGTTCGAAATTTCCATTTCGGTCAATATTTTGACCCTCTGGATATGGAAATATTTTGTGGAAATATTTCGACAGTGTGGAAATATTGTGATTTTATAGAACTGGTGGAAATATTGACTTTTTAATGCAATTTTTCAGTGAATCTTTGCAGTCATAAACCAAGTATATATACACAATTTGGAACACTCAGATATTATTTGTACCCTATCTACAGGTGTAGAGCTTCACAAAGCATGTATTATGCATTTGAGTCTGTGAGTTTTGTGCAGCCTTATTTGGTCATGTTTTGATCTATGTTTTAAAATGATTTTTAATCTTTTTTGTGGATAAAAATGTTTCCAAAATAAAGATTAGTTGATTGTTAAAATAATGCTTCAAACGATTTTGAAAACGGACTTAAAACAAGAAAGTTGTGAAAGTTTGAAATCGTGCAAAAAATATGCTGAAATGCAAAACACTATTTTTTTACTAAGTCTGAAAAAAAGAGTTTTTATAAATAAAAGTTTTTATACATTCAAAATTTTCTTTGACAGTAGGTTTTCTAGATGCCCTTGTAGTTCTACATCTTGTGGAATTTTTTGAGCTAAAAATGAGTTGATTTAACAACTTTTCTCAATATACAAGTTTTATGAAAAACCGAAAAAATTGTTTTCTCTTACTAAAACTGAACGTATACTTTTTTATTCACTTGGTTTTTTATTTTTTTAATATTTTTATTGAAATAAAATGGGGGGGTATTTGCTTATTTACATATAGATATTAAGTAAGACGATATTTACTTAAATGTTATTATATGTAAATAAGCTGTTGAGAACGAAACCCCCAGTCTCCTTTTATTACCAGTTAGTCCCAGCATTTCAGTGTCAAAATCCCGAAATATCTCGAAATTTTCACGAAATATTGTGTTATTTCTTGCCAACAAATAGATCGTGCGAAATATTGTGATATATCGCGATATTATCGTGATTTCCATTCCGTTCGATATCGCAATAGGGATTTTGTGCCGAGGTCTGAGAAAACCGAGATATTTTGCGATATTTCGCAAAGTTTCTCGAGATTTTGTACCTTGGTTCAGGGGTTAAGTTCAAAAAATACTTGAGGGAACAATGTGAAATTAGGTGTATAGTTCAGGGAATGTTTTTGTAATTTGCCCAATTAAAAAATATAGAAGTTGTTTCAAGTTATTATTGTTATTTCAACTGGCAATTGTCAAATATCAACTTGAAAATAAAATACATTTTTTGCACTTAATCAATTTTGCAGGTCTCGGAAGAGAGCCTTGTTGACAGAGTAGTTGGAAGAAGACTTGACCCAGTTACTGGAAGAATATACCATCTGAAGTATTCTCCACCTGAAAATGAAGAAATTGCTGCAAGGTTGACCCAACGTTTTGATGATACTGAAGAAAAGGTACTTCAGTTTACCAGATTTATCTTTTCTTTCCGCATGTCAATCAGCTTTCGTTTTACATATAACAAGTTGCAATATATCTCAGACGTAAATCTTTACTGCACAACATTTTTTTCCTTTTTTCCTGAAGGTGAAGTTACAATTGCAAACTCATCATCAGAATGTGGAATCCGTACTTGCACTATATAAAGACATCATATACAAGGTGTGTGAACTTTTTTACTTCTTGCTTATGATCAAACAGAGATCAATTTTGGGTAGAAAATATTAGACAAACAGTAAGTCCAAGAGAATTTTTCTCAAAGTTAGCTTCAACTTAGCCACCGGACTCAAGAAAGGCATGTTATATTATCATTTACACTGTTTTGAGTTCATTCTCCTGATCTAACTGCAAAGAAGCTCCTTAGGCATTATAAGGAGGGGAGTTAATATCATTCTATTAATTGCTATAATAAGAGTGGAAAGTAATTATGAGTTTGATATTTGATATCTGGCATAATCATATAATCAGACAATTTCGGTAATAAATAAAGTTGATTAACTTTGATTAAAAGAGACAAGATTCATCATTATCAGCAACATTATCGCCATTTTTTGTGGTAAAATCTGCACCTATTAAGGAGGTTGATGCATGACAAACTAGGGGATCCTACAAAAGCATGAATTCTCGCTCTATGTGAAAAATTTTGGGTTTGAGGAGGTGCACATTTTAGGGGAAACAACGACAAAAAGTAGGTTTTGATTTACTTTCAATTATTTGATTGTGATGAAATTTGGTGGGGTTATAGATCTAGGGATAGGTGATATGTGGTCCGAATTTGGTTGGATTTGGACTGGGAATCTAGAGTTTTTTAGGATTTTTTCAAATCTGGATTGTATTTCCAGAATTGAGTTTTGGGATTGAGGTTCAATTTAGCTCTTTGGGGCTTTTGTATAGGATATGGAGGGAAGATGGGGGAAGCTAGGGAACTTGGTTTTGTGGAATTCGGAAGTGATTTGGTAGTTTTGCGTTAAGGTTTAAGGTTCAATTGTGGAATATTTAGTGTTTTAATGGCTAATGATGATGGAGGTTAATGGTTTGTGATGGATTGTTGGCGGGGATGATGAACGCGATGAGAAGGAAGAATAGTTGTTGATAAAGATAGATGAGTCCTCGCACCTCTTCGAACTCATTCCGGGTCAACGGAATCACTCGGAGAGTTCTTTGAATCACACGAAGGAGAAACACTTGCCGAAGCGAAGCTTTTAATTAATCAAAACATTATTGAATATGAAAGTCTTTGGGGCCCTTTTATAAACCCCAAGCAATAAAATAATGCATATGACTTGTAGTCCCCAAAAGTAAAAGACTTGGACTCCTAAAAACACTCATACAGGCTAATACAACCCTTATAAGCATAGTTACCAAGTCGGAAGTCTGGAAAAGATCGACTTGGGGAGAAGTCGGAAAAATCGAGAAAAAGTCGGAAAAAAGTCGGGAAACAAGTAGAATTTTAAAACATATTATATATAGATGTTACAATAGGTTTTTTTAGCAATACATGACGGGATTAAAATGCAATTAATCGGGATTAAAACACGTAAATTAGGATTAAAAAGTGCAAATCATGACTTTTTCATAAAATCATGACTTTTGTAAAAAAATTGGGAAAGAGTCACGTAGCGAACATTTACTAAATAAGTCGTGTTTTAATCGAGACTTATTCAAAAACTCGAAGTTTTTGGTAACATAGCTTATAAGTTGGGTTTTAACATGTGCATAATTTAAGCTAATTAAAAGAACGAAAATACTAAATAAATTCCCAAATAACTAAAATAAACACTAATAAGAATAAAAAGGGACACTTCTTTGGGTAAATTAATTGCTCTGAATCTGTCAGAGGCCTAAGAAATCAAATCTGACGACTCCTTTGAAGTGAAGCCTTCATTCGTCAAATCTAACGGTAGATTCATCTTGGGGATGATCCAACGATGGAAACATACGATCTGGACAATCCAATGGTGAAAAATTATCATCTGTGCTATGATTGAACTCAAATCCATTTTAAAATTTTAAATGGGCATGCACTATGGGAAATGGGAATGCAACTTTTTAATGGTTCCCATTGGAAACCGTTTAGGTTCTAACTCTGCTCATGACATACTCACCCACTACAAATTCCTTGAATCACCTGTGAGCATCTACAGTTATTTTATAATTTGTGTTATTATAAAATGTGATTTTTGAATATGTTGTACAAAAGACTCCAACACTCTATGACACAAAAGTTGCGATGACATAATGGATAAAGAAGGGAAAGGCTAACAGCTAACACAACTAACTTTAGTCCAATCTGTACTCCTTTGTGGCCGTAGCACAACACGTTTACCCTTAAACATGAAAGATTGAGTATTGTCCCAGTCATCATGTTAGTCATATAGCTGGGGTTAACCCAGTAAAAGGTGACATATCATAAGACAATCGCCTCCTGGTTCCCACACAAATTGTCCACTGGTATCATCTTGGGACCACAAGTCGGGTAAGTAGTGGCGTGAACTGATAAAGATGGTGTCTGAAGCAGACGAGCGTTGTTTCTCAAAAGCAAATATGATAAACTAATGCTGGAGGTGTGGCCGAGCTAGTGGTGGTCGCTCTATCCCGATGAAATCGATATGCTAGAATAACTTTGCTAGAGGGACTAACCCGTTGGAATTATTCCTTGGGTGGTAAGTGGTAACTCTGCTGTAAGCGGGAGTTCCACTAAAGGTGTTACTAAAATTGTCGGTACATGTGGAAGCACCATGGGTGAGATTGTCGGTAGTGGAGTTTCCTGCAATGTAGACTGATGGAAGTAGGAACTCCACCATAGATGCTTATGGAAGTCGAAGTCTGGAAAGGGGTATGGAAGCCTCTGATGGTGTTTCTAAAGTTTGAAGCAGGAGTAATGGTGCAAACTCTTGTGGTACTATGACAATTTTTTGAGAAGATGGAGCTTCTTGACCCTTTATCTGTTGGTCCCCTCGACTCTAGTGTCCTCTTCCTCAATATCTTGCGTAGACGTGAGAGGGACTAATTCGGGTAACCCTAAATTTTGTTGTGATTCTAGGGAACACAGATAGGCTCGCCCTATTAGGATAGGGATGGACTTATCAAGTTGGTCTTTGAATACTGAGTATAACGGGAATGGCGTGGACCGACTTTATTCATACTCGAAATCCTATCCATGGTATTCTTAACACTAGTCATTTGATTCTCAAGATTTATCATGGTCTTACTAAAAAGTTTATAACTCTAGGAAGCACCGATACGGATACGGGGATACAGATACGGCAATATGTGGAATTTTGAAAAACTAGGATACGCAGTACGGCAGGGATACATTTATAATTTTATATATATATATATATATATATATAATTAAATATAATATTTTTTGAGCTAGATTATGAACACATTGAATAGTGAATAGATTGAAAATTAAATGTTACCATGTTCATCAATCATCATTCATTACATGATTCACATCCAATACAACCAAAAATACAAAGCTAGTGTCACATTCATCCATTACAAAAAAAGTAACAGTGTAACACTAACAAGTAACAACATTACAAGTGTCACATTCATTGTCCATTACAAAACACTAGCAAAAAACACTAACATTCATCATCCATTACAAAATACAAAGTTAGTGTCACATGCATTATCCAAAAAACAAAACATATAAATGGTATCATTAAGCAAATGGTCACATTCCTGCAACGCGGACATCATCATCATCATCTTTGTCATTCTCGGTAAAAAGCAGTGCCTCTATCTTTGGTTCATCAAGCGAAAGGTTTGCAATCTCAAGCTCGCCGGCTCCATCCAATGGATCAAACATGTCTCCTCCTATGTCCTAATGCTTGCTTTCTCCATCCTTATATGCTTCACTCTTTCTTGAAAGAAGTCGAAGATTAGTATGCACAAATACTAAATCTTCGGCTCATTGCGGTTGTATCTTATTCCTCCTCATTGAATGAATGAAGGAATACGTACTCCAATTCCTTTCGCAGCACGACGAGGAACAAGGTTGACCAAGTAGCTTTAGAGCTATGTTTTGAAGCATAGGCGTAGAAGCTCCATAGACTATCCATCATACTCGGCAAACACGTCCATGGCACCGGAGAATCTAGCATACTCAAGGTTCACACTCCTTCGCTCCTCATTATTTGGGAAGTATCTTCATAAGCACTTGTTCCTCTCTTCGGAAATCTCCAAATCCTTGTGTGGAGGAACGCGATTGGGAGCGTCCATAAGCCACTCCTTGCTATAGTACCTAGAAAGTAGAAGGCAACAAGTAGGGTTTTTATCACATTTTGAATGTAGAATTATATAATTAAGAAGCTCCAACAAGAAAGTTACCTTGGATTCAATGAATGGGCCAAGCAATGAAGTTGTGAGTTACTTTTATTCCACCGATCAACTAATATGTTATGCACCACAATGTAGAAACTTGATTCTTCACTTTCTTGCTTCCCTTCGTGCCGGTATACCGCCTTCTTCACCTTTTCAATCATAGTATCCGACATGTCGTAAATCAAATGTAGAGAGGGCTTATCCGTATCGGCAAATCGAAGCATCTGATAAATTGGATCAGTGAAAGAAAGTATATAGTCGATCTTGTCCCACCACAAATCATTCAATACGCTGTCCTTCATAAATTGCGCTTTTCCCACGTCATCCTCCCTATAAGTTGCCCACTTCTCGCTAATGACCATTTGTTGTAAACCACGTTTAATGAGTTTGAATCGCTTTAACATTATAATAACCGAAGCAAACCTTGTTTCGGCAACCGAAAGTAACTTCAAACTAACAAATTCATTAAAAAATGCCAACCTCATCGAGTGGTTGCATATAAAGTTTTTTATCACCATTGCATCCCCGGCAACCTCCGTAATCCAATGGCATTCCTCGTAAACTACATCATTTCTTTCGGAATGCTTTGATGCACATATATTCTTAAGTGCGAGATTGAGTGTGTGCACCACGCATGGAGTCCAAAATATGTGAGAATATGTCCCTTCAATAATCATTGCCGCAGACTTGCATACGGGAGCATTGTCAGTCACAACTTGCACCACATTTTGAGGGCCGACTTCTTGAATAGTCTCTTTCATCAAATTGGCAATGAAGAACTTATCCTTGAACTCACCCTCGCAATTGACAGCTTTTAAGAATATAGGCCCGCTCTCTGTCACCGCCATGAAGTTGATGAGTGGCCTCCTTTGAGCATATGTCCATCCATCAGTGACAATGCTAGCCCCCTTCTCCTTCCACGTTCCTTTTATAGGCTCCAATAATTGTTCAATATTGGCCCTCTCTCTTTGTAGGACCGTAGTCCTCAAAGCATTGTAGCCAGGAGGAACAAAACCGGCAATAGCAGTGTTGGCGGCAAATGTGTAGGAGCTCACGTAATAAGGGTTCCTTGCAAAGTGGAAAGGTAACCCTCCGGTGTAGAACATCCTCGCAATCTCACTTCTCAATTGCTCTCGAACTTCAACATTGAATGCCTTCTCTATGGCGGTATTTCCAGAAGTCTTCCTCTTTTTCGGGTCAAAACCCTCCTTTCTAAACAAGCCAAGCGTACCCACTCCCAAACTAGCAAGGGGAGTCTCATGGGCATGGCTAGATGAAGATGGAAGAGGAACTTGTGAGGATTTTAACCGCGCTTCAGCTTCTTCTGTCATTCTTTCTAGTTCTGCAAGAATTGGTGGTGTCACTTTTGCACAAACTCTAATTCCCTTATTCGGAATCTTTAGAAGATGCGCCTTCACCCGAAAATACGATCCGTTGAAGAATTGGTTGCAAAAGCTGCATTGGAACTTAGTGTTCCCACCCTTTTCACCCGATTTTTCCACATTGTTAACAAACTTCCAAAGGGGGCAATGATCATCTTGCTCCTCACTAGAGGGAGTTGCGCCGGTAGAACTCATACTTCCAGAGGCAGAAGTCATACGTCAATATTTACCTATATTCTGTACAATTTATAACCAAATCATGCATTACCAATATGAATAAGAACAATATGATTTAATAAGTCCAATTCAAACAAAACCCACATTCCAATCAGTACCAAAGCAATCAAACAGAACCCACATTCCAATCAATACCAAAGCAATCAAATAGAACCCACATTCCAATCAATACCAAAGCAATCAAACATAACCCACAGATTCGGATCAGCTGGATAAAATCGATTTTGGCCTAATCATGTCCCGATTTGTTAGGGATTCAACGATACTAGCCTTCATATATGGGTTTTGGCCGGATCGTTAGGGTTTCAGCCGAAACCAGCAAGGTTTCGATGGCTGAAACCCTAATAACCTGAGCAAAACTCAGGCGAGTCTTTGGATTAAAAAAAAACCCTTTGAGCATGCCTTCAATCATGGGATTTGAAAAAAAAGAAAAGAAAAATCAATCGTTTCTTCAGTCCGTCCAGCAAAAGACCAACAAGGCAACAAGGTATGGGTTTCGGCCGGATTGTTAGGGTTTCGGTCGAAACCGACAAGGTTTCGGTGGCCGAAACCCTATCAATCTGAGCAAAACTCAGTAGAGGCGGTGTAGCGATTGGAAGAAACAGATGTCCAGTAGAAGAGAAGAAGAAAAGGGGGAGAAGAGGAGAAAAAAAAAACCTGAGATCCCCCTCTCTCACCGCCGGCAGTGTGGTCACCGCCGTCTTCGTTGCTTGATATGCTCGCCTCCTCGTCGTCGCACGATCCCCCTCTCTCGCAATGCCTCGCGGACGATCCCCCTCTCTTACCGCCTCACGGACGATTCCCGTCGTTGCACGATCCCCGCAGCCCCGATCTCGCCTCGCGGACGATCCCCCGCAGCCCTGCTCTCGCCTCACGGGATCCTCTGAGGTTTATAACCTCAGAGATCAGATAAGTTAAAAAATAAAAAATAACATCACAACCGTCCCTTGCACCCAGTCGATCGGTGAATCGCACACACCAAACAGCATCTGCATACGCCGGCTATGATCACAGTCATCCATTGCCTCCAGCTGATTTAATGACCCGATCATTGATCACAACCGTCCATTGCATCCAGCTGTTGCAATGGACGGCTGATAGGCTAAAATTTTATACCTATTGATTGGCGCAATGGACGGCTGTGATCAAATCACATGTATAAGTAGACCCGAAACGTATCCCGACGTATCGGTCCCGTATCCCCGGCGTATCGGAGATTTTTTTTTTTATTCCCGATACTTCCCAGCTGTATCGGATACGTATCCCGCCGTATCGGGCCGTATCGGAGTATCGGGAAGTATCAGATACGGGTACAACGCCTGTTTTGAAGTATCGGTGATTCGGTGTATCCCAGTTTATAACTGTCAACAAAAAGAGCATTGAATCACTCTTCATCCTTTTCTTCCATATGGGATAGACAGTTGTAAGTTGTAATGCCTCGGTATTTTACGGATTTGGGCAACCCATATAACACTGGGGTGTTAAAAGAAAAACTTGATTCAACGATTTCCATAAAGTAAGAAAATGATTGGAGCCTCTTTATTTAAATAAACCATGTAGTACATTTAATAGTTTCAAGTACATGCCTTATTATAGTAAGAAAACGACATCTAGCTCCAAGATTCTTCAGATCTTCGCTACCGCCTCCTGTAGTAGGGGGTGTAGTGCAAATGTTCTATTCCCTCAGGTTCATTCCTGATGTTCTCTTCAGCTTCCTCTTTGCCAGGTTCTACAGGGTTAGTATCTGTAGTTGGGATGAAACTTATAGGGGGGTGAGTCTAAACCACCTACTCACAAATAACCCTAACTTATTCAAGATAAGTTTAATGGATTGAAATTTATAACAAATATGTTCATGAACATTTATAAAGGAGTTATTGATTACCCGATTTTCTTTTTTGGCTCAAACCAAGGTAGAAATCTTACCCAGGGTCACTTTTAGTCATAAATACAAGGTTAGCGCCACACCTGGGTTTTTTTTAATTACAAAGACAAGGCTAGCCCCATAACTGGGTTTCTTTTAGTCACAAACCAAGCTGTTCGTGAAGAGCTCGAAAACAAGCTCGATAAAAGATCGCTCAAGTTCATTCGGTTACTAGTCAATCCAAGCCCAAGCCTTGAGTTAACTCTCATTTAAGTAACGAGCCAAGCTCAAGCAGACCAAAGCTCGGCTCGATTGGTCTCGCGAACATGCTTGTTTAGGGCTCGTGAATAAGCTCGTGAGTAGGCTCGTGCAAAGCTTTAAATCTCGATTTCCATGTCGGTTTTGGTTAGTCAAAAAAAGAAAATTTGTTGGATTTCGGTTAAATGTCGGTGGAAATTTTGAATTTTTTAAGGAAAAATTTCGGTGGAAATTCATCATATTTTGGTTAAATTTCAATCAATTCCAGTTCAAATGTCAGTAAAACATTATGAAAAGAAAAATCGAATTTAAGGAAAATATAATTTCTTAATGATATGAGTTTTGTTTAACTAAAACAGATAAAAATTTTCAGTGAAATTGTCTTAAAAAAGACATCGGATTTTCGGTCAAATGCCGGTCATTTTGGCCGACATTTCGTTATATCGGATGTAAATATTGTCCTATTAAAAAATCGGTCAATTTCTATGGCGAGCCCTTAAGAAAAAGACATATTTCGGTGATTTCTTGGAAAATTTGTCGACATTTGATTCCATTGGCTCATGAATAGGCTCATAAATGGCTTGAATAGACCTAACGTATATAGTCTATGCTTTTGGAGTTCGGGAACAAGCTTGATAAGGGACCGTTCAATCACTAATTGCGTGAAGCCTAGCCTGAAGTTTAGGCTCGTTTATTAGACCAAAGGTCAGCTTGGCTCGACACGATTAGTAAACAAGACAAGGCCAAGCCTTGGCCAATGTTCTAAAAAGCGCTAGGCGCTAGTCGGGCAGGGGGGACCTTCTAGCACCTAGGCGTTTTAGCTTTTTTTAATTATTTTGATATTATATATATATATATATATATATATTAACTTACTATAAATTCAAGATTATCCCAAATATTATTTTAAATAGCATGTATCATTTACATAACCATAAATTCAAGATTAACATGAACAAAAGCAAGCATGATATTATCTCAGATAACATCATAATATCCATAATTTTAGTATATTCCAAATCATAAATTTATGATTATCACTAATAGAATAGCATCTATACACGTTCTAGTGTCTAGGCCTGCCTAGGCGGCTGTCTAGCCCCGCCTAGAGGCTTGGATTGCTTTTCTGCACCGCTTAGGATTAGGCTAGGCGGTGGGGGGTTCTCGCGCTTAGGCCGCTTTTTAGAACACGGGCCTTGGCTTGTTTAAGCTTGTTTAATAAACGAACAAGCTCAAACATACCAAAGCTCGGCTCGTTTGCAGCCCTATGTACAAGTCTATAAAATTTCTCTTTAGATATCCCTTTTGGTATTCTATTTTATAAATGTTTTAGCTAAGTATTTTGAGTCAAAGTAGGCTGTTATATAGGGGTGATATGAGGACTGGTTAGTTGAAAATGCATTGGACCATTGCTATTGAAGGAAGTGTTTGGGTCAGTTGTGGTGAAATGTCGGATTCTATTGTGATTAGAAGCATTGTTTGAAAACTCAAAAAACCTCGACCGAGTTGACTCGACTTGACCATATTTCGAGTAGTTATTGGGGCAAGTTGGGCTAAGTCGGACCGAGTTTACTTGACTTGCTTGGTTTTCGAGTCGAGTACGAGATTCAAGTTTTTGAACAATGATATTTAGAAGTAATGTTAAAATTCATAAGACTGAGTTGAGGGAACCACACTCATTAGGATTATTTTAAATTCTTGATGGTGTTCCATGGGAATATTAATTTCTTATAACCTTGGTAATGATTGTTTTATAACTTAAGAGGGGTTCTTTTTATAGTCAAATCTTCTAGGGTTGTCAGTTGTCACCATATCCTTCACTGACAAGGAATGGCTTCTATAAACAGAAGGGAAGTCTCTTGTAAGTTGTAACTCATCTATTGGATTACAATGAAGTTTCTGAGTAGTTACTTTCTAGTGTCGCGTTCTTTTCAGCCTGGCTTCATTAGTTGGGGGCCTGAATTGTTATTTGATTTTCTTCATTACGGTTGGTAACATTGGTGAATCCATAGGCGGAGCTATGAAAGGGCAGGGGGGGTAGGAGATTCTGTATCAAGTGTCGTTGTTGTCGGGATACGTAGCAGTAAACACCGATTCACAACACGGGTGATTAAAAAAAAACCATAAGCCTCGTGGAGAGTGTGAGGGAACCCCTTTCCACCATTCAATCATACATCAATGGTCAGGCCCAATTGGACGAATAGGAAACATCTATCTACGACACAGCCATAAAAACAAAAATAAACCGGTGCTTCGCGTCAGGGGGGGACCCACCACCTATCTGTGCCTTCACCGGTTCAGTCCACGCTTTCGTAGTTATGCTCTTTCATCGGTCAGCACAAACGACATCACAGCCCTATAATGCACTGTGCATTCCTGCCAAGAGAGAAAAAAGATGTTGATTCAGTAGTGAGCACCCTGGCCGCCCAATCGCCCTATCCAATGACCCTCTGGTCTGTTTGTGTCATTGTTTGTAAAGGTTAACTACAAAAAAAACAACCTCAGATCATCACTTGAGAATTCATCTTCCTTTACCCTTTGCGCCCGCCCCCCCCCAAAGAAATTCCTGGCTCCATCCTTGGGTGAATCAAGAGATACAAGAAGAGAGGGTCCCTTTTTTGTAGATGCTTGAACCTTTGGTGTCCAGTTTTTCTGTCTAAGGTGTTAGTCCAACTGTGCAGGTCTAAGGGATACTATCTTGATAGAGAAATCACACTTATACATGGGACCTATTCGTTTTACTATTTGTTTGGCTACTGAGGGCTTTCATGATTGGACTTCCTTTCTTCTGCATAATAATGTCATGATCTGTAGATCTAAGTAAATGCTTTACAAATGACCTATTCTTATCTATTCATTGCTTCTTCTTTTTTCTCTGTTTTGTGTAATCATCAATTGTTCACTATTCTTATTATATGATGCATGGTTGCATGGTTGCCTCATTGCTCCCCGGTTGCATGAGGTTAAACTAGGGGTGGCAATGGGTCATGTCAGGTCGGGTTTGTGTTGTGTCTATGTGGAGCCGGAAAAAAGCGCGGGTAGTCTTTATTGCGAATCACACGAGATTACAAGTGTGGCCGGGACCCGGGTTGCTCGGGTGTAGCGAGTCCGGGTTGCGGCGAGTTTTGATCAGGGGATTGTGGGAAAGATCTTCTGGGGGATCCCTTTGATCCGTGTCTCCACGTGGTGTTCGTGCGAGAGCTCTGAAGGAGTTGCCCAGGACAGGGGTCTTTACAGGGAGAGGGTTTTGGAGAGGCTAAGGAATGTCCACCGTTGCTTTGTCCCTTCCGTGCTTCGCGCTTTCTCGGCTAGGGGGTTTTCGGCTTCGTTCCTCGGTCATCGTGTCTTCCTCGTTCCTTGCTTGACCTCGGTGTCCTTGATCGTCGGTTCGCGGCGTCGATCGAGCTTTTGTCGTTGGCTTTGGCTTTGGCTTTTTGGCTTTGGCTTGGCTCCGGCGTGGCTCTGGCTTTTGCTTTGCTTCGGCGCTTGCACTTGGACGTAGCTGGGAGAGACTTGCGGTGCTTTCGTTCTTCCGGACTTCGCGTCGTATCGGCTAGAACGTGCGGTGCTTTTGCTCGTGGCCGGCGTAGTCGCTTGGCTTTGGCACTTGCGTTGCTTTGGCGCGGGCTTTACTGGGGCTTTGCTTTGGCTTCTTGCGTTGGCTTTAGCTTCAGCGTCAACTCGATCTTCTTCTTCGAACGACGTGGGCTACTTCTTTGGTGCTTCGACGGTTTGCGTGTCGACGGGACTTCTCTTCTTCTCCGGGCTTCTTTGGCGTGATCGGAGTCGAAGAATGCTTTCGAAGATGGTGGGGGTAGCACCAATCTCCGTGCGACGGTTGTGGCGTCGGCTTTTGTTGATGAAGACGACGGGGTAGCGACGCTTCAGTGCGACGGTTGTAGCGTCGGCTTTTGTTGATGAAGACGACGGGGTAGCGACGCTTCAGAAGATCTGCTCCAGGCTTTCTTCTTCGTGGATGGTGCAGATGTTTGTCGAAGACGATGGGGTGATGACGCTTCGCTTCTCTCCTCCGGGCTTTGGGGCTTGATCGGGATCAAGGACTTATTGGAGCCAACGGGGTAGTGCCGCTCCTCTTCTTCTCCGGGCTTTTGGGCTTGATCGGAGTCGAAGGCTTGTTGGAGACGACGGGGTAGTGCCGCTCCTCTTCTCCTCCGGGCTTTTGGTCTTGATCGGAGTTGAAGGCTTGTTGGAGACGACGGGGTAGTGCCGCTCCTCTTCTTCTCCGGGCTTTTGGGCTTGATCGGAGTTGAAGGCTTGTTGGAGACGACGGGGTAGTGCCGCTCCTCTTCTTCTCCGGCCTTTGCTTCTGGCGTCTTCGGAGTCGAAGGGTTCTTCTTCTCCGAGCTTTCTTCTTCGTGAACGGAGTCGAAGGGATGATCTTCGTGTGCAAGGGTCTTCACGTTGATGAGGACTTTCAGTAAGCCGATCCCTCGGGACAGGCTTGACTGTGCCTCGTGAAGCCTTGGGTCGATGAAGAAGCGTCTTCTCTTCTGCAGAGCTCCGGCGTTTTGTCTTCAATTTTCCGACCATTTTTTCCTTCCCCCACCCCCTCTATTTATAGGCAAAGGGGAGGGGAGAGAGATATGGGAACTTTTTAATTTTAAATCCCTTTTGTATCTCTCTCATAATTACCCGGATTTTATTCATCCATTGATGAGGGGAATAACATTTAGTTGTTTTCCTTTTCTGGCGGGTGCAATTATGGCTGGACTTTGCGCACGAAATCGATGGCGATCGGGCGCTTCGTCTTGTGCGTCAGATCGAGGGATCGGCGCAGATCCGCGTGTGTGCAGACGTCATACGCAACCTCCCCCCGCGCATGGCGGTATTTCCTTCCTTTTCTTTCTTTTCTTTCCTTTTCTTTTCTTTCCTTTTCTTTTCTTTCCTTTTTTCTTTTCTTTCTTTTCTTTTCTTTCCTTGCAGGGCCGGCCGGCCCCCCATGGGGTTCGGGTCCTACTAGGGCCGGCCCCATGTGGCTCGGGTCCTAGTAGGGGCCGGCCCCATGTGGTTCGGACCCTAGTAGGGGCCGGCCCCCCCTTGACGCATGGGGTCCGCTCCTCTTTGCTAGGTGTGAGTCGGGTCCGGGTCCGCATCGGTGCGCGCGAGTTGGGTCCGCGTGTCGGGTTTGCATCCGCGTCGGTGCGCGCGAGTCGGGTCCGTGTGTCGGGTTTGCATCCGCGTCGGCACACGTAAGTCGGGTTTGGGTCCGACGAAATTAGTGTGTCTACAAATGCCCCTTCAAGGACGAGTGTGTCGATGAGAGCGTGTCGGGTTTGGACACGTAGGAATCGTAGAGCGCTTGTCCTTGATTCCTTTTGTGGGCGGGGTTGGAGGTCTATTTAAGGACCCCTACCCTCTTCATTCGCCATCGTGCTCCTTTGCGAAGGTTCTGCCGGCTTCTGAAGACCGTCGTCGGAAGAGAGCTGCCCGGGGTTGCACGCGACTTGCTCCGTCTTCCCGGTGTCGCCTCTTTCGTCGGCGGCGATGGTGCGCGATTTTGCGGTTGTTGCGAAGGCGGGCTCGAAACGGCGTTGCGACGAGGCTCGCGGCGGGGAGGATGGAGGAGCGCGGCTGAGGTGCGGGTCGCCTTCGCCGCCTCTCTCTTCCTCCTTCTTCTTCTTCTTTTCTTTTCTTTTTCTTTTCCTTTCTTTTCTTTCTTTTTCTTTTTCCTTTTTCTTTTTCTTTTCTTTTCTTTTTCCTTTTTTTTTTTCTTTCTTCTTCTTCTTCGGTTCCGGGCTGCATGGGCAGCAGCGGCAGCAGCGCCGGCGCGGGGCGCGGCGGGGCCGGCGGCGCGGGGCTGCAGCGTGCGGGGCAGCGCGCGGGGCTGCAGCGCGCGGGGCGGCGTGCGGGGCTGCAGTACGCGGGGGCCGGCCGTGTCGAGTTCGGGGCCGAGAAGGGCGGCGGCCGGGTCGGCGCGGGGCCGAGAAGGGCGGCGGCCGGGTCGGGTTCGGGGCCGAGAAAGGCGGCGGCCGGGTCGGCGCGGGGCCAAGAAGGGCGGCGGCCGGGTCGGGTTTGGGGCGGCCCTGGGTTGCAGGCGAAGAAGAAGGAGGAGGGGGGGTGCGGGCCCCCCCTTCCCTTCTTT
The DNA here is from genome assembly GCA_947650365.1 of Chamaelirium japonicum. NCBI lineage: Eukaryota > Viridiplantae > Streptophyta > Magnoliopsida > Liliales > Melanthiaceae > Chamaelirium > Chamaelirium japonicum. The sequence goes on along the minus strand of OX393553.1, from coordinate 47,542,720 downwards.
GCTGTTGGTCTCCAATTGGAAGGGGGCGAGGGGCCCGTGGGCCCCCCACTTGTTGACTTCTTTTTTTTTTTTTTTTTTTTTTGAACTTCGAAGGTGCCGATGATACCAGTGTCGGCTCGTGGCGCACGGGTCGCGACGCGGGTGTGGGCTGCTGGAGAGTGACCTTGAATCGGGCAATCCTCTTGACAGGGGTGCAGGCCCCCTTAGTTTTTTTTTTTTTCGTGTGCGCACTTGTCTTGACTTGCCTCCTTTCATGGTCCTCCAGGGCTCGCGTCTTCGAGAGTTTGACTTCCTCGGGCTGGATAGACGAGGATTTCTTAGACGGGAGGAGATGCCTTTGCTTTCCTTACACTCGTGTGCGCCGTTACCGCAACTCACGGCGGGAAGACCTTCTGTCGTTGCTCCGTGTCTTTGTGCACGAGCGCATCACGGAAGATGGAGTCGCGGATGCGACTTGCGGGATGTTGAAGTTAAGCGAGAAGATTCATACTGACGAAGGGATCTCCATGAAGCTTCTTCGGCCGAGTTTGAGTCTTCCGTTCCATCATTGCGATGAAGAGTTCGTGCCTACGCCAGTTGTTGCCTCGAAGATATGTGCTAAGCTGACCCGATGGGGCCCCGATTCTTGGCCTCGGGGCGACGTCCAGTACCTTTGCGGCTTTCGCGAGTGGATGGACGAGCTCTACGGGGTCTTTGGCGCGGAACCTGAGATGAACTTATTGGCCAAATTTCTGGCGCCGGCTCGTCGAGAGTACAGTCGCCCTGAGGGGATGTACCGCGCACTTTGTGAGCTTTGGTGTTCGGAAACTAACACCTTCCTTACTGGGGCGGGGGAGATAGGCATCTCGCTTCGCGACGTCCATATTGTTTCCGGGTGCCCCGAGGTACGGAATTACTACCAAGAGGAGGTGCCAGCCTTGAAGGATCTGCTGGACAGCAGCTACGCTCCGAGTTCTTGCCTTCTTCTGTTCAAGGCACATGCTATCATTGCGGCGCGGGATCAATCAGATCGAGTGCGTCCTTCTTCTTGGGTCGACTTTTGGTTCAGAGGTGAGTATAGGTCTCCAGCGCCTTCGGCTCACCCGATGTGGAAGATCGCTCAGATGCAGAGACCTCCGCTTCGCTCCTTTGTGAGGCCTATCGACTCCTTGGCTCGAGAGAAGCCTCAATGGAGGGGAAGCAGTGCCCCTGGGAACTCCTTGGCCTGAAACGTGACAGCAAGGAGTGGCGATCGGTTTACCGAGCTGCCGGGCTGGTCATCTTCCTCTGCCGGTTCGTGCTTCCGTGTTCTGGGGAGGCTATTCGTCCGGGGACCTTCCTTGCTGCTTCCAGGATGGAGAGGGGCGAGCTCTTCAATCTAGCCCCGGCCATACTATGCGCCTTGTATCGGGCTCTCAGCGGGACTTACTGGGACTTGTCTGGCTCAGATAAGGCCAAGGAGGAGCTTGGCCGGTCGACCGCGTTCGGACCGTTGCATTATTTGTACGGCTGGATAGCTCTGCATTTTCCGAAGGGGATCTTTGCCAGGCGCGGTCATCCAGCCGAGCTACCCTTCCTACCCGGGGTAGGAGGGATCTTGAACGCCTTTATCAGTTGGGAGCGTCCGAAAGAGTGTGCTCGTACCCTTTTGAGGAGGATGGGGAGCGTCGATTTTGAATTTCTGTCGGAGCATTCGGTGCTGCCTTTGGAGAGGTCGACTGTGTATGATAACGACGGGCTCCCGGACAGTCTTTACTGGAATATGGTAAGCTGTCGTCCTGGCTACTTGGTCTGGCGCAAGGGGGACGTGGTGGAGGTGGAGCAGTACTCCCCCCATCGCTTTGCTCGCCAACAGGGGTTTCGGCAGGAAGTCCCTGGCATGCCTCAGCAGCTGCAGGGGCGTATTAGTCCACAGGAGGGTTACCGTCTGTGGGCTTCTCTCTACGCTCGCTCGACTGGCGGCAGTTTCTTTCCTGGGGCTAAGTCCGGATTTCGGGATGCCGCGACTCCGGAATACCGCCAGTGGGTTGAAGGGCGAGTTTCTCCTTTACTTGCGAGTTTTCCAGTCGACGTCTTGGTGAGTAGCGGGTTCAGGAATTTCTGCTTCAATCACTCTGCGGGAGTGGAGGACCGTCGCCTCCGACTGGGGCTTCAAAGAGCGCAGAGGAGCTGTAGTCGCCTTTCCAGTGCTCGTCGTGTCCCTTCTTCCGTTCCGGTGCTGGATGTCGAGCTTACTAGTGCCCCTGGGGCATTTTGTTTCCTGAAGGCCGAAGTTGAGGGTGCCCCTCCCAAGAGAAGAAAAGTGTGCATTCCTCGCTGGATGGTCCCGAGAGTCCCTTGTCTGACGGAGGACGCCGAGGAGCCTGGACTTCTGAAAGATGAAGTGATTCCTCCGTCTAGGACCGCTTCGTCCGACCACACAGGTATGGAACTCTCTTCATTTTATTTGCCCTCTACGTTCAGGAAGTTTTATCACGCTGAGCACCGTTTCTTTCTTTGGACCAGATTCTGTTATAGTGGTAGAGCGCGGAGCGAGCTCTCCAAAGGCGCCTCTTGGGCATTCGTCCACCGGTGCCGCGCAGGAAGTGCCCGAACCCTGTGGGCTAGATATCCCTCCGGATGATCTGGATCTCCTCGGACTTTGCGGGGAGAACTTCCCTAGGGGCGACATTAACCTGGACGACATCGATGTCGACGCCTTGTCTTTTGGCGAGGAGGCTGAAGTCTCGAGTGTCGACAAGCGGCGTTCCCCGATGACTGTGCCCTCGTGTCCTTTGGTGGAGACGGTTGTTGCAGCGGTAGCGGCGGTTTCCCCGGTTCCGCCACCCTCGTTGGCGCAGGCGGCTCCTGTTGCGGCCGCAGTGGGAGGGAGGGTCTTGCCTACCTACTCCGAGGCGCCTCGCCCGGATTTGAGGCCGAGGAGCAGAGTCTCAGAGTTCCTTCTCGCGAGCTGTCGGCAGTATATCAAGTCGACGTTGGAGCCTTTCCAAACTGCTGGCCTTGGCGCCCTCCAGGACTGGTGGTCGACGGATGGTGCAGAGTTTTGCGCGAGCCTGGCAGAGTTCAAAGTTGACAGCTCTCTTTTCGTCGATCAGATGAACCTGCTTGTGACCGATAGCGAGGCTTATCGATCCCGGCGGGCTTTGCTGGAGGGGAGTTCCCCTTCTGAGTTGGAGGCTGCTGAGACGAGTCTGAGTCAGTCTGAGAATCAACTTGCAGAAGCTACGTCCAGCCTGTCGAAGGCTCAGAGGAAGATAGAGTCTGTGCGCGCCTCGCTTCGAAAGGCGGAGTCTCGTCTGGAGCGGGCCGAGGCCGCGGAGAGCGTTTTGAAGGCGAGTTATCTGAAGCAGCAGTCGGACTTGGTGACCCGTCGTGAGCTTCTGGCTGCTCGTCCCGTGGAGCTTCAGCGAGTGGAGGCGACTAGGGAGGAGCTGCTGCGCCGTCTTCAAGCTCTGGACACCTTCTTTTAGTTGTTCCTTGTTTCATTGTGGCTTTCTTTTCAGGGCTTATGCAATGTACTGCCTTCGCTTCATTAATAATATCACCTCGTTTTGCCACATCCTTTTCATGGAACTTTATTGTCTTTTTCTTTTGGTCAGACTGAACCTGAAGCATCTTCTCAGGCTGCCTACGTACCCCCCTAAGGAGGATCAAGTCGCACGTAGTTCATTTTTTATTTTTTTATTTTTATTTTTTTTTTTTGGACAAGGGGTGTGGCCTTGCTTTAGGCATAGTACCTTTTGAGGTACTTGCCGTTGATAGGGCCGAGTGTCAGCCCTTCTGGCGTGGTGAGGAGGTAGGCGCCGTTGGAGTAGACTTCCTTGACGGAATGCGGGCCATCCCATTTGGCATCAAATTTCTTCCCTCCTCGATGCGAGAGAATGATGGGGCGTTTGACCGCCAGCACCAGTTCCCCTATCTGGAATGATCGAGGACGAATCTTCTTGTTGAATGCGCGAGAGAGCCTGGCCTGATAACACTCCAGACGCTGTTGAGCTTCGAGGCGTCTTTCATCCAGTGCTTCCAATTCTGCTAAGCGGAGCTGGGCGTTGTCATCGCTGGTGAGGCCTTCCTGGACCGCTATCCTGAGTGACGAAATCTGGAGCTCGAGCGGAAGAACGGCTTCCACGCCATAGACGAGGGAATACGGCGTTGCTTGTGTCGGCGTGCGGAAGGACGTTCGGTAAGCCCATAGTGCTTCGCCCATGCGTTCGTGCCAATCTTTCTTTGTCTTCGAGACGGTTTTCTCCAGCAGCTTGCACAGAGTTTTGTTGAAGGCTTCTGCTAGACCGTTGGCTGGAGCGTTGTACATTGTCGAACAATTCTGCTTAATGTTGTACAATGCGCAGAACTGGCTGATGGCAGCATTCTTGAACTGCTTCCCGTTATCTGTTACGATGTAGCGGGGGACTCCATAGCGAAAGATGATGTCATTCTGGATAAAGCTGATGACGGAGTACTTTGTAACTTCCCTCAACGGTATTGCTTCAGCCCACTTGGAGAAGTAGTCCGTTGCCGCCAAGATGTAGAGGTGTTGTTTGGATGACTTGGGCAGAGGACCGACGATGTCGAGACCCCATCCGTCGAAGGGCCAAGACGCGATCGTTGGGTGTAAAGGCTCCGGAGGTTGACGGATGTAGTCCCCGTGCATCTGGCAAGCTTGACATCTTCTCGCGTACTCCAAGCTGTCTTTGATCATAGTAGGCCAGTAGTATCCCATCCTTCTGATGCGGAAGTGAAACTTCGGACCGGACTGGTGCGATCCACAGATTCCAGCGTGTACTTCTTCAAGCGCGGCTTCTGCTTCCTCTTTCGTGAGGCACCTCAGGAGTGTGCCGTCATAGCTCCGTCGGTACAGCTCGCCGTTGAAGTGGTAGAACCTCAGAGATCTTCGACGGATGTCACTTTTGCGCTTCGGATCTTCGGGGAGTTTACCATGAACGAGATACTCCACAAACGGTTGCCTCCAGTCTTGTTCTTTAATCTCGAGGACATGCACCGCATTGGTTTGAACTGGTACCTCGGGCGGACCCTCTTTTTCGATGATCACGAATCTCCTGCAGACGGGGACGACGAGTGAACGTTCATCTGGGAACGGGAGTGTAGCCGCCAGATTTGCGAGTGCGTCAGCCTGCTGGTTGAGGTTTCTGGAAACGTGTTGGATGGAAACAGCCTTGAGTTTTTCGAGGAGCTTCACAGCTCGCGCATGCAACGGTACCAAGTCTTCTTTGTTGACTTCGTATGCCCCCAGGACTTGCTGGATCACGAGTTGAGAGTCGCCAAAGATCTCTAGTTCTTGAAGCTTCATTTCGTCGGCCAGCTCGAGACCGATGAGTAGGGCTTGATATTCTGCCACGTTGTTGGAACATGATTCCGAGAGCAGGAATGAGAAGGGGAGTATTTCGTTGTCCGGAGTGACGAAGATGACTCCGGCTCCCGCTATGTCCTGCCTAGCTGCGCCGTCGAAGAACATTTTCCAAGGCGGGGCGATATCGACGGAGAACACTTCTTCATCTGGGAGATCTTCTGATAACTCCCATTCTGCCGGGAGAGGGTATTCTGCGAGGAAGTTCGCGAGGGCCTGTCCTTTAACCGCTTTCTGTGGCACGAAGTTGATGTCGAATTCAAGTAGCAGCAGGGCCCATTTGGCTAGACGTCCGGAAAGCACTGGTCTCGACATGATGTACTTGAGTGGGTCAGCCTTCGAGACGAGTCTGATGGTGTGAGCGAGCATGTAGTGTCGCAGCTTTTTCGTGGCGAAGATGAGCGCTAAGCAGACCTTCTCGATTGGGGAGTAATCCAGCTCTGCGCCGACGAGAGTGCGACTTAAGTAGTAGCAAGCTGTCTCCATGCCAAGTTCATTGTTCTGGGCCAGGAGTGCCCCCAAGGATTGCTCTTGGGCGGCGATGTAGAGGATGAGCGGCCTCCCTTGGACCGGTGCTGATAGGACTGGCGGCTTCAGTAGATATGCTTTGATGTTTTGGAATGCTTCTTGGCAAGCTTCATCCCATTTGAACGGTGCTCCTTTCTTCATGAGGCGACTAAAAGGGTGGCACTTTCCGGCCAGGTTGGCGATGAATCTTCGGATATACGCCAAGTGTCCCTAGAGGCCTCTGAGGTCTCGCACTGTCTTTGGTGCGGGCATATTGACGATAGCATCAATTTTGGATTGATCTATCTCAATGCCACGATGTCGGACGACGAAGCCGAGGAATTTGCCCGAGGAGACTCCGAACGCGCACTTGAGTGGATTCATGCGGAGTTGGTACCTTCGAAGTCGTTTGAAGATTAGCTCAAGATCTTGTAGATGCGCCGATTTCTTCTTGGATTTCACCACGAGGTCGTCGACATAACACTCCACGTTTTGATGAAGAATGTCGTCAAAGATTTTCTGCATAGCTCGCTGGTAGGTGGCTCCCGCGTTCTTCAAGCCGAACGGCATTACCTTATAGCAGTAGATTCCTTTTGGTGTGCGGAATGCCGTGAGCTCCTCGTCTTTGGGTGCCATCCGAATCTGATTGTAGCCTGATGACCCGTCCATGAAAGTGAGCACCTCGTGACCTGTCGTCGCGTCGACCATTAGCTCCGTGATTGGCAAGGGGAAGTCGTCCTTTGGACATGCGTTGTTCAAGTCTCTGAAGTCCACGCACACTCGGATTTGACCGTTCTTCTTTTTGACGGGGACGACGCTAGAGATCCATGTCGGGTACTTGACCTCTCGAATGAAGCCGGCTTCGATCAATTTGTTGATTTCGCCTTCTATTTGGGGTACCAGTTCTGGCCGGTAGCGTCTTTGTCCTTGCTTGATAGCGCTGGCTCCGTGTTTGACGCTGAGCTGGTGCACTGCGATTTTTGGATCGAGGCCCGGCATCTCCTTGTAGGACCATGCGAAGACGTCTCTGTATTCTTTAAGCAGTTTGATGTATGCGGCTTCTTCCACAGGAGTTAAGAGCGTGCTGACGAATGTAGGCCGAGGCTCCGTCTCTGTGCCCAAGTTGATTTCCTTCAAGTCATCAACGGTGGACTGCCCCCCTTCTTCGAGGACTGGCGGGGCATCGGGCAACTCGTCGTCCGAAGTAGAAGTGTCACCGTTGTCGGGATCCGTAATGGAGATATGATTGACGGCAGCCGTGGGTGGGTGGGTGGGTGTTGAGACAAAGTCCTCGATTGGCATCCCCAGACGATCGAATGCTGACTTCTTCTTTGATTGTTTGACTGGCCCGAGCCTCTCGAAGACGGATGTGCGTTTTCGATTCGGCCAGTCTTTACCACCTCTGGTTTGCTTCCGGAACAAGGCTTGGCATCGAGCCCGTCGTCGTCTTCTCCTGCTGTCTGGATGGCTGAGGTAGGTAGAGCGTGCATCGGAGATTGTCGATTCTTCGGCTGCTTCATCTACCATCCTCGCCTCGATGTAGTTCGAGGTGAAGGTCTTCTTTGCTGCGGTTCTGATGACCAACGGAGCTTGACTGGAGCCGATGCCTCGGCGGTTCGGGGGAATTTGTTCTCCGTTTTGAAATAACCGAGCTTGAGTTCTCGTCATCCCATGTGGAGTTGCTGCTGGTGGAAGTGTGCCCATGGTGCTTCCTTCGTTGTAGCCGGCTCTGAACAGCAATTGGGCAGCATTTTGCCCCCAACTCCCTTCTGGCTTGAATCCGAGTTGCTCGAGGTCTGTTGATTCGACGGGTCTGCTCGGGTTCGGAGCTTGCGTCAGACTAGGTAGTGGCACCGTCATTTCTTGCAGAGTGATGACATTGGCCTGAGATAACGTCGGGGCCAGCTTCTTTGTCAGAGTAGAAGGCGATCGCTCGGATTTGCGGAGCCACTGAGGCGCGAGACGCAGAACAGGCGCCGTTTGGATTGGCAACGGGGTATGTTGCATTGCTCTTGACTCGGGGCTGATGCGCATCCTTTGCCCAGGTTTCGGCGTTCTTTGGACCTTGAGTCTTGCCTCGTCAGAGGGTGGCGCCGGATTCGCGGGAAGAGGAGTCTCGTCCTTCTTTACTTCTTCAATCTTTTGAGCTCGAGGGGCTTTAGCTGGCAGAACTTCCGCGACCAGGCCCTTTGCTTGGTAGAACTTAGCGTCGGCCAGGTGTGCCTCGGCCTCGTTGAATGGCTTGTCGTCCGCAACTATGCACCTCTCCACGCCTTCTTCGTAGTACTTGAGGCACTGGTGCCAGGTGGATACCACGATGCCGTTCTCGTGCAGCCATGGTCTTCCCAACAGGAGGCGATATGACGTCTGGCAATCGATGATGTGGAAGAGGACCGTTGTATCCAGCGGGCCGATGGAAAGCTTCAGACGAATGATTCCAACGGTGGACTGTCCGCCCTGGTTGAAGCCTTGAATGACCAACTGACTTGGCGAGAGCTGGTCGTTGGTGATGCCGAGTTGACGCATCGTCTGGATGGGCATGATGTTGACGGCGGAGCCGCAGTCCAACAGGATTCGGTTCACTGGCTTCTCCTTGATGTATCCTGAAATGTAAAGAGGCCGGTTGTGCAATCGCGTCCCGAGTTGCAGGTCCTCGTCTGAAAAAGTTATCGTTGCGTCACACGAGGCTACAGCCTTGCGCTTCTGGTTGTCCTTCCTCTTCCTGCTGTAGCTATCCGGATCGGCCAAGGCCGCAGCCATTGCCAGGCGAGCCTTCTTCGGGAGATGCAAAGCTTCTACGAGCGGCATGTGCAGTATTGCTTCGTCGTGAGAGGCTGTGCCCCCTTTGTCGGAATCGTCTCCCTCATCGGTGGAGTCGCCTTCTTCAGAAGTTTCGCTTTCGTTCTTTCCTTCCGACGCCTCATGGACTTCGACCATGCAACAAGACACCTTGATGTGTTGGTCCGCTGGGAGGAAGTGATCCGGGAAGAACTCTTGCAAAGTTGTCGGCTCTGGAAGACTCTGCTGAAGGATATCGTCTCGGCTTGCTGGCGGCACTTTGAACACCTTCCTCCCCGGAGCCTTGCTTTTCTTCTTGTAGGTCTTCCGCTTGGTGAATCCCCTCATCATACGGTCTTGTTTGAGCTTCTTTTCTTGCCATGGCTTTCGCCGCCGCGGTAGCATGACCCATGCTTCTTCGTCGGTGGATTCCCCTTCGCTAGGATGATGGTCGACCGCGGCAACCGGTTCCCTCGAAGGCACTTGTTCTTCTGGAGGCTCTACTGGCTCGTCTTCCGATCCCCAGCCGGTGGGCTTGATTTCGTCGATTGGAACGGATGGAGGTCTTGAGTAGAGGACGTAATAATCGAACTTCCCCGAAGGCTGGCCCAGCAGACCGACTTCCGGATCTCCCTGCTCGTATCTTTCTCGAAGAGCGCGTTGGGACATAGCTTGACTGGAAGGGACTTGCTCTTCTCGAGGTTCCACTGGCTCGTCTCCCGATCCCCAGCCGGTGGGCTTGATTTCGTCGATTGGAACGGACGGAGGCCTTGAGTAGAGGACGTAATAGTCGAACTTCCCCGAAGGCTGGCCCAGCAGACCGACTTCCGGATCTCCCTGCTCGTATCTTTGTCGAAGAGCGCGTTGGGACATAGCTTGACTGGAAGGGACTTGCTCTTCTCGAGGTTCCACTGGCTCGTCTCCCGATCCCCAGCCGGTGGGCTTGATTTCATCGATTGGAACGGACGGAGGCCTTGAGTAGAGGACGTAATAGTCGAACTTCCCCGACGGCTGGCCCAGCAGACCGACTTCTGGATCTCCTTGCTCGTATCTCCTTTGGAGCGCTCGTTGGGATGCAGTATTGCCTGGAAGAGGTGCTGGCGTGAGCGATGATTGCCCCCAGGGCAGCGGTGTTTCTTCCTCGGAGAACGCAGGAGTACGTTGACGTCGCTTCGAGATTTTCGGCCGGGAAGTTAACTTGGCGATTGGAGCTTGCCGGTTGATGCGCAATTTGGGCGTGCCTCGCCGAGCGGCAACGAGCACCGGCGAGAAGGAGCCGAAGGTGATGGACGTCATGTTGGCCGTAGCAACCTCCCCGGAGTCGATCTCTATCTTTCCTTGCTTGGCGAGTGCCATGATTCTTTCCTTGAAGACGAAGCATCTTTCGATGGGATGACTCACCACCCGGTGGTATTTGCAGAAGAGAGGGTCGTCGACGCGATGCATCTGCTCGGGCCTCTTCGAAGGAGGGAGCTCTATCATCTTCTCTTGCAGCAGTTGGTCGAACATGGAGGAGACTTCCGAGTCTGGGAAAGGGTACTCCTTTGCTTCGAGCTCCTCGAGAGTCATCCTTTGTCTTGGCGGCGGAGGCGGTGGTATGGCGACTCCCTTCTTCTGATCCGGCTTGCCACCGATCTTGAGCGGTTTGGAGGTTGAAGCGACGTCGGCAACATTGACTTGTTTCGGTTTCGTTACCGGTGGCTTGTCCTTCTTCTCTATCTTCAAGAAGTCCTTGTTCTTCGAGTCCCCGCGGTTTGCTAGGCTGAGTTCCATGTCATGAGCCCGAGTTGCGAGTTCTTCGAAAGTCCGGGGCTTGATACCTTTGAGGATGTAGAGCAGACCCCAGTGCATGCCTTGGGTGCACATCTCGATGGCCGAGTCTTCAGACAAGCGGTCTCGTGAATTCAGTGCGAGGTTCCTCCACCTGTCGATGTAGTCGATCACTGGCTCGTCTTTCCTTTGCTTGACGGCGGTGAGTTCAGTCATACTGACTGTACGTCTGGTGCTGTAGAAGCGATTGAGGAACTCCCTTTCCATCTGGTCCCAGCTGTCGATGGTCCCTGCAGGAAGATCAACGTACCAGTCGAACGCGTTGCCTTTGAGGGTGCGAACGAATTGCTTCACCATCTCGTCGCCATATGTGCCGGCATTATTGCAGGTCTCGATGAAGTGGGCAACGTGCTGTCTCGGATTTCCCTTTCCGTCGAAGTGCTGAAACTTTGGCGGCTGGAATCCGACTGGGAAGCGTAGCTGCTGGATCCTCGTAGTGTAGGGCTTTGAGTATGCCGCCGTGATCGGAGGAAGGCCACTGCCGTGGGAACGCATCATGTCGGCTATCAACGTTTGGACTTGCTGAGCATTCATCGTTGCCGTTGCCGGAGGTTGTGTGGCTACCGAGGCTGGCGCTGGGGAGACGACTTCCACTGGGACGGGAGCTGAGGAGAGCGCTGGAGTAACTGCTTGAACCGTCGGAGCAACCTCTGTAGGAGCGGGAGTTGAGGACGGAACTGGAGCGGCTACTGGAGAGGCAACGGGTTGTCCGACTACTGCAGCGTCCTTCGCGCTTAGCTTTTGGAGCAGAGTGTTGATGTGACGATCCTTTTCCTCCATCAGCCGAGTAATCTGCGCCATGTGCTCGTTCATCTGCATGACTTGGAGCTGAAGAGCGGACGGAGGGTGGTGACGGAGAACGTCTCGGTGTTGCATGTTCGCATCCTCGCCATCATCATCGGAGACGTAGTTACGCCGACTTGCTTCTGGCTGATGATTGATGTTTGCCCCCTGCAGAGGAGGTGCAACGTCTGCTGGAGAACCCGAACGGGTTCGGGGTTGGGGCTGGTCCTCCCCAAACTTCTGGACATGGGCTCCAGGATCGAGGCTCGTTTCTTCAAGCACCAGGGCCTCGTCGGCGCTTTGGCGAGCATCTTCGGTAGTAGCTTCTGGCACGAAGACGTCCGCAAGAGTCCGAGTACGCCGAGTGTAGACGCGCACCATTGGAGGAGCATCACCCTCCGGATTTACTGGATCACCGTGTCGGAGTAGAGGAGACTCGGCGATTGGTGAGAGGCTTGGAGCAAACGCATCGTTGTTTGTTCCGGCCATCGCGAACTTCAAGCAGCTTCTTCAACCGTACGGATGAAAGGAGAAGAGGTCCCACCGGGCGTGCCAGAAATCTGTGGAGCCGGAAAAAAGCGCGGGTAGTCTTTATTGCGAATCACACGAGATTACAAGTGTGGCCGGGACCCGGGTTGCTCGGGTGTAGCGAGTCCAGGTTGCGGCGAGTTTTGATCAGGGGATTGTGGGAAAGATCTTCTGGGGGATCCCTTTGATCCGCGTCTCCACGTGGTGTTCGTGCGAGAGCTCTGAAGGAGTTGCCCAGGACAGGGGTCTTTACAGGGAGAGGGTTTTGGAGAGGCTAAGGAATGTCCACCGTTGCTTTGTCCCTTCCGTGCTTCGCGCTTTCTCGGCTAGGGGGTTTTCGGCTTCGTTCCTCGGTCTTCGTGTCTTCCTCGTTCCTTGCTTGACCTCGGTGTCCTTGATCGTCGGTTCGCGGCGTCGATCGAGCTTTTGTCGTTGGCTTTGGCTTTGGCTTTTTGGCTTTGGCTTGGCTCCGGCGTGGCTCTGGCTTTTGCTTTGCTTCGGCGCTTGCACTTGGACGTAGCTGGGAGAGACTTGCGGTGCTTTCGTTCTTCCGGACTTCGCGTCGTATCGGCTAGAACGTGCGGTGCTTTTGCTCGTGGCCGGCGTAGTCGCTTGGCTTTGGCACTTGCGTTGCTTTGGCGCGGGCTTTACTGGGGCTTTGCTTTGGCTTCTTGCGTTGGCTTTAGCTTCAGCGTCAACTCGATCTTCTTCTTCGAACGACGTGGGCTACTTCTTTGGTGCTTCGACGGTTTGCGTGTCGACGGGACTTCTCTTCTTCTCCGGGCTTCTTTGGCGTGATCGGAGTCGAAGAATGCTTTCGAAGATGGTGGGGGTAGCATCGATCTCCGTGCGACGGTTGTGGCGTCGGCTTTTGTTGATGAAGACGACGGGGTAGCGACGCTTCAGTGCGACGGTTGTAGCGTCGGCTTTTGTTGATGAAGACGACGGGGTAGCGACGCTTCAGAAGATCTGCTCCAGGCTTTCTTCTTCGTGGATGGTGCAGATGTTTGTCGAAGACGATGGGGTGATGACGCTTCGCTTCTCTCCTCCGGGCTTTGGGGCTTGATCGGGATCGAGGACTTATTGGAGCCGACGGGGTAGTGCCGCTCTTCTTCTCCGGGCTTTTGGGCTTGATCGGAGTCGAAGGCTTGTTGAAGACGACGGGGTAGTGCCGCTCCTCTTCTCCTCCGGGCTTTTGGGCTTGATCGGAGTTGAAGGCTTGTTGGAGACGACGGGGTAGTGCCGCTCCTCTTCTTCTCCGGGCTTTTGGGCTTGATCGGAGTTGAAGGCTTGTTGGAGACGAAGGGGTAGTGTCGCTCCTCTTCTTCTCCGGCCTTTGCTTCTGGCGTCTTCGGAGTCGAAGGGTTCTTCTTCTCCGAGCTTTCTTCTTCGTGAACGGAGTCGAAGGGATGATCTTCGTGTGCAAGGGTCTTCACGTTGATGAGGACTTTCAGTAAGCCGATCCCTCGGGACAGGCTTGACTGTGCCTCGTGAAGCCTTGGGTCGATGAAGAAGCGTCTTCTCTTCTGCAGTGCTCCGGCGTTTTGTCTTCAATTTTTCGACCATTTTTTCCTTCCCCCACCCCCTCTATTTATAGGCAAAGGGGAGGGGAGAGAGATATGGGAACTTTTTAATTTTAAATCCCTTTTGTATCTCTCTCATAATTACCCGGATTTTATTCATCCATTGATGAGGGGAATAACATTTAGTTGTTTTCCTTTTCTGGCGGGTGCAATTATGGCTGGACTTTGCGCACGAAATCGATGGCGATCGGGCGCTTCGTCTTGTGCGTCGGATCGAGGGATCGGCGCAGATCCGCGTGTGTGCAGACGTCATACGCAACCTTCCCCCGCGCATGGCGGTATTTCCTTCCTTTTCTTTCTTTTCTTTCCTTTTCTTTTCTTTCCTTTTCTTTTCTTTCCTTTCTTTTCTTTCCTTTTTTCTTTTCTTTCTTTTCTTTTCTTTCCTTGCAGGGCCGGCCGGCCCCCCATGGGGTTCGGGTCCTACTAGGGCCGGCCCCATGTGGCTCGGGTCCTAGTAGGGGCCGGCCCCATGTGGTTCGGACCCTAGTAGGGGCCGGCCCCCCCTTGACGCATGGGGTCCGCTCCTCTTTGCTAGGTGCGAGTCGGGTCCGGGTCCGCATCGGTGCGCGCGAGTTGGGTCCGCGTGTCAGGTTTGCATCCGCGTCGGTGCGCGCGAGTCGGGTCCGTGTGTCGGGTTTGCATCCGCGTCGGCACACGTAAGTCGGGTTTGGGTCCGACGAAATTAGTGTGTCTACAGTCTAGTTTCGGGTCGTGTCCAAAACCGTGTTGTGTCTAGTTTCGGGTCGTGTCCAAACCCCTTGACCTGGACCCGACTCGTTTAACTAATCATGTGTAGACCCTAAACCCGTACCCGACCCACTTACCACACGGGTCTATTCAGTTGACCCAATCCGACTCGACCCGACCTAAACCCGATAAGACCCGTTGGTACTACATACTACAGTATCGGATTGCGGGTAGACCCGACCCCAACACGACCCGTTGAATTTTAAACGGGTCTTCCCGGATCTACTGTGTCCAGACCCTAAACCCAAACACAGCCCGTTTATTAAACAGGCCTACCGTGTCGACCGTTTACGACCCAAACCCGTTTAACCCAGACCCGCTAATTTCGTGTCGGGTCTACTGTGTCGGGTCCAGGATTGCCAGCCCTAGGTTAAACTGTGTCACCAACAAGGTTACAAGGTAGGTCCTGCTATCCTGACAACTGTCCTTTTAGGTTTCTTGTCCCTCCAAAAAGTAATAATAATCTGAAAACTTTTTGTCAAGTTGTCTTGATCAAAGTTTGTGGGCACCAATGTTGGCTTCATGCCAGATTGACAGTCGATCGGAAAACCCTTGTCAATCGTCCTTGTAGTCGACCCCATATTGATGAGAAAATGACTCTGGTGATGATGGTGACCGACTGTTTGCTAATCCTAGGGCTTTGCCCCGCTATTCATTTCAGGTCGACGGAAATTCCCCCAAGGATGAAGTATTTGCTGAGATAGACCGCGTATTGTCTTCCATCCTTGAGAGAAAATCGAAATCAGACCCAGCATCCATGGCTGGTATGGCTCATTAGATCCATGAGCACCTAAACGCTACCGGCACCCAATCAAGTCTTGCTCGGATCTCGCGACAATGGATTAAAATGGGTTCTAACTCATTTGGTGAGTACCAGAAGCTTCCTTTCGAATAAGCTGCTGTGTAAAGCCAAGGTATTATTATTTACACAGCTTTGTTTTATTTTGTTTTATTTTATTTTTCTCTCACAGCTTCAAAGTTGTAAGAATCAGATGGATTCAAAACCTGCTCTTGAGTGGCACTGATGTAAATACATCACATGTATGATGATCTCATATAAGTGTACCTCATAATTAAATACAGCCCCAATTATCACTGATAATGACTTTTTTGGTCAGGTCTGGTAAGTTTATTGGGTCAGATTTGGGCCTATAGTAGTGATTCCATAAGGTATCCCGTACTGTAAGGTGATAGGACTGATGCATTTGCACCCATTGATCCGGGCTGGGTGCCATTCACCTATCGGGTTGCCTGCCACCGGGCTGGATCTGATGAATCAGTCCCGCCGGCCGCCACCTTACGGTACAGGACGCCTGACTGGATAATTTCTCCTGGTTCGATTCTTTAAGGTGTTCCATACCGTAAGGTGATAGGGCTGATGCATTTATACCCATTGATCCGGGCTGGGTGCCATTCACCTATCGGGTTGCCTGCCATCGGGCTGGATCTGATGAATCAGGCTCGCCACCTTACGGGACAGGACGCCTTACGGGATAATTTCTCATGATACGATTCCACAAGGTGTCCCGTACCGTAAGGTATGCATATACGCCCATTGATCCGGGCTGGGTGCCATTCACCTATCGGGTTGCCTGCAATGCCTGGCGGGATCTGATGAATCAGACCTGCCACCTTGCGGTACAGGACGCCTTACGGGATAATTTCTCATGGTAGTAATTGGTTCTAGCATAGAATTATCTCAAATTCACATTAAGAAGCTAAAGAAACATCCAGATGCAGAAGCTTTAATGCTTCAAATGGTAGAAATCGACAAGGATTAGAAGTTCAATTCAAACTAAATACCACACCTAATCGTTCCGAGAGGTATTAAACTAGTGCATGCCCGTGCCATTTGGCACGAAGCAGGCATCTTCGGCACTGACACCCCCTATTTAGAGAGAGAGAAACCTGGTGGTGGTGTCCTCTTTGAAGGTTGATGATTTGGATTCGGATCGGGAGGAAGACGAAGTGGGCGAGCGGCCTGGCGATCGGAGAAGAGGGGGGATTTTCGGGACGCGATGGAGGAAGACAAAGTGGGCGAGCGGCCTGGCAATCGAAGAAGAGGGGATTTTCAGGACGCAATAGGAGAAGAGATCGTGCATGAGCTTGTGCGGCAAAAATCGCACGATCAGTTATGAGGATGGACATGCTTATGGAGGAGTGTTTCGTTGCGCTGTGCGCTGCCGGTAGTATAAATGAGCTGCGATTCCCCTGGCCGTCCGATCATGCGGATCGGCTGTGATCCGCGGCTGAAATCCCCTACCGTCCCCTGCCCGTTTGATCACCTGCACGGACCGTCTGATGCCGTGCATGCACAGCCGCCGGTGTTCGTTTGATTGGTTGTTCGATTCTCATCCGTTGGATCGATGGGAATCGAACGTACCAAACAAAATTCGTTGTTACTGTAGTGGCTACAGTAACAGCGAAAACCGTTTTCGTCCGTTAGATTACCATTGATCCAACGGATGGGAATCAAAAAAACACACAATTGGTCCGGATGATTCCCATCCGTTGGATCGATAGGAATCAAACGGACGAAAATGTTTTCGCTGTTACTGTAGCCGCTACAGTAACAGCGAATTTTGTTTGGTCCGTTCGATTCCCATCGATCCAACGGATAGGGATCGAATAACCAATCAAACGAACACCGGCGGCTGTGCGTGCACGGGATCAGACGGGCGGGGGACGGGAGGGGATTTCAGCCGCGGATCGCAGCCGATCCGCGTGATCGGATGGCCAGGGGAATCGCAGCTCATTTATATTGCCGGCAGCGCACAGCGCAACGTAACACTCCTCTATGTTTATGATCCGTTCAATTTGATTGGATGGATTGGTTATTTAGGTTATGAGGATAGCGATATGTTTTTGATCCGCTCGATTTGATCGGATAGATGGGTTGTCTCTGTCTCCGCACCTATCCGCCTCCACTGTACCGACGAGGATCCAGGGTTTCCTCCCACCTTGACCCTTCCCAATACCAAAGACGACCGAAAGCTCCTGATTCGGGTTACACGCATGGGCTCGAGAGCGATCCGGGCTCGTACCGACCAGGTGGCGCTTGAGGGAGAGCAGGACTACGAGCCTCGGATGGATCTCTGCATGCATGGACCCATGTGAGTCTAGTCCCTGGGCCCCACACCTCTTTACACCCTCTCATCTTTGAAGTTGATTATAGAAAACGCACTATTGATATCTTTGGCTATAAAAACACACACACACACTCTCTCTCTCTCTCTCTCTCTCTCTCTCTCTCTCTCTCTCTCTCTCTCTCTCTCTCTCAAAATGGATCGGGCCGGAAATCACTAAGCCCGGACCTGACCCGTTGAAAGAAAAGAGACGGGTCGGGTTGGACCGGATGTCCTTGTGGGAGGGCCTAATTGACAGGCCTAATCTTGATACACAAGACTCGAGAGTGCAGATGGGATATCATCTTCCCAATAACCCTCCTTCCCGTTGAGTCTCGCCACCTGTGCGAGCCAATGTGCGGCACTATTGGCAGTCCTGTGAACCCAATGAATTCAGATTTCCTCTAACTGGTGCCAGACCATTTGGCATGCCCGAATAAAAGGCCCTAATTCCTTGTTACTCCCAAGGCCCAACACAACAGCATCTATGAGCGGCAGCCACACAAATCTGACCACCCGACGTCGCAGCAACCCAAGCTCCACTCGCAATCTCATTTTGAAGTACTGAAAGCGCCATCCGCCCTCATGAAAACCTCCACCTGACTATCCCAATTGTTGGAAGATCAGTCCCACCTCGGTAAAGTAGAGGGCGGAAACGGTTCTTATATGTATGATGGGACCTTATCTCAATACCTGGGTTTTGGGATAGAGAAAATCTCACATGGTATCAGAGCCTAACCGTACACTCACCTGCCGAGTGTGGTCCCCACACATCTGACATCCACGTGACAAGGACCACAAAAGATTGGCCTGCACGTGAGGGGGAGTATTGGAAGATTAGTCCCACCTCGGTAAAGTAGAGGGTGGAAACGATCCTTATATGTATGTCAGGGAGAATGAGCATCCAGGGGATTGGTGTGAGATTTCCTCTATCCCAAAACCCAGGTATTGAGATGAGGTCCCATCATACACCCCTAGCGAACCATACTCTGCGTAGACACCAATTGGCGTCCAAAAGTTTTTCACATCTGCCCTTCCATAGCATCCACATGGCCACAACCAAAGATTCGCTCGGATGCAGTGCCTTCCTTCTTCACACCTCCTCCGACCTCGGCTGCAAAGCCCTGTGAACCTGTGCACCTCCCCCCCAATACTCTTGCGCCTTGGGGCACACCCAAAAGACATGCTCAACATCTTGTGATCTACCATGGGCACACTCCAAAATTCATACGCATGTGTTGCCGCAAAAAGGGAAGCCGATGACAAAGTGCCATGGACAACCCTCCATAAGAATAGTTGCACCTTTGGCAGGATTCGAAGCAGCCACAGATCCGCGCCAATCCATGCCATTGGATGCTCCGGCGTTTGCTTGTATTTCCCCTAGAAGAGTGGTTAATAATCTAGTATATTTTTTGTTCAACCCTTCATATGTGTTGATAGAGGAATGTTACAGGGAGCTGTGAGCAACGGGTGGAGAAAATGAGCTGCCCTCATTTTGATCCCTCTAGGAGTTTTAGAATTTGATAAAATTTGGTGAGAGTGTTATCTAGGGTAAGATGATCACCCTCACCAATTTTTATCAAATTCTAAAACTTATAGGGTCATCAAATGGTAGAAGCTTTATCTACCATCCGCAGTGACCGTTAATTTTGCTTCTACTATTTGATGACCCTAGAAGTATTGGAATTTGATGAAAATTGGTGAGGATAATCATCTTACCCTAGATAACACCTTCACCAAATTTTATTAAATTCCAAAACTTCTAGGGAGATCAAAATAAGGGCAACTCATTTTATCCACCCGTAGCTCACAAATCATTGTAACATTCCTCATTTTATCAAACTTTGTCGACCTTTGACTATGTATTGGTTCCTATTCTCACTTCCTTGATTGAGGGATGAAGAACTTAAAAAAAAAAACCTTTGACTATGTATTGTTTTCTATTCTCACTTTCTTGATTGAAGGATAAAGAACTTATAAAAAAATTTCAACCTTTTGACTGGGTCTATTAATTCCTACATAGGCCTTTCATGATGAGACTTCGTTTATGTGCATTGTTGGTATGGCTACAAATGACCCATTCTTACATGTTCCTTGTAACCTAAGCACTGACTTCTCTGTCATTAGTTTTTGTCAGATATTTGGATCTGTGATTACAAAAGGAGTTTGGACTTGCAATAAGGATATAAACAAGTTTTATTTCACATTAGGTCCCTAGATAAGGAAAATAGAAGTCGGATTGAATGGAAAGAAGAGTATGGGTGGATGCATATGTCATGATTGTGTGTAAAAAGCATTCTTCCGTGCACAATAGGAAATGGTTCAGACAGACTCGACAGTAACGTCAAACATTAGACGTCCTTAACCTTAAATGGAATTGCTATACAGAGTTATCACTAATTTCCCAATAATTTTTTTGAAGGTGTCACAAGGAATCACTAGCATGAACGAGAGAGAGAGAGAGAGAGAGAGAGAGAGAGAGAGAGAGAGAGAGAGAGAGAGAGAGAGAGAGAGAGAGAGAGAGAGAGATGCTAGGGATTTTGGGGAGAAGAAGTGATCCCTCTCATTAGGCCAAGGGCCAAATATATATGTCAGTCATACAAGAAAAAACAAGGGGTATCCTATACAGGCTATCTACGGGTATGTGTATCTCAACACTATACACTAACAGCCCCCCTCAAACTCAAGATGGGTCATGCACCATGAGTTTGCTAAGCAGAAACTGAAAACGTGGAGCAGGGTGTGACTTCGTGAAGAAGTCAGCAATCTGTTCTCCAGAGGAAACAAAGGGGAGAGAGATGGTCCCGGCCTCATACTCCTGGCGAGAATAGTAGCAATCGAGCTCGATGTGCTTCGTCCTCTCGTGGAAGAACGGGTTGGTGACAATCTGTATTGCACTCCGATTGTCACAGTGAAGGGTTGTAGGTTCAGATATCTCAACCCCTAGATCTCCTAAAAGTCGTTGCAAGTGAACGATCTCTTTGGTAGTAGAGGCCATGGCTCGAAACTCTGCTTCAGTACTGGAGAGAGAGAGAGAGACAACGCTCTACTTCTTGCTGCGCCATGAGATAAGAGAATCTCCAAGAAATAAGCAATAGCCGGTAGTCGATCGACGAGTGATCGGATCACCAGCCCAGTCAGCATCCGAGTAGGCAGTAGGACCAGAGGAGAAGTCGATGATAGGAAGAGCGACCGGGTAATAGTGCCTCGGAGATAACGGAGAAGTCGAAGAATGACAGCATAGTGAGCAGAGCGAGGGGCTTCAACAAACTGGCTGATGATGCTAACGGCGTGAGCAATGTCAGGCCTGGTGATGCAGAGGTAAACCAACTGACCAACGATCTATCGGTACCGAGTAGGATCTGAGAGAGGCTCACCATCGGTGGGACGAAGCTTCACGTGAAGCTCGAGAGGGGTGACAGCAGAGCGATCATCGGAAAGGGCAGCTCGGCTAAGGATGTCAGCTGTGTACTTCTGCTGGGATAGCAGAATCTCTCGCTCACTGTGGGCGATCTCTAGCCCAAGGAAGTAGCGAAGAGGACCTAAATCCTTCATCTGGAACCGGCGCGAAGATGCTACTGAAGGGAAGTGATGGCAGCGGAGTCATCACCTGTGATGATCATGTCATTGACATATAATAGGAGAATTGCCCTGCTCTGAGAAGATGACCGCACAAAAAGCAAGTGGTCCTGCGAACTCTCAATGTAGCCGATCTCGGTGACGGCTCGTCGGAAACACTCAAACCAAGCTCGAGAGGCTTGCTTGAGCCCGTAGATAGCTCGACGGAGGCGACAAACATGCTGGGGATGAGTATGCAAACCAGGGGGTGGCTGCATATAGACGACCTCTGAAAGATCACCATGGAGAAAGACATTCTTCACGTCCATTTAAAGAAGAGGCCATCGACGGACTGCGGCAACTGCCATGAGTGCACGAACGGAGGTCATCTGAGCTACGGGTGCGAAAGTCTTCTCGTAGTCTATTCCGTATGCCTGAGTGAAGCCACGAGCCACCAACCGAGCCTTGTGTTGCTCGATGGAACCATCAGGTCGCGGCTTGACCTTGTGGACCCACCGGCAACTGACAGGCTCAATGCCAACAGGAAGGGGGACGATATCCCAAGTCTGAGTCTGCTCAAATGCCTGAAATTCCTTGCTCATAGCCTGCCGCTACTGAGGGGACTGGATGGTCTCCCGGTACGATCGAGACTCCTGGTCTATGTGAAGGGCTGCAAGAAAGGCTGTAAACTGAGGCGAGTAGGAGGTGACCGTGGCAAAACCAAAACGGTCAAGTGGGCCAGAGCTAAAGCTGAAGCGATCAAGTGGGTGGTGCTCGCGCTGAGGATAGCGGGGCGGTGGACGAGGATCCACGACCGGCGATGTCTGACTGGGCGTAGCAGGCGGAGTACCATGGACATCGGGAGGAAGAGGAAGCCCTATGGAAGCAATTGGTGACGGAGGAGAGGAGGGGACGGAGGAAGACTTCGTGGAAGAATCACTGCAAGCAGGGGGAGAAGTAAAGCTGGACGAAAGGGGTGATAGAAGGGGCTCGAGAGTCAGAGATAGGGTCGTAGGAGTCTCCAAGAAGGTGAGGTCCTGAGCTACAGAGGAGTAGTAAGGGGCATTCTCGACGAAGGAAATGTGTCGAGAGATGCGAAGGCGACGAGTCAAGGGGTCATAGCAACGATAACCCTTGTGCTCGGCGCTGATTCCTAGGAGGATGCATTTAACTGCACATTCGGACAGCTTCGTGCGCTCATGGGGTGGAAGGAGAACGAAACAGGTGCACCCGAAGGTACAAAGCAGACTGTAGTCAGGAGGGGAAGAGAAAAGACGCTCGTGGAGAGATACACCACCCGGGAAAACAGAAGAAGGGGTGATATTGATGAGGTTGCCTGATGTCAAGACAGCCTCAGCCCAGAAAGTGCGTGGAACGGAAGCAGAGAGAAGAAGAGCACACGTTGTCTCAAGGATATGACGGTGCTTCCTCTCGGCTACTCCGTTTTGCTCGTGTGTGTGAGGACATGAGTGCTGGAATAGGGTTCCATGGGACTGAAGAAGTGTCCGCATATCAGTGGAGAGGTACTCGACGGTGCAATCAGACCGAAAGGTCTTAATGTGACAACCGAACTGTGTGTGGACCATCGAGATAAAAATCTGGTAGACCTGAGGAACCTTAGAGCGGTGCTGAAGAAGGTAGACCCAAGTGTATCGGCTGAAGTCATCGATGAAAGAGATATAGTAGCAATAACCACACATCAAAGGAAGAGGTGCAGGGCCCCAGATATCGGAGTGTACTAATTCAAAAAGAGCAGAACTCTGAGAGATACTAGAAGGAAAAGGTAAGGCTGTAGCTTTGACAAGCTTACAACCGGTACATGTAGATGAAGAAGAAAAAGAGTAATGACCTAGAGCTCCAGTCTAGAGTAAGCTCTTAATTCGAGACTCAGAAATGTGGCCTAGTCTTCGGTGCCACAAGTCGGCATCGGGAGAAGCTAAACTACAGACGCCAGAAGGGAGAATGAGGGGAAGATGGAGATGCTCAAGGTGGTACAGCCTGCCTGACCTACGACCAGCGCCAATCACCCGTCCGGTACGTGGATCCTGCACAACACAAGAAGAAGGGGAGAAAGTCACAACACATCCAAAGTCACAGAGGCTGCTAATGGAGATGAGCTGCATGCGAAGCTGGGGGACATGCAACACAGTGGGTAAAGAGAGACGACCGCTCAGTTCTGTAGTGGCGGTAATCGATCCACACTGCGAGATGGCTAAAGAAGAGTCATCTGCAGTATGTATCGATGGGATGTGCGATGCTAGTCGGCAATCGGTAAGCAAGGAAGCATTGGAAGTCATGTGATGGGAGGCCCCAGAGTTCAGAATCCAAGTAGCGAAGGTACCGGGAGTGGCTAAGTGAGCAGAGGAACTGGAGGCGCTGGAAGCCTCAGCGGAGCTGAAGCTCGCCTACTGGTCTAGGAGGAACTGAAGCTGTGCAAGCTGCTGCTGAAGGAGCTGAGTAGTGTCAGGGGCATCCAAGGAACCCCGGGGTGATGATGGAACCGTGCGAGGAGAGGACGGAGCAGTAGCAACAGCAGTAGTAGAGCCAATGGGGCGACCACGTCCTCGGGGTCCCTGCCTCTTCTTGGGATGTAGCTTCCAACATGTGGCGACGACATGACCTGGTTTGTGGCAGTGAGTGCGTACAAACCAATCACGACCAGAAGCAGAAGTAAAAGAGGTAGCTGGGGCTGCAGCAAGGACGCCCGTGTGGCTGGAGGGGGATGGAGGAGCCCTGGTGGCGATGGTGCATAGCCTGGTCTCTTGGCGACAAACTCAGCAATGGCAACATCCAAGTGTGGAAGTGGGTCTCGGTGGATCAGGGCGCCAGCAAGTGGGCCAAACTCTGGTCGAAGGGCCATCAGGAACTGGTAAAGCTGATGACGCTCCCAGAAGGCTTGGTGGATGGCACGACACTCGGGAGAGACGGAAGGTACCAGTGACTGAAGCTTCCGCCAGTAACCACGCATCTGCGCATGGAATTGCTGGATCGTACGATCACCCTGCTGTTCGGACTGGACCTGGGAGAGAAGAGCATACTCGTGGGCGCCGTTAGACTCCACGAAGCACTCAACTAAGGAGCGTCATATAGCTGCGGATGCTTCAAGGGTGGCGAGGTCAGAACACATCGTCCGATCGACCAAAGCGACAAGGTAGGCGGTGACCCGTGCATCACGAAGACTCCACGCTTGAAGAGCGGCAGGGAAAGCCTGACTCGGTGCCGTGGTGGTACCATCGAGTAATCCAAGAAGGCCACGTCCGAGAAGCGTGGTCTGGACGGTGGCTGCCCATGCTTCCCAGTCGGCGGAGGTGGCGAGAGAGAAGTCCGTCGAGCTCGGCAGGAAGTCACGAGTGTACTCGAATGGGAGGCTCTCTTGGTGCAGTGGCACGGGCGGAGGAGCATCTACGGAGGAGGAGTCGGCCATGGTGGCTCATCGCCCGAATCAGTGGCTTCACTTGGAGCTTAGAGACCGAAGATACAGATCTAGAGTTCGCCGGTGCGAGATCGAGAGGGTCTCGAGGGATCGTCGCGAGATCGAGATCGAGATCGTCACGAGATCGAGAGGGACAGATCTGGAGTTCACCGGCGCAAGAGAGGACCAGATCTGGTCGGATCTGGAGGGAGGAGCGGCCGGACCTCAGAGCGGCTGGCAAGATAGGGCAAGAGAGGCTTCTGTCGGATCTTGCAGGTCAGATCTGGTCAGATCTGGAGGGAGGGGAGCGACCAGACCTGGTGCTCGAGGATCTCGCAGGTCATATCTGGCCGGAGATGCTCTGACTCGGAGATCGCCGGAGCTCAGGTCAGATCTGGTCGGATCTGGAGGGAGGAGCGGCCGGACTCGGAGATCGCCGGAGCTGTGCGTCAGATCTGGTCGGATCTGGAGGCAGGAGCGGCCGGACCTGGTGCTCGAAGTGGCTGGCCGGAGCTGCTCAGAGGCGGCCGGACCTGGTGCTCGAGGAGAGGCGGCTAGCCGGATCTGCTCAGAGTCGGATCTCGCAAGATCTGGCCGGAGAAGCTGTGACGATAGAGGAGAGGCGGATCGTCCGCTCTGATACCATGTCACAAGGAATCACTAGCATGAACTAAGAGAGAGAGAGAGAGAGAGAGAGAGAGAGAGAGAGAGAGAGAGAGAGATGCTAGGGATTTTGGGGAGAAGAAGAAGTGATCTCTCTCATTAGGCCAAGGGCCAAATATATATATGTCAGTCATACAAGAAAAAACGATCTTCTGTGACTTCTGACTATCCCCCGGTCACCTTAGCCCCTCCGGTGACCCGCCGGTGCATCCCGGGCACCACCCGAAAGTACCAGACTCCCCTCCCATTTCTTTCAATCACACCACCGACCGCGCCCCCCTCCGGCCAACTGACCTCTCCCCACAGTCCCCCTCGAAGCTGTTGGCCTTGCTGACCGGCGTCAGGGCTGCCTTGGCCCAGCCCGGACCACCCCGACCCTCCTCCTCACATGGCCATCTTTGGCCAGATCCTCCGGCTCCTGCGGAACGAACCCGGTCTCTCTCCCCCGCCGCCACCTTGCCGATGGTGTGGGGGAGGCTGACAGCCCAGGCATCCGCTATGTGCCAATAGGCACGGACTTGCACTAGTCTATATAAAAAGAGAGGACAGTTGAACAAAGAGAAGCAATGATTTATTTGGAGGGGGGATAAATGACGATTGTGATTTAAAGTATGGTTAGAATGAATACGATCCAGCTGGGAAGGGGAAAAAGAACAAATAAGTTTAAATGGAGTTGAGATGGAGGGATATGATTGAGGGGCGAAAGAAACATATAATGTGAGGACTGGATTGTAAAAAAATACATAAAAAATATATTTGAGGGATTATATGTAAAAAATTAGGGACAAATTTGACAATAGCATGATTGTTCATGCATTCTACTACTGATTGTCCACTGAGTATATCTCTGTAATAATTCTGTGTGTGTATGTGTGCACGAGCACGCTACCGAAAAAGAAAAAGACATAAAATTCCTGAAGCATCACCGTGGATTCATCAAGTGTTAGTTGGCCGGAGGCAAGGTCACGACTATCAAAGGCTCATATTGCCCTTCTGTTAGTGTATAGTGTTGAGATACACATACCCGTAGATAGCCTGTATAGGATACCCCTTGTTTTTCTTGTATGACTGACATATATATTTGGCCCTTGGCCTAATGAGAGGGATCACTTCTTCTTCTCCCCAAAATCCCTAGCATCTCTCTCTCTCTCTCTCTCTCTCTCTCTCTCTCTCTCTCTCTCTCTCTCTCTCTCTCTCTCTCTCTCTCTCTCTCTCTCTCTCTCTCTCTCTCTCTCTCTCTCTCTCTCTGAACGGTAAGGAAGGGGAAGCGTTACATACGTGATTTGGGGGATTCTGAAAGGCAGATTGTTATGGGATATAAGAGCCTTGATCTTCCTTCCTATCTTGGTCCAAATTTTGAAATCTCTTTTAATCTCCAAATCCTGATCGACAACTAGATTTTTCCCGATAATTTTTGTTGATATGAATTTTTTGAGGATGGTAAACCCATAATTATCGCGAACAGACGTACCATGTTATACAAATGAAAATATTTAGAAAAAAAATTAACTATGAGCTAATGGTATGAGTCAGATCTAGCTAATGGAACGAATCTAAGGTATCACATTTCACCAACACAATTATTTCAAACATACAGAGCAGAGGTTTTGATGTCTCAAACAGTACAATTTTTCAAGGATAAGGAGCTCAATTCATGGTAATTATTAAACATACACATTACGAGAGGCGATGATCGAAGAACACATCACGATCGAGACAGCAAAAGCCCTTCATGCTTCCAACAGCCCATCAATTAATCTGCAGTCTTGAACCGGTAGGAGGCGTACGAAATCGTGGAGTTCGTCCAGCTGTGGTGGATCAATTCAGCCTTCGCCGTCTCGCCCGCAGCCCCGAGAGCCACATGTAAAGGGTAGAAGTGGTCCGGCGAAGGGTGAGCCATCTTTCCATTAGGTGCCTTCTTATTGTAATGGTTCACTTCATCATGTCTACCAAGAACAAGCCGAGAAAATAATTATGCCATAATTTACTTGTTCTACTATCGAAATTCATCTTATCTTAATCTAGTGCGAACCCCAAGCGATCCCTCGGAAGAGAGAGAAAGCAAGAGAGTGAGTAAAAAATAGAAAAAAAATTTAAAAAAAACAGAAAAATTATTAGGTAAAAACCCAACACCGCTATTGAACGGTCCCCGCATTAAAGTAGCACTTCGGTAATAGGGGGTTTGCTATATATTATAGATAATTGCTCGAAACTAATTTATCCTATTGAACAATATTTCGCTCCAATGGGTGTTGGAGCTGTGGGCTTCAACAGGCTGATGTAGTTATCAACAATTAGACACTAGCGGTATACGATACGACACCAGTGATTTTCAAAATATCACCGATGAATTTTCAAAAAAGGTTTTTTTTTTTTTAATGTTTACTTCTCGAGAAATGCTATTCAGTTCGAAGGTTTTTCCGATTCCACTCAGCCCGATTGATGTGGCATAAAAGACTTAAATGTCGCTAGTGGATTTCAGCCACCAATTGTTTGCTGCCAAGGCAATCGGGCTGGCGGAATAGGAAAAACCTTCAGGCTGAATAGCATCACTCTTACTTCTCACTAGTGGGATATGGTCCAATCATTAATAGCCACATCAGCATGTTGAAGCCCAGAGCTCCAACACCCGTTGGAGCATGGTATCGTCGTCGTATTCTATTATTCAATTCA
This sequence comes from Chamaelirium japonicum, assembly GCA_947650365.1. Taxonomy (NCBI): domain Eukaryota; kingdom Viridiplantae; phylum Streptophyta; class Magnoliopsida; order Liliales; family Melanthiaceae; genus Chamaelirium; species Chamaelirium japonicum. Next base: position 47,515,189 of record OX393553.1, on the reverse strand, counting down.
TTGTATCATAAACTAGTTGATGTCGATGAAACATGGTCATGCATGCAATACCTTCCGTTGACGAGAGAATCCGTGAGCCATGCATCGAAGTCCAGCGCCCATTTTGCGATCGGGCTGCCGTCGCGGCCGGCGGTCCTCAGGTTGTGCGTGGCGTTCCCCGACCCAATGATGAGGACCCCCTCGTCCCGAAGAGGGGCCAGGGCCCTCCCCATGTTGTAGTGGTGTGTGCCGTCCTTCTTGGTCTGGATGGAGAGCTGGCATACAGGGATGTCTGCCTCTGGGTACATGAGCATGAGGGGGACCCATGCGCCATGGTCGAGCCCCCTTTTCTTGTCTTCCTTGACGCGGTCGAAGCCGGCCTGTTCTAGCAGCAACTTCACCCTCTTCGCGAGATCCGGTGCACCCGGTGCGGAATATTTGAGCTGGAACATGCTCCCGAAATGCGTTAGAGACATAGACATCGCTAAGTTCTGAACTAATCATTCTCTTATGAATCAAAAAGTTGTGACCTCCGCTTCCGATGCAAGAAAAAACTGACATGAATCTTGAATTCTTGTTTGAAAGATTCAATGATATTGTTAGATACCCTCACACCCAAAATTCAGGTATGTCATGTGAAGATGTGGCTCCAAACAAGCCGCATACAAAGTTCAAGGATCGTGCGCAATGAAACGGTGGAAGACAGAGCACTGGAAAGAGAAGGACCCGGCCAGGCACAGTCGTGCGCACAACTGGACGATCGGTAGGTCGTGCGCATGACTGGCATCGACAATTTTTTCGGGCGAGAAGATGAGGTCGAGTCATGGGCACAACACCTCCAGGTTGTGCGCACGACTTTCGACGATAGCATGCAGGACGGACGGTTTGGGCTCTGCGTTTTCTCGTGGGACTCCTCCAAGTCGGATACGAATGTATAGTTATAAATAGATGATCCTTGGACGAACCTAGGGGATCATGGTGGCACAAGTAACCCTAAGGAGATATTAGAAGGTAGCCATCACTAAGGGAGAGGGAAGGGAATCCATTGGAGGCGGAAGTTCTCAGGAGGGTTTTCTTCGGTGTTCTTCGGGGTGGAGGGCTGCGGTATCTATTCTCTAAATGAGGGTATCTCTTTGTGGATGTATGAGGGATTGGTTAGAGATAATTATAATTGTACTCGGGTTTTTCCCATACTAGTAAATCCATTGATAAGTCATTGTCGGAATTTCTTGGATGTTTTGTTTGTTTAGTCCTTTTTACTCGGTCTTGTTGGTGGTCATCTTCACCGTGGTGCTTCTACGCGTATCGTGTTCTGTTGCGCAAGAGCATCGGATCGTAACACGTCAACACTCTCCCTCACACGGAGCATGTATGGTAAGGATCCTTCCATGCGGAGCACACGTGGCAAGGCACGATCTGTGGGAAGCATCCGGAGCAGGAGACGATGAACCCTAGTCTTGATACCATGTTAGATACCCTCACACTCCAAAACCCGGGTCGTAAAAATAGATCCACATAGGATATAGTAAGCGGGTGATGGGTGCCTAGCTCCCTCACCCATATGGGACTATCCATCAACAGATATATAATAAGTTGAGGAGAGGACTTGCATTTGCTGCCCTCTTCGAACTCTCAACTAATTGCAAGTTCAATAAGGAGAGAATGGGTCTTGATGGCTATGCAAGATCTAAGCAACAGGATCCACTCAAAGCTTAGATGACTCGTTCAAATCAAAATAACTATAGTCGTCAGCATGAGCTGTTTTTAATTTGAACACCTAATTGGGTTAACTCCATATTCAAAATGGACAAGTTGGTTTTGAATTGCAAAAAAAATATAAATGGTCAAACAAGCCTTAATTTTACCCTCATTTATCATTATTAATTTAACAAACTATATAGATATAAACCAGAAACTATTATCAATAGTTCACAAATGATACACAAAGTATTCCAAAATCTTGCTACGGTCCATGTACGATATTCTTGTCTTCTTCATGTTTATCTCTCATTGATTACATCTCTCTATGTGGCAATCTAATTATGCTCAAAGCACAATGAATTCAAGGAATTATATTTTGAATTTTGATTACTTATCAGTCCTGAAAAACCAAGATATTTTAGCGATATTTTGGTGATATTTGTAAAAATTCCAGAGTTATTTCAGGACAATTGTATAGAAGGCAAAAAAATTACAATTTTTCGATGTACAATGTTTCGTTTTGATATCCTAAGAAAAATGAATTTCATGAATGTAACAACGCCCAGAATGCTCCAAAAGGCCAACCTCATGGAGAGGGAAGAGCACAATAGATATATGAAGACAATGAATGATCTCCGCTCCTATTACCGACATCCGCCCGCACTCAAGCGGGTTTCAACGAGGACCTATCCACACTCGGGGAGAGAGAGAGAGAGAGAGAGAGAGAGAGAGAGAGAGAGAGAGAGAGAGAGAGAGAGAGAGAGAGAGGCGGGTACAACAGGGTCCTCGGGAGACGCTCTCGGAGCAGATCCAGCCCTGAATGATACAATGTGACAACCCCTAGAATGCTCCAAAAAACCAACTTTATAAAGAGAGGAAAGCACAACATGTATATAAAGACAATACTCTCCGCTTCCATTACCGATATGGGACTAACCACACTAGATCGCGTGTTCTCGATTTTTCATTCCTTACATGTATGTAATGATTACAGTAATGATATATCAACAATTTGTTCTGTACTTCTGTTTTCATACTGATATCTGCTTTAAATTTCACAATGGTAGTGATCATATCAGAACCTTTTTTTTTTCGATGAACTCTCACTACTTCGCAAGATTTTATAGAAACGGTTAAAACCCAAGAAAAATATGACATAATTTATTACCTCTGCCTTATACAGATTATAACTCTACTGCATATAACTCTCAAAATCAAGCTATTGCTTTGATATTTTTTTGGGTGAACTACACTTTGCCCTACTGAAGTTTAGCTCAAAAACACCTAACCCCCCTATAGTTAAAAAAGGATTATTTTGACTTTGCCCCCAAATTTTGCCTTGAATTAGACTTTACCCCCATATTTTCATTAATTAGAGTTTACCCCCCAAAACTAACTGTTCCGTCAGCTCATTCTTCAAAACTTTATTTCTTTCCGTCAGCTCATCCTTTCTCTTAGATGGTGAGCTGACGGAACAGTTAGTTTTGGGGGGTAAACTCTAATTAATGAAAAATGGGGGGTAAAGTCTAATTCAAGGCAAAACTTGGGGGGCAAACTCAAAATAACCTTAAAAAAAAACATTTTGCCCCCCCCCCCCCCCCCTTTGATTCAGTTTTGATCAGATTTTACCAAATGAGGAAATTAAGTAGTTGGCAAAAGGGGTATTGTGCTAACATTTCGAACTTTAGGGAGTGATTGAAGCAAAATAAACGATAGGGGGCTAAGTGTTTTTGAGCTAAACTTCAGGGGGAAAGTTTAACTTAGAGAGAGAGAGAGAGAGAGAGAGAGAGAGAGAGAGAGAGAGAGAGAGGATTTAGATCCCTAGGTCATAGGAAAGAAGAGTTTCACCGGATCCCCTGGCCTGAATTGACCCCATAACAGCGAATTACGGATGAATCTTTGAACCGGAATTACCGAAGAAATAAAAAAATTTGCAGCGGAATGGGGGGAGGAATAGGGAGAGAGGCATCAGCCCTCACCTGGTACATGTATCTGGAGAACCCGAAGAAGTCGTGGATTGTGCGGTGGGGCCGTCGACGGCGTTGACGGTGGGGGTGGAGGTCTCCCAGTGGCCGGACACGATGAGGATGGCTCTCGGGGCGGCGCCCGGCATCACCTCCGCCCGCCATGATTTCAGGAAGTGCCTCGCCGGCAGGCTGTCGTCGATCGCGAGCGTCGGCGCCCCGTGCGATACAAAGAAGGTGTCCATTTCGATCGAGCGGCGGAGGAGGGAACGAGCTTTCTTCATTCGAAGCCGGCATCTATATAGCCGGCTTTAGATGCGGTAAGGAGGACCTTTCCACCGTACGACCGAAACGCGGTACTGTTGGTTACTCGGTCATTGCTGACGTTAGAGAGGGTAACACCGTGCGTTTCTACAAACTATTCAGTGGAACGGGTGTATATGCTGACGTGGTGAACAGCTCACTCACAGCACCTTGAGCGGGGGGGTCAGGTTTGTCTTTGAAATCAATCCTTTTGTGCCTGCAGTTCGTTGAGTCTGCGGCTGACGTGGAAAATATTAAAAAGGGGGGAATTAATGGGTAATTTGGTAAAAGTCCTTGTAGCAGATACATTATTAGTTAAAGAACAGATCATATTTTATTTTTTTGGCTAAGGTCCCTAACAAATGTGTTGATTTGATCTATTTCTGTCCCATTGTACATATCAGTATATAGAATCCAAACACATGGACACTATCTATTTTGCTCTACACATGACTGTGCAGGATAGTGTATAGAATCCGGACACATAGACACAAATCACTGTAGTTTGGATGTTCTTTTCGGGTAGATTATCACTCTTGCTATAGTGAAATCATAGTAGCTTTTTTATTTTTTAAGAATATCGTTGAAGAAGAAAAAAAAAATTACCTTTTTGTACCGTAAATTGTACTTTTTTGCTACAGTGACATCATTGTAGCAAAAAAAAAATCTTACATAAAATAAAATTGCTACAATGATTTCACAGTAGCAAGAGTAGGAATCTACCTGAAAAGAGTATTCATTGCTATAGTGATTTGTGTATGTAAATCTAATTCTATATACTTTTCTATACATTCTCGTGTACGAGTATTTTTGTCTTTTGAACTATTTGAAAAGTCAAACTTGATGGTTAGAGGTGCTTGTTGTACTATGATATTTCGAGAAGGGACCTGATATAATACTAGAATGTTATCTGTGCTTCAGCTCAAAAGTATTTCCTAAAAAAGACTTTTCACAGAGCTCCCTTTTTTGTAGAATACATGCAATCCAAGTTTAGTATCTTCTTGAATCGTGAATCAGGATACAATTTGCAGGGGTTGTTGAAGAGGGTTTGGATTAGGGGTGGCAATGGGTCGGGTTCGTGTCGTGTCTAGTTTTGAGTCGTGTCCAAAACCCCTAGATCCGGACCCGATCCATTTAACTAATCATGTCTAGATCCTAAACCTGTACCCGACTCATTTATAAATGGGTAGACCCGATATGATCCGTTTACCACACGAGTTTATTCAGTTGACCCAATCCGACCCAATCCGACTCGACCCAATCTAACCCGATAGACCCGCTAATACTATATATTACAGTATCGGGTAGACTCAACCCGACACGACCCGTTGAATTTTAAACGGGTCTTCCCGGGTCTACCGTGTCCAAACCCTAAATCCGGACCCGACCCGTTTATTAAACGGGTCTATCGTGTCGATCCGTTTACGACCTGAACCCGTTTAGCCCTGACCCAAACCCGCTAACTTCGTGTCGGTCCGAAATTGCCAGCCCTAGTTTGGATCATTATCAGACCAAGATCAATAGAATTAGGGTTTTTGGATAGATTGTAGATGTTGATTTGGATATTTCTTTTCTGAGCAATTTGTCATATTCTTTTTGTTTTCATGTGTTGATTTGGATAGTTTGTAGATGTTGATGTGGCATTAAAGTCGTCAATATAGTATCATCTGGAAGCATTTCTGCTTCCAGTGATGTCAATGATTATTCATTATGCACAGTTGACTATGTACAACATATACAATTCTATGGACTGATCTTTGATTTTGTAGGCCGTGGATTAGAAGTTTAGAACTGTAGAACCGAACCGAACCGGTCCTTATGATTTGGTCCGGATCCGATTCTAGAAATTGTAGAACCGTAGGGATTGATTTGGTCCTGGTTTGACTCCGGACCAAGCTGGACCGTGTGCAACCCTAAAGAGATTGGGGGCTATGGAAAGAGATCATGGAACAAGTGGTGTTTAGGGCTGGCAATTTCGGACCCGACAGGGCAGACCCGACACGAAGTTAGCGGGTCTGGGTCAGGGCTAAACGGGTTCGGGTCGTAAACGGGTCAACACGATAGACCCGTTTAATAAACGGTCGGGTCTGGGTTTAGGATCCGGACACGGCAGATCCGGGAAGACCCGTTTAATATTCAATAGGTCGTGTCGGGTCGGATCTACCCGCAATCCGATACGGTAATATATATAGTATCAGCGGGTCTATCAGGTTAGGTCGGGTCGAGTCGGATCGGGTCAACTGAGTAAACCCGTGTGGTAAATGGGTTTTATCGGGTCTAGCCATTTATAAACGGATCGGGTACGGGTTTAGGATTAGACATGATTAGTTAAACGGGCCAGGTCCGGGTCTAGGGGTTTTGGACACAACACGAACCCGATTCGACACGACCCATTGTCACCCCTAGTGGTGTTGTTCTTCCGTTCGTGGAAATCTCATTCTCTTTTTTTTTTTTTTTCCAAATAAACTTTAGAAACTACTCTTGAAAAGACTAATATGTTTTTTGCCATATGATCCTTTCCATCTCAAGGTAAGGGTAGGAGTAGGTAAGATGAGGTTAATGACAGTAAATAGGGAAAAACAAAGGGGGTGAAGATACAAAAGGAATGGAGAGAGCACTAGGGCTGGAAATTTTGGACCCGACACAGCAGACCCGAAACGAAGTTAACGGATCTGGGTTCGGGTCATAACGGGTCGACACAATAGACCCGTTTAGTAAACGGGCCGGGTCCGGGCTTAGGGTCTGGACACGGTAGACTCTGGAAGACCCATTTAAAATTCACCGGATCAGGTCGGGTCGGGTCAGGTCTACCCGCAATCCGATACTATAATATATAGTATCAGTGGGTCTATCGGGTAATGTCGGGTTGAGTCGGATCGGGTGAACTGAATAAACTCGTGTAGTAAACGGGTCTCATCGAGTCTACCCGTTTATAAACGGATCGTGTACGGGTTTTAGAATCTAGACACGATTAGTTAAACGGGTCGGGTCCGGGTCTAGGGGTTTTGGACACAACCCGAAACTAGACACGACACGAACCCGACCCGACACGGCCCATTGCCACCCCTAGAGAGCACGGATGTTATGGAAAGAGATCATAGGGCATATGATTGTTTTTCTCCGTTCGTTAATAGTTTTGGATATTATTATTTTCGAGGTAGGGTAGCACTGGGTAGTATTTAGTTTGTGACATAAAGTCCAATTTTTTTTGTATAGTAAAAAGTGGACATTTATACTGAATATAGGTAAGGAGGTTTTCTTCTTTTTTTTTTTTTCTCATTTGTTGTATAGAAAAGCGCCATTTTTTTATTCTCAATATAGCTCTTTTTTTTTTTTTCAAGAAATGGGGGGTCACCACCAGATAGGGGCGGCAACATGTCGGGTCGGGTCGGGTCTAGTTCGTGTTGTGTCTAGTTTCGGATCGTGTCCAAAACCCTTAGATCAGGACCCAATCCGTTTAACTAATCATGTCTAGATCTTAAACCCGTACCAGACCCGTTTATAAACGGTAGACCCCGATAAGACCCCGTTTACCACACGGGTCTATTCAGTTGATCCGATCCGACCCAGTCCGACTCGACCCGACCTGACCCGATAAACCCGCTGGTATATCATATTACAGTATCGGATTACGGGTAGATCGGACACGACCCGTTGAATTTTAAACGGGTCTTTTCGGGTCTACCACATCTAGACCCTAAACCCGGACCGACCCGTTTATTAAATGGGTCTTTTTGGTCGACCCATTTACGACCCGAACCCGTTTAGCCATGATCCAGACCCGCTACCTTTGTGTCGGGTCTGCCGTGTCAGGTCCGAAATTACCAGCCCTACCTCCAAACCTCTAGGAGCCGCCACAGCCCGATTGAAGCGACAAACTATAAAAAACACCGCCACTTCACGGAACCACCACAGATCGGCACACAAAAGGATCATCACCAAACCCCCAAACTACGTCACAGCCCAGCGCAAAGCACACCCAAAAATATAAAAAAAAAAAATTCATAAACCAGAAGTAAAAAAAAAAAGAAAGATTCAAGATAGCTCACACCATAACTAAAAAGAAAAAAAAATCATAAAACCGACTCCAAATAGATAGGACACGGCTCGATCATGATGGTCATTTTTCCCATGGGTTGCAGAGGTTGTTGATCACCCAACGTCCAATCAGTATCCAAATTAGTTATTGGGTGCTAGAAACTAAATGCCGACCCCAAATAGAAGGGACGTAGCGTGATTGTTATGGTATTGCTAGAAATTAAACCGAAGAGGTTACTTGGTCAAGCTTTGATGTCTAAAACTAATATAAATTATTTCTGGGTTATTAGTCTAAGGTCGTTCTACCTAACCCTGTATTACGATAAATCCTTGCGTCTGTTGCGTTTGCTGTTAAGTTCCTCCCTCGCTTTTTTTTAATGACTATTTTATCACTTGATTATTTATCTATTTATTTATTTTGCTGGACTTTATTCTTGAGTATCAATTCGGCAAGTTCAAGTAACAATTCGGTAATAGTGCATGTACAGTTGTTGCTACAGTGATTTCATCGTAACAGAATATCAATTAGGGTGGGAGTGAATTTACTGTAGCTACGGTAAAATCAGTGTAGCAACCGAATTGTTACTCTGCTGCCCAAATCGATATTCCAAATTGCTACAGTAATTTCATTGTAGCAGTAACAATTCGGTTGAAATTGATTTTATCTTTGCTACAATAAAATTATTGTAGCAACCGAATTGATACACCACACTATTGTAGCAATCAAATTGATACTCCCAACCGAATTGATACTGTGTTATAGTAAAGAAAGGGTATTTTTATCATTTGCAAGGGATTGAAAAGCCAAAACTAAAGTGTTCCATTTCCATGTTGCAATGGGATGCAACCTAATAAACCAAGGAAGAGAGAGAGAGAGAGAGAGAGAGAGAGAGAGAGAGAGAGAGAGAGAGAGAGAGAAGAGAGAGGAGAGAGAGAGAGAGAGAGAGAGAGAGAGAGAGAGAGAGAGAGAGAGAGAGAGAGAGAGAGAGAGAAATTAGATTGAGGATTACAACATCTTGCAATAGATCCAACAAAAACACAAACCCGATCTGAATCGAAAGCCAAAATCTATTTTTATCGGATAAAGATAGCAAGCTTGGATTCCACATTTTTATTGGATTCAAATACTGTTTCATTCTATTAAGGGTAATTCGGATTCGAGTTAACTGAGGATCCAACCCAAATCCCAACCATTGCCTTGTATGGTTGTATTGAGAAAATCTGTATACCTCTCAAAAGAAGGGGAAAAAAAAAGAGGGTTATTAACGATGGCTCCTTAAAAGGGTTTCCGTTTAACATTAAGGGTATGTAAAGTTTGAACTTAACGTTAAGCCCCTGTTGTTGTATTTTGGCTAACACGAACTCCTCCTCTATCTCACAGTAATAACAAAAAAAAATTAAATAACAATTTTACCCCTATAGATAAAGTATAACAATTGTAGAAAAGAGTAACAATCTTTTAGCAAAGAGTAACAATTTGATGTGGTAAAATGTCTTAATTGTCAATTAAGTATAGCAGTATTACTGCTCAGCTAGTCACAATATGATTTTTTTTGTAACCAGAATGCTTTTAACTATGCGAAACCAAGTTGATTCTATCTTGCACATAAAGAATAACAATTAGATAAAAAAAAATAGTAACTATTTGATCGGTTGACAGAATAATTTTTTTTTATAAAAATATATAGAAAAATTAAATTATTATGTGGTTTTAAATCGACAATCTTGAGTGATTTCAATTGATTTTCATGTAAAAAAATGGTTCATTTTAAGTTGATGACAGGAAATGTAAATTTAATGAACTTGGGCTAGGTGTTATTGTCCTAATTTTCTATTTGGTTCGATGGGATTTTAGAAGGGAGCTATTGCAAGTTGATACCTTTCTCATGGAGATATCAATAAGTCCCCCAAAAAAAAAGAGAAATTGTAAGAGAAATAATGAACTCTCAAAGATCGACTGGGCGTGTATGAATCTATGATGCCAATCTTTGACGTAGGATTGTCCCCAGACGAACCTATGTTGGACACTGAGAGGACTGCTACGCCGAAGCAAAGAGTCGAGGACACACCAACTTAACTGTTTCATGCTTCTTTCTCTTAAAAAACTAGCTAGTCGCTGCTTACCTGTTGATAAGTAGAGTAGATACATTTTGTATGTTCAGTCCTTCACCTCTTGAATTGATTTGCTTTGTTTCATTTCCCTTGAATCTATCAAAAAAAAAAAACAGTCGAACTGTTATGACAGCCACATAGCGGGTCCATGTCGAAAAACGCACCGTCACATCAATCGCATAGAATATTCGATGAACACTGCATCCGGGTTGTAGCGTTTAGTTTCGAAACATTGCATCCGATTTATATGGTTTAGTTTAGACACTAAACACTGCATCCGGGTTGTAGGATTTAGTTTTGACACTAAACACTGCATCCAGGTTGTAGGATTTAGTTTTGACACTAAACACTGCATCCGGGTTGAAGGGTTTTAGCTTAGACTCTAAACTCTGCATCCGGGTTGTAGGGTTTAGTTTGGACACTAAACACCGTAATCCAGTTGCAAGATTCAGTGAGTGCAAAAAAATAAATTATTTGGCAAACGTGGCAGTACCTTTTTTGGCGCTGACCTGCCACATGACCATCAGCACATCACTTTTGAAATTACAAAAGTTATAATAATATTTTAATAATTTTATGTTTTAAAAATATAATTTTGAAAAAAAAAACCCTTGAAAATACTACTTAACCAACCTGATAGCCAGCCGTCATACCTGGCACGATCGCACTCAGCCCCAACCGGCTGGCAAAGGGGGAGCTGTGATCAGTGCCACATATGAAGGTTGGCTATCGGGTTGGTTGAATGACTAAATTAATATTTGCCCCTCAAATGAACTGGTAAACATGAATTGCCCCTTCATTTCTGTAGAATCAAACACAGTAATGCATCTAAGATTTCAATTCTCAGTGAAGGATATCATTATCATCATCTACTTGCATATTACAAAAATGGACCAAAATTGGTTGAAGGATTTCCCTCGACCAAAGAATAATTAGCCAAGTGTTCGAAAGAACGATCCCACATAAAATAAATGAGCAGTCTCACAGTCCCTCCCCCTATTTGACCGATCCTTTCGGCTCATCTATCTTCCTTTTCTTGGTTTTCGACCACTTGGAAGCATAAACCCTTAACCTCCCAAGTATAGTCCTCTCACTCACCCGCAACACGAGAGAATGATACAACTTCCTCTCCTTCGAACGGCAGCATCTTTGCAGCTCGTTCACATCCTCCTCCAACGAACTTGAACCATAGAGGCTCTCTCTCATCTCAGCCAGTGATTCAAGTGCACAACAAACATTTTCCGTCAGCAACGACTCCTTACCATTCCACGGTGCTTTACGATGCGTGCTGCTCGTGATTTTGATCAAATGAGCAATTCCTGCAGCTTCATCAGCGCCCTCAAAAGAGTCGATCTTGTATTTCAGCTTCTCGTGCGCATCCTCCTCTAAGGAAATGATGTACAGGAGAACTAGGAGCTCCAGCTGTGGTTCCCCATCGAATGAAATTTCAAAGTATTCGGAGTTGTGGCTGGTGCAACCGGAGTAATTTAGACTCCGCCACAATGATAACCTCGCTCTGTAGTGACGGTTGGAGAACGAGGAAGTGCACCATCGAAATACCAGATGCAGATCAACATTAACAATGTCAAACGGGTTGTCGAGCTCCGTAAACCCGTATCTATGAAGAAGTGCAGCGTTGCCCATGGAGCCATAAGTGTTGAAAACCTGGGAGTAAGAGAGACACCAGAGTCAGAGGTTGTAAAATGAAAAGAGAGAGGACATGTAATCAATATCTGATCACAACAAATCAGCAAACAAAATGGACTAATAAAAACAACAAAAAACATGGAAGAACAAAACAAAGCTTGCTTGAAGGTTTCGATTAAGACCTGTGGAATTATCAGTATGGATTTATGTAAAGGCATGGAGGATATATTAAGTACTAGTCTTATGCCCGGGCAAGCCCCGGGAACGGAGAACACTCAGGACTCAAGTCACCCCAGACGGCTCTGATGGCGTGTGAGGAACCAAATGTAGAAGACCCAGGGAGGATAAAAAATAGCAAAAACAGCCCCACATCCACAGTTATCCGAACCCTCCGTGATGATTTCAAAAACGCAGGGTCGTTTTCCTTTTATTTCCTCTTACGTGGAACAGTTTGACTGAAGAAGAATGAGGAGAAGGGTTGCCACATGGCAACAAAGAAGAGTGGGAGGGGGTTATCTGCACAGCGGAGGGTGCCAGGTACAGACCCTCTGGCTTATATTATAGTATTGATGCACGTAGTATGCTAGTGGTACAATAAAATAGACTAACATTATCATCATCCAAGTCTTATCCCAACAAGATGGGGCTAACTATAACGAAGATTAACAAAAATATTCCAACCCTTTCCCAAAACAAAACAAAAAATTTCCGACCGAGTGTAACTTAGCATGTGAGGGGGTAAGCCAAGAGACCTCAAGGCCAGTTGGCAGGTAGGTAACATACCTTGGTTACGCAGTTAAATCTCATGCAACCAGGGAGAGAGTAATATACTTATAGAATGACTCGGTTATTTCAAAGTGATAATAGTTGGCCTTGGGCATTCACATGAAAAGTTAAAACTAGCCCAACTGGATTTATTTACACATCAAGGCACTGAAAACAACTAGTAGTATAAGAAAACTGACAGCAATTCATAATCCATTTATAGACAGAAGAAAACAAATATAGCATAAAAATACTCCAATGTGCGTCAAGTTAGCTTCCTTTAGGGGGGGTTAGTCACTGGGCACTTTTCGGAAGAACTTGCAAGTGACGGATTCCCATAAACTCCAAGGAATTTGTGGGTCCATGGGCTTTGAGTCTATGGCCTTTGAGTTCCCCTAATCTTTATGGTCATAAACTCAAAGTCTTCAAAAATTTCACATTCTCAAACCCCATTCCACTTTAACATTTACAAGTAAATCAATGTCGAACAAGGGCCACCACCATGTGATCGCTAGCCGACGAACCTGGCCCGACGGCAGCCAGAAATGGTCGCCAACCTTTGGAGTTAGTCTCCGGACCTGGTTGCCGGTGGTGGCTGCCGGAGGTTGCCAGATCCAGCCACTAGAGCTGGTCACTGGAGTTACTCACCGGTCGTCGGCAATGACCACCATAGTTAGCCGGAACTGGTCGCCTGAGGTCAACATAGTTGGTCGACGGTCGTCGAAAATCGCCATTGGAGTTGTCGGGGTCTGCCGCCGAAATTCGCCAGACAGTCGTCGATCGCTGGTCGCGAGAGTTACTCGATGGTCGCCAAAGTTGATCACCACAGGCTACAGAAGGTGGCCGCCGATTCCGGAGGTAGTTGTCATGCACTTTGAAATTCCGCCTATCATGATGGAACTTGAAATTAGGTACGTTTGTAAATGAAGGAACTTCAAAGCTCTTCCTCGAGAACTTTCTCTAATGTTCCATTCAAAAGTCCTAAATACGACTAAAGGGTGATTTCCTCCAACGTTCTTCTTAGTCCTCCGTCACTAACACCCCCCTAAAAACATAGTACCGCTCACTTTCATCTACATCATGTTGAACTGCATAAGATTGTGGGAGTCTACTCAAGATTCTACTTACATAAGAGTCTACAGTGTGCTTTGCATCCATTTTTGATCCTATGGATCGAGAATCGTAAAGCGTAAGATCCAGATCAGGAGTTTAATAACCTTACTTGAAAGTGACAAGATTTATCTATCCTCGATTTACCATATGCATATAAGCTTTGCTCTCTTAAGGTACCCACCTAAAAATCATTGAGTTACCACATTTCTATCAAGAATAATGAATCAATCGAAAGTCTCGTCTAGAAGAATACAATTCAAAGAATAGTTTGAGTCTTGTAACTAGAGAGTATAACCTACAGAGGCTGAAATTTTTGTAGCTTTCCAGAATGCTCAGACAAACTCCACTAGGAAGTTCAGTCTGGCTTCGTTAGAAAGCTTTCTTTAGCTTTTTTGACAAACTTTCCTTAAAGCTGTAGAAAATGTTGTACTTATGCGTGTAGCTTTATTGCTGGAACGCATACTTAAAAACAGAACCTTAGTAATAGAACTTTCATCCAGTCAATGTTCTAGAAGAACCAGTATTCCAGTCTCATCATGAACTTATATATAGCAGACCCTTTTATATCTTACTATATCCTAATAATGAATAAACTCTAGAAGCTAATGTATCTTTAAGGAACCAAGTTGGCTGTTGTGAATATCCAACAATGTTTAGTATCTACTAATTACTAATTAGTACTTTTTTAGTTTCTAAAGATGATATTATTTAGTAAAATGTCATTCTCTATGTATATGAATGTGCCATCTATATGACTATATGTATCGTCCTACCGTCAACCCTCTGAAAAGTAAACATTTCCCTTTGTTTAAATGTTTTGATTCTTCATTACATGTCCATCTCAATATATTGTGTAATAAATTTTTATTTTGTAAAAAAAACAAAGTGATTCTCTCTAGTGGCTAATATTTTTCCTTTCCACCATGATTATTAGCCACTAGAGTCTACTGTATGGTTTGATCAAAATCATACACATGCATAGCCGTCGTCATACAGTATTCCAAAAAGTCGGGAAAAAAAAAAGTCGAACCGTTGTTGAGATTAAACTTCTCTAAATAATGGGATGGAGCGGGTTTGGAACATTACTAAGTTATGAACCTTGCTATGAGAAGCATATTGATATGGTGAAAAAACTAGTTAAAAGTCATGTTAAATTAAAATCATTTAATTACTCGAATGCAACTATTATTGAGCTGATTATAAAATATTGCACGCACTAGTTTATGCTGAAAGCAGACATGATTCCTTATTTCAGAGATTAAGCATAAGTCGAAATTGCACTAAACTTCTCATTTTTATTACATTGCAGACGATATTTATTAATTTGTATGAATTTTTCAAACAAAGGCAAGGTAACCATGGACTGATTTGTGATTGCCTCGGCTTAGATTTTTTGTGATTTTCTTTTTTATCGTCTCACTTCATCTGCTCAGGTGCAGGATGGAAGCTCTTCATTTTAGTTAGTCATGGTGAACGCTGAATCAGCTTAGTCAATGAAAGTTGAACTCAGGAAAACCCAGACAACACTAGCAATAGATAAATGAATCCTAGCAGCCACCTAATAACCATAATACCTATCTTCAGGTAACAACTAGTTCCTTCATACAAAGAAACTATAGGGTGAACCATAATATTGTTGACAGTTCATCTTTTAAAAAAGGTATCAGATAGAACTGGAAACAAACCTCAGCCCTTGCCTCAACATCTCTCACTACAATCATTTCTAGATCTGTAGGATCATCTCCTGAAATTCAAAAGGACACCGATATTAGTCGAAGACTATTTCTATAAGGATGGAGAAGGTTACCATGATGACCTGATGAGCTATTACCAAGATCATTGATAGATGATTTATCATCAGCAGATGTATTGCTGAGTTCACCATCACCTTCATTGCCCGAGCTAGAAGAAGATATAGAGGTAAAGTGAATGTGCTCAGCTCCTGTTTTGTGATTGAACCTAACATACATAAAAAACATGGTATAACACATTTCACTAGAATATCATATGATAAAAAACAATGCATTGGGAATCAAGAATTTCAGGACCAGTCAATTGAAAATGCCATGCATTCTGTGAATCAATCATAAATAACATGGATAAAAACATGAAGCTCATTGTAACATGGACCCCAAAAATCTTCTTGATACTTGGGACCTTCTTAAGCGTTGTGGTCCATACCTAAGCCTAATGTGGAGGGATAAGGCTAGATTGTTATTGTTGTCGGAGAAGGTGGTCATATATGGGTTAAACTTAACATGAAGCCCACAAGGACCATAGCATAAGCTGCATAGCAAACAGGCATCATCCCAACTATTTAGATTAGCTTCATGAATTTTCATTCGTTATTTCTACAAATCGAAAGCTGCCTTTATGTCAACGAAAGATCGTTTAAATTATTCCTCACAATTTCCAAGCAGCCTAGATCCTCACCTTGTTCTTGACCTCTTACACAAATCCGAGCCTTTCACCTCACCCGGACCTTTTGAAATCTTTGCCACAGATGCAAATAACTAGTTTAGTTGTTTCAGCATTTAATTGGTGTAAGTTCAATATAATATCTAGAGCTCATATGCCTTGCATTCTCACTTATATTACGTCTATCCTATGTGTTTGGGCCCATTTACTGCCAACATATAGATCCATATAACTTTCTGGGTAACAGTTATTAACAAATTTCCCTTAGGTCATAAAGGCATAAGACTGCCAAAAACACACAACTTTCAGAGGCACCTTCTAACCGCACTTATTCTATTATAAATTTCTTTGTCTCTCCCAATTCTTCTTTATATTCATTCAAGAAGCCATGAGGGCACCACTTAGGCCATCGACTTACAAAAAGACCACATTTGCATGTATTTTCCCACTAAATCTGTATAACATTCCATTATAACTACATTTTTTAAGAACATTTGGACCTAACTGTAACTGCATAGTTCCAATTTGGTGATCATCCCAATTTTTCGTCTAATAAAAAAAATGTATCACAAATGGGCTTCATTATGGGGAATTTCAAAAAATTTCAGAAAATTTTGATATTTTGGCACCGAAATTTGGTACTGACTGGTTATAAAAGGGGCCTGGTTCTCAGCAGCTTTTTTACATACAATAACATTTAAGTAAATGTTTCTCCATTTACTTTAAATTAATATATATAAATAAGCAAATACCCCCCATTTGATTTCAATAAAAATATCACAAAATCAAAAACCAAATGAATCAAAAAGTATACATTCAGTTTTAGTAGGAGAAAGCAGTTTTTTCGGATTTTTATAAAATTCGCATGTTGAGAAAAGTGGTTAACTTAACTCATTTTTAGCTCAAAAAATTCCACAAGATGTAGAACTACAAGTACATCTAGAAAACGATGGTTCGTCAAAGAAAATTTTGAATGAATAAAAACTTTCCTATATAAACTCTTTTTTCTAAACTTGTAAAAAACAGTGTTTTGCATTTCAGCATAACTTTTGCACGATTTCAAACTTCCATAACTTTCTTGTTTTAAGTCCGTTTTCAAAATCATTTGAAGCATTATTTAACAATCAACTAATCATTATTTTGAAAACATTTTTATTCACAAAAAAAGATTAAAAAACATTACAAAAGCATAGATCAAAATAGGATCAAACAAGACTGCACAAAACTCACAGACTCAAAAACATAGAATACATGCAATGTGAAGCTCTACATCCCTAGATAGAGTCCAAATACTATCTGAATGTTCCAAAGTGTGTATATATACTTCGCTTATGACTATTCAAAGATTCACTTAAAATTTTTATTTAAAAATCAACATTTCCACCATTTCTATGAAATCACAATATTTCCACACTGTTGAAATATTTCCACGAAATAATTCCATATTCAGAATTTTGACCGTAATGGAGATTATGAACCTTGCTCCTAATTAATAGGAATTACTTCATTTATGATGGAAATGTCGAGGGTCGGCATGACACAACCATTGTACCGTACCATGACAACAGATAATATACACTGCTAGGAAAAGAGGTGCATCATTACTGAATGATACATAATTGACACATTAAATATATTGGATTATTTTAATTTTGCATTTGGCCTACTTTTAATTGCATTCCCCTTGGTTCCTTAATTGGCTCCCCCACATGGCTTGCCCATGATTCTCTCACAGAAACCATGAAGTTGGGTCAAACTCCAATCACAGGCAATTACAAATATGATCAAATTAGTTTAGGTTTAACATTATCTTGTTTATTTGCTTAGATAATGGGCCATTTATCAATTTGAAAGTATGTGATTAGTAACTTAGGAGAAAAATACAAAATCCTAACAGAAAGGTGTGTAGAGCATTGTTGCCCAATTAAAACAAGAAAGAGCCACTGTGATTTAATGCAGCAAATTGTTGTATTTATAATCTACAAAGGTTTTTATTTGAATCACCCAAAGATCTTGGCTTAAGGATTGAGGAATCACAACCTCTAGTCATGAATTTGAAGCGTTGAACCCCTATTCTTCTTTTATTTGATTTCAAACCACTTTTACTTGAAATTTAATCACATATAAGATAGGGCTGCAACTTGGGTGGGTTGAACCCAACCCAACCCAAGTTTTGGGCGGGTTTGAGCTGATGTATTCAAAGAATGGGTTGGGTTAGGGTTGAAAAAATACAACCCAAGTTGAATTCGGGTTGGGCTCGGGTTGAGGGTTCAAGCAACCCAGCCCACCCGAACCCGAATACTCTTATATGCTTACACTTAAATGTCATGGTATATCATTTGAATGCTATGTTATATGAATTCTCTTATTACCATTTGAATGCTTTGTTATTTATTTACTACTAGCCTATGAAGCAAAGACATTATCTAATGATATAGTCAATTAAATGGATAGAAATAAAAAAAAGTTGTATAATAGTGTTAGCAAGGATAAGTTCTTTTTTGGTTTTTGATCTTCAAATGTCAATATTTTAAATAAGGGTTGGAGATAAGCATACCCCAACCCACACAACCCGAGTACCCGACTCAACACAATCCATCCTACCAACTTGGGCTACCCCGAGCTTAAGCCAACCTTGGAAATTTTTGTTTGGGTTGCGCTTGGACTGGGCAACACGGGTTGTGGGTTGGGTAGGACGATGGATTGAGGGTTCTAGTATTTGGGTTGGCCTTGGGTTGACCCCAACCCGCCCGAGTTGCAGCCCTAATATAAGATTATTGATACATGTCAATCCAATCGCAAGATCAAATCACAATGAAGTCCAAGAGGTGAAATTACACAAAGAGAAAATGGTTACGTATTAATGCAAGATCTATTAGTATTTTCTAATCTACCCAAATCGCATATTATCAAATGGAGACCATGTATATCCGGAGAAGATAACTAAAAGAAGAAGATAGAAATTGCAAGACATAGTAAGCATTGCTGGACTATATGTGAGAACTTTCAGATCTGATGATAAATTTGCAGTCTAAAGATTTCATGATTGCATGCCAATCCAAGATACAAGCATAAAATTCACATGGAAGATATGGTAGCACTATGTGTGCATATTGATGCGCTAAAGTACTATACCAAATCTATCAACCTACAGATATCATCACTTACAGATCAGCTAAAGGCACCATTCCAAAGCCGTGATAATCATCTATCTCAAAGGATCTAGATGAAACAAGAGTCTTGGCAGAAAAATATTGTTCAACGCCAAAATCATTCGGAGCAAGCTTCAAAGGCCCAGATAGAACAAGAGGCTCAATAAATTCTTTCCAATCCTCATATAGAAAAGACTTATCTTCTTTCGCTATCTGCCTAGACATATGCCACAAGAGTGGGGAACAAAAGATTCAGAATTGAAAACTTCCACATAAAATCGTAAAGAACAGAAGATACAAGCATGTGAGCACCATCTTGAAAATTGGAAAGGAAATTGTCAGAAATAAATAAGATGGAGTGGTTTGGTTTAGATAAGTTCACTGCTTCATGATCAAAAATATTTAGAAACAATTTGAATATTCATCCACATAAATTCACGTTGCTAGTAACTTTGTTACTGGAGTATGAGGGAAAAGCAGATCCAGTTGCAATACGAGAGCAGCAAACCTAAAAATTATAGAAAGAACTGCATAAATTTAATTATATACTATGTAACAAAACCAACTTAGTTACTTGATGTTTTGTCACACTTACAATAAACTTTTTTAAAAATTTAGCAAACTACGGACATCATACAAAAGTAGTTGGTCAGACTTTTCTTATGATCTAAGTGACAATGCACAATAAGCAATATATAATGGGTCAGGATCTTGTGCCTTAAATTTTTGCCTTCATTTTTTGCCTTCAAGGTTATTTGATGCCCTAGAGGATTTAGAATTTAATGATTTTTTGTGGATGTAATCATCCCACCTTAGATAGAACATCCACAAAAAATCAGCATATTCTAAAACTTCTAGCGGTATCAAATATTACAAGCTTTATCCACCGTCCATTTTTATCCATTAACTTTTATTATATATTTGATGCTCCTAAAAGTTTTCGAATGTGCTGAATCTTGTGGATGTTCTATCTAAAGTGGAATGATTACATCTACAAAAAAATCAGCACATTCTAAACACTCTAGGGCATCAAATCAAAAGCAAAGGCAAAAATTTAAGGCACAGGATCCTGACCCATATATAATATGGTCAATCAAAGTACGAGAAGTCATAGAGAAAGAACGAGATTTTATTAATTTCACCCCCAAGTGGGCTACATCCATAGTCCTAAGACACCAAGAGACAGATGTGCTTGCTAATGTGATCCTTGCTAATGTGATGTGCTTATCTTTTGCCGGGAACAAAGATTGTAAAGGGTTGCACTTTATTTGTAAAACTTTTAGGGGCATCAAATATAAAACTTCCACAGAACATTGCAACTAGACAATCCTTTCCACAGAACTTCCTTTCATGCTAATTTTCGTTCACATTTTTCTCTCTCTTCTTTCTCATCTGGTGAGGACACCAGTGAGTCCTAACCTGAAGAAATTCTCTTTCCTTTATCTCTCTCGAACAAACCTAATAGGATTTTTCAATCATTCAGATAGAAGAATATTAGTCCTCTTGCTATGACAAAAACAAAGGCAAGAATACAACTGTGGGTGTGGTTTTTGGTGCAAACCCCTACCCACAAGATCGTTGATGTGATGTCGCACGAGAAGGGATTCCTTCTCTTCTTTTATCCTTCTAGTAGAGGATGTTGGTCTTTGATGCTTGACAGAGATACTGATGGTGTGTTACTCTGCTTTGCGTCGTTGTAGTGGTACTGCTTAAGGAAGGGCTTCTTCTTTTCTTTTCTCTCTCTGGTAGTGGATGTTGGTTGTTGATGCCTGAAGACAGTGTTGAAGGCATGTTGTTTTGCTTTGAGTCGAACTCCAGGAAGGATTGAGGCTCCTAGAATGAATCCCCCCAAGTCCTTTGTCAAGATATTAAGGAGAAAGCAAAGAAAGAAGTAGAGGGAGGAAAATAAAAAATACAATAGTAGTAGAAAGTGTTCTCTCTTTATTAGCAATGTATGTGATAAGTACTTGTACAAGTTTATAAGGTTTTATCCGCATTTTCTTCAGTGCCACCCTTCTCCCTTTTATAGTAAATACCTGAGGGAGATAAGTGTTTATTCTTCTGCTAAGTGACCTGCTTTCCCACATGGGGCATGGGGACCTTCCAATCTGGTTGTGACACATGTTACCCCACATGGGGCGGTGAGTTCTCTGTCAAATGCATAGAGACAACAGTCTCCTGTACTTGGGTCGATTTGAGCTGATCTCCTCGTTGTTAACTTGCTATGAGGTTAATCTGCCTGCAGGAGGTGGACCATGGGTAGCCTCTCGTTTGGAGAAACATCTGGCATTAGCAGGACGGTAAATGCATGTTGATTGCTTAATGTCTCTTGGATGGTTTCTTGCTTAGAAAGAAGGGTTCTAGTTGCCCTACCTTCCTTTGCTTTTTTGCCAAAGTCTTTCTGTCTAAGATGTGTTACGTGTCATTCCTTCAAACAGGCTAGCTGGGGATGCTGCTTAGCTTTGCTTTGCTCTTCCCTTGGTGGGGATGTACAGGTTCTAGCCTCTATGTGCTCAGGTTTGGTTCTGAGGAGTAGTCTCCCTATATGTTCTTTTATATGTAAGTTGGCGAGTAAGGGGGTAGATTTTTTAGGTACCCACAATAACATTTTCCACTTTGGTTTTATTACATCCTTCCTTTCACCTTCATATCCCTCGAGGCCTTAATGTCTAGCTTCCATATTGTCTTTGTAGCACACTCCCTTAAGGGGTTTCATGGATCAGCTTAAGTATCCGGTGTTCTAGTACACACAAACCATTGCTCAACTGTTGTGCTTGAAGATGTACTTTACCACAACTCACACCTACAAACATTCACCAATGAGGGTCAAACCACAGCCAAAATTTTGCTTATGTGGAGGCTTGACAATAACCAATTTCCAATTAATCTTCAGCATGGCTTCATGAGAGCATCTTCATAGCCCTCCACCTCAAGCATTCATGGGGAAAAAAATGTTTGTTTTCTCATAACATAGATTCCATGCCATATGAGTTCTCTTGGGTAGAACCTTTCTTCTTCGGTCCACCTTAAAAATTACAATTCCATGTGTTTATTTACTGGAAAAAGGTAGACCAATCATGGTGATATTGCGAAGAATGAGCACTATGCGTATATGCACTTTATGTGATTCACTCTCCTAAGTGAGATACTTCCATAATCCAAATAATCTAAGGGGGTGTTTGGAAGAGTGATATACCAATAGCATGCCTAGACGTAAGATTTCAAATTATGAAATGGCCAACACGGTGAGAATAAAAAGAAAGACAAAAGAAAGAATGCTCAAAGGAGATGCTATAATCCTTAGATATATTTCACATCATAAATCATGATTTAAGATGGTTAGGTAATCCCATGCACACATAAGGTAGTTGATTCCTCCAACTAAACAATAATTTGGGGGTATTAGGAATCTCATAAGGTAAGCGAAGGAAGTATGGACCATATAAATATGCATATGCATATTGTGTCCATATTTATTTGGCAGAAGTGAACACAAATTAGGATCTAAATCAAATCACTAGATTAATATCGCTATTCGATGGACATAAATAAGAATAGGATCGGAAAAGGATATAAATCAAATACTAGTTGAGTGATACTTAGTAAATTGAATGTAGAAGGAATGAAATGAACCAAGGTGGGAAAGATCCAGTACGAAGGAGAAAAAAAAGTTTTCCACCTTACTATTGAGTGTAATATAACATTACATGTAACATAATAAGATATCTAGTAAACCCACAAAATAAGTATAAGGATGCGTAGTGTGGAGTGATTTTTTCGACAATCACCACACAATCTTCAAAACATGAGATGGCTAGGAATCCAGAGAGAGATCTCAATATTTTTCATGGAAAATCCTTCACCAAGGAAAGGGGAAAAAGAAAATACGGGACAGTCTCTGAGAAATCCACTATCAAGAAGAAAAGATTACATAGTTCTCTCAATTACAAGTTCTCTCCCTGTCTGGTTTTCTCTCGCTACAATATCAGCACTACAATAGTTTGAATCTCTAAAATCCTAGTTACGTCCCATTCATTGTCCATCTAGGGGGCTTTTACAGACCATCCTCTCTAAAGTCTAAGGTAAGTAGTAATGGGCGAATGAATGCTTCTAACCTTTTCATGCTCCCTGCGGAATTGTGCAGTCCGTTCGGCATATTGCCTTTAGCTCCCACGCAATCCACTCGGTCGTTATGGGTAGTGGTTGAAATCATGGAACAATCCTCTTGACCGTTTGAGAAGCATAGCCTTTAATCTTGGGCACGATATGCATCGGTTACTACTCTTAATGCCTGCACGATCTAGACATCGGATCGTAGTCATATATCGCATTCCATCTGGTTTAGGTGGTCCGAACTCCATGGTCGGATGTCTTTCCCACTTTCCGAGCGTGGCTTTGGTGGTTCTAGAATTCGGGCTTGTTGATCTAGGTCGTTACGAAAATTGCCCGAATTTGGAATTATCCTTCTGAGGTTCAGCCTTCCTAAGAGTCTGAGACTTGCTTGAGCATTCACCCACAGATTCACTCCTGCTATGAGGAAGGGTAGGACGAATCCATTGGTTCAAGCTAAAATTTTGGAGGTTATTCTGACTAATACATGCGTCCATATGTGGGGCACCCACGTGGTCTCGCTCTTCATTTATCCACAAGTTCATGTCTGATTGAGCCACTTGAACGGTCAAGGTTGCTTACATTTTTATAAACGATATATAGGGTTCAAGATAAAAACAACATACTATCGTTATCAATATCTGGATACTTTAACTGATATAGTAGTTATAGACATGATACAATTTTTGGGCAAATTACAAAAACCTTCCCTGAACTATACACCTCATTTCATATTGGTCCCTCAACTTTTTTTTTTTGAACAATTTGATCCCTGAACTATGCTCCATCTGCATTTAGCCCTCTCCATCAACTTTTATTCCAAAAAGACCCTTATCTTTGAAAGCATAAATTAAATATTTTAAAACAATTTTGAGTCTTATTGACAATTGATCAGAGTATTTTCGGGATAAAAAAATGATGAAGGGGAGGTAAATGCAAACGGAGCATAATTCAGGGATCAAATTGTTCAAAAAAAAGTTGAGGGACAAATATGCAATGAGGTGCACAGTTCAGTGATGTTTTTGGAATTTGCCCTACTATTTTTACCAATATCTATATATTTTAACTAATGGTGGTGCAAATGTGGATATTAATAAGATCTCAATAGTGGAATTTACAATATCCAATTATCCATATCTGGTCTCCTGTCAATATTTGCATTTGGTTGAAAATGGATGTGAATATAGACATGAGTAATTTTGTTTACATCAATAGGGCCTCCCATTGCCACCTAATTTTATGTAAGGGAGGGATGTTCAATGAGGGTATACTTGTATAGCATGCTCGAGCTCCAAACACCACTTAAGATATTCAACTATACATTAAAATAAAGGGTAGCACCATACAATATCTACCCCTTGGCAGTCCTTGCGAAAGATAACCCTTCCCATTGTTAGGATTCTAGGAAAAACTAAAAGAGTACATAGAGAGAAATATACCATATGAGGATAGACTTATAAAAAAGAGAATTGTAGGGGGGTTCGACTCCTCTCCATTAGCAATGCCCTCCATTATTTTGCAGTAGTGGCAGCCGGCGGGATGCACACGTGTCACCGATGGCATCACAGTCATGTGGTGAAGTGCGAGGTCAGGGCTAAGTGCACTCACCTGTCGAAGGTGTCCTAGCACACCGGGCATCTTTAATGTTGTATGTGCCATGAGGCGCGCATCCGACCAATTTTGTGGGGTAATGGAGGGAACCATTAATAGAGAGGATTGAATCCACTGTGGGAGAGGATCAACTTGGGAGATTGGTCCTCCTTACCCAGCTCATCACATTTTCTTTTTTTTTTCTTTTTTTCATCTAACTTTTTTTGTCTTCCACTTCTTTCTCTTTCTCATGTGTCAAGGGTTCACGTGAGAACCTTGACGGTCCGTTCTTTTTGGCGAGTAAAATAGGTTGGACATTGATTTACCTGGGTAATCACACTTTGTGCCATGTTCTTTTGTTAAATGTCTAGGGCAAATGGATTTCCAAGATTCTTTTTTTTTTCCAGTTTGGTGCACATTAGAGTCCCACCAAAATTGGTCAGACATTGATTGCCCACCATGGACTCGATATTATTTGCCTGAGCTATTTGTTCGATACACCAGATATCTTGATTTACTCAGCAAAAAATAACATGGGACATCTAATTTCTTGAGACATCACTATCCTTGCCCATGAATGTCTCAAGCAAAAGAATTTTCCATCAAGTTTATGTCTCACCAAAAGAACGGACCCTAAGGGGCGACCTATATACACCCACAAACTTAAGCTTGCACACGCTTACATAAGAAGGCAAGCACCTACTTCCTCTAATTCAACAAGAGGATGCAACAATTATCAAGCAAATAACTAAATCGAACTGAAAGAACATCGGTTGTACCTTATGGAGCTCGGTCCCGGAAAGAAGGGAGTCGATTTCCTCCAAGCTCCAGACGACAGGCACGCACTCCCTGTCGGGCAAGATCTGGAGGTACCCGTCCCACGGCGAACCGGGGCCCAAGCTCCTCTCGTACATGAGAGCCACGGCAAGGCCGAGGAAGCCCTCTAGGCCGGCGTCCTCGATCATATCGCAAGCCCCCGATGTAATGACGGTGAGGCAGGCGAGCTTGGGTATGGTGGCCACCAGGTCCCCTTCCCTCATGTCGCAGAGCGCCCTCACCGAGATGTCACCGTCCTCGGAGTCGATGAGCTCCAAGGCGTCGCTGCAGTCGATCCCATGGGACCTCATCCACCGCGTGAAGGCCCTTATGCGCCTGCCGCAGAAGGCTTGCGATTTAAGCTGAGAGAGAGAGAGAGAGAAAGAGAGAGAGAGCTTACCGACTCATTGTTGGAGGGCAGGGGAGCGACAGAGCGGAGGTGGCGGTAACATGGTGGTCGTCGAGTAGATAAAATTTCCACTAGGGCTAGAACCAAATGGGTAGGACTCCACCCCCTGGAAAGTGGGAAGCGGAAGTGTACCAATGTATTTAGAAAAGCCAGAGTCTTTTTTTTTTTGTTAGAAAACATTACACTACAAAGGCCACACCGGCACAAAAGATCAGTACAATATCATTGTCTACATACGCGCAAGACCCCGGTATCCTTCATATCGTGCCCTGCTATCAATTGTAATGGCCCAGAAAAATCCTCATACCAAACTTGTGATTGTCTGGAGATTCTGCCTCTCGTAGCTAGCCAGTTTGCCACCGAGTTACCTTCTCGGAAAATGTGAGAAATACGAACATGTCTCCGGAGCTGAATTAAGGCGCGACAATCTTCTAAGATTGGATCAAGAGGCTCATTTGAGAGTAGAAGTTGAATTGTGGATAGCGAGTCGCCTTCGATCCATAGGGATGCCAATGGAAAACTTCTGAGACCCTCTTGCAATCCCGCCCATAATCCCCAGCCTTCGGCCACCTGCACAAAAGACAAAGACAACGAGATAGCACCCATACACAGAATATTACCTTGAGAGTTTCTAAAGACAAAACCGGCGCCCGCCCGATGGGAGTGGCATTCAAGTGCGCCATCGAAGTTTAGCTTGATTTCGGAAGGCTTAGGCGGCATCCATCTCACTATGACTTTAATGGATTCACTGGACTCCGTTCTGATACCTGTCGCTTTCGGGTGATGGGCATAATGGAACTCTTTAAATTCCCACCAAATCTTCTTGACAGTAGCCTGAGGGGACTCATTAGCCAAGTCATAGATGGAATGGTTTCTCGCCTTCCAGATATTCCAGATAACAAAGCATAAAATGGAGTTGGTGAATTGTTTAAGTCCTCTCTCAGAGGAAAAGTCATAACAAAGAAGGGATCGAAGCTCGCTCAAGGACTGTGGGGGAGGGACGGGGGCTATCAGATTGCGCAACATCATCCAGACCATTTTTCGCCGGGGGGCATAAGAAAAGAATGTGCTCCGAATTTTCCATGGAGAAATCACATCGAGGGCAACGAAGAGGGACTTGCATGCCGCGACGACTAAGCAATTGCCTTGAGGGAATTATGTCATGAAACACTTTCCATAGAAAGGCTTTCGGTCTAGGCGGACAATGCAATTTCCAAAGCAATGTCCACAGCCGATCTGTAGAATTAGAGATTTCCTAGACTGTTAAACAATTATAGGCATCACGGACCGAGTATAGTGGTTTCCAATTACAGCCCCAGTAGTATAATTGCTTTGGTCGCCTGAGGAAGATGGGGATCAATAGAACCTCTGAGACCATATCCTGATGGAACCAGAGTCTTTTATGTGAACTAGCAACGCCCGTGCCTGTCGGCACTCGGACGGTCGTCTTTTACGGCAACACTCCTCCGGTTGTCTTATACCGCTTTGCCAATGCTGGTCATCAGTCGTTACTGACGTCATAATTTTGTCAATATTGATCACATGTCGCTTGGCACTATGAGCCAACGTCGTCTAACACAGCCCCCTCCCGTCGACATTGGTCGTCTGCCATCGTCCCACTCAACACCGTTCACCGCCCCAATCGGTTGTTAGTTGCCCGCCACCAATCTATTGTCATCGTGGGTCAACGTCGTCTGCCACCATCGCCCTCAACCCTCTTGTCGCCTTCGTTCGCCATCACTGTAGTCGTCTGTCGTAGCATGTGCCGCCCATTGACGGCATGTGCCCCGCCACCAACCCCCATCATACACGATCGATATTACTCACCACCACATTTTGTCATCAGTCACCCATCATCGCCGCTACACGGTATCCACCGATTGTTGTCTACCATTGTAATAATATAAAGAAGAGGCATAGGAGGCGAGGAGAATGGAGGGAATGGTGTCAGTTAGAACGGAGAAGGAGCGGCAGGTGTTCGAAGTCAAGGATGGAGATAAGGAGGGAAGGAAGGAAGAGGAGGTGAGGTACAGCTGTGTTGGCTAGAGACAGGAGTGAAGGAGGGAGAGGAAGGAAGTTCACGGGTGGTGTCGAGAGGCTCAGGCTTGTCTGTGATGCATTCGGAGCTCAACTTGGTGCCCTTGGTGCTTGCCGGTCGTGAGGAAGGAGGAAGCTCGGCTTGGGTTCATGACCTTGCCGGAGTTGGAGAAGAGAAAGAGGAGGGGAAGGAGGAGGAGGATGTGGGAGAGAGATCAAGTGCAGGTGGGTTGTGGTCGGAGGGAAGGAAAGAAGAAGATGTGGGGAAGAAGCAGGAGGAAGAGAAGAGAGGAGGGGTGCAGTAGGTGGTTCGGAAAGAAAAAAAGAGGGGTCGTGGTGCAGGTGGTGTAGTTCGACGGTCGGAGTTGGAGAAAAAGAAGAAGAAAGGGGAGAAGGGAGAAGAGGTGGGGTCTCGATGGGCTCGTCGAGAATAAGAAGAAAGGGGAGAGGGAGGTCCTCGTGGTCTGCTTCTATTGTACTGTAGGGAATTAATCTTAGTGGGAAAACGTGTGAACAATCATCCTAATACCAAGTGTGTCTCTGTTGTTTTTACAATAAAGCCCTCAAATATATTCTGATTTTTTTTTACAATCGGTTTGTTTGTGACGACCAAGATCCAAGGCATTGCCAAGACCCCTGAGGCGGGGAAAGCCAAGATGGATGAGGTGTGGCGTCCAAGGCCTCGAATTAGTCCCGCATCACTTGAAGAGAAGGAAATTATGGACTATAAATATAGTTTCTCTTTCCAATCAAATACAACGCGTTTTAGAACTGTGGGCCATTGTGGATCTCACAAGAATCCGTAGAACTGTGGGATAAATACAAATAATTTGACTAATTCTGGAAGACTATCCACATGCTGCTAGTTGTGTTTTGTTGCGAAAAAACGAATTTAGAGATCCGGTCTTTTGGATTTTCTTCATCATTCTTGCATATTTGTGCTTTAACTACATAAATTTTTGTGTAAAATTAATTAAGGGTAAATTACACTTTTCTCCCATGATGTTTAGCTCAAAAGCACTTAACCGTCCTATAGTTTTAAAACTACATTTTGTCCCTTTCAATTAAGTTTTGATCAGATAATAATTGCCAAATGAGGAAATTAAGTAGTTGCCAAAAGGGGTATTATGCTAACATTTCAAACTTTAGTTTGCGATATTGAACAAAATAAACTACAGGGGGGTAAGTGTTTTTAACCTATAAACTTCAGAGGGTCAAAGTATAATTTATCTATTAATTAATTACTAACCAGAAAAATTATGAGTAATTTTAACTTACCCGCCCCCCCCCCCCCCCCCCCCCCCCCCCCCCCCAACACACACACACACCCCAAAAAGGGCCAAAACTATTGTGTTTGGACATGCCCTTCCAAATTAATTGTCATTAGTCGTACCTCTATTAAAAAATATGGTATTTAGGTTTATCATATTAAAATTTGACTTACACCCCTATATTAATATGTTATTTAGGCAAACCTCTTGTTCTAACAAAATATCATATAGTAATTTGGGGGTATGTCAAATTACAATTAATTTTAGAGATATATCCAAATATCATAATGGGGGGGGGGGGGGGGGGGGGGGGGGGGGTGGTGTTTAAGTTAGAATTAGCCAACAATTTATTTGTGCAATTTTTATTAGGGTAAATTACACATTACCTGAAGTTTAGCCCTAAATAAAGGGAAATTTTATTCATACCCCAAAAATCTGTAATTAGCCCCCATTTCCAACAAACTTGAACACATCCCCTTTTTTTTTTTTTTCATACCCCATTCCTATCCCAAAAATACCCTTACCCCTTACACCCCACCATCAATACACTCCAGTTAAATGGCCCGCCCAACTTGATTATACCCCAATCAAACACATACCCCGTTAAATATACCCAGATTATATGCAATCTTGAATACACCCCACTTTTAAATAAACCCCATGTCGTTGCCTGGTACTTGAAGGCACGGGTAGGGCTGCAACTAGGGCGGGCAATTTCGGACCCGACAGGACCCGACACGAAGTTAGCGGGTCTGGGTCAAGGCTAAACGGGTTCAGGTCGTAAACGAGTCGACACGATAGACCCGTTTAATAAACGGGTCGGGTCCGGGTTTAGGGTCTGGACACGGTAGATCCGAGAAGACCCGTTAAGTATTCAACGGGTCGTGTCGTGTCGGGTCGGGTCTACCAGCAATCTGATACTATAATATATAATACCAGCGAGTCTTTCGGGTCAGGTCGGGTCGAGTCGGATTGGGTCGGATCGGGTCAACTGGATAGATCCGGGTGGTAAACGGATCTTACCGGGTATTATCGTGTCTACCCGTTTATTAGCGAGTCGGGTACGGGTTTAGGATCTAGACACGGTTAGTTAAACGAGTCGGGTCCGGGTCTAGGGGTTTTGGACACGACACGAAACTAGACACGGCCCGACCCATTGCCACCCCTAGCTGCAACTTGGGCGGGCCAACCCGAACCCACCCCGCACAACCCGGCGAACCCGACGGGTTGGGCTTGGGCTAAGTTTAAACAAACCTTGGGTTAGGTTGGGGGTACAAAAGACGCTGAGTAAGGGGCTTGGGGTACAAAAAAAAAAAGGGCATAGTTGGTATTAAAGGATTGTTGAGTAAGTTATTGAGAAACGATAGGGAGACGGGGGCTAATTACAGATTTTTGGGGTATGAATAAAATTTCCCATAAATAAATTATCCCCTGTAGTTTGATTTGTTTCAAATTGGTTTGTATAGTTTAAAAAGTTAGCACCATCCCCCTTACATCGAGTACTAAACTTCATTTTTTGATCAAAACTGAATTGAAGGGGGGCACAATGTGGTTGATTAACATTTTAGGGGGTTAAGTGTAATTTACCGTTTAGTTCTCTGTTTTCTTTTTACAGACCTTTGGGGGTATGTATATAACTTTCCTAAAATTTAATGCTTGTCCAAGACAGTGTTTAAAAACTCAGATTCGACTCGAAAGTCAATTGTGTCGAGCAAAACTTGAAAAAAAATTTCTTCAAAAGGGAGGTCACAATCGGAGCTCTGGGAGGCACCACAGGCCGATGCTAGCAAGAAAGATAGCCACTCAGCTGGATAGAAGACCTAGTTTAATTCAAAAAAACAATAATAATCCAGTTGGTTCAATCGATTTGGTTTAACCGAGTTTTAGAACAGTGACCCAAAGTAGCTAATTGTTATTTAAAGACCTTCGTTAAAAGACTGAAGGTAAATCTTTTCTTACAAAACAATCCCTATTAGAAACTTTAAATACTAGAATTACCCTTATAGTCAAAAGGCTTTACATTTAACTACGATCTAATGATACATGAACTCCAATGGAAAAGCCCATCGGTTTTTCTAACATCATTGGAGATATTTTGTAGTTGAGTAACTAGTGCATGTCCGTGCCAATTGGCATAAAGTGAGCTCCTTCAACGTGACCAACACCCACTGAGAGAGAGAAAGAGAGAGAGAGAGAGAGATCGGGGGAAGAGAGAGATGGAGAGAAAGAGAGAGAGAGAGATCAGGGGAAGAGATGGAGAGATCGGGGGAAGAGAAACAAAGAGAGTGAGTTCGGGGGAAGACAGGGCGTCGAAGCGTTTTTGTCTAGTCAGCTTGTTCATTTTGTCTAGTTAGCTTGCGTTTTGTCTTGTCAACATGTTGACCGTCGTGCCATGTTATATAGATGTTATTTGAACAAAACGAGGGACAAATCTGCTGACACTCCACGTGAAAAGGAGAGTGGGCATATCCTTGTTGGCGGGACTATAGGTCATGGAATGAACCGTAGGGGGATGCCACCACCACCATCGGCCGCCTCCCCCACATGCCGCCACCGTCTATCACCCACTATCGCCGACCGCCGGCCACCCGAACTAGACATCCCCTAGGGTTCATCAAATGGCCCATGTTGGACAACTTGTGGACCGGGATCATAGAGTTAGAGAAATCAATATGAATCAAAGACTGAAGCGTGTAAATCTGCTTTCCTTAAAGCGTTATTCACCCCCACTTGTTGATGTCGGGTCTCTCGCGAATCGCTCTCAAGATACATCAACCTTTGTGAGACTACATCCAGCAATGGTGAAGAACTCACTATCAGGAATCTGCGACACGGGATTTTCTGGTAGAGAACAAAGAAGTAAAGAGGAAAATAGAAGTGGATTCGGAGTAGTTCGGGATTGCAAATAGGGCTGACATGGGCTTGGTTATATATGGCTCGGGACACCCTTAGGTAGCCAACAGATGCAATGTTTCGCAAGCCATCGGGTGCAAATCCTCCCGGGCGGATGATTACAACCGCCCGGGCAGGTGCCCCGCTCGTTCGGATCGTTGCATCCGCTCGGACTGACGGTTCACAACGGCCAACCCAAACAGTTGTTTCTGGCACCTTTTGGACCCAAACAACATCCCTCGCACCCTTTGGATTTCACCGTCCAACCGACACCCTTTGGATCCAACCGCTCCAGGTTGTAACCGTCGTACCAAACCCTTTGGATTTCAATCGCCAACTGTCCATAGCTGTACCAATTAGGAGATGCCAGCTGTGCTCTTCACGTGGAGTTGTCAGCAGACTTTCCCTCCCGAATTCAATCAAAGGAACCGTCAAAGTCTGTGCGTGCTTTGGAGACTCACGACTCGAACGTCGAGGTTGGTGGGTAAGGTTGTAATTTTTGAAGGAATGAGAGGCTTTCTTTGGGAGCTCAGTTCTTCTCCAGTGGGTCGGCCCCCATAGGTGGACCCGAGTGCATCACAACCGAACGATGGCAGAGACCCGAAAGTAAATCGTACTCCATCGGACTGCATGCGGCTGTGATGCGCGCCAGGCCCACCGACCGGGGCTGACCGACCGGAGGAGATCCGAACTCTCGATCTGTGGCTGTAGTGAATGTCAACCATGAAAGCCACACCCAAAAGCTTGTGGAGGTCAGTGAAGTGTAGGGCCCACGGCAGGTTTGACTCGGTCACCCCATCGGAGATTATCATTGAGGCAATGTTATCAGACCCGGACCGGACATTGAACCCGATCTAGAGCACGGGTCACGGGTTCAACCGTTGGATCAACCGATTGAACCGGTGATATATTTAAATAAATAAATAATATATATTAATATTAAAAATAGATCTAACGGTTGAGATCACGCAGCTGAGGGATCTCGATTAATGAGAGCGTGGCGAGAGAGAGAAGTGAGTGCAGCCTGTGCAGGTGAGGTGTCCCCCGGGTAAAGGAGAGAGAGAGAGAGAGAGAGGAATCTCTTGATAGAGAAAGAGATGGGGTTAGAGAGAAAGAGTGCATGAAAGAGAGAAGGAAAGAGAGAGAGGAAGAGAGAGAATCCAGTAGAGAGAGAAAGAGGATGCAGAGAGAGGAAAAGAGAGAATCCTGTAGACAGAGAAAGAGGATGCATGAGAGAGAGAGAGAGAGGAGATTGGAGAGAGGGAGTGAGAGTGCAGGTGGGGTTCTAGGTGGGTTGATGGATTCGGGTTCGCTGGAGGAGGGGAAGGTGAAGGAGGTGGAAGGGTGGTGATGGAGGTTGGCCGGAGGTCGGGAAGAAGGCGGGGTTGGCTCAAGGTCGGGATGGGGTGCATGTGAGAGAGAGAGAGAGAGAGAGAGAGAGAGAGAGAGAGAGAGAGAGATGTAGAGAGAGAAAGAGATGATGGAGGCAGTTGGGGTGATCATGAGGTGCAGGTGGGCTGGGCCGGAGGTGGGGAAGAAGGAGCTGTATGTGGGGCCGGAGCAAGGGAGGTGAAGGAGATGAAGGTGATGGTGGTGCTGGAGGTTTGAGAGAACAGAGAAGTCCAGCCGTTGAGGATGGGTTTTTACTTTTTAGAGAGCAGAGAAGTCCAGCCGTTGAGGGTGGGTTTGTAAGTTTTAACCGGGCCGGGTCACACGGGTTTACACACAACCGGTCGGTTCACTTGGGTTTTACCGGTTCTTTAGTATTTCCGATCCGATCTATCAACCGAACCGGCCGAGGGTCCGGGTCACCAGTTCACCGGTCCGACCATCTGGTCCGGTCCGATTCTGATAACACTGCATGGTGAAGGGGGGAGGAAATAGAGTGGCCATATTACCTCAACGAGTATGAGAAGCTCGTGATCAGAATGAACAATCCAGGTGCCCATGGAGTTCGTTGAATCTTAGTTTTTTTTTTTGGGGGGGGAAAGGATCTTAGTTTGTTTAATTCTTTGTTTTTCATGAATAATTTGTTTTTCTTCTCCTCTCTTATATTCTTTGATCCCAATTGAAGAAAACCTATCAACACAAACTCTTGGACAGAGGATCGACCATAGAGATGCAGCTTTGAGGCCGAGAAGAGAGGACTCAGTAGATCCGTAGGTCAAACTGCTTTATCTGTTTGTTCACAGGGGATGGTATGTTGAAATAAATTGGAATTCAAATTAAGGATAATTTGATTCTAAAAAAATAAGACAAAGTAATAACTTTTGGAGGAAGCTCCGACAAAGTTGGTGATCATTTTGAAAAAAACCTCTTTTATAATAAAGTTTATTGTAGTTGGTGCACTCGATACTGGATGAGATCGTTTGGATGCTATGCAAATGACTAGGGATTCTCAAAGGGTGTTGCTATTTGCACCCACAAAATTACTAACACCTCCAATATCAAGCGGCCATCCCAATCCGATTTTGATTTTACAATTGCCCCCATTTTGATAGTGCACCCCAGGGGGGTTTGCCTCCCCCTCCCTCTCCTTCCTGCACCGTCCACCGTCACAGCCTTGACTTCCTACTCACCCTTTCCTCCTCATCTTCTTCCTTCTCCTCCACACTCCGATCACCCAGCCAAAGCCGCCGATCTCATGCACATCACCAGTGCCTCCTTCATATCTTCCTCCTCCCCCTTCTTTCTCTTTGACCTACCCCTCTCTTCTCTTCCTCCTCCTTCACGCAGATGTGTTGATCACTTTCAACCAACATGATGCAGCCCATGTCGGTCAATCCCAACCAACATGGATCACACCATGTCGATCAGAAGCATCCGACAACCATGTCAGCTGGTAGCAACCAACACGTCTGCAAGAATGAGGAGGAAGAGAAAAAAGAGGCGGCGGCGGTGTGGTCCATGGGACTGGTAACTCCAACGGGGCGATCGGAGTGGGTGGAGGAGGGGAGGAGGAGAGGGAGAAGAGGGTGGGACCGGCGGTGACGGCTGCTGCAGCAAGGAGGCAGTTGCGGTGAGGTGCATAGGACCAGTGATGGAAACGACAATGTGTAACAATATCCGGGTTCTTCTTTTTTTTAAGGTAAATAAAACTTTATTAAAATCAGAAAAAAGAGGAATTATAGTTCACAGATTACTCAGGGAAAGTAAGTAGTAACATCGAAGAATCCAAGCTCCAACAGATAAGCAAACACACAACACCCACACCATTGTGAATAAACAAGCAATCAAAACCAACAGAGTTCACCGTTTGCTCCTAGTAGCTCAATCACAAGGACCCTTTGGCCAGCTCTCCTTGTATCTTTTCCCTGCCCCAAAAGAATTCTCAACCTACCCTTTGGCCAACAACTCTTTCTTAAGCCCAAGAGATGCCAGATCAACTCCTTCGTCCCCACTCACAGAATCAACAGATTTCTGGAGGGATCAATGTTTTGCATCAGAGGATTCTTCACCACAATACCACCAACACTTGCATTAGCATTAGCAACCTCATCCCCTCTCACCTCATATTCTTCAGAGGACGCTCCATCAATGCCCAGAAAATCAAGGATTTCTTGGGTAACAAGCATAGATCCGAAAGATTGGTGTTTGGGACCCATACAAGTGTCCCTGAATTCCTTCATTTCAAGAGGAGAAAATAAAATTTCTCCCACAACTTGACCATGGGTCTTAAAAAGACCCTCAACAAAGGATTTGAATGTCTCAAGCACTTGGGGCGGGATCTGATCCTTCATGAGACGAAGAATGGAGGGATCAAATCTTGCAACACCACTTATTGCACCATCCTCATCACCACCACCAACAGCTCCCACAGCTCCAACACCTTCTCCAGCACCATCAGCAACAATGCCATTCTTTGCTGTACCGACAATAGAGTTCATAACATCAGGCAGCAAACTTTCAGGCTGTGTAACACGAGCCAGCATAACTCCAGCATCCTGCGTAACAACTACAGTGGCCTCAGCATCTGTTGAGCCAACATCATCTCCAGCAAGAGCAACAGCATCACTCTCTGCAGCGCACCCAACATCCAGCGTAACAGCAGCAATTGCAGCGCCGTCTTCTGTGCCAACATAAGCCTCAACACAAACAGCAGCATCAGCCGTTACAATATGAACACCATCATCAAAATCCCCTACAGCTTGCCCTACCAGAGCATTCGCAGCAGAAACATCCGTTGAAACACAAAACCCGTCAGCCGTAGTAACACCAACACCTTCAACCTTCACTCGGTGCACTTGTACAGCACCACCGTCCGCACTAAGGCTATGGGCTGCATCAACACCAGCAGAACCATCCTCTTCTACATCTCGACTCCCCCAAGACTGCAAATCTAGAACCACTCCCTCGAATGAGATCACCGGGAACAGGGGTGGCCTTAGCTTTATCCGGGTTCTTTTTTATTTGTTAAGTTGGGGGTGGTAGTAATTTGGGAGGAGGGGGGGTTGCAAATAGCAACACCCTTTTCAAAAAATAATAATGATACTTGGTTGCTTAGATCCAACCAGAGTCGCCTGTTTGGGTCCATCGTAACCGTTCGTGGCCGAGTACGATTCAGGTCAGATTTATTTCCTTCAAAATTAGGAAAGCCTTGGCTTAACTAAAATGTGCATCCAAACAAGCGATTGCGGAAAGAGCCATTTATTGATTGTGGACACCATTTTAAGCAATAATATGCAACAAATGTGCGATTAAGTCCCCAGCAAGATATTCTTTCTAACGGTAAGGATATGTAGCAATTGCTTTCTTTTGACGATAGGTCCTTGCGAACACACTTGTTTTGGAGAGCGTGTCCCTATTCCACGATTTGCTATATCCTTAGTTAGGTATTATTTAAAAAATGTCGACTTTAGCCTTTTGCATTCATTTCTTTGCATAATTCAGAATGCTGTTTTTTTACATCCAGACATGACCATTGAATCACATTCAGTCCTGATCGAACGGTTGTGACATCATTTGTATCAGAAAACCCTAGTCGTCCATACTTTTATACTTTTTCGTACAAATCGGATCACATCTGTCCTTTGCATCCCGCCGCGATCAGTGAGTCACACTCAACCTCGATCGGGCTATTACAAAAAATACCAGTCATTCGTGCTTTTATAGTCTCTTTTTATTTGTACAAATCAATTCTTACATCCAGCCCCAACTGGTTAATTGCAGTCAATCCCAATCGGACAATTGCGATATGATTTCTATCAAAGAGTAACAATCATATGGCAATAACAATAGGTAAGGAGTAACAATCATGTAGCAACGAGTACAATCCGATAGCAGAGAGTAACAATTTGATATGATAGCAAACTTTAGCTGTAGATTTATTGTAGCTTATTATAAATCTTATTTATACATGTTTGATCACGATATGGACTTTTTATGACAAAAAATGTATCTAATTATGTCAAACAAAGTCAATTCGATCTCACACATATAAAGTAACAATATGGTAAAAAGGAACAACTATTTGTTCGGTTGTCAGAATAATTTTTTTTTTGAAGATAATATATATTAAAAAATTCTATTATTTTGCTTTTTAAATTGATGGTCTAGAGTGGTTTCAACTATTTTTTGTACAAAGAAGTGTTCGGATTCACTAGATGGCAGAAAACATAAATTTGATAAACTTCGGCTAGACATTGTTGTCCTTTTTCTTTTTTGGATATGTAGGATTTCGAGAGGGACCTAACGCAAGAGTAATGCTATTCGGACAAACTAAAAAACAATCTCAGACCCAAGGGGTGGTGGCGGGGCCCGAGGACTATGCACTGATGCCTGGGGCCCACCACCACCCCTTGGGTCTGAGTTTGCTTTTTAGATTTTCCGAATAGCATTACTCCCTAAAGCAATACAGAACTTGTCGGGAGACTTATTGCAAGTAGATTCTTCAGTCATGAACCTACCACTAATTCACGAGAAGGGAAGTAGGCTTGTAAGAAAATCACACGCAACTACATCAACTTGTAACAAAGATGCAACACCTTAATGAATATATTATGATCAAGTTAAATAAATAACACATAATGAGTATAGGCTGTAAAAGTTGTAATACTAATTTTATATGTATTAGCATACATTACCTTATCATGCCATGATATCAAGTTACCATACCACATGTCATGTAACCACTGACCATCACATTAGAATCTGAGGTTAAACCATTAAATCCAAGATTGGCGCTTCTCGAAAAGATCATGGTCAAGGTCCAATTAGTATATGCATGCATCAAGTTGTCGAACAATTTGTTTCCAATTATTCAATAAGTGTAACAAAAAAGGAATTACTTCACTATTATAATAATAGTGAAGTAGAGTAAGGAAAAGCCGCAGACCTTAGTACAAGTATCTTCCTCCCTGCTGGTCTTAGTGCAAACTCAACATCTCAGATTCCAGGTTCGATCGTAGTGACACGAGACAATAACGTTAATGGGAAGTTATGGGTCCTTGCTATCGACTGTGTTCTAACACAGCGTTCGCTTTGCCAGCAGAAAGATTCATTCACATTCCTCGGCCGAAAGACAGGCACACGACACTAGGACAAACGAATCCAAGGTTGATGTCAGATGGCCGTCTCTATATTGCCGAGTAACTCCAATGGTTCCTTGTTCTTAAGCTGCGATAGCAGTGTCCTCGGACTTGTCGATCCCTTGGATATCAGTAATTCTCAGCTTAGTTAGTTCCTGAAAAAGGAGATGAACCAAGGGTAACAAGCGGTTGATGAGGGGCCAGCTAGTTAATCTCTGCTCAAGAACTCTGCAATTACCTGGCGGTGACCCTTTGTTCGACGATAGTTTTTCCTTCTTTTTTTCTTGAAAATGATTACCTTTGCATCTAAAGCCTGAAAGGATAAGAATTGTACTTGTTAACATACATATATTCTCAAAAAAGTGAGAAGAAAATCAAGGAAGGTGAGCTCCCTCTCACTTTTGAAAACCCAAAAGAGCATGAAAGGATGATATCGCTTGAAGCCATTATTGCAGCAAACTAAGGTAGGATGATAATATTTAGTGGAGAGAGTTCATCGTTACATCTTTAAGAAAATTCTCACTTATAAATTGAAACATCTCAGTGAACTATTTTCATTTGGCACATATTATAGCATACATTAAGACATAATTTTGTCAATTATGGAACAGGATATATGATGATATGGCAGATATGCCAGGGAGGACCAGATGATTGTTATAAAGTTTAGGGAAATTATAAAAACCTCCCCTGAACTATGCACCTCATTTCCTATTGGTCCAACTCTTTTTTTGAACAATTGGAACCCTAAACTATGCTCCGTCTGCATTTAGGCCCCTCTGTCAACTTTTTATCTAAAAAATACCCTTGTCCTACTAAGCATAAGTTATATATTGCAAAAATCATTTGGGTCTTATTGGAAATTGATGATGGTATATTTGGGATAAAAAAGTAGATAAATGGGGCCCAAATGATTTTTGAAATATTTTAACTTATTTCCAATAATACCCAAATGATTTTTGAAATTTTAACTTATGCTTAGTAGGACAAGGGTATTTTTGGGATAAAAAGTTGATAGAGGGGGCTAAATGCAGATAGAGCATACTTTAGGGTGCAAATTGTTCAACAAAGAGTTGGACCAATATGAAATGAGGTGCATAGTTTAGGGGAGGTTTTTGTAATTTGCCCTAAAATTGGTGTTTTCCTGACTCGATTGCATGTTTGATATGCCATGCAAAAACCTTTTTTTATTGCAAGTAGCAACTATGTGCCAGAGCAAGAAAACAATTTTTTTACTGAAGGTTGTACAGAGTCTACAGACAAAAAACATCCTCCTGTCAATTTGCAGCACAGAGAAAGGAAGTATAGAAAGATCAATCGTATCTTACGTGTTCTTCAACGACAGCATGCACAGCTGCATCAGGTAGCACTGGCCTACCAATGATTGTCTTGGTTCTTGACCCAAGAATAAGAACTTTGTTCAAAATCAACTGCATAGAAACCAACAATACCAGTAAAAAGTTATTCAAGGTTTATTTCTATTACGTTGAATTGATGATGAGCAAATATTTGTATCGAAACATAGTTTCAGTAAATATAGCCAATTAGTCCAAGAAAATTCATCTTAACATATAGTTGATAAAGCAAACATCGTTTCCATAAACTATGAAGAATCAAAAAAACAAAAGGTAGAGGCTTGAGGCATAAAGCAAACATAGAAAAAGAAGGTAGTCTAAAGAATAAGAAATAGTAAAAGTCCGAGGAGCATCAAAATATCAGGTTTCAATGCAAAAGAGAAGCACCGGGTCATCCAAGGGATACTCAGTTTCAAATCTCAACCAACACAACATTATGAAGTGGATCGATTTAAAAACCTCAAATGAACCATAGCTACAATAAGAAAGCACTAAACGAATTTCTCTCATATTGTAGTGAAGCACTGATATTTTGAAGAAGGAAAAAAAATACACAATATCAAGCAAACAATCTCATTTTGCAATTGTGTGTATGTGTCTGTTGGGGGCGGGCGGGAGGGAGGGGGGGAGTGGTTAACGAATATGCTAAAAATCTTATTCCCAATCATCATACTCCAATAAACTTGCAGCATACATGGCATCAGAGTAGTTATTTGCCAGTATGCCCTTGTGTCAGCTCAGAAAATAAATGTGGCCCCTTGATGGCCATGGATATATACCGATGTAATGACATTAACGGTCCATCTGCATCTAAGGCCAACAGCGCCTAAGAAGCATGGACACGGACACGGACACAGACACGGGACACGGACACGACACGACACGGATACGCCGACACGATATTTTTCAAAAAACCAGGACACGGACACGTTAGGGGACACACTGAATTATATATATATATATATATATATATATATATATATATATATATATATATATATATATATATATATATATATATATATATATATATATATATATAACAAGTCTTATATTATGATTTATTATCAAACATAATGCTAATAGTTAACTAAAAAAGTCTCCAACAAACATCATAAATGATTCAGTGTATAGTTTCAAACTTTCAAAACACAAAAAAACAAATAGAACATGCATAAAATCATCATCTATCAAGGCCAACGTCAAGTGTTACCACATCATCACTATCGACGTGAAGACCACGGCCTCCATATCCGGCTCATTGATAGAAAGATTCGCAATCTCAAGAACCCCAACATCTTCAAATGAGAAAAAAACCTCTCCGATAGTATCCGACACACTCCAACACGCACCCGACACGCTCCGACACGTGTTGGACTATATTTCTTCATAGAAGACACGTTTTTTGGTGTGTCCGACACGTGTCGGAGAGTGTCGGACAATTGTCGGTGTCCGACACGTGTCGGACACGGACACGTTGAGGTCCCGAGAGTGTCGGTGCTTCATAGAACAGCGCTTCTCTCAAGTTTCGTGAATATGTTAGCTGGTTTTTATGCTTTTGAGGTTCCAAGTCACAGCTTCAACTTATTTGTCTTTGTTGTTTCCATGGAAAAAATCATGAGGTTCCCCTATCAGACCCTAACCAGAATATATTACAGATATAATATAATATAAACCCTAATAAAAAAATTTATCACAGCTATTTGGGTTTAGGTTTAAGAATTGTCTTGTGCTCTCTTATGAAGGCTAATTCCTCAATGCAACTTATGTAAAAGATCCTTTCTCAAGATTTTCATACAAGCTATCTTAGATCTTCACCTTCTCTTTCCTACACAGCAAAAACAGCTAAACAATCATGACTTATCACATCAAAATGGGGTTGAATATTGTAAGTATGTCAACGGGCAGGGATGGCTCTAGCAAACGAATGGTCTGACCTCAAAAAAAGAAAACCTTGTTGCTGATGTGTGTTAATGGGGTTTGACTTTGAACCAAGATAAGAATTGGTAGACATTGATAAAGAAAATTATCAATTCCAAAGGGAGTAACAATAATTCTCACAGAATAGAAAGGGCAAAGAAAGGATTCTATTCCCTCATAGGTGCTTCGTAAGTGCCAATCCGGGGCACGAGTAATGACAGGACTTGTAGCCTTGTATTCTCTGGGGAATTAAGCAGATATGATGATCAGGTATGGCATTTGCAAGATCTAATTTATTCATGTAGGAGGATATAGAATAGTTGTACTAAACAAAGCCTCACAATATTTCTCATAGTGTCGGGAACATAATTGGAACTTTCATATCTAACAACCTGACAAAGTTGTTAAAGCAGTATGGTTAGTCTCTATAAGAAGACTTAATGTACAGCTAAATTGTTGTCATGGTAGAACGAAAATTAGGGCCATGAATTAAGCACGAGGTAATTTCAAGTTGTACTCGGGCTATAAATAACCCACGTATGAAAATATAGACGGTTATTGAGGGGTTGAAAATTTTGTTCTTTGCTTCACCCGAATTAAAGTCTCTCCAACATATTAATGGAGCAATTAGAGGAGATTGATACCCCCTTCATGCGCATTGCGCGATCGCGCGCGCACACGCACACACACACACACACACACACACACACACACACACACACACATATATATATATATATATATATATATATATATATATATATATATATATATATATATATATATATATATATATATATATATATATATATATATATATATATATATATATATGGGAAAAGGGAGCCTTCATATGTTCGAAGGGAACTTACCTCTGTATGCGGTTATTTGATACACCTAGGAGTTTTAAAATGTACTAATTTTTTGTGAAGATAAGCATCTTCCCTTAGATATAAACACCCACAAAAAATCAACACATTCTAAAACTTCTAGGGGTATCAAATGTTAGAATTCAAACTAACGGTTAGAGCGGACGGTCGATAAAACTTCTAACATTTGATGCACGTAGGAGTTTTAGAATGTGCCAATTTTTTGTGAACATGCAGTATGCATTGAATAGTGATATATAGTATCCAATGAATAGTGAATATGTATGCTATATATGTTGCCTACTACTAGATAGTAGATAGATATACATTTCAAAAACAATCAAGAATCTAATGAATAAGTATAAATACTAGGGAAAGGGTTGGCGACTAAGAAGCACTGACACTGGTACGGGGACACGGGTACGACACGACACGGGTTCGCCGACACAGTAAATCATAAAAAAAGGAGGACACGGGTACAGCAGGGACACGGCAAAATAAATTTATAATTTATATATGTTTGCAATTCATATTTATTTCAATAACCAAAAAAACCTCATAAAAAACAACTAAAATAAAATTTTAATGCATACTGAATCGCTATCGTTAGTTACATCCAGCTCGATTGGTGGATTGCAAACAGCTCTAAATGGTATGGAAAATAACAATTGTGTTTCAGTTTTGACTTCAACCTATCTGAAACCTCAGAGGACAAGATAAGTTAAAGCCAAACCTGAATCATAACCGTCCATCATAACCATCCTAACAAGTGAATCACACTCAGGCCCAAATGGCATACAAAAGAACGGCTGCGATTCAGTTTTGGCTTCAACCTAACTGATTCTCTGAGGTTATAATCTCAAAGGATCAGATAGGTTGAAGCCAAAATTGAATCACCACAGCTTGTAACCCGACCCTATATCGAACAATCCGTCAACCCGCAGTGTCCCGAGTGTCCGAGGAGTGTCCGACAGTGTCCGGTTCCCGGAAGCACGTAGAACATGGCACATGCATGTCCGGTGAGTGTCCGACGAGTGTCGGTGTCCGACACGTGCCTGACACGGATACGGGAGGCTTGGGGAAGTGTCCATGCTTCCTAGGTTGGTGAACTTGAGTTCACAAATGAATGGTTAAACAGAGTTTATATTGCGCATGTATCCACTGAAAAGACATAAAACAATTAAGAGGGGACAAGCCTTTAAAAGGGATGAACACTGAAAAGACATAAAACAAAAAGTAATAGAAAACGCATACATGTGTCACCTAAAAACCTCAAGTTCACCAACCTAATCGTGAACTCGAGTTCAGCTTCCCGACCCTCGAAATTATATATATATATATATATATATATATATATATATATATATATATATATATATATATAGAGAGAGAGAGAGAGAGAGGGCTGTTACGTTGAGCTGTGAGCTACGAGTGGAGAAAATGAGCTGCCCTCATTTTGATCCCCCTAGAAGTTTTGGAATTTGATGAAATTTGGTGAGGGTGTTATCTAGGATAAGATGATCATCCTCACCAATTTTCATCAAATTCCAAAACTTCTAGGGTCATCAAATGGTAGAAGCATTATCTACCGTCCGCAGTCACCGTTAATTTTGCTTCTACTATTTGATGACACTAGAAGTTTTGGAATTTGATGAAAATTGGTGAGGATGATCATCTTATCCTAGATGACACCCTCACCAAATTTCATCAAATTCCAAAACTCCTAAGGGGATGAAAATGAGGGCAGCTCATTTTCTCCACCCATAGCTCACAACTCACTATAACATTCCTCTCTCTCTCTCTGTCTATATACATATATATATATATATATATATATATATATATATATATATATATATATATATATATATATATATATATATATATATATATATATATATATATATATATATATATAGGGGCATGCTATGCT
The DNA here is from genome assembly GCA_947650365.1 of Chamaelirium japonicum. Classification (NCBI taxonomy): domain Eukaryota; kingdom Viridiplantae; phylum Streptophyta; class Magnoliopsida; order Liliales; family Melanthiaceae; genus Chamaelirium; species Chamaelirium japonicum. The sequence goes on along the minus strand of OX393553.1, from coordinate 47,470,268 downwards.
GCGGCATGCGGCACCGCACCGCAGCCGTCTGATGCACGCGTTGCGTGCATCGCATGCACGCAGCGATGCATCAGACGGCATGCGGTAGGTGCCGCACTTACCGCATGCCGCATTATAGCATTTCTCATATATATATATATATATATATATATATATATATATATGGATCCGGTTCTCAGGTTGGTTGGTTTTTACCCGATCCCTAACCTAGAACAGACCCGAATTAATTAGTTCAATAAAAATAAGGACTGAACCAACCCAGATTTGCAAAATACCCGAACCAACCCGACCCATTTAGGTTAGGTCGGTTCTCGGGTTCACCCGACCCAAGTTGCATCCCATGCCGAGTAGCTGGTGTCACAGTGCGCACTATGCAGTTAAAAGCTTCTCAAGGTTCAACCCTGGCGCCTCGCCTATGGAGCGGCTATGCCCCTTAAGGCACGGGTGTGCCTAGGTCCACTAAGGTCCGCGCCTAGCTGCGCCCAGGCCAAGCGCGCCCGGTTTAAATCCAAGATTTTTCTTTTTGCATTCTTCGACTTTTCTCCCCACTTCTTCCTTAAAACCTTAAGAGCGCCCCCCCCCCCCCCCCCCCCCCCCCTAAACATCCCAAATTGTTTTTTTTTTTCCAAAAAGACCCTCCAAAACCCTTGATTTAATGAAAATCTAAGTTCATCCCGAAACCTAAATGTGATCCAATTCATATCCAATTTGGGTTCATCCCCAAACATAGTTGGAGTGCTTTCAACAATGTCAGTGCAAAACTCAAAATATGTTTTACCCTTGACAATGCTAAACATGTTTTTTTATGTTCTTAACATCAATTTTTAATTTTGTATACTTGTTATTTTAACTTTTAAGACCCTAACCTACATATTTTAGTTCTAGACTCTATCAGTATATAATAAGAGATTTTAGTTGATGTTATACTTATGCTATTTGAGATTATTTGTCCTTTTATCAGTTTTTATATCATAGTTTTTATCTTGTTTTACTTAAATACCTCGTATAAAAATTAATTTTACTATGGGAAGAGGTAAAGTTTAAAGGTGCTCTAAACCCCACTAAAAAACCAAAAAATATTGTAAAATCCTATATTTGCGCCTAGGCGTTCCTAGGCAAAGGCGCACCCCTTGCACTTGGGTCGCGCCTGAGCTATTGACTTCATAGAGTGCACAGTGTACAAAGATGGGAAAATTATAGGAGACCCTTGTTGGATTGAAATGTTGGGTAATAAAAAGGTTAATGGGAAAGCATTATAGGTGAATTGTTGCGAGAATTTAAGCATACGAAAAAGATGATTGGAAAAAAAACTAAGATGGTTAGCAATTGATTTTGGTAATAGCAATGGAGGAAAATGGTTGATGTTTTTGGTTATCTACAGCAAGGAGAAAATTCTAATCTAACTTCATAAAAAAGAAGGATCCAATTGGGTAAGGAGAGCAGGGAGAAAATTTGACCATTCTAATGAAGGATGTAAATCTTAGATTTGAACATAAATCAAGAGAATTCATCTATCTACCTTCCATTGAATAGAAATGCTTATGTTATATGCTTATGGCTTTTTATGGTCGCAAATTTAATTTTTAAGGTTTAATAAAAGTCCAGTAAGATTAGGCTAGTATATTTGCAAGTTCGTAGTTCGTACATACATATAGTGGAAAAATTATGCAATAAACCATCATTCATTCCATGTCGAGTCATATTAGTCAAAGAGATCAAGTATGTTAGCATAAAAGTTCGAAGAGTTAAATCAATGTTTTATCAAATACCCTAGTAAGACATCCCTAGATAACTGTGCTTGAATAATTTGAGATCGTAAAAAATAGTGTAAGTGTTATTTACACATCCAAACTTCACATGTGTGTCAATCAATACAGTTCAATCTAATTTTTATGTAACATGGACTAATCTTTCTTGAACCAATCCCCTAGTTGATTGCAAGTGGTAAGGTTGTTAGCTACTTCACTAGTATCACTTACTTTTGTTGTAGTTCATGAATCATGAAGATGCTCAACTTAGGGGGAAAATAAAGCATTCCTGAATCTAAGAGATAATATTTCAAAAAGGTGCTTCTTAATGAATCAGCTGAAAAACCACATTTGCGCATTGCCTACTCCTACACACAACTCTCTCCTCAGACATTAGGCATCACCATGATCACCTTATCAATGTCAATACCAACGTCATCTCTAATGAAACTCCTTTGATTACCACATATGAACCATGACTATGCAACGTAGAAGTGGAAGTAAGTCCATGTTGTCACCATAAACTTAAACCAAAGAATTTGAACAATGGAGTAAGACCAAACACAAATTTCACAATTTGAAGATAGGTTTAACCAAAGTTACTAAGTCGGAAGTTGGGAAAAAATCGGTTATGGGAGAAATTGGAAAAATCGAGAAAAAATTTGGGAAAGAATCGAGGGAAAAAAATGGTAGAAGTTTTTAAAAAATATCTAAAGATGCTCCAATAATTTTTTTGAGCAATATATGACAGGATTAAAACGCATATAATCGGGATTAAAACACAAAAATCATGATTTTTTGAAAGAATCATGACTTTTTCAAAAAATCAGAAAAAAGTCATGTAGTAAATGCCACCACAATACACGTTTTAAATACGTTTATTTCAAAAAAAAAAATGCCCAACTTGGTAACATGGGGTTTAACTAGTGTTTTTAAAACAAACTAAGTAAGGCTTATTAGGATCTATGCTATCCACTGTTCTAAAAGGCGGTCCGGGCGGCCGCCTAGGCGTTTTAGGGGGTTGGCCGCTCCGCTTCAGCAAAAAGCGGCACTGCAAGCGGGTTGAACAAAGGCTAGGCGGGTAAAAGGCAGGCGCCTAGGCGGTCTCACTGTATGCAATTGCTTGAGGAAATTTTTTTTTCTGTTTCTTCACCATATGCAATTGCTTGAGGAATTTTTTTTTTCAATGTATTGTGATGAAATGTTTAAGAAGCTCTTACAATTTTTTACTATATTGGTTCTTGTATGGTATGAGTTTGGATAGAATTTGGATAACAATATATGATTGGTTGGAATTTGGGTACATCACAATAAAGTTGGAGTACAACTGTATTATCTGGTATACTCAAGTTAGAGGGACAATCGGGTATAGGTATTGAGGTAACCATACCGAAATACCCCTACCCACCCAATCCCCTCCTCCCTTTGCATAAAACTTTTATATTCAGATCGGTAGTTTTGATGTTTGCATATGTAAAACTTTCTAATATTGTTTTTTTATATAGAATTATGAATTTATATATATACATACATATAGAATATATATAATATATTTTATATAGGTGGGCGCCCGCCTTTTTCTCCGGGCGCCCGCCTAGTCGTCCGCCTTCCGCCTTCCGCCTTGAAACCACTTGACCGCCCGTCTTCCGCCTTCCGTTTTTTAAAACATTGATGCTATCAAAATCGGGACTAGTCGGCAACTAGTCCCCAGGCGGCATTTTGCCGACCGATTAATTCTGATTCTGTCATTGCTGGGCGGAATCCCGACTAGTCCCCGACTAGACCCAACTAGCCCGACTAGTCCCCGACTAGCGACTACAGACTAGTCCCCAGGCAGCATTCACAACTATGGCTCTTCCCTGTAATCATCTGTTGAGCACCTGAGAATCTCAGATAAAAACATAGACAAATAATTATTGTTTATTAGTTGATATCCATGTAACCCTATAATCAAAATTGGGGTTGTTCACAGATTAAACATCATCAAACAAATATTGTGATGAATTCTTAGTTTGGAGTCTTCTGACTTGGGCATAAAGCCAATACAACTGTGTTCTGTTACTTATGTATTTATACCCATGCTGTAAAGTGCGAAGGTATGTATTGTTATTAACTGACTAATATTATATACTTATTGACATTTATGCTAGTTCATATATCATATATGTTTAGGGAGGGGTTAGAATAAGTTTTGACCGACTAGTCCCGAATTAGTCTCGACTAGTCCCGACTAGTCCTAGTCGGCCCTTGGCCGACTAGGGCCGACTACCGACTTTTGACTGCATAGACTAGGATTGTACACACGTCTTCCGGGGATTAATCTTTCGTAAAGCATCTGCACATAAAGGTCGATGACTTCCTCGTCATGGCGACGAATAAAAAGATCCTCAAACACAGTGTCTTGTATCAAAGCACATGTGGATTTTATTTGATGGAAGACAAAAAAAGCATGGGTAAGGACATTGTGAGTCGGGAAGGCCAATTATGAGAAGGTAGTGAATGGAGGAAGATGATGCATAGCTCCGCATCTCGAAGAAAAGGTGCAAGGGTGCGATATTGGTGAACGTGATTAGGAGCTTAAACTTTTTTATTGTAACCTTATATGCACGATGAAGCAAACCCCAAGGCCAAAAAGATCGTTTTGTAGAATAGCATCACCTATGTTGTCATTATAGCATATGTGGCTTGTGCAACTAAGGGTCCCCAATCGCATATGTGATTGTGCGAACGTACAACGGTCTTGTGCGTTGTACGAGAGCACATTCATAAAAAAGTTGGAAACTAATTGAAGCACAATGCAATAACAATTTAAGTGCATAATACAATTATACAGATCGATTCACATGTTTTCAGGAGTGTTTTCACAATCCACCTCCTATTTAAGTCTAGGAAAGTGCACATTATGCGACCCTTCTTGACCCTTAACATCTTAGAAACCACTGATTGTCTTCTTCACCAGATTCGTACCAAAATTTGGACAAGGTTTTCACATTTTTGCTCTTTTTTTTCCAAAGAGTCAGCATATCAAGTCACATTATGAGACCCTAGAACTCTTAATTGGTTGAATCCCTTCCATTTTTGTTTGGTACTTACTATCCTCATTTGTTCTTTTATATTAGATTAATTGAGGGCAGTAAAACCCAAACACATGGGAATTAACAATCATTGAGCTAAGAGTCGAGGGTCTCACAATGTTGTATCGTCTCTTAGCCAGAAAAGAAGTAAAAAAAAGTGGAACAAATCCTTATTCAAACCCAATCAAGAAAATAGGTGGTATCTAAGATGTTTAAGAATCAAGAAAATATGTGATCTCATAATGTGCACTTATCGAGTATACAAATCTATTCAAGCCGCCGCTAACTAGTTCTCAACTTTGGCTTATTTGATGGCGACCGAGGTGATAAAGAGGCATCATCACCATTCTCCTCCCACTCCGACCCCTCCTATTCAAACGTGTAGGTGTTCCTACGGCGATAGCGCACGTTGTGCATATTTTTGGAAGTTATCTCCATATATTCTATTATTTCCCTTTAGATTTCATTAGTAACCTCAAGGGATGCTCTTGCATTAGCCGTAGGTGGATGTGCCAAGTGGTGCTTGTGTCGCACAATGCCACCAATGGTGACAAAATCCCAAAACATCATACATTAAAAAACTATCCTTCTCTGTGGGACTTTTATAATGTCCTTTCGGCTCTTTAGACCGTTTTAAGAGAGCCAGAAGAAGACATGGAGAAAAGAACTCAGACTTGAAGAAGACAGAGGTTGAAGCCTTGAAGAGAGCTTAGAGATCTTGCAGTTGGCTTGAAAAATGATTTTCATAGTCATAAAAAAGCGTAGGAAGAGTTTTGGGATGAAATGAAGAGGACAAATCTAAGACAATTGTATGGTAACCGCACATTTGGTTTACCATTCCCGGATTGCATATGTGGCCGCATATAATGATAATAGGGTCACACAAGAGGCCCGGATATGCAAATCGTCATTTTGATATCTATCAAACACATCCAACCATTAAGAAAGGTTGCATTTGACTTGCATATCATCAGGTGGATAAGCTATCAAGCACGTCCAACAACTAAGGAAAGCTGGTGAGGTACATCATTGCTATATATGCTATCAAGCACATCCAATAACAGATAAAGGTTGTTGCAGAAGTTGGATTTGGTGATAAAGGGTCGGTTGATTGAAAGGGTGACATTGAGCATCAGGGTCCAACGTAAACTAAAAATTCTTGAAGGATACAACATTCAATGCTTCTATAAATTGTTTAAGTCCAAGTAAGAGATTACAATAGCATCTGCAAGATTGGAATATGGTAAGGAATTATGAGTAGCATCTCAATCCAACCTAACTTGTGTTTGAATGTGGCAGTTGCTTTCAATGCCACATAGAGTCTACGATCAGTTTAGAGCTAGTTTGAATTTCGTTGTTTGTTTCAATCCCATCCATTTCGGAAATATGGAGGCTGGGATACAAAGGGCATAGTGTATTAGAGGAAGGAAGTGTGGAAGTTTTCGCACAACAAAAATATTGAGCCTTTCACATAGTAGCAATGGTTTCAAGTCAGAGGAAGGGATAACATGTCGCAACTGTGAGTTTGGTTTATGGGATGGTATTACGTATTTACGTGTAATCTCAATTTAAGGCGGGCCTGTTTCAATCCAGTAGTTGGTTCCAATGTCCCATGGAGTCTGAGGTCAGTTTACTGGTGGTTTCAATTTCATTGCCGGTTCAATCCTGTCAATGCCTGAAATATGGAGGACAGGATATCTGAGGATGCAAAAGGTGCATCTTAGGAAGACATATTATGGACATAGAAGCATGAGAATTGTATGCAAAAGGTGCATTATAGGAAGGAATTTTATGGACATAGAAGCGTGAGAATTGTGCAGACAATGAAAATATTAAGGCTTTTCATAGTAGCAAGTGCAATGAGAAGTATATGTGTTCTATAAAAAACTACCAAGAATTTAAAAACTAAAGAATTATTAAGAAACACACAATAGAATGCAATGAACATAAAAAATGCTTCAATTACATCTATGCAAGTTAAATCTATCAAACTTATTATCGTATTGAAGGCATATTATTGAACAAAATAATAAAGTCAGCATCCAACATTTCACCAGACTGATAATAGATTCTTCGAAATTAAAAAAAAAAGTGCAAGAAAAAAACATCACTCCATGTCGAACATTAGCCAAGAGAGGAAGTAAATTCATCACTGATATATATTTAAGTTAAGGGTACCACTACGGTACCGAATGGGGAAGATTAGGTACCATACCGAACCCATCTCCACCATCCATCTCATTTTCCATGCATCGTAGTGGTGGGAGCATTATTCTAGGGGCCATGGGATGAACCCTAGGCGGATGTCTGAGATCCATCATAAGGCCATTGGATGGTCCCTATGAATTTCGGTACGGTACCGAAGTGGGTACCATAGAATTTCCCTATCGAACTTATTACCACATTGTGGATTTATAATTAAGAAGCAATGAACAAAATAATAAAGGGAGCATCCAACATTTCACCAAACTTATACATACAAAAACAAAAACATCACTCGGTATCACTCCATGGTAAACATGAGAGAGAGAGAGAGAGAGAGAGAGAGATCATCACTTCCAAACAACTATGTAGATACTACATTGACCGAGGAAACCACGACTATGGCAGCATACCTTGTCGTTAACCTCGCAAAATTTCAATCTTTCGGTAAAAACGGAATCCCCATTGCTGACCTTAAACTGATGAGACCCGATCTAAAATTACAACAAGAGGAATATAAGAATTAAGCCGTGAACAAATAGTCTCAAATATACATATGAAAAGAAAAGAAAAAAAAATCTGTTGTTACGGGCCTGAACAACAGCGAAAACCGGCTCCCATGGTTTGAACGGCTGTTCTGACGCATCGAGCGGCCCGATCACTCTGTACCCAATCTCAGCTGCTTCCTTCACCTTCTCCGCCTCCGATTTCCCACTCTGGACGGCACGTCTGGTAGCCGAGGCATCACCGCCCTCTCCTTCGGAGCTTTCCGCTTCCCCCTCCTCCTCCCCTTCGTATTCTTCATCGTCGTCGTCGTCGTCCTCCTCCTCCCCGGGCGAGTCCGTCCGCCTAGAACAGAGGTTGCGGGTATTATTGCGCCGAAATGGATTGATACATCCCGATCCGCATGGCAGAGAGAAGGGGCGCGAGGGAGGGTCTTGGATGGTGGGGAGATCGATCGCGCGAAGGGCTAGGGTTAGGGTTCGTGGGAGCTCCAGGGCGTTGGGGGAGAGGAGAGATCGGCAGTGGCGGGTTAGGGCACCAAGGTATCGCCGGTTCGCCATGATCCGCCCTCTGGAAGGAAGGATCGAACCAGGGTTTTAGCCAAGGGGGTTTATCACTCACTTCATCTGGGACGAGGACCTGTCGTCTGATTAGGGGTGTAAAACGGGCCGGGTCGGGCCTATTATACTCGGTCCGGGCCGGGCCGGGCCATACCTTGGGCCAAGGGTATGAGCCCGGGCCCAGCCCGTGAATAGATATATTAAGAATCTTGTGTCGGGTCGGGTTGGGTTTAGACTAAAAACCGTATGTTTTTAATAAAAAAATTTTGTAGGTTGGAACTCAAGACCACACAGAGTTTATAGCACAGTCAAACCCACTGCACTAGTTATTATAAATGGACAACATGTACAGTTTATGTATATATATACCAAAACTATAGTATTTGGATCAGGCTTTTTGGACCGGATTTCGGGTCAGGTTGAGGGCTCAAGGTGGTGGCCCGAGCCCGGCCCATGCATTTTTCGGGTCGGGCTGGGTCAGGCTTGGGTCGTTGACTTTTGGGCCGGGTTCGGACCGGTGGGTTTTTTTTACACCCCTACGTTTGATCCATATTTTGTTATATACAGCCCACGAAATACCAAAGGCAGCTCCCGTCTAAAGGCAACACATCTTTTTCCACAAGCCGCTGTTGCCTACCGCCCGCAGCCGCCAATCCAACCTTTCATCGCTGTCTCCTCCTCCTTTCTCCTCCCTTCTTCTATCCTCCTCCCTCCTCCTTTCTCTTCCCATTCATCTTCATCTTTCCCCTCCCCTTTCCCCCCTCATCCTCCCTGAACAATCATAGCATTCGCTCGTACCATCCAAATGCACCTATTGTGCTTTCGACCACCCCAGCATAATGCACAGAAGATGCATTCAACCACCGGTGGTGGGTTGTTGGCAACTTGCGCATGGTCGGTGACAGAAAGGCAGGTGTGGCCTACCATCAGCAAAAGAGCAGGGGTGAAACGGGGATACTATGTATTTTAAAAAATTTAAGTTAGGACTGCTTAGGTATATCATGGGTTGTAAGTAGGGCTGACTTAGGTATATCGTGGGTTGTAAGTAGCGCGCCCCACACTATTCTGTTTTGCGAAATTTCATTTAGCACAAGTTATGAACTTTACCAGTTTTTCAAACATTTCTCACCTACATGTTTTTCATTTTTGTAAATATCAAGTATGCCCTTCATATTATGCCCCACCTTTTTTTCGTCCCCAAACCTATCTGCATTTCTCTCACTTCTATGGAGAGTTTCAATCCTTGGTTATCTTGTGCTGAAGCACTTACAAGAGATGTACTGACCACTATGGTGGTCCCTTCAAAAAGGTATATCTTGTGCTAACAAAGTGATGTATTAACCACTATGGTGATTGGTGGACCCTTCAAAAAAAATTCATCTGCATATCCATACCCAAGGAATTAAATTTGGAATTTCGAATGTATATCCTAATCTTGAAAATCAAGATATTTTGACAAAATATCGCAAAATTTTGGGGGTATTTCGGGACAGCTGTGCAAAAAATGGCTAAAGTCAGCCTATATACACACAGCCCACCAAAAGCAGGTCGATAGAGACCCACATCACTGAGGCCCTCAATGGCAGCTCGTGGCTCGCCAGCAGGCTTGTAGAGGCCCACATCTCCAAGGCCCACGAGGACAACTCGTCGTCCACCAACAGGCCAGCAGAGACCCATGTCTCTAACGCCCATGAGGACAGCTCGTGGCCCGCCAGCAGTAACAAAGACTTGTACCGTAAGGGCCTACGAGGATAGCTCGTAGCCCATTCAGAGACCTGCACGTGGGCCAACCGCGTAATACCACGTGGATTAACCACAAAATGACATGTCAACTCCAGCATTTATGGGAATGCAACACCTATAAATACACCTTTAGACAACAACAGAAGGACCTTTGGCAATTGAAAGAATTTTTTGTGAGTAGAAGCACATTCAACCTCACGTGGAGTAGTAGAGCTCTACTTCTCCCCCACTTTTTTGTACAAGCCTCCCTCGGCCTATCGAGGGATAGCTCAAACTATAAAAAGATGGTGGATTCAATGTTGCAGACTTATAGCAGAGAAACATATGTTTTGACCGAACTTCGACAACAAATCCATGCGTCAACTCTCAACCTATAATTCTCTAACTCACCCAAATCTAATCACTTGATTATTAGGGGGATTAAGTGACAGTAGAAATCCCCCACAACCTTTGTCGTCGATGCCTCCATCGAGCCTCCTTCCCATCGTCGGGGACTCTGTCGCCTTCGAAGCCGACCTTCGACACCGCCACCTCCGTTGCCTTCAACACTCACCTCAAACTTCAGCACCTTCAACGTCGGCATCTCCACTGCGTCCCCTTTCCCTCCTCCTCCTCTCATTCCCGCCCTTCCCCCTCCTGCCCCATTATTGGAGCATACAAAACTTCATTCAATAGTATCCTATCGAATATTTTGAACTCAATTCGGCTTGATCCTATCGAATATTCCGAACTCCATTTGGCGATTTTGTTGTACGGCAATTTCCCACCGAATGGAGTTTAAAATACTCGACGGATCATGTCGAACATACTGAAGAACATTTGGTAAAATCCTGTCGAATTTTGTTATGTATGTTCAACCTTGCAATATCGAACATAGAGGCGACGGTGAGGCGGTGAAAGAAGGGTGGCGATGAGAAGTGAAGAGCGGAGGGGAGTGTTGGAGAATCGACTCGTACCGACGTCAATCCCTTGTAATGTTGAAGTCTTCAGGACTCAAGATGGTGCTCAAGGTTCGAGGATCGGAGCCCTGTAAAGATTGCACAACCATACAAAGAATACGATGCACAAACACAATGACAATGAACACCACGAAATCACAAGCAATCAAGGACTTGGATTATCACTTAACAAGAATTACACTATGCACGCGATTGTCATCGTTTGTTGAACCCCACAAACCCAGATCTTGCTCCTCTCACAGATCACATCCACGAAGTAGAGAACAACCCGCTTGACAGATACACAGAGATTATCGGAGGATCACCAAAAGATGAAATCGCCTATCGAAGTAGAAGCCGAGGTAGGTGTGAAACCCGGAGAAGATTCACAAACTGTATCTTCTTCCTTCCTCTTCTTCTTTCTCTTCTTCTTCTTCTTTCTCTCTACTTTCCTTCCTATCTCTTTTATCTTTACGGTAAACCCTAAACTGGGTTTTCATCCCCTCCTCATCCATGACTCGCTCGCAATCCTCTACCAAGAAGAATCACTACACCGTAGTCATGACCGCACGCTCTCACGAGCATCCAAAGAACTTGGGAGGAGTGTCGTGTCAATCCCCTTCTCAAATCCTTCAATCTACCCCCACGACTTACCCTTCTTCCATATATGATTTTGAACCCCTTTGTAGCCATCGTTGACGATTTCTCTTGAGTTTCAATCTTTTCTTATCAAGTCTCCCCCTTCCCTTATATAGCTAGGGTTAGGGTAGGGCGTCATACACCAACTGGAGATCCAAAATCCAAAGTTGCCTTGCCAAAATAAAAGATCCCGCAACCCAACTCATGCTGTCAGGACCCAGATTGTACGCACAATGTTCACATCGTGCACACGATACATCCAGGATTTACTCACCCAACTTTCTATCGATTCATCCGTGCACAAGATTAGACAATCGAGCGCATGATATTGTCAGGGTATTACCTTTTGCAAGCCAAAACCCAATAATCTCCATATTGGCTTGAAAAGGAAACTCGGCCATCGTTGCTGCCACTGCTACCGCCTAAGAGCAGATGATAATCTAATGCTTTCCCTGTAGCCACCTTTGCACCCTACACCAAGTGTCCGACCATCTAGACCAATGATTGACCAAGTCCAATTTGTACCTTAGGACTTGACCAAAAACCCACTTCTTCTTCATCTTTCTAGCGCCAAAACATGCTATTGCTTCACTTGCAAACTTTTTTTTCACCAAACCCTTTATATTCGAACCTCCACTCGCATCAACCATATACTAGCCTCCACTATAGGCTTCCTTCAACATTGAAGAAGTGTTGTCTAAATCCTCTGTGGGTGCAAAAATTGGCGAAGTCATCTAGTCACACCCCATAGGTCCACAGCCTATCAAGAAGTAGCTCAGCACGCGACCTCTTCGAAGCCTACAAAGACACTTATAGCCCTTTGAAGACTAGCCAGTGGGCCAACAGAGGCCTATGCTTTGTATGTGGGTGCCTATTTTAGCTAGGAGCCTCAGGATGGCTTGATGCTTGCCAGATGGACCGGGCACATCGTAGCCATCCCCCTGAGCAACATCCGAGCCGATCGGCTTATTAAGCGATCTGGTGTGAGTCATATGAATGGGTTGCGCCACATCCACTGAGCATGGATCATAACCATCGCTCGGTACAGCTCGTGATGAGACCCATCCGATCTACCCCCACTCAAACCTAGGGTTTGGGGGGCTATAAGTAACAGGTACACGAGAGAAGAAAAGGGGCTCCCCCCCCCCCCCCCCCCCCCCCCCCAAGCCACCATTGAAAGATGGAGGGAGGGGCTAGGGTTTGAAACCCCTCCCCATCCACTAGATATGAGGGGGAGAGAGGAAGACCCCCTCCAAGATCCCTTCCAATTGCACATCATAAGAGGGAGAGAATCCCCTCCTCCATCCCTTGAGGGGAGCTCAACCCCCTCACCTCGAGCCCGTCCGGTCACTTGGCCCCCCTTTTCTTCTCTTCTCCGACAACACCAACAGCGATCGCAAGGTGTGTGGGTTCCAATCTGGTCCCCCCACTGGCCCATTCATCGGACGGCTGCAATGACAGCGCACGTGGGTGCCGGATCTGGCCCCTTCCCCTGCCGCCTTTTTCTCTCCAACTTGAAGTAGCAACATCCCGGGGGAGCTCGATCTGACCCTTCCCCGGCGTCTTCTACCTCCGGCGAGCAGCAATAGCACAATGGGGGACTGGAAATAGTCCCCCACCCCTTTTCTTCGTCGGTCGATAATGTAGCAAAGTAGAAGAGGGGCCATATCTGACCCCTCCTCCTTGTTCTCCCTTGGTTCAGCAGTAGCTGTAGGAGGAGGAATCCTCCCCCTAAACTTCTGGTTCAGTAGCAGCAATGGCTCCCACCGCCTCCTTCTATGACCCGAAGTAGTAGCAGCATAAGAAGGTGCCATATCCAGTACTGGGATTGATATGTCCTACATGTTAATTCCAGCAATGACAATACTTGATTATGATCACATCACTGACACTCACACACCATAGTACATGAGATGTATAAATCCACTAGTCCATATTAATGTAGTCGATGTGACTTAAGTATGTGGATGAAATCCGTGTACAGAAAATGTGAGTCACCGTACACACTCATGTAGGTTCATAGTCGGTTGCTAGACTGGATACCTAGCTTGCAATACTATAACACACTGAACTTCTTTGTAGGATAGATGGTCTATCTCAACCATCGGTATGAGATACCAAGTCATGTTGTGTTGATATAACAAGAATGCATCGAACAGAATTAAGAGAGAAAACCGGTCTTAACATCTATTACTCAAGACCATAGAACCTCTACTGCTAGTTGACTAGAACCATAATCCTATGATGTGTTGTGAACCCTTAGTTTATTATTCACCACTTTGACCTACTAAACAGTGGACTATCACAGACCTAAACCTGGGTAGATTAGGTGGTTTATATTAGGCTTTAGGGAACGCAAGCAGTTCGTAGGAATTCTATATTTCCTTCGAGGAACTAGGTGTCTTATTGAGTGACTCATATGAAGGGTTGATCCAAGGCTGGTTGCCGTACTCATACTAAGATGGTGATCACAAAGTTTTGAAAAGGTAGGACTCAAGTAGGTGAACTAATCTGAGAGGGACAGTCGATACTTATCTCAGTTAGTTTCACGATTATCATATTGGAAGGGTTTAAATACAGCATAACAGGGTAAATGATAGTTGCATAATTCCTAATAGCCTCGGAATACAGCAGTACCTTATAGTAGTGGTTGTGGGTGCAAAATCTGGCTAACGACTGATGATGGGACCCGCCAGCCCTGTTTGGGGCCCGCAAAGACGACATTGGGACTCGCCAGCCTTGCCTGGGACCCACGAAGACGATAATGGTATCCGCCAGCCCTGCTTGGGGCCCATATATACTATTTGGGGTCTGATAAATCCCCTGGGTATTTACCAAAACTCCCAATATTCCCAAACCTCTATAAAAAGCAGTTCTTGTAAATAATCCTGGGAGGACCAAAATTTATTATTCTATATTCCACGTTCTGTTTTCCAGAGCTCCTCGAGCTTTTTGGTAATCAGATTCTAGTCAAGCCTACTCCACCCTCTGTCTACTTGTATAAGCACTCATCGGCCTATCGAGAGTAGCTCTACTTCTTTCAGAGTTAGTGGATTCAAACATTGTGCCTTACTGCATTGAGACGTAGGCTTCGGTCGAACTACGTCACCACACCCTGTGTCAACTCTTTACCTCTATCTCTCTCTGCTCAATAACATCTGTGTGGCAGCTCAGTACGTGACAACTCAGCACTCTATAATGCACCACACTTAAAATTCAACCCTTAATTGACTATTGGAGGGGGGGTTGTATGACGGCCGTAATCTCCTCCCACAGTTTTTGCATCGTCTGTGAAATACTTTCCTATCGACTTGTGACCTCCGAGCTTCCCAACTCCTTCGATCAAGCAGCAACTACTGATAGCCTAAGCAATACAACCCGTCTGTCTCCATCACTATGCCAGAATGGCAAAGACATAACCCATGGATCAACCAAAGAGAAGTTATCTAAATCGAGACGTTCAAATATCAGGGGTAAATCCTCCAACGTCAGCCGTCGATATTAATGATGGAGCAAACATACGACCCATCCTCTAATCCCTACGTCGGGAGTAATGTTCTAAACTATGACCATCAACCGAGGGCTTGGAGACAATTAATCCTCGAGCATCCTGTGACGTTGCAAATTGCTCAAGGATTCAACCGCCAACCAAGGGCTTAGAGACAACCAACCCTCGGGCATCCTCCGGGGTTGCAGATTGCCCGAGGATTCAATCGTCAATCGAGGGCTTAGAGGCAGCCAACCCTCGAGCATCTTCGAGCATCGTAGATTGCTTGGCAAAAAGTCCAAGAAGGCAACCTTATCACTCAAAAACAAAGTCCAATGTAGGTGTCGTCGCCTCGGTACTCAAAAAGTCTAAAGAGATAGCCTTGGTACTAAAAAGACAAAGTTTGAGGTAGGTATCGCCGCCTCGGCACTCAAAAAGTCTAAGGAGACAGTCTTGGCACTCAAAGATAAAGTCCGAGATAAGCGTCACCGCCTTGGCACTCAATAAGTCTAAGGAGACAGCCTTGACACTCAAAGACAAAGTCCGAGGTAGGTGTCACCGTCTCGGCACTCAAAAATTCCAAAGAGATAGTCTTGGCACTCAAAGACAAAGTCCGAGGTAGGCGTCACAGTCTCGGCACTCAAAAAGTCCAAGGAGACAGCCTTGGCACTCAAAGATAAAGTCCGAGGTAGGCGTCGCCGCCTCAGCACTCAAAAAGTCTAAGGAGACAGTCTTGGCACTCAAAGACAAAGTCTGAGGGAGGCGTCGCCACCTCGACACTCAATAAGACAAAGGAGACAACCTTGACATCAAAGACAAAGTTTGAGGTAGACTGTGATGACCAAGATCTAATAGCCAAGACTCCTGAGGCTGTGATACCAAGATGGATGATGTAAGGTTAAGTGAGGTGTTCAAGGCCACCAAGTTAGACCCACATCGCCTGGAGAGAATGAGATTATGAGCTACTTATATAATTTCTCATCCCAAACATAAAAGATGTGTTTTAAAATTATGCGCCGCTACAGATTTCGTAAGAACTCCGTAGTTAAGCGTGCTCGGGCGATAGTAGTACTAAGATGGGTGACCTTCCTGGGAATTTCTCGTACGGGCAAAGCGAACAAAATTTTGTGTGTTTGGGGTGTGACATACGCGTCGCCGCCCCAGCACTAAAAAAGTCCAAAGAAACAGTCTTGGCACTCAAAGATAAAGTCTGAGGTAGGCATCCCACCTCGGTACTCAAAAAGTTCAAGGAGATATTATTGGCACTCAAAGACAACGTATACTCCAAATCATATTAATTAACACTTCATGGCTGATCAAGTGCAACAGTACAAAGCTAGCATGCATGTCCTGAAGTTGGTTTGACCGAAACGATGCTTCGCCTAAGTCAACCGATATAAAGGTGTTACGCTGAGTACTATAAACATTTGGCAGCATAGGTTTGACCGAAATGATATTTTGCCTAAGTCAACCGATATAAAGGTGCTACGCTGAGTACTCTGAACCTTTGGCGGCACACATGCTCCTGAGTTACGTAAGAACCCATGCTCCCGTTCCTTGCCACAGTTAGTCCGGTTAGGATTATGACACGACCGGTTTAACCTGCAACAGTACAATACTACACGTCTCTATGTAGGTTTGATCGAAACGGTGCTTTGCATAAGTCAACCGATATAAAGGTGCTACGCTGAGTACTCCAAACCTTTGGCGGCACACATGCTCCCGAGTTACATAAAAACTCATGCACCATGCCTCACCACAGTTAGTCCGGCTCGAGTTGTGACATGATCGGCTAACCTGCAACAATACAATACTACGTGTCCCAATGTAGGTTTGATCGAAACGGTGCTTCTCCTAAGTCAACCGATATAAAGGCACTAAGCTTAGTACTCCGAACCTTTGGCGGCATACATGCTCCCGAGTTACATAAGAACTTATGCTCCTGTCCCTTGCCACAGTTAGTCCGGCTCGGGTTGCAACACGACCGACTAACTTGCAATAGTACAACGCTACGCGTCCCGACGTAGGTTCGACCGAAACGACACTTCGCCTAAGTCAACTGATATAAAGGCGCAACGCTAAAGTACTCCGAACCTTTGGCAATGCACATGCTCCCAAGTTACGTAAGAACTCATGCTCCTATACCTCGCCACAATTAATCCAGCTCTGTTAGGTCTTCTTATATTGTCATTAGTTTATAGCGACTTAAACAAATCTATTTTACCGGTGTAGTGAGTAGATGCAAGCT
Organism: Chamaelirium japonicum; assembly: GCA_947650365.1. Lineage (NCBI taxonomy): Eukaryota > Viridiplantae > Streptophyta > Magnoliopsida > Liliales > Melanthiaceae > Chamaelirium > Chamaelirium japonicum. Next base: position 47,453,125 of record OX393553.1, on the reverse strand, counting down.
AAAGTCGGGAGGATAGAGTTAGGTTTGGCTCTTTTGCGATAAAAATGCACTGTTACAGTCAAATCCACTGCTACCATCGTTTCACACATGCTTAGACATGAAAGGTACGTATCTAAATTCTTTGGGATAATACCTTTTGCTTTGGTGTTTAGGGTTTTGATGCATGACTAGTTAACATACATAGATAGTAGCGAGATAGTAGCGAGATCACAACTTCATCTTCAATTTGCATCTTCATCGGATCTACAACCTTAGACATCTATAAGTCCCAAGAGGTAAACTTCTAATAATCCATAGATGATGGTAGCCATTATAATTTATTATTTTGAGACCATAATAATTCATAATTAACTATTATCTAGCTATGGCGCGAATTTAGTTTTGATTCGATGCAAAAAATTTTGCATCCTGCTTTTTGTTGGATAATCAGACCCCTAAGTCCTATGCCATCGTTATGATAGCGAAAACACGCTTCCGCCGCACGCTCGAACCAACATCCAGCCCCCTACCTCCACCTTCTCTTTCGTGCAAGCAGTAACAACAAGTGTGGGGAAGCCCGATTTGGTTCCATACCTTCTTCTTCTCCGGCTGAGCAGCATCAGCCTCGCGCAGGGTGTTGGATCTAGCCCCCCGCCACTGCTATCCTCTCTGGCGCACGGCAACAACACCATCAGGGGTGCCTGATTCCGCCCTTTGGCCCTCTTTTCTATGGTCCTAAGCTCCGGTGAATTATGGGGGGAGATCTGATATGCCCCTTCCTTGTCCCTTTGAGCACACATCAACAACCCACAGGAGGAGTCCATTGGATCCTCCTTGTTTGACCCCAGATGAGTCCCCGGGAAATGGCTGCACATTATTCGCTCAACGGAATGCTACAACAATTCTCCGACCTCGAGGATGCCCACAGGCACCCACGATACGATGACGATGCACGTAGCCACCCGCGACCTGATGACGACGCCCGTCCCACGGCCACCTATGGCACGACAATGACACACGGCCATCCACGGCACAATGACTGTTGGAAATAAATTCCATGGTAGAGGCCCACAGCGAAAGCAAAGTGAAGGTCTGAAGACCGGGAGCGGTGTGCATTACATATCAAAATTTTCATTGAAACGATCTACATGTGCGTGTATGAATCTTGCATGGCAACTACACGAACCCCTAACGTCGATCTAATGCGAGAAAACAATTTAGTATGCATGCATGTTCTATCTATGCTAGATCTACATGTTAGAGATCATACATGCATGCAAATTCTTTCACCGCGATAAATTTCTTCTTTGTCGATGAAGACGGGCTTGAATCTGCTCGACATACCTTCGGTACAACAACCATAACTTACTGCTTCGAACTCGGATTGGGCTGAAATTTGGACTGCAAGTATAGAACTTAGAGACACAACTTTTACAATAAGTTTTACCTAGTTTAGACTTCTGTAGCTCCTGTAATAGTAGAAACATTATTGATTCTCTATGCAGATTCTGGACAGCAAAAGATTATGGGAGATGCCTTCTAGGTCACCCAATCTCGCACGATGCACGGCACCTCATCGATGGATCTCTGAGTGCCTCTATCCGGCGAGCCTTCTCCTTCTACGAAACACCATGCGAGGAAGACGAGTCACCATCTAATGGCGCAAGCGAGGGAGAGAGAGATGAGAGAAGAGAAGAGAAGAGAGGGGGCGGCTAGGATTTTCCTATGGCATCATGCATGGCCGACCCCCCTCTCCCTTTTTCCCTTATATAGGGCCAACCTTATCCTTTGGATAAAGCCCTAACGAATAAGCTTTAACTAATTCAAACCTCTCCCTTTACCTCTCCCTTATCTCTATCTCTTCCTTGGTTTTTAAAAACGGTCAAAACCAGCCCATTTTCTGTGCCTCATCACTGGCCCTTTTATCGAAGACAACAACCTTCTGTAAACAAGGGGGCCGGCCTTGACCAGTCTTCCAACACTTAGGGCCGGCCCCCCTAGTGTATAGTGGCGCATGGTATGACCAAAACGCCCTTATGTCTGTTCCTTGTGTACGAGACTTTGCAAGGCACACATAAGTGAAGTGCACTAGTGATTTTACTATTCTCTGAGGTTCCTGTAGGGTGCCCCTAGTAAAGTCAACTAGTCAACTCGCAACATGTCCCGATGCATCGTACCCATATGATATAGTCCACTTATGGCAAGGAATTGCTACATGTGTCTCTGCACTAACCTAGGGTTTCCCCTTAGTGCACACACATAGTTACGCATCTACCGTGCACCAGTGCGAAGCACTCACGGAGCGTAGGCTTGGTCTTCTCGCTTTCTCTAACTATGTCATGTGTTTCGAGGAGATGGTACAAGGACCGTACATAATGTGGATAAAGTGGAACCTTCAGGGACTAGGATTCATGGCTTCCAACTTAGACTCGATCGACACACTACCCGAGTGTACCATCAATCCTCTGAGTCCGAGTTAACCAGTGTGACCACCCAGAGTGCGACGCAGGTTGCACTCCAATCCCCCCGGACTTACTATGTTCTCCTGCATTCCCCTGCTCTCCGCTTAGTATAGTAAACCCGCTGTCCCTCCACTGGTGCCATGATGCACCTCGAGCGGTGGAGAATACCGTCAGATTCGAGTACTCATATAACTCGGTTCCTTCTAGGTTGACCTTATATATCGTACCTCTAATTACTCTGCTGAGTAACCGGATCCGTCACCAGTCCAACTGATGACCATCTGGCTAGGGTTTAATACGACGTAGATCAGACCAAGGGACACACCTCCCGTTAGGGGTGTGGATAGCCTGCAGGAGTGACACGCTGATGCAACGTCAGCCAGGTAACCCAGTACACCGTGGTTTTGGATCACTGCATCCGGATCCTCACACATTGGTGTGCCAAAGCACCACTTAACTAGTTAGTCCATCAGACATGGTTCCTCAGGGTTTAGGACCGTTTTACCCTAAGCAGAAACACGGCTTAGTGCACCCGTGTCTGCTCACCGATCTGTGCAACGTGTTGGTTCTGTTCGGCCATAGACACTGTGCCTGGTAATGACCATAGTGGAGACACCCACGCTCTGTCATCCCAATAGCTTATCCTGATAGGGCGACCAACCCTTATCAGAGCTGTGAACATATTTAAGGTACATGGGACCAGTCCATTGAGTCTCCCACTCAAGTGGATTACCATGTAGCCATGGCTCTCTGTTCTGTAATCAGAACACGTACTAAGATGCAATCATAAGCTATCAACCATACATATCTTAACTATAGGTTTTTACGAGCTGTAGACCTCACCAATTCTAACAATGACGATACCCGCGGCTACCCGTGGCATTAGGACGATACACGTGGTCACCCGCGGCATGAAGGTGACCATCGATAACCACCCAAACTGGGCCTTCTCCAAGGGACCACTGACATCACCTGATTATCTATTATAATATAATTACATATATTGTAACTACATAGTTGGGATCATGCGCGCCCCGAGTTGCCGGCCTGTATGCCCCATCAAAGTCGTTCAAGCATACTCGAAACCAACAGATCAAAACACTTCAACTTCGAACGAAGAGACCAATCATCGTAGAGCTTCCCTTTGATCGATCGGTTTAGCACCGCCAGCCTTCTTGCTCCTCTAGCCTTCCACTTCACCAGCCTTCTGGTTGAGGTACATCTGAGTTGCACTCTCTCGCCCACGAGGCTTACATTGTATCTAACAACTACAAACATAGTGCAAAGGCCTGAGGTCCAACCTACACGGTCACCGTTATTTTTTTCCTCCCATCTTGGGAGGGGTTTTCATGCCCGGCTGATTTTTCGGAAAACCCGTGTAATGTCTAGCCAACTCCAGCTCGAAATTGTCCAACAACCCACTTAGCAGGAGGCCCATCCCACTCAGCAGGAGGCCCAACCCCACCCACAACCAACCCAGGAAAAAAAAACGTAGCCCGCTTAACCTGATTCGCCGAAATTTCAAAGGAATGAGTTCAGATATCCTCCAGTCGGTCGGCCTCAGTCGGTGGTCCTGCGCACATCATAGCCGCATGCAGTCGGGCTAGAGTACGTATGATTCACTTTGGGTCGCTTGACATCGTGCGGCTGTGATGTGCACGAGGCCCACCAACGGGGCTAACCGACTGGAGAAGATCCGAACTTGAGAGGAATACACGTCGTGGGACCCCAGCCCCAAATCGCACTAAAATTCAAAAAATATGATCATGCCTTCATATCTCTCTCTCTCTCTCTCTCTCTCTCTCTCTCTCTCTCTTCCTGTGGTGGCAAGGAGGAGCCGCAGCACCGCAGTGGGCATGGAGGCTAGAGCAAGGAGGAGGACCCTACTCGTAGAGTAACCCCAACATCCTAGACTTCCAATAAGTTCCTCTCTCTTCTCTTCCCCCGCTTTTTTTTGTTGATCTATTTGGACCATCCGTCACCACCCTCCCACAAGCCACCCACCTACCATTGTCGTTGTAGTCATTAATGGTCTGGTTGCCGGCGACTGGCAGCAGGAAGAAGCCCCACCTCCTGACCCTCCCATAAGCACAGAGGAGCGCCTTCCCTCCCTCGCATGAATCACACGCTATCCTCAATCTTGCAGCCAATGACGAAAGTGTGCGGGTTTTATTTTTCGTTCTAATTTCTAAATCTCTAATCCATTGATTTATCTACTTCTTATGTAGTTGAATTAGTTAGGGACCTCAGGGTTTTTATTGATTTGGGCTTGTTTTGTTTATGAAGAAGAAGAATTTTGTTATGTTCAATAATTTGATTAGTTGTTGCCAACTATAATAAAAAATTAGTTTAACTTTAGCCCAGCCCAAAAATAATTAAACTTGAAGCATTATCATCCCGGGGGATCCCGATCCGGCCCTCCCCTGGCATCTTCTACCTCCGACGAGCAGTGATAGCACGGTGGGGACTGGATCTGGTCCCCCACCCCTTCCTTCGTCGGTTGGCGATGCAGCAAAGCACAGGAGGGTCCGTATCTGATCCTTCCTCCCTTGGCTCAGCAGCAGCTTCAGGAGAAGGAGGACTCCTCCCCCTTGACTTCCTTGGCAACGGTTCCCCCCACCTCCTTCTCTGACCCGAAATAGCAGCAGCATGCGGGGGTGCCGGATCCGCCCCCTCGCCACTGCCTTCTCTTTCATTCAAGCACCAGCAGCAAGCGCGGGGGAGCCTGATTTGGTCCCCCGCCGCCTTCTTCTCCGGCTGAGCAGCATCAACCTTGCGCAGAGTGTCGGATCTAGCCCCCACCACCGATACCCTTTCCGGCAAACAGCAACAACACCATCGCGGGTGTACTCTTCGACCCTCCTTTCTATGGCCTGAAGCTCCGGCAAGTTGCGGGGGGGGGGGGGGGGGGGGGGGGGGAGGCCCGATTCGACCCATTCGCCCCTTCCTTGTCCCTTCGAGCACACATCCGCAACCTGGGAGGGGGAGTCCATCAGCTCCTCTTCGTTCGACCCCGGATGAGGCCCCGGGCAAGCCGGGCCTTCTCCAAGGGATCGCTCGTATCACTCGAGCATCTATCATATTATAATTACATATATTGTAACTATATAGTTGGGAACCTGTCCTCCCCGAGTTGCTAGCCTGCGTGCCCCCACCAAAGTCGTTCAAGCATACTCGAGACCAGTAGGTGAGAACACTTCAACCCCGGACGAAGAGACCGACCATCGTGGAGCTTCCATTCGATGGATCGGTTCAGCACCACCAGCCTTCCACTTCACCAGCCTTCTGGCTTAGGTATATTTGAGTTGCGCTCTCTCACCTACGAGGCTTACATTGTATATTGTGGGGGAAAATTTCCGAGCCGCCTTGATCGAGACTCCCGCCCCCACAGCCTTGATTGAATTGGATTGTTTGTGGAGTTAGAGAGATGGGAGAATAGATAGAGGGAATAAAGAGCGATGACACAAGGATTGGTGACGGAGTTCGGCCTTACGACCTACGTCTCCGGGCGAGAGGTGCCACCTGATCTTCACTATAATTTGAATACAAAGGGTGAGCGTTCTCTCGACAGGCCGAGAGAAGCTTCGTACAGTGGGGGTTGCACGGAGCAACTAGAAGAGAACAAGGTGGGGAGAGTAGAGGGCTCTGGCTCTGGCTCTGGGTCCTCTCCTCCTCTGATCGAATGACCAACCCCCTTCCTGGATGCCTTGGGGGTCCTTTTATAGCGTAGGCACGTGCCCGATATGGCGGTGATGACGTGGCGCTGATGACGTGGCACTGGTTTTGGGCCTCCTTGCTGGGCCCTTATTGGGCCGTTGTTCGGGCCCAATAAGGGGTAGGGCTTGATCTGCGAGCCTCGTAGAGTGGGCCCATGTGAGCCCAGGCGGGCTTACCCATTTGGGCCATTGCGCGGGCCCATGCTGCTCTGATCTGGTCCGGTACAATTTTTGCACCCACAGTTACCCCCTCCCAGTCGGGTCAGGACCCCCTGGGTCGGCTGGGATTCCAAGGTGCAAACGCTTTAGGATCCTGGCGCGGTTGGCGAGGGTTGTCGGTGCCGCGGTTCGTATTAGCAGAGCCTTCTTCCGCCGATGCCGAGACCCTTTTTGGCGCGAGCCAAAAAGTCTCGGTTTTGCGAGAGGGTGTTTTCGAAAAAACAGTGCGTTTTTCGACCGAGTGGATACCGAGAGGGTACCGAGTGCATACCGAGTGGGTACCGAGAGCATACCGGGTGGGTACCGAGACCCTTTTGGTGCAAGCCAAAAAGTCTCGGTTTTGCAAGGGGGTGTTTCCGCAAAGGCAGTGCGTTTTCCGACCGAGTGGATACCGAGAGGGTACCGAGTGCATACCGAGTGGGTACCGAGAGCATACCGGGTGGGTACCGAGACCCTTTTGGTGCAAGCCAAAAAGTCTCGGTTTTGCAAGGGGGTGTTTCCGCAAAGGCAGTGCGTTTTCCGACCGAGTGGATACCGAGAGGGTACCGAGTGCATACCGAGTGGGTACCGAGAGCATACCAAGTGGGTACCGAAAGCCTTTTGGTGATTTTTTTTCCTTCACTGACGGTGACTCGAATCGGCAGATTGCTGGAATCTGGCTGCTCTCCCAAAATCTCTAAATGCGAGTCCGGTTGCGTCACAACCGTCCGATAGTACCCAACAGGTGAATCTTCTCCGCACAAGTCCTCCTGGACCCCGTCGGATGCATGCAAATTGTCCTCCCTCTCTTTCCTTTCTCTCTCTCTCTCTTTCCTTTTCTCTGCATTCCGTTCACGTGAGAGGGGTGTCTGCTGATTCACGCGTGAGTACGAAGTGGGCCGACCGTGTGCGAGTGGGAGAGGGGGCTCCGTTTCCTTTCTCTCTCTCTCTCTCTCTTTCCTTTCTCTCTCTCTCTTTCCATTTCAGCTTTCAGCCTTTCATGCATTCACGTGAGAGAGGTGTCTGCTGACCGTGTGCGAGTGGGAGATGGGGCTCTGTTTCCTTTCTCTCTCTCTCTCTCTCTTTCCTTTCTCTCTCTCTCTTTCCATTTCAGCTTTCAGCCTTTTATGCATTCACGTGAGAGAGCAGCCCGATCTCTCTTTCCTCTTTGGCCACGCGGGATTGCAGCGTACCCACCCCGCTCTCTTATTCCTTTCTCTCTCTCTCTCTCCTTTTCTGCATTCGGTGAGAGGGCAGCAGCGAGTGGGGGAGATCTTCGCGTGAGAGCGGGTGCGAGAGAGAGAGTCTTGCCGCCGGCGGAGGCGGTGGTGACGGCGTGCGGCGCACGGGTTCCGGCCGGGTTGGAGGTGGGCACGGGTGCTGGCCATGCGGGTTGCACCCCCGCGCCTTCCTTTCCTATCTTTGCATTCACCCTTGGTGAGGGAGAGAGCAGGCGAGAGTGAGAGCCCACGGTGAGAGAGAGAGTCCGTGTGAGAGAGAGCGGGTGCGAGATGTGTGAGAGAGAGGCGTGCGGCGCAGGTGGAGGTCGTGGTCAGCGGCCTCGGGCGCGGGTTCCGGCCGGGTTGGAGGTGGTGGTCAGCGGCTTCGGGCGCGGGTTCCGGCCGGGTTGGAGGTGGGCACGGGTGCTGGCCGTGCGGGTCGCGGGTCCATCATTACGTTGCCACTACTTACGTTGGCCCTCCGGTTCCCTCGAATGTATGAAGCCGTCGTTGTCACCGCCGACAGCTCCGCTAGCTGCTATGGGCGTACGTTGTAACCCATCGCATGTGGCATGATGGAAGGGCCCATGCGGCCATGCCCTTCTCCTACGAGCCACCTTATCATGGTGCATGCATGGTTCGGGGGGATCCATTAAATTCCAAGCTCCATCATGTCATGTGGGTGGAGCACCATATCGCAGGCAAAAGCATGTGAAGATCGAACGAGCTATAGCTCCCATGCATGATCCTTGGGAAGAGAAAAAGCAGGCGAGAGAGAGCCCACGATGAGAGAGAGAGTCCGTGTGAGAGAGAGGCGTGCGGCGCAGGTGGAGGTCGTGGTCAGCGGCCTCGGGCGCGGGTTCCGGCCGGGTTGGAGGTGGTGGTCAGCGGCTTCGGGCGCGGGTTCCGGCCGGGTTGGAGGTGGGCACGGGTGCTGGCCGTGCGGGTTGCACCCCCGCGCCTTCTCTTCCTTTTTTGTATTCGCCCTTGGTGAGAGAAAGAGCGGACGAGAGAGAGCCCTCGGTGCGAGAGAGGGTTCGAACGAGAGGGCGCGTGGGGGAAAAGTCGGCTTCCTCGTCCCTCCCTTCACTTCATGTCTTGGGCCGCGCCACGTGTAGAGGACGCATGCAGGAGAAGGGGGGGTCGCTTTGTTCGTCTGACCCTCTCAAGGTTGCGTCGGGTCGATGCGTATAAGGCGCCATTGCGTCGGCGTCGAAAAACTGATCAAGATTGACGTGAAATACGGTTCACCTTGACGTACAACTTTTTCGATGTCTGTCTTTGAAGAAAAATACCTCAAAAACTTCGGATAGCCGTAACTTTTCATACACAAGCCGGTTCGATGCGTATAAGGCGCCATTGCGTCGGCGTCGAAAAACTGATCAAGATTGACGTGAAATATGGTTCACCTTGACGTACAACTTTTCCGATGTCTGTCTTTGAAGAAAAATACCTCAAAAACTTCGGATAGCCGTAACTTTTCATACACAAGTCGGATCGATGCGTATAAGGCGCCATTGCGTCGGCGTTGAAAAACTGATCAAAGTGGACATGAAACATCATACACTTTGACGAGTACCTTTTTTTTTTTTTGATAATCACCTTCATAAACTGATGACTCTGAAGAACGCATTGGCCGAGTGTCCGTCGCTCGTCTTGAGGATGTCTCGGCACGCGATAACTCATTCGTTCATATATTCGAGGGGCTTCTTAGAGATAATCTAGGACAATGCCGCATGATGGCTAGCCAGTCTTCACCCAATGTACTACCGCACCTGGTTACTGTGTTCGCCAGGTACTGCGGTCGTGTAAGGGTGTTGATTTGGCCAGGATCAAGGAAGTGTCCTTTTATCTAGCATTTCGGTTGATTTTTCACCCGCCCTGCTCTTACCTTGTCGTTTGTGTCTCCATTGCAGGCTGTTCTTTTTAAAATGATCACATCTGTCAAGGGTCCCGCTGTGTTGGGAAAACGCCATCGAGGAACGAAGGAGGTTGTTTGCGCTCCTCCTCGGCCATCTGTCGAGGATTCGGACAGTGGTTCTGACGGCGAGTTAGGGCCATTAAGGCCCTTTGTGGATGAAGAACATGATGAACCCTCCGTAGATTGCACTAGCGTGGAGAAGAGGCGAACATCCTGGGGTGAACTGATGGCCGAGTTTCGGGACAATGATGACAGGCCATCCATTGAGAGAGCTTATGCCGCCTTCGGGGCTCGCCGGGATGCAGTTTTCCTCGAGGAGGCTAGCATGGAAAAGGTCTTGGGGACCCTTGTGACTATGGGTCAGATGAACAGCGGGTTACGCTTGCCTCTGCCTCCTTTTGCTGCCAGGCTACTGTCCATCTCTGATCTTTGTCCAGGGCAAGTTAGCGGCAACGCTTGGAGGGTGATCTACGCTTTTTGTCGAATCGAGTCGGATCATCGTGAGGAACTTGCTGCTTGCTACTCTGAGATCCCTGACGGTGAAATTCCCCGTGTCGAGCTCGGGTATTTCTTTCACCATTATCGATGGCAGAAAGTGTCTGGGTCGAAGCTACTTTTTACTCTTATGCCGGAGTCACATCAGCCCTCGATAAAATATCCGAGTTCATCCGACAGGTTCTATCGTCTCTATCCCTTATCAGTGACTGGCGCGTGGTGCTCCGTTGTTCGCGTGCCCGAATTGCCATTTAAAGTGATTAGCTATGCAGTTGGCCGGTATTCGGGGAGCGGTAAGAGGGCGTGGCCTCAGGCGCGATGTAAGAAGTTGGACAAGCTCTTTAAGAAGCTGACCTTTGGGACCAGTATGTGGAAGGATTTTACTTATTCCCCCGCGCGGCTTAAATGCCTCGGTTTGCTAGATTACGCGCTTTCCAGGGCGCCGGAGAATGTGGTGGTGGTGTCTGATTACGAGGAAGAGTTTCCTCGAGGTTCTGATGAGCCGAGCCGAGCCCAGCTGATAGAGGCGATGATTGAGCCTGCTCGGGTGACTCGAGAGATTGTTCCCGCCGAACTTGTGGTCTCCTGCGGAAAGGAGAAAAGGAAGATTCTGAGGCCCAAGAAGGCCCGAGAGAGGATTGTTATGTCTCGACGGCCTTCGAGCACGTGTCTTCCAGGGAAAAGTTTGAAACTGTGTGCCGCTGCGGTTGGGCATGACTTGGTTCTCCCAGGTGCTGCTTTGAAGGAGGGCGGCGATGGCGCCCTCAATGTTGGCGACGAAGACGACGCGAGCGAGTCTTCTCTCATGGCTTCTGGTGACAGTGAAGACGAGGGATGCGCCGGATCCCCGCGTCCTTACGCTGGTTCTCCTGCTACAGTTTCTCCTTCTCGCGACCCTCGGTCTCGCAGGATCGAGAAGGAACTTGAGGATGTGGCTATCGACTGCCGACCTGCCACTTTGAGTTACAAGCCTGGGCGTTTGATACACCGGTTTAAGGTTGGGAAGGCAAAGGAGAGCGAATGTCCTCGGGCTGAGGTTTGTGTTTCTCCAGAACATGGTCCCTCGATTCTTCCAGCGCGGAATTCCATGGGACCAGGATCATCGCCGAAGATGGTTCTCCGCCCTGATCAGATGAGGGCGATGATGGCTGAGCTCAATGCTCCGGAGGAAGGGATTCGCCTGACTGAAGCGGTAGCTTCCGGACTCCCTGCGGTCGAGGGTGCTGGTGTTTCTTGTCCGATTGCCCTTGACGGTATCCTTCTTCTGCCTTCTTCCACCTTCGTTATTAGCCTGTGCTTTTCGGTCTGACTTTGTTGCTTTGTCCGCAGTGTCTGCTGGGGACACTCAAGGGCAGGAGGTTGCTACCCTGATTCCGGACGCCCCAGTGGCTCAACCGGATGAGGCCATGGTTGACGGCATCGCTGGTGGACCTTCCGCCTCGAGGGGTTGTGCGCGAGTTAGGGAGGTGAAGCCTGATTCAGTGCCTCGGAGAGTGAAGGGAAAAGCTGTGGCGTCAAGGCCTGCACCGAATACGTTGGCCCGTCCCTCAGTTTCACCCTCAGAGCTTACCACTTTTTACAGGAGACATCTGGGGCTGCCCCAGGCCTGTCACCCAAAAGTTGTGGACGGTATTGAGGATGCGGTGAGCCCTCTCCTGGTTCTTTCCTCCTTTCCTTTTTACTTGATATACTGTACTAATTTATTGATCCTTGGAGCCAGATGTCGACCCTTCTAGATATCGGGATCCGTAGTGGGCGCAGAGGCCTCTATAGAAAAGTCAAGAGCCTTGAGGAGGATCTTAAGGCAGCTCTGGAACGTGCTGAGTCAGCTGAGAAGACGGTGAAGAAGCTCTCCACCGGGTCCAAGAAGGATGAACGTTTAGCAGTGATGTGGCGTACCCGAGCTGAAGGTTTTGAGAAGGACAAAGCCCTTGACGCGAAGAAGCTTGAGGATCAAGCGGCCATCATTGCCACTCTGCAATCTCAGATTGCCCTGCATGAACAGTTGGAGGAGTCGGTGACTGGCTTGAGGACCCGAGTTACCGAGCTTGAGGAGAAAGATATGACTCATGCCATTCAGCTTGAAGCCAGGGAAACAGAGGTTGCTAGTCTGCATGGGCGGGAGACCGAGCTTCAAAAACAGATTGAGGAGCTGATAGCGAGTAGTCAGTCATCTGCCGTCGCGCGGGAGCAGGAGGTCGCCGGCCTTCGCAAGCGTGTTGCAGAGCTTGAGAAAGACTGCGGAGAGTACTACACCGGATGGCTTGAGTCTTTAGACACCCTCAAAGCCATCAAGTCCACACGCACTTTGGCTCCGCCTGCTGCTACGCGGCCTTTTTGAGCCTCGTTTTCTTGACTTGCACTCCTCTTCTTTTTCGTTTGCCGTCATTCATCTTGATGTAGTTGCGTGCCTTGCTTAATAAATTGCACTCTTTACGTCTGAGTTTTTAACTTTGTTTGTGTGAGAGCGCTCCAGCTTGACAATTTGATGGTTCATATTTGTATTTGAGGGTAACAACTCTAAGTTGCTACCCTCAAACTTGAATAAGTGGAATCGAATTTTTTGGGTTGACCTGGGTTGCCAGGAGTTATTCTTATTTGACTTTAGCCTTGAAGTGGCGTAGTCGTATTTACCTCGAGCTTCCAACTTGAACTGGTGGAATCGAAGTATTTGGGTTGACCTGGGTTGCCAGGAGCCTTTTTATCAGAATTTTGCCTTGAAAGGGCATATCCGATTTTGCTTCGAGCTTCCGACTTGAACAGACGGAATCGAAGGCTTAATATGACCTGGGTTGCCAGGAGCCTTTTTATCGGGATTTAGCCTTGAAAGGGCGCATCCGATTTTGCTTCGAGCTTCCGACTTGAATTGGCGGAATCGAAGGCTTAATATGACCTGGGTTGCCAGGAGCCTTTTTATCGGGATTTAGCCTTGAAAGGGCGCATCCGATTTTGCTTCGAGCTTCCGACTTGAATTGGCGGAATCGAAGGCTTAATATGACCTGGGTTGCCAGGAGCCTTTTGGTACTTCACACATGCTGAATAAAATTTCAACAGACTTGAACTTCGAGAAAAATAGATATTTTATTGATAAACCAAATTTGCGGTTACAAATTTCGGAGTTTGGTCAAGGGTAGAAGACTTTCAAGTGGGTTACATTCCAAGCTCGGGGTAGTCGCCTTCCGTCCTGGTCGATCAGCCTGTATGAGCCTTTGCTGCCTCTGGACTCTATGACGTATGGCCCCTCCCAAGACGGAGCGAACTTGCCACTAGCAATTTCCTTCGTGTTTGGGAAGACGGCTCTGAGTACCATGTCTCCCACACTGAACTCTCTTTTCTTGACTCTTCTATCATACGCCCTCTTGATCTTCTGCTGGTAGTCGGTGACGTGAGTAGCCGCTGAGTCCCTCAGTTCCTCCGCGAAGTCCAGGTCATTGATTCTGAGCTCATCGTTCATTCCAGACTCCACAGCCTTAGTCCTGACCGTGGAGTGGAGCGCCTCAGTAGGTAGGACAGCTTCGGAGCCATACGTGAGGTGGAATGGAGAGAATCCGGTCGACCTCCGCGGGGTAGTACGATACGCCCATAATACTTCTGGAAGTATTTTCTCCCATAAGCCTTTTCGAGGTCCCAACTTCTTCTTCAGAGTGTCCATGATTGCCTTGTTTGATGCTTCGGCTTGCCCATTGCACTGTGGGTATCTAGGCGTCGAATATAATAGTTTGATCCCGTAACCTTGGCAGAATTCTCGGAAGTTGTCCGAATCAAACTGGGCTCCATTATCAGCTATTAGTACCTTGGGGGACCCGAACCTTGAAAAGATATTGCCTCTGACAAACTTGATGACTTCAACATCGGTGATCCTTGCTAACGGCACTGCTTCGATCCACTTGGTGAAGTAGTCTGTTGCAACGAGGAGATACTTTTTCTGGGTTGGTGAAGGCGGAAAAGGCCCCAGGAAATCTAACCCCCATTGATGAAAAGGCCACGGGCTCGTTAGGGGGTTTAGGTCTCCTGCAGGGATGTGAATCTGCTTTGCATGCCGCTGACACTGCTCGCATCTTTTGACGAATTCTCGAGCATCTTTGACTATGGTCGGCCAGTAGTATCCTTGCAGCTTGCCTTCTAGCGATCTACCCCCGGCGTGGTTGCTGCATGCCCCTGAATGTATCTCTGTAAGGATCCTCTGTGACTGTTCCTTGGATAGGCACCGAAGGTACATACCTCCATGTGACTACCAATAGAGGTCTTCTCCGTCGAGACGGAAGCGATGAATTTTCCTCAGAAGTTTCTTTGCTTGAACGGGGTCCTCAGGTAGGACCTTTTGCTGAAGATAGCCGATTATAGGTACCAACCATCCCGTGGGCGCTTCAATCGTTATATCAGCAATCATACTGGTCTGATGATTAAGGTTCACCCTTGGGTATCTTTGGAAATCAATCTTGATTTCTCTGACCTCCTGTTCATCCCCGAGAACTGAAGCTGCATTTGCGAGAGCGTCAGCGATTCGATTGTCGGATCGGGGGATCTCCTTGAATTCGACCTCCTGGAAGCATTCAGATAGCTTCCGTGCCATGGTCAAGTACTGTTGCATCCTGCTGTCCTTGGCTTCGTACTGCCCCTCGATCTGCCTGACGATGAGCTGAGAGTCGCTATGAATGGTTATCTGCTTGATTGATAAGCTCAAGGCTATCTCCATGCCGGCAAGGATTGCTTCATACTCGGCCTCATTGTTTGTGGCTGCAAAACCGAGCATGATGGATCGCTGAATCTGATGCAGTTATGGGGAGATAAGTAATATTCCGATTCCACAGCCTGCTGAGCTTGAGGCCCCGTCGGTGTAAAGGTTCCAGCCGGCCAACGGGTGGCTAGGAAGCGCGTGAAGCTCTGCGGGTTCGCCTTTCCCGTTATCATCCAATTCGAGGTCAGGATCTTGATGTAGGCCGACTGGGTCCTCAACTGGGAAGTCGGTGAGGAAATCTGCTAGCGCCTGCCCCTTGATCGAGACTCTTGGCTCGAAGAGCACTCCCAATGAGCTCATTTTTGTTACCCACTTGGCCATCCTCCCGGCGCGATCGGACCGATCGAGGATGTCCTTGAGGGGATGTTCAGTGGTGACTGTGACTTGATGAGCGACAAAGTACGGCCTTAGTCTTCGCGTTGCCATGAGCAGAGCTAAAACTACCTTCTCGACCCTTGAGTATCTTGTCTCTGCTGGAAGCAGAGCATGGCTAGTGTAGTAGATTGGGCGCTCGAGCCCGTCTCTTCGGCTTACAAGCACCGCACCGGTGGCTTGCTCAGAGACCGATAGGTAGACCCATAGGGGTTCCCCTAGCATGGGAGCTACCAGTACCGGCGGCTGGACAAGGTAAGCCTTGATGTTTTGGAAGGCTTCTTCGCAGGAGCTATCCCATTTAGAGTTACTGCCCTTCCGAAGCCTCTCGAAGAAAGGCTTGCATCTGTCAGAGTGCTTGGATATGAAGCGATTCAGCGCTGCTAGACGACCGGTAAGTCGTCTGACCTCCTGTTCATTTGATGGCGACGGCATCTCCTGGATGGCTCTAATCTGGTCCGGATTGGCCTCGATCCCTCTTTGCGTGATGAGGAATCCGAGGAACTTTCCGGATTTCACACCGAAGGCGCACTTTGCTGGGTTGAGCTTCATCCGATAGTACCGCAGGATGTTGAATGTTTCCTCCAGATCCTTGAGGTGATCCTCTCTTCTTCGGCTTTTGGTGAGCAGGTCGTCTATGTAGACTTCCACGTTCCGACCAATTTGCTTCTCGAACATCTTTGTGACGAGTCGTTGATATGTTGAGCCAGCATTCTTGAGGCCGAAAGGCATCACATTGTAGCAATAGAGCTCACGATCCGTCACAAAGCATGTTTTCTCCTGGTCGTCCTTGTGTAGTGGAATCTGATTGTATCCGGAGTATCCATCTACAAAGGACAGTAGCTCATGCCCTGCTGTAGAATCGACAAGTCGATCGATCCGTGGTAACGGGAAGGGATCTTTTGGGCAGGCCTTATTGAGATTAGTGAAGTCAATGCAGACCCTGATCTTCCCATTCTTCTTTGGTACCGCGACGACATTGGAGATCCAAGTCGGGTATTTGACTTCTCGAATGAAGTTGGCCTGGAGGAGCTTGGCCACTTCTTCCCGGACTGCAGCAGCTCGTTCCGGCCTCATGGTTCTTGGCTTTTGTTGGATGGCAACGGCTTCGTCTTTGACATTTAGCCGGTGGCAGGCGACCTCGGGGTCGATGCCCGGCATATCTTCAAAGCTCCAAGCAAATACGTCAATGTTGGCTCGGAGAAAAGTTGTCATTTGCTTCGCCTCTTCCTTGGACAAGTCAGCCCCGATGTATGTTTCGCGCGGCTGCCCACCTTCCCCGATCTCCACCTTGACAATGGGCTCGATCGAGGGTGAGCCATCCCACTCTCCCAGCGGTGGAACTGGAAGAGTTGGGTCTTTCGGTAATTGCTATTGCTTCGAGGTGCCGGCCTCGTTGGCCGACCTCTTGGATGGGAGGATGGATCGTGCTTTTTGTTTGGCGACGACAGCTTCACAGGACTTGCTGGCCGCCTGATTCCCTCTGATGCACCTGATGCCTTCATTGGTGGGAAACTTGAGGAGCTGGTGGTAGGAAGAGGATACTCCACCAAGACGATGCAGGAAGGGCCTTCCCAGGATGATGTTGTAGCTCGATGTACCGTCACATACGGCAAACCGAGTGGAGACTCGGGTCTTCTCTGTCAATTCAACAGTAAGTTTGGCCTCGCCAAGGACTTTGCCTTCACCCCCATCGAAGCCGGTGATGATCAGAGGCAGATGCTCGAGGCTCTCAGCTCCGTGGCCAAGGCTTGAGAAACAATTGCTGAACATGATATCCACAGAGCAACCGGTGTCGATCAGAATCCGACTGACCGGTACTCCATCGACTTTGAGCTGCAGGACGAGCGGGTCCTGGTGTGGTAGAAGTACTCCTTCCAGATCATGAGGTGTGAATATAATTGCCGGCCAGGGCAGCCCGGGCCAAGGCTGCTCGACCCAAGTTTCTTGCACGTTGGCTGCCTGGCGGACGTTGTGAATTCGCCTTTCGAGGCGCTCTACTTCTTTGCCAGAAGGCGCTCGCCGATGTAAGTATCCGTGAACCACATTCGCTCGGTGGCTCCTGCATCCCTGGATCATGTTGACTCCCTTCCGCTTCTGCTGCTGCCTTTCTTTCTCTTGCCTTGGTTCTTTATTGGCGATGTAGCCATCAAGTCGCCCTTCCTGGACCAAGTCCTCGATGTGGTGCTTCAACCGCCAGCAGGTTGAAGTCGGGTGCCCGTGGCTGCGATGGAATTCGCAGTAGACGGTCGTATCCTTGGTCTGCTCCGCGTTTGGAGGAAGGGGTTGCGGCCACTTGCAGAATGGCTCATTCTGAAGGTAAGCGAATATATCTTCGATTGAGGTGTTCAACTCGGTGAACACCCTCTGCTCCCTGGTAGCTCTCCTCTTCCCTGCTGGAGGGACTTTTGGTTCCTCATTTTGCCTCTTGGCTGGTTTCTTCTCTTCGGATGCCGCATTGGCATACTTCTTGTAGCTTGCATCCCTAGGGGCTTCGTCAGCCTTCCTGTGTCGCGAGTCACGAGGTTCGCGTGGCTCGCGCAACTTTCTGGCTCGCTGGTTGTCCTCCATATCTATCTCCCGCTGCACGCGTTTGAACATCGCCTCCAAGGAGCTCGGAGGATGTCGGATAAAGTCAGTATAGACGTGGAGTTCCGGTCGGATGGCATTCTGGAATGCCAACATAATGGCCTCCTCATTTTGGTAACGGCCAGTGAGCTCAGAATGCTCATTGCGAAACCTGGTTGTGAAGCTCCTCAAGGATTCATCGGAGCCCATCTTTAGCCGGTAAAGAGTATCCAGTTTCTTTTCTGGCTTCAGGTTAAGCCGATAGT
Source organism: Chamaelirium japonicum (assembly GCA_947650365.1). NCBI lineage: Eukaryota > Viridiplantae > Streptophyta > Magnoliopsida > Liliales > Melanthiaceae > Chamaelirium > Chamaelirium japonicum. The sequence continues at coordinate 47,435,190 of OX393553.1, read as the reverse complement.
GCTCCATGAAGAGGTCCGCCAGTTCTTCGAAAGTAGCCACCGCTCCAGTGGGCAATGTGTGGTACCAATCGAGGGAAGGCCCTTCGAGGCTTCCCGCAAACATACGGCAAAGAACATGGTTCTCATACTCGTATGGCGTCAGGGCCTGCTTGTAGGCTAGGATGTGGAGGGCTGGGTCTCCCTTAATGCAGTCGAACTTGGGCAGACTTGGTGTTCGCCAACCCACGGGGAAAGGGGTTGCGAGCACCTCAGGATGAAGAGGCCCCGCTGAGGTGATTAGTAGCCTGCGATCTTGATGGCGTCGTCCCACATCGGTGGTTTGCCTTCGTCGGTTGAGTAGCTCACGTGCATCTGACATTCTTGCACGCGAGTGAACGGGACGTCCAGTGGACCCCGTTGATTCAGGCGACTTCTCTCGACGGTGGCTTGGAGCGCCATTGATGTTGAGACGATCCCACACCGTTTGTTTAGGTGCTTGCGTGGATGCCTGACGCTTTTCGTCATGGGCCCTCCTTGGTTCTTCGAGGTGGTGACTCGCAGCTGGGTGAGTCTTCAGTGGGCCTTCAGTCGCAGCGAGAGAGTTGAGGATCATCACCCCCGCCCTCTCAGCTGCTTTCTTCAAGGAGTCTCTCTCTTGTTCGAGGGCCGCATTTTTCTTGATGAGATTTAGCAGCTGGAAGTCAGCGGCCGAGATCTCGTATGTAGCCTGAGGCTCGTTTCCTTGAATAACAGGTTCTTTGCCGGACCGACGCCTTGGGGATGATGGATCTCGCCGATCGCTGTGCCCTTCTGGTAGGCTGCCTTGCGGCCCCAGTCGTTCCCGAACATTTCTTCGGTTGGTTGCAACCGAGACTTCTTATTCTTCTTCGATCAGCATATCGTTAGTTCGTTCAGCACCCGCCTTTGGTGGGTTGGTGCTGGCCTTCACCATCGAGCGTGTTGATGTCGGCGTGATGAAGGCGTTGAGGTTGATTTGGAGAAGGACTTGTGGCTCGTCACCACAAGTTGAATAGGAGTCGGTAGAGGTGTGGGTAAGACCTCTAACGATATCCCACAGACGGCGCCAAAGATTGTGGGGGAAAATTTCCGAGCTGCCTTGATCGAGACTCCCGCCCCCACAGCCTTGATTGAATTGGATTGTTTGTGGAGTTAGAGAGATGGGAGAATAGATAGAGGGAATAAAGAGCGATGACACAAGGATTGGTGACGGAGTTCGGCCTTACGACCTACGTCTCCGGGCGAGAGGTGCCACCTGATCTTCACTATAATTTGAATACAAAGGGTGAGCGTTCTCTCGACAGGCCGAGAGAAGCTTCGTACAGTGGGGGTTGCACGGAGCAACTAGAAGAGAACAAGGTGGGGAGAGTAGAGGGCTCTAGCTCTGGCTCTGGGTCCTCTCCTCCTCTGATCGAATGACCAACCCCCTTCCTGGATGCCTTGGGGGTCCTTTTATAGCGTAGGCACGTGCCCGATATGGCGGTGATGACGTGGCACTGGTTCTGGGCCTCCTTGCTGGGCCCTTATTGGGCCGTTGTTCGGGCCCAATAAGGGGTAGGGCTTGATCTGCGAGCCTCGTAGAGTGGGCCCATGTGAGCCCAGACGGGCTTACCCATTTGGGCCGTTGCGCGGGCCCATGCTGCTCTGATCTGGTCCGGTACAATTTTTGCACCCACATATATAACAACTACAATCATAGTGCAGAGGCTTGAGACCCGACCTACATGGTCACCGTGGTTTTTTCCTCCCGTCTTGGGAGGGGTTTCCACGTAAATCTTGTGTATCTGGCATTTGATAATTAGTGCGGTTGTGGATCGGTAAAAATCGCCCCCCAACCTGTGATGACCAAGATTCACTAACCAATAGCCACGACTCCTGAGGTTGTGATGCCAAGATGGATGAGGTGAGATATACAAGGCCACGAGTTAGCCCCACATCGCTTGGAAAGAAGGAGATCCTAAGTTACTTATATAATTTTCCCTCCTAAATATAGTAGACACGTTTTAAAACTGTGCGCTACTACAGATTTCGTAAAAACTCCATAGTTAAGCGTGCTTGGGCGAGAGTAGTATTAGGATGGATGACCCCCTTGGGAAGTCCTCGTGCAGGTACAGACAAAGTGAACAATATCTTATATGTTTGGGGCAGATGTTACAAAATGGTATCAGAGTCGGTTCTCCTCGCAATGAGGGTCTAACCCTATACCTGGACATGTAGGCTCTTAAGGGGGGTGGATTGTGACGACCAAGATCCAATAGCCAATAGCCAAGACTTTTGAGACTGTGATGCCAAGATGGATGAAGTGAGGTGTACAAGGCCACAAGTTAGCTCCATATCACCTGAAGAGAAGAAGATTCTGGGCTACTTATATTATTTTTTCTTCCAAATATAGAAGACACATTTTAAAACTGTGTGCCGCTACAAATTTCGTAGGAATTCTGTAGTTAAGCGTGCTCGGGCGAGAGTAGTACTAGGATGGGTAACCCCCCTGGAAAGTCCTTGTGCAGGCATGGTCAAAGTGGATAATATCGTATGTGTTTGGGGCAGATATTACACTACCTCCATGACTCTTAAACCCGGAAGATGACAAACACCATGAGCATGTACCAACCGACATGCTCAAGCGACTATTCCTGCTCTCCAGGTCTGCATCTTGAAACCATCATCGTTCGTCATCTGCCACCCTCACACCCACATGGCTCATTGGTGAATACACGTGGCTCCACTATCTAGTACCTAATCATTAGCTTGATCAAAGGCCCTCAAGACTATATCACTATCAACCAAATTATTATATCCTTCGATCTAAGCATCTCTATTGCTTTTGGCCAATTTGGAGTCATTTCTGAAACTTGCTACACCTTTCCTTCTGCACTCATGTGCTCGGGCTTCAAACCCACAGTGGTGTCTTATCTTTGGAGATACTTGAGGTAAGAGAAAGATGAATCAACCCAGTGTTGTCGAAAACCTTCCATTCCTTCATGGACATCCCCTCAAGTTTGTCTGTCTTTTCGCCTTCCATAATCTGAAGTTTGTGTCGTTGAATCTCTCGATCCTCACCCTTGCATTGCTCCAACCTCCTTGCAACATCACACCGAACCTTTAACTATAATACCAATTGTTGGGGAACAGTCTCGCACCGATGTCAATCCCTTGTACTGCATGAAGTCTTCTGCCTTCAGGATGGTGCTTAAGGTTCGAGGATCAGATCCCTGTAGAGATCACACAACCATATAGAGAATACGATGCACATATACAATGACAATGAACACCACAAAAATCACAGGCAATAAGGACTTGGACTATCACTTAACAAGAATTACACCATGCAGTGATCAACGTTTATTAAAACCCGCAAACCCAGATCTTGCTCCACGTATCACATCCATAAAGTAGAGAACAATCCGCTTGAGAGACACATAGAGATTACTGGAGGATCACCACGAGATGAATCACCTGTCAAAGTAGAAGCCGAGGTAGATGTGCCGAGCAACCCGGAGAAGATCCACATATCGTATCATCTTCCTTCATCTTCTTCCTCTTATTCTTTTTCTTTTACTTTCCTTACTCTCTCTTCTCTCTTCGTGACGAATCCTAGACCGGGTTTTCGTTATCTCCTTGTCCATGACTCGCTTTCAAGTCTTTACCAAGAAGAACCACTCCACCATAGTCACGACCGCCACGCTCTCTCGGGGGAAGCACCGCGCCGGCGGCTCCCTGGATCCTTCAATTTTCTTCCGCGGCTTGCCTTCTTCCATAGACAATCTCGAACCCCTCTGTAGATGTAGTCAATGATTTCCCTTTAGTTCTAATCTCTATTTATCAAGCCTTCTCCCTTTCCCCTTATATAGCTAGGGTTAGGGTAGGGCGTCGTACCCAATTGGAGACCCAAAATCAAAAATTGCCTTGCCAAAACAGGAAAGTCCGGTATTTACTCGCCCGACTTTTCTACCGATTCATCCGTGCACACGATTTGACAATCGTGCGCACGATCTTGTCAGGGTATTTGTTTTTGCAAGTCAAAATCCAACAGGAAGGGCAAGACGGAGGAGGCTCCAACAATGGGCAAGGAGGAGGGGAAGTGAAGGAAGGAGAGGAAAAGAGGGCGGATGCGTTGACGACAGAGATGGAAAAGGTGGGAGAGGCTCCAGCGATGCAGAGGAGAAAGGAGAAAAGCCAAAATTTTCGATCGGAGCCCCTATCGATTTAAAGACTTACGGACTTTATAATGCTGCGATGGAAAACATAATCATTCGATATCTGGTCAGCGAGGGGGGGGGGGGGGGGGGGGGAGGAGGAGGAGGAGGAGGAGGAGAGGAAAGGAAAGGATGAAAAGAGATCTGGTTTTGGGGGAAAGAAAGGCTGTTCAAAAATTCCAGATGGTCCAACTGGAGGCATACGAGTGCGACACGTGCCTCTGTCTTTACAGTGTGAGTCGCATATAGGAAAGGGTTTCACGGGAAAAACTCGGGCACATGCAGCCATGTGTAGAGGACCGTTAGAGAGCGTACATTTAACGAGACTAACGTTGGTTCTAACACTTAACTAGCATGCATTTCATGTGGCCTGAGGCCTGATAATAACGTAGAGAGTTCAGATCTCGGCCCCGGTTGGTGGGCCCGGTATGCATGACAACCGCACGATGGCTGGTGACTGGTAACCACACTTCATCCACCACGTGCGGCTGTGATGTGCACGGGAACCACCGACCGGGCCAACCGACTATAGGAGATCTGAACTATAAGGGAGCTAATAAAAAGCCTAGACCCCTCCACATGCATTAATGATAAAGTAACAACAGCACGAGGATCACGCGTGCTTCGTTTAAAATAAAAAACCGTGATAAATCGCACTGCATGTATGGTGCAGTTTATGATTTGCTAAAATATAAAGTGCGATTTTGATTTTCGGTTTTGAAGTAACGGTGCCGCCGGTGCGGTTTCGATTTTGACCAAAACTACATAAAATCACACCGTTTAGATCATTATAATAATAAACCATGGTGCATCGCACCACACTGTATGGTACGGTCTCGATTTTGCATAATGGTACATCGTCGCGGTCCGGTGCGATTTCGGTGTTGCGGTGCGGTTTTGATTTTGTTCAAAATCACAGCAAAACCGAACCGTTGCCATCCCTACATATATTTCATCCTGACTAATGCTATTTGAACAAATTGGGGGACAAACCGGTCAGACAACTCCACTTGAAGTGGAGCGCTGGTATCTCCTAATTGGCGGAACTATGGGTCATGGGATAAAACCCTAGAGAGATGCTACGTGTGCGGGTGGTGGCTGACGGTGGTGATTGGCGGCTTATAGCGGTCGGCGAGGTGGTGGACGGCGGTCGGTGGCTGACAGACGACAGCGACAAGTGCCCCGCAAAGGCGGCAGGGTGGTGGATGATGAATGATGGTGCGTGGTGGCCGGTAGGGCAGCGACGGCTCATGATGGTAGCTGGCATCCCCTAGGATTCATCCCATGGCCCATAGTACGTCCCACCGATCAGGAAAAGGAGCTACTCCAATCACATGGAGTTGTCCAGCCGGGTTGTCCCTCAGTTTGTTCAAAACTTCGAATAGCATTACTCATCTCATCCTCTATGTCACGCCACTGCAAAAGACAGGAACACTGAAGCCAGCCATAGCCGAAGTGTGGTCCTCGACCAAAATGATCCTGTCAGGTTTAACAAGTTCTTGAGAACGTTGGAGTCCATGGAAATTTTTTAACTGACTGCTTGATTTGCATCGATATCACACCAATTACACCAATTCCTAGGCCCCCGAACTTGACAAAAAAATTAAAATATCTGATGTGTCCCCAAGGCCTTCTAGATATTTTGAGGGCACCATCGTTGGTCTCATGCACCTAACCGTCGCTGCCTCTTTTGCCCCCATCGATCCCGTGCAACTGATCACCGCCACTAGTCCTCCTCTTCCTTCTTTCTTATTCCTTTCCTTCTTCTTCCTCCTCTTCCCCCCTTTTTCCTTGTCATCCTCCTCCAATGTTCCATCTTTCTCCTCCTTCCTGGCGATGTTTCGGTTGCTTCTAATCGACATGGTGTGAAAGTGTTTGGTGGATAATCATTGAACAATTCAACACCTTGGCAGCTACCGGTTGACATTGTCAATGGTGAAGAGCCACCATGGTGTGGAACTATTCGGTGTACACCAATATGGTGTGGAATTGTTCGGTGACTATCCACCGAATAGTTCAACACCTTATCGGTCGGAAAGTGACCTACACGTCTCTGATGGGATTTGGTTTTTGACAAGGAGGGAGGGGGAGGAAGATTGGTTGAAGGAGGAGGAGGAAAGGGAGGAGTGTTGTGAATTTAAGGTTTACCCTAGCAGAAGTGGATCACCAACCAAGGGTTAGAACTAGAGATCTGTAAGAGTATATAACAAATATGCTACAAAAAAATAAATAAGTGAAAGAATACATGCACAGATCATACACAAATCTAACGTGGTTCATCCAAATCATGACTAATTCAAAAACGATGGAACAATGGATCTTTTCCATTAACACCAATATGAACATGCTTACAAGGATTACACAAGCATCACAAAGTATCAAGGAAGACGAGAAGATTCATCAAGAATATGGACACAAAAATCGAGAAAGAATGCCACGTTCCATCACCACTGGATCCGTCGTTTTTAATTTTTGATCCACTTCCGAACAAGCCAATATCCAATCCCAAACCAATCTTCCATAAGGCACAAACAAGACGACGCTCATAATTTCTCCTAAGAAAACTCTCACAAAGTCGTGATTCATACGACGGTTCGAAGGATCCTTAAATAACTACAAAAGAAACCCTAAAATTAGTCAAGCTAGTGCCTCCAGGTGTGCGGGCGCCCAGGCTGCCAATATTTTGCCCCGGGGTTCAGTTCACCTATAGACAATTGCTACTTAGAGAATTTTCACCTAGAGCCCCAATATTTTCACCCAAGGCGATAGTTCTGCTGGGTAGATGGTTGCTGCCATCTATATTTTGCCAATGGCACTAACAATTAGCCCAGGGCAGTCGGTGCGTAGAGAAGGAAAGTGAGGCCAGAGCCGAACCCTTACACGGTTCCCCTATAAAAATAGCGGCTTTAGAGCATCTCCAACCATGGCCCCTATTTTGCCATTGCCAAATGAAAATATTCTAAGAATATTTCTATTTGGAGGTCCTCCATTTTGATCAGCCCTTCATTTTTTGGATATGTTGGTCATTATATTTAATGTATACAAATTTTAGAGGGCCTTTTCGGAATTAATGAAAAGGAATAGTCAAATAGCAGCCTTGCCATTTTGACTTGAATCTAGGCAAATATATCGACCAAACCCCCCCTCTACATTTATGCAGGAGTTATAGCATGCGGTTGGAGGAGCCGTCATAAATGGCAGACGGTTGGAGATGCTCTTAGTAGAATATAAGAATATGGCTGGGGTGCCCGTATCAACTTGGGGTCGGAGCAAATAGCGACACTCCAATCAAGTTTTGTTCACATGGAGCTGTCATTAGAATGCCTTGTACGCTTCAATGCTTCATGGGTTTACGGCGACAGGGATATCCCGTCCTCCTTCTCCATGCCAGACGTTTGCGGTGGAAGCACACAAATCCTCACGGTCTGCACATGCCCGAAAGAGATCGCATACTTTACCTCCAATAATCGTGCATCCCCAACCCTTTTAAGCAACACCCACTTCGATTCTACCCTCCCCCCTTCGTCCCAAAACGTTCCTCTCTCTCTGAGCCTCAGGGCATCTGGGTCGAAGCCGGTTCAGGTGTGCAGCTATCTCTCTACGTTTTATTGATTATTACTGGTTTTTCCATCTGGGTTTTGTTTATTTGCCGAGGGCCTGTCGAAATCTCAGCTGGGTATCGAATGGAAGAGGCGTTTGAGCTCTCAAACGATCCTCGGGTTGCGGCTGGCTGTCGTGTTAATTAACTTGCGTTGATGGGATTAGCTCAAGGAGTACTAAGGGGAAAAAAAAGAAATGAAGCCCATGCCTTTTTGAAAATTCGAAGATTTTAAGGCCTACTATAGAGTAGAAAGAATCTATTGGTGTCTAAGTTCAGTGAAGAGAGCAATAGGTTCTCGAATTGATGGTGGAAGATCTGTGAGTGATTTCCTATTTTATCTTTTTTTTTTGATGTTTATTGAGGACAAGTTTTTTCTGGGATAAATCATAAATGTTGTTTCGTGTATGAATTGTTGAGATAGTCCACCGGTTAAGTCCCACATTGGTAAGGGGGCACCCATTGGCCACTTAATATACCCATTGTGGGCCTCCCCTTTGCTACCGGGGTATTGGGGTGTGACTGTGTGAGGGTATCTTACATGGTATCTATCAGAGTTGGCCATCTCTTGCTCCTGCTCTCGCTCCGGTTGCGCCCTTACCAATTGTGCCTTGCCACGCATGCTCCACGGGAGGGGTTGAGATAGTCCACCGGTTTAGTCCCACATCAATAAGGGGGCACCCATTGGCCGCTTAATATATCTACTGTGGACCTCCCCTTACAACCCAGGTTTTGGGTTGTGAGGGTATCTAACATGAATATCCTTTGAATTGAGGCCTCAATCATCGTCATCTATCTTCAAACAGTAGGGGACATTATCTATGAAGCACGGGTACTCCGAATAGATACCGCACCAGTACTAGGTACGAGTACGGCATAATCCGTACCCGGTACGGCAGACAGTCTTCGGTACGGCTCTGGTACGGCTCCAATACGGCAGACAATATTCGGCACTGCTCCAGTATGGCAGACAGTCTTTGGAGGTGCCGGTTTACTTGAAATTGCAAATCTATCACTTGATGAGCCCGACTTGGAGGCCGTCCTATTCGGAGATGATGATGGGAATGAAGATCCTTAGCAGCTTGATGAATTTTCTTTTATTTGCTTATTAGTTATCAATCGTTTGGAATTGAACTTTGCTATGCATTTTGTTTTGTATTGCTACTTTGCTTGGTTTTGTTCTAACGTAATGGACCGTATCGTTGTATAGCTCATGCTTAAAAATTACTATACATGAGATTACAATGTATTTTTCGCATGAATGTAGTACCATATCGTCGTATGGCTCATAAAATAATCTTGTTTTTGTGGTTTTGGAACTTTGAAGCTAGAGTTTTAATGATGAAGAAATTATGGTTGCATTTGGATCTGATTCATATCTATAACGATATTATATTAAAAGTATATATATATATATATATAAATATATATATATATATATAGAGAGAGTAGTGATATATTACGGCCGGGTAATGTGCGGCTTAACATGTGGCCACCTCCTTCCGGGGCATTTTTGGATTTTTTTTTTTTTTTGGGATTGATCACCCACCCTTGGATAGCACACACAAAAAATTTCAGCTCGATCCAAGACCTGTAGGCCATCCAAATGTGATCAATTTTTATTGGTCGTTTATTTTTGTCGTCATTTTGATCAACACATTTGGACGGCCTACAAGTCTTGGATCGGGCTGAAATTTTTTGTGTGTGCTATCCAAGGTTGGGTGATCAATCCCCAAATTTTTTTTTTTCCAAAAATGCCCCGGAAGGGGGTGCCGCACGTTACCGGCCGCAATGTATCACTACTCTCTCTCTCTCTCTCTCTATATATATATATATATATATATATATATATATATATATATATATATATATATATATATATATATATATATATATATATATAGAGAGAGAGAGAGAGAGAGAGAGAGAGAGAGAGAGAGAGAAATTCTATAATGCGGCATGCGGTAAGTGCGGCACTTTGCCGCAGCCGTCTGATGCACTGCTGCATGCATGTGATGCACGCAGCGCGTGCATCAGATGGCTGCGGTGCAGTGCCGCACGTACCGCATGCCGCAGCATAGCATGCTCCTATATATATATATATATATATATATATATATATATATATATATATATATATATATATATATATATATATAGGGGGATGCTTAGGTGCGGTCCGTGGTCCGCAGCCGTCCGATGCACCACTCCGTGCATCCGATGCATGCGGCGGGTGCAACGGACGGCTGCAGACCGCGGACCGCAGACCGCACCTAAGCATTCCCCTATACACACACACACACACTTCGCCATACCTGTACCCTAGTTTTTTAAGATTTGGCTGTATTAGCGTACCCGTATCGTACCCGTACCAGTACTCGTGTTTAATAGGACATTATAACTACCCCAAAATCCTATGTAGAGAAATAAGGAAAACATCCCAGGTTTGAGATTTTGCATTGTTGTAGCCTCAGCACAAAATGAAACATTTCTTTCGTCTTGGGTTCAGTTTCGAATGCTTTGGTCGAAATCGTAAGGTGTTGTTAAAACATTTACCAATAAAGAAGTTGAAGAATCAAAACAAAATTGAATAATAGCGATGGAAACATAGTTAATTAACTTATGCTAGGTGGAGTAACTATTTATTTTTATATTTATGGAAACAATGGAATAGAAGTACCAAGGCGTTCCAAACTGTTAAACGACAACTAGCAAGTCTCGCTGGATGTGATCTACCAAAGAACACACTAGCACGAAGTGGTCAAAGTACGACTTTTCATCACCATCCCATTGCACATGCGGCCATGTGAATGACGTGACATACGAATCGTGGTGGATAAAATTCAAATCGGACTGCTATGTACTGCTGATGTCTTATGTGTAGTTGCCTTTTAGATTAGGACTTAGGACTAGTTACATGGAGGACCATGTCTGGGTGAAGAACCAAGATTCAATCTAATTGGATCCAAAACAGCCAAATCAACCTAAATCAGATCCGAACATGTACATTTTCAGTCACAAGACATGGGTTCGGATTGGATAGGCCAAATCCAAAGTTCATGTAAGACCTCCAAACAAAAAGGAAAAAAAAAAATAAAAATAAAAATAGAGTAGGATAAAAAAAATGTTGCTTCCAGCTTATCAGAACGCCAAGCCTTTTTCTTATTGTCACTTATCACGCCCAATCAATTTGCATGTTAAAGGATTTATAATGCACTAGTTAAAAAAATGGATAAAAATAAAAATGGTTATAAGTTCAACAATAGATATGATTCATTGAGCCATCCTCCTCCTTGACCTCTTTCTTGATGAAACCGAATCCTGATATAAGAAGAAAAACGAAAAACAAGTTTGTAAAGAAGCTATGAAATTGATAAAAGATGCTAAAGTAAAGGATATTGGCTCAGAAGTTCTCTTTCCCTCTACGCTCCCGTCCCTTTAACCCTTGATTTCCTTTGTAGTCTCCTTACTAAATGTGGTTTCAAATTAGACCGGTAATCGAACTGGTATGGTAAGGGATGAGGGAAAGATGATAATGGCCCATCCAATTTAATCTTGTAATTGTGGCTTGCAATGTGTAAACTAGAAAACTCTAGCACGTATACAATTACATTAGTGACTCAACATCTATATTTGCAAGTGAGAAATCCTCGAATAGATTCTATAAATAAAAGCTTCCTCCATGAATTTCTTGAATTTGGTGGTGGTTGTTGTTGACGGTGGGGGTGGGGTGGGTGGGTGTGTGGTTTGGTAGGGGTGGTATGTGTGTCTCGGACATGGGAAGGGGCTCCCCTCAAACAACCTTGGCTCTGCTAGTGCCTAATGAGACCAAAGTGAGAGCAATTGTCGCATGGATACAATACATGACAGAGCTAGAACTGTCACAGAGTATGTTGCCAAGGATGTCAGTTGCATGCATGGTTCAAATTTTCTCGACATTTCTCAAAAAATTTCGTAACATTTGTATTTTTTGTCCCTCGAAACGAAATGTGGGGGTCATAAATATTCTGAAACTTCCCAAAATTTCCCTAAGATTTTGAAATCTAAACCCTTAGACCCTAAATCCATAAACCCTCTGTTCGATTCCTCCCCTGTGTTCTTTTAAAAAAAAATTATTTTGGGATGCTCGATCCACCATCGAACACCAATTTGCGGAGATCAAAGCCACACAAAATGCATCTAGTCGTTCGTTCGATTGGATGAAAGCGTTCTTCCGAAAATTCAAAAACATTAAATGTTAGATTTCGATTAATTCATTTCTTGTAGCTTAATTGCTAACATGATGGTGTTGAAAATCGAATCTATCATAATTTTTGATATTCTTACACAGGATTTGGGACACTTTCACTGAAGTTATCAGATTTACCTTTCGAAAGTTTGGAGGTTTTTAGAAAAAAGGGTAAATTACACTTTACCCCCTTGAAGTTTAGCCCCAAATCACGCAACCCACTTATAGTTCAATAAACTACACTTTGCCCCCTTCAATTAAGCTTTCATTAGATAGAAAGTACCAAAAAAGGAAATTTAGTTGTTGACAAAAAGGGGTATTGTGCTACCATTGAAAACTATAGGTATCAATTTGGAACAAAAAAGAATCAGGGGGGTGAAGTGATTTTGGGATAAACTTCAGGGGGGCAAAGTATAATTTACCCCCCCAAAAAAATCAGAAAACCAGTTCTTAATATTGTAGAAATCAATTGAATTTTGGATACATCTTAGACTGCTATGTATCTATACAACATGCATACAAAGACATATTTGTACAGCATGCATGGGGATACATGCTATATGAAGCCTCACATCCCTAGGTAGTGTAGAAATGAGATTTAATCTATCTTGATTTGCAATTTTCTAGAGTTTTGTTAAGAAATTCCGTCATTTTAATCAATATTTATATCATTTCTATAAAAAAGCAATATTTTCACATTGTCGAAATATTTCCACGTGTTATTTTCATATCCTATAGTGTCAAAATATTGGTCGAAATCGATTTTTAGAACCTTGGCTATAGGGCATGGATAATGTTATATTGTATTCCTGGTAGGTATATAAATGAACGAAGCTTGAGCTTCAGTAAGCTTGTCTCAAAACTAATTCGATCTCGAAACCTAATCAAGTTATGCCTGTTTATTATTTAAAAGAACTTGACCGAGCATAAACTCAAGCTGAATGAACACAAGTTGGACATGACCAACTTAATTTAATTGCGACAACAACAAGCACACCAAATCTAGATGGAGTTCTAAGGTTAGAACTGGCAAGAAAGTGGTTTTTCATGGGTTGGGGATGTTGGGTTGGGTTATTTGTCCAGCCCAAAATAAAGGTAGGGGAACATAAGGAGTTAGAGAGGAGGAGGCGTAGTGCGAAATGAGAAAGGCATACATATAGTCGTGAAAGGAGTGAGAGTCTACCTCCAGAGATGGAGAACATTAGGGCGTGGTTGATAAATGGAAGGCCACCAACGTCTTAAGGAGGAAGCAACGTTGCCTGCCGAATTGTTGTAGATGGAAGAGGCCCATATAGTTATAGACGGACGATAAGGGAGAATAGAGGAAGGAACCAAATCCTTTGAATAGATGGGGTTGGGCTCTTTGAATTATGGTAGCAATTATCAAGCGGAAAGTAATTGCCTTAGCCATTGGATTGAATTGAAACCCTTAAATAAGATTGGAGTTCTCTTGAAGTTATAGTTTCAACTATCAAGTAGAAAGTAATGATATCATTCGAGGATTTAATCTAACAGTTGACGGTTATGTTTTAAACTTCAATTATAATGTGTATGCTATTCTATTATAGGAAGTTGCTATTTCTACCTAATTAATCAAAAGAATTGTTACTACCCAAATTGACATAGAACTATCAAATAGGTAAAAATATCAACACATTATATATATATATATATAATTATATATGGATCATGATCAACATCCAACACTTTTGGTGCCAACACACTTTTCAATCTATGGCTCTTGGAGTGGGTTGGGAGGGTGGTCGTGGCTATTGGAGGTGGCGGAGGAGTGCTGTTGAAGACGGTCGGGGGAGTATTGACAAACACTGAATTACTATATATATATATGGGAATAGGGAACACGGTCCTCCCGACCACCCAACACGCTAGTCCTCCCTTCAATTTGGGTGCCACATGGCACTTTTTAACTGGGGTTAGGGGTTGGTCAAGGTGGGTACATCCCTCCTAACAATGATCATGAAAAACAATTTGAAAAAAAATTATGCTAAGTGGCATTTTTAAATTAACCATAACAAGGGTTATTTGCACGCTACAGTTTACCGTTAAATTTGTCAACCGTTGATCGGGTTGTTTTAAGTTTTTTTTTTAGATTTTTTTTTTAAAATCTTGATCTAAATAGAGTGGATTGACCATCCATAAAAAGAAATATGGTTAAAAATTATCATGTGGCACTCAAATTGAAGGGAGGACTAGCGTGTTGGGTGGTCGAGAGGACCGTGTTCCCTATTCCCTATATATATATATATATATATATATATATATATATATATATATATATATATATATATATGTGTGTGTGTGTGTGTGTGTGTGTCCAGGGAGCCTGCACCTGAGGTATAGCATCATTGTTGCACCTCTAACTTGTTTACCCTCCCTAGAAGTTTTAGAATTTGATGATTTTTGGTGGATGTGTTGCCTAGGGTAAGGTGATCATCCTCACCAAAAATCATCAAATTCTAGAACTTTTAGGGTCATCAAATGAGCTCGGCAAAATTAACGGTTACAGTGAACGGTCAAAAATATTTCGAACATTTGATGACCCTAGAAGTTTTAGAATTTACTGATTTTGTTGAGGATGTTCACCTTACCCAAGAGAACACATCCACCAAAAATCACCGAATTCTAAAACTTTTAGGATGGCAAACAATGCTTGAGGTGCATCAACAATGTTGCACCTCAGGTCTAGGCTCCCTTTTCCCTATATATATATATATATATATATATATATATATATATATATATATATATATATAGGGATACTCTTACTTATGGAATCTTACTTATACAATTACACACCGCCATTTACCTACCCTAGATGTTTTAGAATTTGATGAAACTTGGTGGGGATGTTATTTATGGCAAGGTGATCGTCTTCACCAAAAATTATCAAATTCTATAACCTCTAGGGGCATCAAATATGCTATTCAAATTAGCGGTTAAAATGAATGGTCGATAAAGCTTGTAACATTTGATGCCCCTTGAGGTTATAGAATTTGATAATTTTTTGTGAGGATGATCAACTTACCATAGATTGCATCCCCACCAAGTTTCATCAAATTCTGAAACCTTTAGGATACGTAAAAGTTGGTGTGTAATTCCATAAGTAACCATCTCATAAGAGTATCCCTATATATATATATATATATATATATATATATATATATATATATATATATATATATATTAAACGGGATATAGGCTGGCAGCCTATTTGATGCAGACGAGCCCTACGTGCAGATTTTTACAGCTGATGGCGTATTTTCATTCCCTACGGAGATCCAGGAAGCCGATCGCCAATCCGTCTGCATCAGTGGAAAGCTCGTTCGATGATCTATGACTTTGGTTTTTATTTTCTGTCGATCCGACTGACGGATCTTGAGTTATTTATCTTTTTATTTCTGGTTTGGGTAGGTGCGAGCCATGTTCGCATTCGGTTCGAGCCACAGATGCCGAACTGACTCGTTTCTATGTTTAGTTTTTAGCCGTAGGATTTTAGGTTGACTTAAATCTCAATGGATGAGATTCAGAGGGAGCCAAAAATCCCAACCGAACTCCTCACCCGGCCGACCTTCCCTTCCCGCGGAAACACCCGCGCGGGCACACCTTGGGAAGCGTGCCCGCGTCCTCCTCTCTCTCTACCCGCGCGGACGTCTCTCTCTCTTTCTTTCCTTTTGTGTTTCCCCCCTCTATAAATCGTACAAACCCTAATTGACAGAGGGACGATGAATATTGAATTGAAACCCTAGAACGGAGAAGCGGGATCGCTTGTTCGACGTATCTTCCGAAGAATCATCCTGTTTCCAGTCTTCTTCTTCCCTCCGCAAGCTTCTACCTCGTCACCACACCTTCGTCTACGACTTCGCGGGAGATCGACGCGGAGATCATCCATCCTCCAAAGATCAAATCGTCTCGGCTTCTTCATCCTTTTCTTCCGGACCACGCCTCCTCTTCTGCCCCTTTATCTGCAACAACGGAGCGTTTGATCGCGACCGGCATTGACCAAAGCACGGTTTGAATCGTCCTTCGATACTTTCATGTGATAAATCTTCCCTTTCAATCCGGCCTATTGCTGATTTTCAGTTAGGGTTTCAAATTAATTGGCTTCTGAAGAATCTCATCCATTAGGTTTTATCGCTTAGATCTATGCTTGTTCTTTGAGACCTTGGCTCTATTATTTGAGATTGTATTAGTCTTTATTGCTGGAATTGTTTATTAAAATATGGAATTAAGTATTCTCATGTCAGTTTTATTACTTTGTTAAATTAAATCTGTTTGGGCATGATTGGATGATGATTAGGGTTCTTAGGCTTTGCTGAAATTTGAATCAAACGTGCAGAATTCTATCTTTAAGTGTTTTAAATTCAGCACTTGACTTTATTTTAAGCATCTGCATTCCATCAAGTTAGTATCAGAGCGCACTAGTCGTCGCGTTCTTACGCAACGGCCGATCCTCTTGCATCATTCACATCATTGTGTGCTTGCTGAAATTTTTTTTAAATTTTTCTTCTTTTCATTTTAGTTTGTGTCTTTGCATTAATTAGGAAACTAGCATCTTGCGTGAGCGCATCCATATTAGGATCACCCCTTTCTCTTTGAGGTGAATAGATAGCATCTTCTAGAGAATCTATAATGGCTGGACCCTCCCCATCCCGCACTTGGCAAGATGCCTTCACAAGGCAGCAAGAACACATGGATAGACTTCAAACCCAGATCGAAGCCTTGACCTTGGCCTTCACCAATTCCCAAAATCCACCTCGACCCCATCGAGAGCACAGGGCTAGAACATCTCCGGAGCGTAGTGAGTTAGATCTTGAGTCAGGAGGTGATAGCGTCAGTTCCTCTGACGGGTCTGATAGGCGAAGTAGAAAAACTCATAGAAGAACGAAATCCCATTGGGGCTGGGATCAGGGTATCAAAATCGAAATTCCTGAGTTCGAAGGTAGGATGGATCCTGAAGAGTTCATAGAGTGGGCCGAGAGAATCGATCAATATTTTGAGTGGAAGGAAATTCCCCGCGACAAACAAGTCAAGTTTGTTAGTCTCAAACTGAAAGGTCATGCACTGATCTGGTGGAAACAGTTACAGACCACTAGGGGTAGAAAGGGAAAAGATAAGATTTCCACTTGGACACACATGAGAGGAAAAATGCAACAGAAGTTCCTCCATTCTGATTTCAAACAGAGTGTGTTCCAAAAATTCCAAAACCTGCGACAAGAGCACAAATCGGTGGATGATTACACCAATGAGTTCTACAAGCTCCAAGCTCACAATGATCTGCATGAAGACGAAGAGCAGAGCGTCGCTAGGTATGTCAATGGTCTTAAGCCCTCAATTTAAGAGGTGGTATCCCTTCATGACTTGTATCAGGTCAGTGATGCACACCGTCGGGCTAAGAAAGTTGAGTCTCACCACTCCCGATCTGCGTCCCGACGATATGACAACACTAGGGCACCATCCGGATCTGTGAGTAGGCCACTCCCTGGACCTCCCCCTGTAGCTGGTACAGTTCCTACACCCACTGAGAAGGGTAAAGGAGTCTTAGGACCCAACCCGAGCATGATGAAGTGTTTCAAGTGCAACCAACCGGGTCACAAGTCAGCCGATTGTCCTCGACGTCAATTCAATCCACAGACAAATCTTGCGGATAATGAAGAGGATAGTCGTGAGTCTGAGGGCGAAAACTTCAATGAGTTGGTCTTGGAGGGGGATGACGTGACTGCGCCACTATTAGTTATTCACCAGTCTCCATCACCCCAGGCACCTAAAGCATTACTACCCCACGAGCTCTGTGGAGGACCCCCAAAGCCACATTGCAAGAACCAGAGATTCGAGCTGTTCCGAACAGTCTGCACTGTCAATGGTATGGACCTTTGTGTCTTGATAGATGGAGGTTATACCACCAACTTAATCAATAAAGGGATAGTTAGGAGCAAGAAGTGGAAAGTCAAACCATTGGCTCACCCTTACAAAACATCGTGGCTATACAACACCACAAGCAAACTAGTGACTCATTGTTGTTTGGCAAAGTTGTCGATTGGGCTGCACTATCGAGACGAGGTTTTGTGTGATATCCTTCCTTTAGAAGTAGTTGATATTATCCTTGGGCGTCCATGGCAGTTCGACCGAGATGTACTACATCACGGGAGAGCCAACACCTACACTTTTCTTAAGGACGGCATCAACGTCACCTTATGGCCCACATGTTTTAAGAGACACCGATCCCACGCACCTCAAACTCTTCTGAGTCAGAGCCAACCCATACCACCATTTGCAGATAATTTAGTAGGGTGTTCTTCTGATTCACTAAAAATTGAGAAGGGATTAGACAACATATTACATTCCATCGCATGCACATCACATTTAGAGTCTGTAGGCATCAATTGCATTCGCATTCATCATTTGCCTGACATCTTTACATTCACAGACCATTCATATGTGCATCATCCATATTATCGTCCAAGCGTTGAGTTAAGCATTAAAGAAGATTTTGCCACGTTTGATCACTTTTCGATGCAGGGTACTTATGAGCCATGCTTTCAGATTTCAAAAAGCCCATCATTTTTACTTTTTCGAAGTCATAACAAGTGGCTTGATAAGTTATTTAATTTCTTATTTTATTCACTGCATCCAGACAATGATTGCATGACATATCTTCTTAGTCTAGAATCCACTTGTTATGCCACGTGCGCAGGCCACTTTGAGCAACACATATTGCACCCGCACCCCATGGCCTTTCAAAGAAACCATAGCTTATCGCGCAAGTCGATGACCCGCAACATATTATGCTCCCGCGACCTTTCTTTTCATATGTCATTTGAATTTCATGTCAACCTATCTTCCTATTATCACATGAACTTATCTGGATATCTTGACGATCTTTCCGTGCCGAGGAAGATGTTGGTTTTGGCTTTCAGGTCTTCGCTTGGCATTGATGGGCAGGGGATGCCAGATGAAGTCGCTGCGTACTTGAGGCTGATTACTTGGCCACCGGACCCGGGAGAGCAGTTGGAGCAGATGCAGAGGTTGCGGCCAGTGTTTTAAAAAACTCGCCCCGGGTACGCCCGGGGCGCGCCTCGGGGCGGGGCGGTCCCAAAACGCCCGAGGCGGATCAATTTGGGGCTTTTTTCCTGTGGGGCTTACGCCCGAACCACTGGGGTGTACGCCCCGAACGCCCGGGCACGCCTTTTACGCCCCAATGGCCTGGGCTTACGCCCCACTGGGTTTGTCTGCATAGTTGAAAAAAAATGATTTAATTGCTACCGTGTGATCTTTTATATGCGTCTTACTCTCTTGGATGGCGATTATGACATTCTTGGGAACTAAAGTTGTTTTAATTGGTTATATATCATGTATAGAATGATATAATCTATGGAATATAAACGTAGATAGTTTGAATTTTGGTTAGAAATTTAGAATTAGGTCTTAAATGATCTTGAAAGACAATGATAAGTTCATTTTTATTATCGTTTTGTATATATTTGTGATTTATTTGTAGGCTTAAATGCTTTGTTTGTTCATAATATTTTTTATTTTGTTTGTTTTTAATCTATTTTCACTATTTATATAATATTTTTTATTTCTATATATTTTTTAAATTAAAAAATAAAAAATTCGTGGGGCTTACGCCCCACGCCCTGTGGCTTACGCCCCGCTCCACATCAGGCAAAATGCCCCGCCTTATGCCCCCGCCTCTGAAAACACTGGTTGCGGCTACTTCCAGGAGAGCCCCCACCGGATCCAGGACCTTATTCGACAGGAGTCGAGTTCTTTTGAGTCCGGGGGACTTGATGCAGACGAGTCCTACGTGCAGATTTTTACAGCTGATGGCGTATTTTCATTCCCTACGGAGATCCAGGAAGTCGATCGCCAATCCATCTGCATCAGTGGAAGCTCGTTCGATGATCTATAACTTTGGTTTTTATTTTCTGTCGATCCGACTGACGGATCTTGAGTTATTTATCTTTTTATTTCTGGTTTGGGTAGGTGCGAGCCATGTTCGCATCCGGTTCGAGCCACAGATGCCGAACTGACTCGTTTCTATGTTTAGTTTTTAGCCGTAGGATCTTACGTCGACTTAAATCTCAATGGATGAGATTTAGAGGGAGCCAAAAATTCCAACCGAACCCCTCACCCGGCCGGCCTTCCCTTCCTGCGGAAACACCCGCGCGGGCACGCCTTGGGAAGCGTGCCCACGTCCTCCTCTCTCTCTACCCGCGCGGACGCCTTTCTCTCTTTCTTTCCTTTTGTGTTTCCCCCTCTATAAATCCTACAAACCCTAATTGACAGAGGGACGATGAATATTGAATTGAAACCCTAGAACGGAGAAGCGGGATCGCTTGTTCGACGTATCTTTCGAAGAATCATCATGTTTCCAGTCTTCTTCTTCCCTCCGCAAGCTTCTACCTCGTCACCACGGCTTCGTCTACGACTTCGCGGGAGATCGACGCGGAGATGATCCATCCTCCAAAGATCAAATCGTCTCGGCTTCTTCATCCTTTTCTTCCGGACCACGCCTCCTCTTCCGCCCCTTCATCTGCAACAACGGAGCCTTTGATCGCGGCCGGCATTGACCAAAGCACGGTTTGAATCGTCCTTCGATACTTTCATGTGATAAATCTTCCCTTTCAATCCGGCCTATTGCTGATTTTCAGTTAGGGTTTTAAATTAATTGGCTTCTGAAGAATCTCATCCATTAGGTTTTATCGCTTAGATCTATGCTTGTTCTTTGAGACCTTGGCTCTATTATTTGAGATTGTGTTAGTCTTTATTGCTGGAATTGTTTATTAAAATCTGGAATTAAGTATTCTCATGTCAGTTTTATTACTTTGTTAAATTAAATCTGTTTGGGCATGATTGGATGATGATTAGGGTTCTTGAGCTTGCTAAAATTTGAATCAAACGTGCAGAATTCTATCTTTAAGTGTTTTAAATTCAGCACTTGATTTTATTTTAAGCATCTGCATTCCATCACTATTTCGCCGAAATGGGTAGCCACGCATTTGAAGCCCTTAGGAGTTTTAGAATGCACTGATTGTGAGCATAAGCACCCTACCTTAGATAGAACACCGACAAAAAATCATCACATTCTAAAACTTCTAGGGGCATCAAATGTTAGAAGCTTTATCGAACATTCATTGTAACCGATAATCTGAATTATAACATTTGATGCCCCTAAAAGTTTTAGAATTAGCTGATTTTTTGTGGGTGATCTATCTAAGGTAGGGTGCTTATGCTCACAAAAAATCAGCACATTATAAAACTTCTAGGGGTATCAAATCGACGGCTGCCCATTTCGCCGAAATAGGCCGCCCGCCTATACCATGTATCCTCTCTCTTTATATATATATATATATATATATATATATATATATATATATATATATATATATATATATATATATATATATATATATATATATATATATATATATATATATATATATATGATGGATGGGTTCCTTTGACAGTGTCGTAGGGGCTACCCTATGACATATGTGAATTTGTGATCCTAAAACTTTTAGAATGTATTGATTTTTTTTTAGGATGATTATCTTGACTAAACATCCACAATGTTTTTTTGCTCATTCTAAAACTTCTAGGGGCATCAAATGCTAAAATCTTTATCGGCCATCCATTTTAACCGTTAATTTGTAGATTATATTTGATGCCTCCTAGACGTTTTAGAATGTACTTATTTTTTGTGGATGTTCTTTTTAAGGCAAGATGACCATCCCCATAAAAAACCAGCACATTCTAAGTGCCATGTGTCGCGAAATAACTACAAGTCATAGGGTAGTCCATACGACATGTCATCGGAACCCATTTTCCTATATGTATAATGCCCGTGCCTGTTGGCACGGCAACGACCACCTTCGATCGGTCATATTTGGTGTCAACACTCACCTTTGGTGACAACACTTGTCTTCGGGGTCCCACCTCGGCTGATCGATGACCTTGACACCATCCCCCCTAGCCATTGTCGTAACGGTAGCCGCCACCTAAGCTGCTGCCTTCGGTGGCAACACTTGGCTTTGACGGTCTCGCCCCAGCGGACTGACAACCTCAACACCACCACCATTAGGGCTAGCACTTTCGAACCCGACACGAAGTTAGTGGGTCTGGGTCAGGGCTAAGCGGGTTCGGGTCGTAAACGGGTCGACACGATAGACCCATTTAATAAACGGTTCAGGTCCAGGTTTAGGGTCTGGACATGGTAGACCCGGGAAGACCCGTTTAAAATTCAACGGGTTGTGTCGGGTCTACCGCAATCCGATACTGTAATATATAGTATCAGCGGGTCTATCGGGTTAGGTCGGGTCGAGTCGGATTGGGTCGGATCTGGTCAACTGAATAAACCCGTGTGGTAAACGGGACTTATCGGGTCTACCCGTTTATAAACGGGTCGGGTAAGGGTTTAGGATCTAGACAGGATTAGTTAAACGGTCCGGGTCTAGGGGTTTTGGACACGACCCGAAACTAGACACGACACGAACCCGACTCGACACGACCCATTGCCACCCCTAACCACCATCGGTCACTGTCGGGATCGTTGTACCGCCGCCACAGTAGATAGATAGATAGAGAGAGAGAGAGAGAGAGAGAGAGAGAGAGAGAATGTGTGTGTGGGAGGAAGGGGTGAAATGAGAGCAAAAGAGGGTTTATATAGTATGGCTAATAGTAATTCCAAACAACTTTTTCATCTTTTCCCTTAAGGGCAAAGTACCCCATTTAAATACACCATCTCTCACTCTCATTACACTCACTCTCTTTCATATATATGCGTGAGAGAGTGGAAAGTGTGATATGAGAGAGAGGGGGGTATATTCAAAAAGCGCCCACTAATAGAATATATTTCTTTCTCTCCTCCTCAAGTGAATCGCACTCACCGTAACCCTCAGGATTAATCATGGCCGCCACTTATTGCCCCCCCCCCCCCAATAAAAATGGACGACCGACATATCTCCCAAACTGTCTACTGCCGTCCCTTATTATATAGTTATGTGTCTATATATTTATTTATATGTATGTGTATATGTGTGTAACAAACTTATTTGAGTTGAGCTTGAGCGGACATGTTGTATGGAGTCTTAAATCATGCATCAAGTTCAGCTCCTATTTGCTTATACGTGTTGATTGTGCCCCTAATTGAGCTCGATGTGAGAGTGAATCAGATAAATTTACAACCCAAATTCGTAGTTATGACGTAAGATTTCGGCACTTCCAACACCTAAACATTTTTGGTATGTTAATTATGGTCTTGACAATTTTCGTTCCTACTGTAATTTAAGTTATTGTTCCTAATTTGTGTTGATTAGCTGACAAATCATTGTTTTTGAACTCATGAAATTGTATTCCACCTAATTTGGAAGATGATTTTTGTATGATTCTGCCCCTTGCCATAGAACATCGGTTGCCTTTGAAATTTTAAACCGTTGCCAAATGGTCTTGAATTATCCCCACACCTGTATTTGCCATCTGCCTTTCTAGAAGTGTTTGTAAACATGATTGTGAATTCCGACCCTTTTTTTGGGTGATTTGATTGTTCATCCGATTTAAACTGTAATAAACATGCTCCTCAAAGTTTCAAATTAGGAAAAACAATTGTATTTACCCATGCCAGACGTTGCATCTTTACGTACATTATTGTTGTCTTGTTACCATGAGTGCCACTTATGTATAAATTATTAATTGTAGGCCGAAAGACAAGCTTTTGATTATATTTTACTTGTGAATGGTTCATACTCTCCTTTTCCAATTATGTGGCATTACTTTGCAAGAAAGACCATAGGAAATGCTTCCGGTTATGCTTCGTTATGTGTATCCATCGGCTTCTGGTTGTTTTATGCTCACTCAGCAGGGGTAAAAAGTTCTTTGCAATAAGTTAGGTCCTTCCTATTCCTTTTCAATTATATAATAATGATGCAAAATACCTTGGAAGTTGAAAATTCACATATCTTTCTGTTATGACTTGGTATTCTCACCGATTCTGCTTTCTTTCTTCTTCTTGTTGCTTCTTTATTAAGATACCATCTGATAGGTATGCTACCTGACTTTGATTTTTTTTTTTCTGGACTTTCCCTCATTGAAACTATATCTACTTAAATAATTGAAGACTGATATGCTCAAAGTAGGGGACAAATGAATGAGCACTCAATGTTCCAAGGACAGAGGAGAAACATAATTGACTTAAAGAATCTATAGCTGAAGTAAATTGATGGAGGAGGATAATTGGATTGAGCTAAGGCTGGGGCTTCCTTGTGCTGGATCTCCAAGCAAGCCTGAAGTCAATGATCTTTCATCAGATCCTAAAGCAGAGGAAGGAAATAGCAACAGATTAATGAGGTCGAATATGAATGTTTCTGATGTTTCATTCAAGCACTTCTTCCAGACAAGCCTAGAAAATGAGAGCTGCAATGAGCCGCACGAGAATTTCTGGACAGACCTCCGGAAGTGTTCTGCTACTGTGTCCGATGGTTCTAACTACATTCATGGCAACATGTCACAGTTCACCCGGTATCAAGAGCTGTTGGTTTCAAGTAACAAAACAACTGACACCGAGGAAGAGAAATCAGGTCTAAGCAAACGGAAGTTGCCCTTTGAGGATATAGACCTTAAAGGGAAGCATGATGCATCGGTTGGCTATGTTGATACACGTGGTAAGGGCCCTAGTGGTGCTAAGAAAAGTTCATTTGTTTCACTTACCACACAAGATGTTTCTTCTGGTGAAAATGAGGTCGTCATGGATTCAGCTTCATGGTTGATTTCACAGCGTGAAGACAACGCTAAATGCTCAGATATTTCGAAGTTTATAAATAAAAATGTTTCCCCTGATCCAAGTAGGATTGGTCCCGAAGGGCAGAAACATCCATCTGTCCCAGGAAACGTTTCCAACCTTGAACTTGGGAAATTGGCACATGGGATTCCGGGGTCACTCCAACCGGTCACAGTCATGACTGCACCTATCACGTCAGGTTCTCCTTCACCATATGCCATGATGTCTCTTGCAAACGGTCAATGTCCCATGGTCCAGATAACAAATGCTAGCAATTTGCAATCTGCTCTTGGCAACTCACCTGTCCGCCTTCCAATGGTAAAGACAGATTCTTCCATGGTATTTGGTTCACAGCCTCAACACGTACCTTCCTTAACTAACAGGGACCAAGCTAGTGCACTAAACTCAGATTTTTCTGAAGATGTTGTGGAGATATCTCACAGTTAACTTCACATCCCTCTCACCTATGTTTATGATTAATGATACTGTTCTTGCTTTTGTTTTTCTAGTTTTGGTTAATTCTATCACTCCGCAATTCATAGTACCGAGTGTCTTTTATATAATTATATACTTCATCTAACTTCAAACGAGAAGCTATTGTTAGGTGTGGATCCTGCATTCAGTAAGGTTGGGGCAATCTTATACTCGGGAAATTTGTTCATTAGTACAGTGGCAAGAACAAGCTAACATTTGAAATGAACAATGTTCCTTTTTTAATATATTCGGTTGAAATGTATGTACCTTCTAGTAGGCCGGGCTTTGACAGCTAATGTAGTGAGTGGTTTATACTTTGATGCTGTCAGAATTTTAATGTTGGAAATGAGTCTTGGACACTGAACCTATTAAGAAAATTAATGAATCTGTATCAGTTGAATGGTAGAACTACAGAACTTAAGTGAAGTGTTAGATGAACCTTGAGTTTGAGAAGGGAAAGTGTTAGATGTATATACCCTTTACTATATTTTTCTGTTTATTATTTCTTGTGATTTTCTCCCCCATGGTCCACAACATTTTGTACATGTTTATATTTTTGGGCATATGGCCATAATACAAGTTTTACTCCCAAGAGATGAATAAGGCTTTGATAAAAGAGTTGTCAGTCAAGTATTACCAAATCGAAGGGATCTAAAGCCTAGAACAACTAAAATCAATGCATGAAGGCATTAAGATGTCCACCTCCCATTGACATCCTCTACCAAATCTTATCCCATAACATGGGGTCAACTATAGAATATTGACTTCAGAAGAATTTTTATGACCATCAACTCGACATCAACCTTCTCATAGGTTGTTTCGAAGATCCTGACATATACTTATTGCCTTCCGAGAGGGGTGGAAAGAAGATGATAGAGGAGAGAGGAGAGAAGGAAGAGAAAGGGGAGGTGGTTTGAGGGGATATTGTACAAAAAAGAGTTTCTGTGCATGTGTGGGGCTTACTACTACTTAAAACTAATAATGAAAATAATAGTGGTTTAAATTGCACTGAACAAGTGTAAACCAGGCAACTCTATCTCTACACCTACACCACCTCTTTTATTTGACTCTTTTCTCTTTGGCCTCATGTACACCTTTACTCACATATGACTTGCCGCTACAAATGACCAAACTATGTAGATTATTTTGCACAACCTTATCCTGCAGTGATGTGACTATGAGGTTTCCATAGGCTTCCTAGTTTGCTGCACATCCACCTTGTCATTCTTTTCTCTAAAATATCCAAGAACAATAGCAATACTAAACCATTGGTACACAACATGAAAAGGATCAAGATTGTCATTTATAATCGGTGACCGAAGATAAAATCACATCCAATTTAGGAGAACTTTTTCTGCATTGCGTGGCATAAAGTTGTCGAATTCCGTTGATCTGGCTTTTGGTTTTGATAGATATGGGATGCAAGGGATTTAATATTGATTCCATTAATCTGTAGGGTCTCGTAAAGTATTGCTAATCTCTTTTGTTAGGTTCCAAGAGTTTTCTGCTAGGGTGCTAGGCCCTAGGATGATGATCATAAACTCACGTATCATGAAACTTGAGGAGCAAAGTTTTCAGTAATTTCATTATTTGATTAGGATAGATAGGAAGATATGTAATAATCTCATTCGACACATTTATAGTGGCAGAATACACAAGTGGTGCATGCAGGAAACCCTTGTGTAGGCTCTGAAACATACAATCAGTGTCTAAGCTAAAAAAAAGAGCTATACATTGAATGTTTGTCTAATTATGCATATATGTTACTCTAAGCATCTATATTAGTGCTAGTGTTTACTATGATTGCTGCACATTAATTCCAGGGTTATAAAGTACAACTTATTGATGTTATCTAACGATCGACTCTATGACTATCCGGCTCACCCACACATGGTAGGTCTCAGTAGTGTTCTGTGAATCATAAAATTGAGGGTAAATGCAGGGCTTTCCTGATATGGTAGCGGCAAGCTCTGCTACCATGAAATTTGAGAAATAGTGTTGTAGTGAGCACATCCTCTCTTTAGGGAACACAAGAGAACAAGTTGTTAAACCGGACATATCCTATGAGTAAAATGACAAATACTTTTGTGCAACCGTCCGTATTAGGGATGCCAAGCCAGCACCGTTGGATAGGAGTGTGAAATGGGGTGCAATACGGTACATTGGTTAGGGCGCCTGACAAACCCATCCAACGGTGAGGGCATGGCATTCCTAATATGGCCCCACTGAAGTTTTTTCCAAGTAAAAGGGTGTGTGGATGCAATCCATGTCTGGCTCTACAAAGTATTATTGATGCCTAGCCTCTATAACATGTAATCTATTTCTAAACTCTGACACAACATTATGCATGTATGATTCATCATGCATTAATATAGGCATCTATACCAACTTCCTAGCCAAGATACAGTACATATTTTCACAGGTATTACAAGTGTCTTGTCTTTTTTTTGTATGTGCCTGAAAACCTAGTGATAAGTTAAGCTTTGCCGCACCTCTGATTTTCGAATCCCAAATCCTTCCACAACTGAATACGCATGTGGTTTGTCATTGTTGTGAAGCTTTCATGCATATTCTTAAGCCTTTTTCTATACTATGTTTGCGCAGATGTCGCTCGAGCGCCTCGTGCTTTACTGCATGAGGGGAAGCCCGTAGGTTCAGAGCAAGGCAGAGGCAAATACGCTGAGGTGGCTACGAGCACTTCATCTTCTCGGAATGGAGACGATAAAGAAAGAAACAACGCGGGGCCAAAGGAAGCAACGAACCAGTCTCTAAGGGAAGGATCGGAAAGTTCTGCTATAAGGCCTGGTATTGCGCCCGATATGCAGTTTGGGGGATGCGGCTCGTATCCGAATCTCCCATGGGTCTCGACCACAGGACTGGGTCCTAATGGTAGAACCATATCCGGTGTGGCCTACAAATACAACCAAAGCCAGATCAAGATTGTGTGTGCTTGCCATGGATCCCACATGTCCCCTGAAGAATTCGTTCAGCATGCAGGTTCAGATGCCCCCCACCCAGAAAATAACACCGGTTCAAGGTAGCAAGGCGGATTCCAGCAGCCTTGACTCTGTGCTGAATTGTCTAGCACTTTGTATAGTTTAATCGAACGTAACTTATGAGACCATTAGCTTCTCGGGGAAAAGAAAGAAAGAAAAGAAACCATTACTAGTAGGTTTGTGAATTGTGTAATGAGAACATCCTGCTCTCGAATCAAGGTCAACAGATTTTGAAGTATCTAAATGAAGTGCTATCTTGATTGCACACAATCCACAATCCGATGTTTCATGGAGGAAGATAACAAACATGCACTCTTTTATGTCCCCAAGCTGTTCAGATTTGGCAGACCATTCTTCAAGGTGCAGGCATTTCACAGTTGTCCCCACTTAATTCTTTTGTCTGATTTTGCTCGTAATTTTCTGGATTTACCATTCCAGTCAGACTATAAGCTTCGGGGATGGCTCTTGTTATTACCGACTGGTTGGCATATCTGGAAAGCACGAAATCAACCAGTCTTTCAACATAATGACGAGTCTCCGGCTATTACTGTCAAAAAGATTATATGTTGCCTCAATGAGATCACAGTCCAAATCTACATCTAAAGCTCCTCGACCTGCTGGAGTACGATGGCTTCCTCCTGCTCATGATCAATTGAAAATTCATTTTGATGGTGTTGTTGATCATGATGCTCAATGTGTTGCCTGTGGTTTTCTTACAAGAGATGCCCAAGGTACTATTCTATCCTCAGGCAGTTTACCCTTAAGCACTAATTCTATCATTACTGCTGTTTTAAAAACTTGAGTTATTTCTAGGGGTGGCAATGGGTCGTGTTGGGTCAGTTCATGTCCTGTCTAGTTTCGGGTCGTGTTAAAAACCCCTAGACCCGGACCCGACCCGTTTAACTAATCGTGTCTGGACACTAAACCCGTACCCGACCCACTTATAAACGGGTAGACCCAATAAGACCCGTTTACCACACGGGTCTTTTCAGTTGATCCGATCCGATCCGACCCAATCCGACTTGACCTGACCTGACCCAATAAGACCCGCTGGTACTACATACTACAATATCAGATTGCGGGTAGACGCGACCCGACCCGTTGAATTTTAAACGGGTCTACCGTGTCCAGACCCTAAACCGGACCCAACCCTTTTATTAAACGGGTCTACCATGTTGACCCGTATACAACCCGAACCTGTTTATCAGACCCGCTAACTTCGTGTTGGATCGTCCGTGTTGGGTCCAGAATTGCCAGCCCTAGTTATTTCCTAATTAAAGCACCTACCTAAAATATCAGACTAATATCTACTTTACTCTGAATTACAACTATGCCCTAAATTGTTAGAAAAAACATGAAAAATCATAAAAATAAAAGAAACCTAAAATTCATAAAAATTTAAAGCTGCCTCAACCATAATTACGCATAACCACACATAATTAGGGAACCAATTGACCAAATAAACTAGAAATTTGACACTTAGTTACCCTAAGTTTTAGGTTTTTTTGCAAATTGGCCCTTGAAATTAGGGCTAGTTGCGTATAAACTCCACAAGTTAGACTATTTGTATATTGACCTCTACTAACATGTTAAGTTGTGCACGTTAGCCCTTCTGTCACAATCTGTCAACTTCCTGTCAATTAATCATGCTTCATAGTTAACCATAGGGATACATGATTAATTTACCTCTAAATAACTTAATGCCCCCCCTATTTCTCTCTCTGCCACGACCGCCGCGACCACCAACCACCACCACCGCCACTCGACCACACCCAACCACCACCACGCATCTCCACCACTGTCGCCCACGACCTAGCCACCACTACTGCTGCCCACTTCTACTACCACCACCCATGTCCACCATCATCGCTTACTACCCACAACCATCCACCACCCACCTCCACCACCATTAGCCATTGCCTAGTCACCACCACCCGCCTCCACCACCATTAGCCATTGCCTAGCCACCACTCACTTCCACCACTGTTACCTACTACCACCACCACCCACCTCCACTATTGTTATCCACCGTCCACCACCACCACCACCACCCACCTCCACCATTGTTATCCACCGTCCACCACCACAACCACCACTACCATCGTCACCCACTTCCACCACCACTGCAAACCCACCTCCACCATCATCGCCCAACACCACCACCACTACCACCCCTCATCTACCACCACCATCCACTTCCATCACCAACCACCACCACTAACCACTTCCACCACTGTCGCCACCGCTCACCGCTTAGTCGCTTACCACTTACCACCCCACAACCATCCACCGCCCACCATCGCCGCTTTTTCTTTCGTCCACTAATTTCAGCATTTTAAATCCTTGGGGTACTTTCGTCCAAGAAAACACAAGTAAACGGACAATCATAGAATATTCTAGGAATATTCGTTGAATATGGATGTCAGTTAACTAGAGGGGTATACCTGCACAACATAAAATGGTTGTAGGGGTTGATATGTAAATAGTCTAATTCGAAGAGTGTATACGCAATTAGCCCTAATTTGAGGGGTTGATTTGCAAAAAATTCTAAATTTATTACAATAGTTAACTAGGGATGCTCCTGCATCGGCTTCTCTGGGTTAGGAAAATCTTCGAGTCAATTGGTGATGCAAGCCAATATTGGCCTTCCTCTTAACATCTTATATGGATGTAAACACTAATTCTACCACTATGACCTTTTGATCTTTTAAGGGTTGCTCAATTGTGTAGAAGGGACCATTGGGACTTCTCGACAAGATCAAAAGGATCCCAAATTGATGTAGACACTATTGTGCACCGCGTGAGCATTAACATCCATGCAGATAGGCTGAATTGCAAGCACAGAACAATCACAGATTCACGAATAATAAACAATAAACAAGAGAGAGGAAACACGCGACCATGAGACACTGATCAGTCTTCTAGAATGCAAAAGATCCAATCAGTCTTCTAGAATGCAAAAGATCCTGTACACCAAAATCGATTGGTCGGTTTTCACCAACAGACCGGTCGGACATAGTTTTTCCTTGGCCTTCAGAATTGAGCCATAACTCAACACCTACAGCTATGCACACAAAAAACTAACGGCAACCAGGACACACAAGCGATACATAGGCACGTTAACACCGCTGGAAAAGTTTCACAACATTGAACAATGAGGTGGCTTTATTTACATATGAAAGTACCATGAAAACCATAAGGTACCCTTTGGGGTAAAGTTATCTTGGCCACAGGCTTGTCTGTGAACTTCTTTGCATCAATTATATGGACCTGCAGCAAAATAATTCATGTTAGAAGTTCGTTGATGTTAAGAGGATCTAGAGGCGGAAATAGAGTGAGAAAGCATTACTTTGGATTCATTTGCTTTCTCATCATGGATGTAGCACACCACCCACCCATCATCTTCATCGATGCCTTCTCGCTTCTCAACAAACTGAACTCCCGAGCAGTAGTGTTCATCGTCGAGTACATGGTACTCAACCTTTATCAACTCATTGTTATCCTGAAAATCATATGTCCAAGTTTCAGAAACAAGGTGCGTAACAGTTCTTGACCTGCTAACTAGGAGTGTTTATGACCTTATCTCGCTCATCAAAGTACAGCTTCGCCAACCCCTTAAATTTGGCTGAACCTACATTGTGTAATCAATCAGTTGAAAAGTTCAAGCAGTGGTTTTTTGTGTGAGGAAGATGTGAGCATAGTAACGAAGTTCGGATTCGGCATCAATTCAAAAGGGGTCAATCCGGTTCAGGATTTTTGCAATGGTTTTTCAGAATTATTCAATTTTTTTTTTTTGTGATTATAGTATTCGGTGAACCAGCAAATAGGATGAATAATCGCCAATTTATTTGGCAGACCCTTAATTTTTTTTGTTTAATTTTGAGGATTCTCCTACGAGGGAGGGGTTTGATCTTTACCCATACCTGTCTATTAAGCTTTAGGAAAAAGAAATTACAACTAATGGTTAAAAGGCACCATCACAATTCACAACTAAAAGGAATCCCAACACGCAAAGCCTTGACATGGTCAGCCCATAACTCCCTAAGCTAAGAAGAAAGGGCTCCCTTAACTCGGGTCGGTTTGGTTTTGGTCGGGGCCAAACTCGAACTGACCCGGAAGCGATCGGTTCTACTATTCTCTAACCTGACCCAACCCGACCCGAACCAAATCGAGTTGGTTCGGTAAGGTTCTCGGACCAGATTTAACATTCGAACACATACATATATTTATATGTTATAGAGTTACAATGTTTTATACAATGTATGGTGACATTTATACACAAACATATGGGCAGTTGAAGGCAATGTTACAGTATGTCCATATTTAATAGATATTAAATATTGATGTGGAAAGTTGGAAACAAAATGTATAATTGTACACTGGTGGACCTATATATAAAAATATTATAACTTTATTATATAATATATGGGTTTGGTTCTCGGATTGGTTCGGGTTTACCCAAGCCCTAACCCAGAACCGATCCGGATTAATAAGGCCAACAAAAATGAGAACCGAACCAACCTGGACTAGGAAAATACCCGAACCAACCCGACCCATTTAGGTTGGGTTGGTTTGGTTCTCGGTTTTACCCGACCCAAGTTGCACCCCTAATATCGATGATGGTGTTGTCCTCCGATTAATATGGTGGACCCTTAATGCGCCAAAATTTGGTGATTTTTGCTGAAATTGGGAGAGCTTTGTGACTGTGGATGTCGCTATGTGAGTCCCCAGTGTTACACAATTACCTATCTCGGAGCTTGTAGCTGAATCGACGACTTGAGTATATGCATATTTGTTCTTGCAGCCGGTGAAGCGATTGTTCATCGCTGGATAATCCATGGCGATCTCCTTTCCGGTGAGGAATCCTTCTTTGACCGCACCTGTCCTCATGTCAAGCCTCCATTCGTAGGGACGAGAGAATAGAATCCCATCCATGCCCGGATCGAAGCCTTCGAGGTCCTCGTCTGGCTGCACAAAAGCTCTTCGGTACCACTGAGCTTTGTCAGCCGTGTGGTCAGGGCCTGGAATCACTGATCCAGCTGCTCTGCAGCCTCTCACAATGACCTGTCTTGCAATCTTCCATCAGATTTCGAACACCCAGACTTATGTTTACTAGTTGCACTGTAATATGTTAGCTCACCTCGTTTCCGTCCTCGAAGGAGTTGATGATATGGAAACTGCAGTGGTTTCTCACGCCGAACCAGGAAATGGATTCCGCGTCCCCGAAACGGGGCATCACTCCTATTTTTGATTTCCCGTCTTTATCGAACTTGAGCAGCCTGCAAATTTCACGAGTTTTAACTATGACAGAGGCTCATTCAAACCCGAGTTTATGTTTTTCGAGGGGGGAGGATTAGGGTTTCTGATCACTCACGGTTTACCCGCAATAAGCCTGTGTAACCCAAACCTCAATGGGTAGTCCATGATGATATTGAAGCTGCAAACAAACCACCTTGCATCAATACAGACAATGCTCTCTGTTGCAAGTTTCATCTTCAAACCTATGGAGCAATAACATGATCATATGTACTTCTCGGTTACGCCAAACTCGTGAACCAAAACGCCTTCGTTGAACTTGAGATCGACTTTGTGAAGCATCGTCTGTCCATCGGCTTACGAAACAGAGACAGTGGTGTCAGGTGCAGTTGATGCTGAGCACCACAAGATTCAGATGGAGGTCAGAGATTTCTGAAGGCATGAGCTTTACCTGAAATGACTCCCAGAACATAGAATGGCTTTGTAGGTTCAGCTCCCATGACAACCAGGTCCCCGGTCCCTGGTGCTCTCTATACCAAATCCAATCAGGTGAAGAGTGGTTAATGTACCTATAGCAGTAGCATTACATGGTATTGTTTGGAATTTGTGACGAGTAACCCTAGGAGAGAGATAAGGCTAGGGTTTGGGAGAGAATGAATTGCCGCACATTAGGACCAATGGGCCAACATATATGTGACATCATCCTGAGTGCTCTAAAAGGCTGACCTTTTGAGGAGGGAAGCACAGAGGGTATATGAAGGCAATGTACTATTCCCGGTGACATTCAACACCTCCTCTCACGCGGGGCACGCGTGCCGAGGCACTATCGGAGGAGGTGGAGTGTGCTCAACTTCCGTTACCATGTGACGAATAACCCTAGGGGGGAGAGAGAGATGGAGGCTAGGGTTTCGGAGAGAATGAATTGTGTTACGTTTATAGTACATGTGTGTGGCATCATGTATGGCTAATATACGAAGGAAAGACGTATATACAACTATACATATATTTTTTTTGTGAGAATTTACAACTATACATAGATGACTAACAGAAATGTTATGAGAAGTAGGGTAAGGTCATCAAAACCTTTGGGTGGCTAGTGAAAGAACGGTCCCAAGATCCATTAACATCCCATCTCCTCAGTGTGTTAAGATTGGCGACATCAATCTCATAGGGCAAATGGTTCTCTGCAACTGCGTAGACTCTTCCCGCATGCTCGATCACATTCGTGTTGTTTAGATCTTTGACGGCTTTGCCGAACCTCATCTATCAAGCGCACGAAGAATCGAGATTGAGAAAATGCAAAGTCTTTTGATGCTACCATGGATCGATGGATACTAAACTGAAATCGATCTATGATGTCGAAACTGAAGGGGGCAATGGCGGCCAACCGTGTTGAGAACGAAAGCGGCGAGGATCGCGTAAGGATGGCCGTCGGCAGCCGGGATGAGCAGGTTCTTGTTCCTTTGTTTCTCCATCAGGAATGTATCTCCTTCTACGTATCTGTTTTTGTATGACATCCTCCACTTGCCCTGGCTGTCTTTGTTGAAGTAGGTGGCATGGAGCATCCCATCCCCTTCAACCCAGGTGAAGGATGTTGTGCCAAGCATGGAGACTGCTGCTGTCTGTTCTGGGTACAAATGATTTGGACCTGTTACAGAATGGAGCAGTAGATGGATAAAGAAACCGCGATGCCGTCACTCACATCTATATATATTCTATATATACTAAAATGGAAGCTTCTCTCTCCTGTGTTGTGACATGTGGATGTCTTTTAAAGAGCTAGAATTTTCTTTCGTGTGTGAACGCGGCTCTTTTTAAAATCCATTTAAAAACCTATCATAAAGAGATAAATTTTCATTCAATGACATTTTATGATATGTTAATCTCTCTCTCTCTCTCTAACAAAAGAATCACACTCACTTCAGATTTCACACTTCTTCGAACAGTTGTGATGTCGTCTTTGCCAAATGGCGTGCATCAAGTACATTCGGGCATTGCCCGGATTTCTTACTAGTAGAAAAAGACACCAAGGGTTTTAACGAGGTTCGATAGGTTGACTACGTCCACCTCTGTTACCAAAAACTTTGATTTTTTTAAAATAAGTCATGATTAAAATATAATTTATTTAGTAAACGTTTGATATGTGACTATTTTTTTATTTTTTGAAAAAATCATAATTTTTATATTTTAATCCTGATTTATATGTTTTAATAATGTTTAATTGTGTTTGAATCTTGCCATTACTACTTAAAAAAGGCTTGGTGGAATATCTATATATAAATATATTTTAAAATTCTATCGTTTATTTTTAGACTCTGCCAACTTTTTTCCGATTTTTTCGACTTCTCTTCTAACTGATTTTTTTCTAGGCTTTCGACTTGGTAACTATGCTCCCTGTCAATTAGACTATGTTTCGAAGCCAATTGAATTCAACTTCTCAATTAAGGATTTTTTTTCCCGACGTGGTGACTATGCTCTTGCCTTCTCAATCTCTCATAACCCATGAATTATGGATATACATATATTTATAGATGTGAGCCACCACTAAAGAGAAATACCAAAATATCGTCTCCCAATCAAATACGATTAACTCGATGCAAGTCGACATCTTTATCTTGACACACCAAAAACACACAAAAAAAAAGGTTTCGGGGGCGTAGCGACAATCATCTGATACGATTTCACTTTCGGAACTCATCTCATCATATTAAGTTAATAGACCATACCATTTCTTATGTAAACGCCTTCTGGGAAGCCATCCGGTACCTCCCCTTCGATGATCGAAAGAGGGACCGCTTCTCCTATTTCATCCACCGGTGCGAAATTTCCCTATAAAAGCTCATGGAACAAGTACCTCATCAGTTAATGGCGATCGATGAAGCGCTGAACCGGGATTTTGTTCTTCGAATGATCCGTACCTCATCAGTTAATGGCTTCGCTACTAGCTTGAACGCAGAGTCCACAAACGCTTCCAAGAGGCTCGTCGACGCAGTTCTTATGAACTCTGGAACTTCAACTCTGAGGGGAACTTGCTTCCCTTCTTTCAAGAGTGGCTGCAAGAACACAAAGTAATGTAAAGAAAGATACTGAAGAGAAGGGAAAATCAGATCAAGAATCATTGAACCTATGATCCGACCTTGAAAGATGAAGACAGTGTTGAGATGAGGGTATGGAAGGATGATCTAGGAGGAGCCTTTTGAATGGAGCAAGTGACTGTAAGGGCACTCAGTGACTCCATCCACTTGAAAAGGCCAAGCCAAGCAGCACAAGAGACCCCTTGCTTCAAAGAATTGGTACCAAAGCTTAGGTTTCTATGGTGTTTTAAGGCCTTCAAGTAAGACCTTTCACTTTAAAAATGGCAAATGTAGCTGTCATGGGTTAAAAACAACCCCCTTGGGAGAACAAGCTCACTAAGCCTTCCCAAGCCCAAGTGACAAAGATTATTTGTCGCGCGCGGCTGTTGTTGTAACCGGTATTGTCGCCTACCGACAGAACAAAGGGAAAGGATAAAGACCACCCGAGGCGGGTTTGCCTCTCGATCCTAACATGGTATCAGAGCGTTGGTTTATGAGAGGCCATGGTTTCAAATCTTGTTACCTCCATTTGTTTATTCTGCCATTGTTCCATGTGTGTGAGAGGGCCACACATGAGATTCCAGGAAAAAATATGTGCAAATTATTCTTTTTTTGTCCGAATATGTGACCCCTTCAAGATGCATCTCGAGGAAACTTCCAATAATGCGGCCATATATTTATAAAGGTAAAGAAGAGAGAGAAACATAGGGACAAGAAATGAATTCACATTACTTTGAGCATTTCTCTCGAGGTTTCTCCTATGGTGTGCCCTTGCGGATTCTTCCCAGGCTACCAACTACTACAACCGCTACGATCCATAGAAGTAATCTGCCACCGTTATCCCTTACACTAATAGCCAAGGTGGTTGTAGCTGTCGTTATAATCTGTTACACTAACAACAATCTTGTCACAATTATAGTAATCGTTGTTATCGTCGACCTTATTGCTTTTTTTTTTGTGACTTCAGTGGCGCTGTGCCTTCTGCGGCGGCATCCCTGAGAGGTTGGATCAGGGTGTTAACAAGGGACCGAGCGCGATCCATCGGTAGGGGAGTGGCGCAATGAGCAGTAGGCACCTACCACTGAATTTTATTCCCTACAAAGACAATGGACAAAATCCCAGTGAAGGGATCTTCTTCCAAAGGTGAAGGAATAAAAAGGAAGGAGGCAACTTGGAATCTGACCCAGCATGGGGACATCACAATTAGTATTTCCAAGGAATGGAAACCTTCCAAACAAATCTGAACAGTCATTGACTCCCACTGACTGGATGGATAGATACCCACTCCACTCCCTATGAGCTCATATTAGTTGTAATCACCAGATGAATCTTGTTTTATTGCTATATTATGTTTATATTTGACTATATTTGGTGTAGGAAACAGATATAGTCTTGTCCATATCAGTATGGATTCGGTGTACAGCTAGGGGACAATCATTCAAGTGAGGAAATTGTTTTACCTTAAAAAAAACAAAAACCTCCTCCTCTCTATTTACCCGGAGTAGGCTAATCCCGACCCCGTCTCAAACCTGATCGGGTTTTATTTTGTAAATCCCATTTAGCCCGTTCTGTTGCCATCCCTAACTTGGAGTCTAGGGCAATAAGCTGTGGGGAGAAATTACGGCCGCCGTACGATCTTCCTCCAACAGTCGATTGAGGGTTGTCTTCGAGTGTGAAGCACAGTGGAGTGGTGAGCAGTCGCCTGCTGAGCTGTCACGCAAACACTGTTGAGGTAGAGAGAAAGAGAGTTTACACAAGAAAAAGTAGAGCTACTCTTTGATAGACTGAGGAGTGCTTGTACAAGTAGATGGAGAGTGGAATAGGTTTGACTAGAGTCTGATCACCAGAAGGCTCAAAGAGCTCTAGAAAACAGAAAGTAGAATTGAAAATAATGAAATTCGGTCTGGAATATTTACATGATCTGCTATTTATAGAGTTTTGGGAATATCTGGGGTTTTGGTAAATATCCAGAGGATTTACCAAGCCCCAGACCGCCTTTGTAGGGCCCAGACCATTTCCGTCGGCCCCAGGCAGGGTTGGTGGGTCCCACTGTCATCTCCATGGGCCCCAGGCAAGGTTGGCGGATCCCACTATCATCTCCGTGGGCCCCAGGCAGGGTTGGCGAGTCCCGCCATTGTCTCTATGGGCTCCAGGCAGGGCTGACTGGTCCCATCGTTAGGCGTTAGCTAGATTCTACACCCACAGCTACCCCCTCCCAGCTAGGTAGGTGCTAACCTATCTTGTTGATGTTGAGGCAGGTTTGGCAAGCATTTGAAAAGAATCTGTTGACCTCTAGCCCTTGATTTGAGATCCATCATGAGTTTGAGCTGGACTGGTTTCAATTCTAGGTGCAAAACCAGTTCATCAATGTCGAAGTGTTTTAATGAGTGTTAGATAGAATCTGCTGACCCCATACCTAGGGCCGACCAAAGTTTTATCTGCTGACACGCTGTCTGGGACTGGCCGTAGAATTTGCAGGCTCATTGCCGAAGATCGAGCGAGAGGAGATGGTCTCAGCACAAGGGGAGGTCGACCCTAGGTTGTAGTAGTACTCAAGCGAGGAAGCTAGCTAGTCAGGGATGTAGAGCGGTGCCCAAGGGTTTAGCTAAAGGAGGAAGTCGTTTCCGAGGTACAAGGGTTGAAGGAATCCGTCCTGGTTACTCATCGAGGGGTTTGAGTTTAATGAGTTTCTTCAATTGCGTCTGCTGAGCCAAGGGCTGATCGTCATGCCTGCTGACCCCCTGCTAAGGGCCAACTAGGGATGTCTTTCGGCCAACCCGTTGTTCGGGGATGGTTGTAGTGTCTGCCGACCCCCTACCTAGGGCTAATCAAAAGTCTATTCGTGTACCCACTGGCTAGGGCTACGCTTGTTGACCCCCTGCCAAAGGATCGAGCGATCGAGGGGGGAGCGGGCCCCGTTGAAGCAGAAGGTATCGACCTTATGAGGTCGATACGAGTGTCGACCTTATGAGGCCGATATGGGTATCAGCCTTGAAGTTTTGATGATCAGCCCTAGAGAGGCCTTCTAGGGCCGATAGGGGGTATCAGCCTCTAAAGGCCGATACCTATATCGACCTCGAAGTTTTGATGATCGACTCCTGAGAGGCCTTCTAGGGCTGATAGGGGGTATCGATCTTGTGAGGTCGATATGGGTATCATCCTCTGGAGGCCGATACCTATATCGGCCTCGAGGTTCTGGTGATCGGCCTTAGAGGCCCTCCTTGAGGTCGATCAAGAATTGGGACCGATAGGCTATCAACCTCAAGGTTTTGATGATCGGCCTTAGAGACCCTCCATGAGGCTGATCATTCGAGAATCAGGGTCGATAGGCTATTGGCCTCATGAGGCTGATATGGGTGTCGGCCTTTGGAGGTCGATACCTATATCGGCCTTGAGGTTTTGATGACCAGCCTCAAAGACTCCTCTTGAGGCTGATCATTTGAGAATCGGGGTCGATAGGCTATCGGGCTCTGGAGACCGATAGGCTATCGGCTTCTGGAGGCCGATAAGATGTTAGATGCCTACCGACCTTGAGAAATTGATAATCGGCCTCAAAGACCCCCCCTAAGGCCCCTCATTTGAAAATCAGAACCGATAGGCTATCAGCCTCTGGCGTTGTAGTTCGACTTCCTTTGACGATGACGAAACGAATGGAGGCTAGCATCTCTCTACTGAGATTGAGCGTGTATCTTGCCTCTCCCATCGTCATGCTCTGTTCCCCATTAAAGCCGATAATGATGGTAGGGACTACATCAAGGCTCTCGTAACTGTGATCGAGTCGCTTGAAGCAGTTGGAGAACATGATGTCAATGGAGCTGCCAGTGTCGACGAGGATTCGTTGACAAAGGTTCCATCGACAACGAGACGGAGGACCAGGGGATCTCAATGTGGAGTACAAACTCCGTTAAGGTCTTGGTCGGTGAAGATAATTGCCGGTCAAGGGAGACCTTTGATTGGCTTCTCGATACAAGACTCCTCGACTTGATCCACCGTGTGCACATGATGGACATGTCATACTTGGCATTCGACTTCTTTCTGAGTCGAAGTCTGGTGATAGATATTCCCTTGGATGCCATGAATCTTCGCTTGAATGATGATGGGGTCGATTGACGCACGACCAAGCGGATCCAACACATCGATCTCCTTTCTCTAAGGAGGGAGAAGAGGAGGAGGAAGTGAATCGTTTGCTAGGTCGATGTCGGTCTTGAACTCCTGAAGGTGACCTTCATGCAAAAGTTCCTCCAAGTGGTACTTTAGGCAGTAGCACCGGATGGTAGGGTGGCCGTGACACTGGTGAAAGTCACAGTAGACCAACTTATCCTCCATCTGCTTGGTGCCAGACTCAAGAGTGCGGGACCTCCTGAGGTAGTCCTCATACTGGATCTGCTTGAGGATGATGTCGATGGGCAGATTTCAATCGGTGAACGTGGTCCTCTGAGACATTGCGGGTCTATCGTCTGCCCGCTTCAGCTTCTTGGAGGCTCCACCTTCCTTAGTCTGAGCGTTGTGAGCTCGGGTTGCTGGTCGTGCCGGCTCCTTATCAGAAGGACGTTTCTTAAAATCACGCCCTTACGAGCGATTTGATCGTCTTCTACCTCGATCTCCATTGGATTCGATCGAATAATGCTTCGAGGGAGGTAGGCGGATTACAGATGAGGTAGTTGTATATATGGAGATCATACTGCAAGGTGTTGGAGTCTAGCTTCATCTCTGGCTTGAGATTCAGTCAATTGTGCTAAATGAATAGATCTGCTAGATCCCCAAACTAGCTCTGTAGGGAGGTTGTGATACCAGTTGAGCAACGTATTGTCCAGGCAGCCTGTGAAGGTACGACATAGAACCTGGTTCTCATGATCGTATGACGTCAACGCTTGCTTGAAGGCTAAGATATGCAATGTCGGGTCTCTCGTTAGGCAGTTGAACTTAGGAAGAGTTGGAGTTCTCCAGCTTCGAGGGAAAGGGGCTTGGAGAATTTGCTGATGAAACGGCCCTTTGAAGGCATGGTCGATCATTCCGATGATCATCTCGTTGGTCAAAGAGGTGTCTCGGAAGAAAAAGAGGCAGCAAAGGTGCAAGAGTTCCTCTTGTTGTCCGATGCTCTGCCAAAGCTCGGTCGTTATTGTAATCTTGCTAGATCCTGGGATGACGCTCATCGTTCCGAGCATCCCTCATGATGTAAGGATCAGAGGATGGCTCAGAGTCAAGAGGCTCGGGGTGGTGAACAGACTTGTTGCGACGCTCCCAAACCGTCGGTCAAGGAGGAATGGGCAAGGGTTCTCTCGAAAGGGATTCGAGGGACCGATGAGAGGTGTTGACGATGAAACGTCTAGAAGGAGCGGGAGACGGGTTGATTGGCTGGTGGATGTCTAATCCATCGTTGATACCGACTACTGATCGGGGAAGGTTGGCTTCTGTCTCAATAGCGATCCATCAAAGGGAGTCTCTCTCAATCATGAGAATGACTTTCTGCTTCATGAGAATAAAGAGTTGAAGTCCTCCGCCAAGATTTGGTACGTTGCTTGGGGATCGGTGGCGGGTGAGATGTGCGCTTTTCCTAGGCGTTGAGGAGTTGCGTTGGTGAGCTGAGGAGATTGCCAAGGTTGAACTTGAGCAGCGCAGTCAACTGATCGATGACTCCTCGAGTCTACAGCCGGTTGCTGCTTAGGGTGTTTGCTCGTCGCATACCTATGACTCATTGAACAAGTCATAGGATGCTGAGCATTTGGATGTATATTGCTTCCCTCCGGTTGATCCACGGGTCGTGTCTTCGCCATTCTGGTATAAATGTGACGACCAAGATCCAATAGCCAAGTGCCAGGAGCCAAGAGCTAAGACTCCTGAGGCAGGAATGCCAAGATGGATGAGGTAAGGTGAGGTGTACAAGGTCATGAGTTAGCCCCACATCACCTGGAGATAAGGAGATCCTGAGCTACTTATATAATTTCCCTCCCAAACATAGAAAACATGTTTTAAAACCGTGCGCCGCTACGGAATTCATAAGAACTCCGTAGTTAAGCGTACTCAGGTGAGAGTAGTACTAGGATGGGTGACCACCCTGGGAAGTTCTCGTGCAGGCACGAGCAAAGCGGACAATATCTTGTGTGTTTGGCGCGGATGTTACAAAATGGTATCAGAGCCGGTTCTCCTCGGGATGGGGGGGTCTAACCCTACACGAGGACGTGTAGCCCTAAAGGGGGTGGATTGTGACGACCAAGATCCAATAGCCAAGAGCCAAGAGCCAAGACTCCTGAAACGAGAATGCCAAGATGGATGAGGTGAGGTGAGGTGTACAAGGCCATGAGTTAGCCCCACATCGCCTGGAGAGAAGGAGATCTTGAGCTATTTATATAATTTCCCCTCCCAAACATAGAAGACGCGTTTTAAAACTGTGCGCCGCTACGGAATTCGTAAGAACGTCGTAGTTAAGCATGCTCGAGCGAGAGTAGTACTAGGATGGATGACCACCCTGGAAAGTTCTCGTCCGGGCACGGGCAAAGCGGACAATATCTTGTGTGTTTGGGGCGGAAGTTATAATAAAGATGGAGACAGACGGATTGCTTAGGCAATCAGTGGTTGCTGCTTAACCGAATGAGCTAGGAAGCCTAGAGGTCGCAAGTCAATAGGGAAGGAACTCATAGATGGTGCCAAACTGTGGGGGGAAATTACGATCGTCGTACGATCTCCGGCCTCCAATAGTTGATTGAGTGTTGTTTTCGAGTGTGAAGCACAGTGGAGTGGTGAGCTATCGTCTGCTGAGCTGTCATACAGACACTATTGAGGTAGAGAGAGAAAGAGAGTTGACACAAGATGTGGTGACGAAGTTCGACTGAAGCCTACGTCTCCATACGGTATGACACAACCTTTAAGTCTACTAACTCTGAAAAAGGTAGAGCTACACTCGACAGGCCGAGGAGTGACTATACAAGTAGATAGAATGTAATAGTCTTGACTAGAGTCTGAACACCAGAAGGCTTAGAGTGCTCTGGAAAACAGAAAGTAGAATTGGGAATAACGAATTCCAGTCTGGAATATTTACAGGATCTGCTATTTTTAGAGTTTTGGGAATATCTAGGGTTTTGGTAAATATCCAGGGGATTTATACCAGTCCTCAGACTGCCTTTGTGGGGCCCCATACTGTCTCTGTGGGCCCCAGGATGGGCTAACGGGTCCCGATGTCTCTGTGGGTCATAGACAGGGCTGGTGGGTCCCACAGTTACCTCCGTGGGCCTCAGACAAGGCTGGTGGATTCCATCATCGTCTCCATGGGCCCCAGGTAGGGCTGGCGGGTCCCATCGTCGGGCGTTAGCCAGATTTTGCACCCACATAAGCCTATGCAGTGACTGATTCATAAGTTGCCTTTGTACCCTCGAATCTTCTTGCATGTGGCAAGTGTTTGTCCTTTGGCATTCTTCGCTGCCTTAAGCTTGCCCCACCAACTCATGTAGCATGGACATGTGGGTTCCTTCATCTATCCCCCTGTCTGTTGGCTCTCATACCGACATATAATTTGCTATTCTTCATTATTTTGGTGAGGAATTATCAAGATTTGTGAACCCTATAAATGCAATAACAAACTTGTGGTAAGGGACAGGACTAGGATCAAATTCTGGGATGGCATTTGGGTGGGGATAGCTCCGCTTAAAACCCTATTCTCGGGCACAATTATTATTTTTTGGTAGATTCAAGATGGGAGGTCACAATCGGACCTTCGGGAGGCACCACATGCCGATGCTACAAAAGAAACCAGCACAACAGCTGCAACCACAGACCACTACTAGGTGGAGAAGTAAAGACAACATACCCCCGCCGGATCACCACACATACCGCCTCATGATGGTACCATAATCCGCCCCTCTGGCGACAACACCCCGCACGCAGGCGGAAACTGTCGCCCACCGACGGTCGGAACCATCTTCGCCGGCGGCAAAGAGGACGAAGTACAAAAAAGGGAAATACATACACACAACAAAGGGAAAACAAACCCGATATCGGGTTATCACCACCTTCTCCGGCAGCCGGCGAGGAAGGAGGATTTGCAAACTCACACCACCTACCGTCGATCGCCACCTCTACCCTAGCTCCAAGACCCACGCCGCCGGCCAGGGGAGGCGATCCGGACATCCACCGACACCAACAAAGGGGGCCAGGGCCAAATCTGACGCTCCAGCTGGATCCGATAGAGAACCACGCCCTCGTTGCAGAGTAGACACCGATGATCGGAGTAGATGCTGCATCGGCAAATCCGACAAGATGAAGA
Source organism: Chamaelirium japonicum (assembly GCA_947650365.1). NCBI lineage: Eukaryota > Viridiplantae > Streptophyta > Magnoliopsida > Liliales > Melanthiaceae > Chamaelirium > Chamaelirium japonicum. The sequence continues at coordinate 47,390,321 of OX393553.1, read as the reverse complement.
TAAAATCTGGCACCAGAGGAGCCCCTATCTACATTGGGGACGAACCAGGGCCAGATCGACCCCACGAGCGCACTGATCCCATGGTCCTGGCCTCCCCGGAGCTGCCACCGGCTTCCGAGGAGGCCAAGAGGGTGCGGCGAAACCCTAACCTCCAGGAGAAAAAGGGGGGTGCTCCCCTAAGCTATTAATGAAGTTTTCCTGGACACATATGGGATGACATTTTGGGATGACATTTTGGGATGACATTTGGGTGGACCAAGGGGCTTCAATTGTATCTCAATGCTCAAGGAAGGGGGGATTTTGTAACTCAACACTCTCTCCCATTGCCTCATGCTGTGGACAATCAGTAGAGGGAGTTGTTGGAGATCCTCAGTGCGATTACCTTATGTTACCGCCTAGATGAAGTTTAATGGAGATTGCATAGAACATGGAAATTCTCGATCGGCAGTTTCTACAAAATCCTTAACGATAGGGGATATATATAGGTGCCCCTTCGCTAAGCAACCGTGGAAGAGATCGGCACCTCTCAAGGCAAGAATCTTCTCTCAGCTAGCAATTTAAGACAAGATCCTCATCAAGGTTACCCTCCTCAAGTGGAAAATTCCGATTGTCAACTTTTATTATCCAATGTGTGGAGCTCTGCTTGAGAGCGGGGATCACTTGCTACTGACCTGCCCCTTCACCAAATCCATCTAGACTACGTCAAGGGGAAGCTAGGAATATCAGCTGAACCTCAATTCTGCTCTTGTTTTGGACACCTGGCGATGCAGACACATCCCCAAGGAGATGGGGAAAGGCTGTGACCTTTTGGTTGTAGCCACCGTCTGATCAATTTGGCTAGAGAGGAACATGAGAATATTCCCAAAAAAAATAGAACAATTGGGAGACCATTTACTCAAGATTGAGTTACCCCCAAGGAGAAGGGGAAAGTTTGTGACCTTTTGGCTGTAGCCACTGTCTGGTCAATTTGGTTAGAGAGGAACATGAGAATATTCCGAAAAAAATAGGGCAATTGGGAGACCATTTACGCAAGATTGGGCTCCCTCATTGATCAATGATTCTTGCTTGTTCTGGCCACATTAAGGTGTTAGGAGATGACGGCTAGGGTTTTGGAGAGGAATAGAATGATTCCATTGAGGGACTCAAGCCCAATATATATACAGTAAACCCGACCTGACTATACAGTAAACCCGACCCATTATATTTACATTAACACTCCCCCTCAAACTCACGGTGGATCATGAACCGAGAGTTTGCCTAGAAAATGCCTGAAGCGAGCAGTCGTCAGTGGCTTCGTCAGAAAATCAGCAGTCTGCTTCGATGAGGGAATGAAAGGCAGGGAGATGGTGTGATCGATAAACGCCTGGCGAACATAATGACAATCAACTTCAATATGCTTTGTTCGCTCATGGAAGACCGGATTGCTAGCGATCTGAATAGCACTCCGGTTGTCACAGAAGAGAGGGGTGGGCCCGGATATCACCACTCCCAAGTTAAGCAGAAGACGGCGAAGCCAGACAATCTCGGCGGTGGTGGAAGCCATAGCCCTGTATTCGGCTTCGGTGCTGGAGCGAGCAACAGACTCCTGCTTCTTGCTGCGCCACGAAATCAGTGAGTCACCCAGAAACACACAGTATCCTGTAGTAGATCGACGAGTGTCTGCATCTCCTGCCCAATCTGCATCTGAGTAGGCACGCAGCACCAACGGAGAGGTGGAGGGAAACAATAGTGAACGGGTGATGGTGCCCCGGAGGTAGCGGATAATCCGGAGAACAGCTGCATGGTGTACTGACCGTGGAGCCTGAACAAACTGACTGACAATGCCAACAGCATGGGCAATGTCTGGCCGGGTCATGGTGAGATAGACAAGCATCCCAACCAACCTCTGGTAGTGGGAGACATCCTGGAGCGGCTCACCATCTGTAGCGAGAAGCTTCAAATTGAGCTCCATGGGTGTGTCAGCAGTACGTGTGTCAGTAAGCGCAGCATCAGCAAGGATGTCGGAGATATACTTCTGCTGTGAGACCAACAGACCACGAGATGACCTGGCAATCTCAAGGCCCAGAAAGTAGCGAAGAGAGCCCAGATCTTTCATCTCAAACTGACTCTGGAGGTGCCGCTGGAGAGAGGCGATGGTGGCACTGTCATCCCCAGTGATGATCATATCATCCACATAGAGGAGAAGAACTGCAATGCCCTGACTGGAGGAGCGAGTGAACAAGGCATAGTCGGAGTGACGCTCAACAAACCCAGCGGCCAGAACTGCACTGCGAAATCGCTCAAACCAGGCACGAGGGGCCTGCTTGAGCCCATAGATAGCTCGGCGCAACCGACACACGTGCCCTGGAGGAACTGAAGTGCCCGGAGGAGGAGCCATGTAGACTTCCTCAGAGAGATCACCATGGAGAAACGCATTGGTGACATCCATCTGATGAAGAGGCCACCCTCGAGCAGCTGCCACAGCTAAGAGGGTGCGCACAGTAGTCATCCGAGCAACCGGAGCAAACGTCTCCTCGTAGTCAATCCCATACTCCTGGGAGAAGTCACGAGCAACGAGGCGAGCCTTGTGCCGCTCAATGGATCTGTCAGGCCGAGTCTTGACCTTGAATATTCACTTGCAGCTAACAGGCACCACCCCGGAGGGACAAGGCACCAGCTCCCAGGTCTGGGTCCGCTGAAAAGCCTCAAGCTTAACTGACATGGCCTGCCGCCACTCTGGATGTAACGCTGCCTCACGGTACGATCGGGGCTCCCGATGGGTGTGTATAGCAGTAAGAAAGGCCTGAAAGGATGGTGAATAGGAGACACTGGTAGAGTAGCCAGAAGAGTCAGGAGAGTCATAGGGAGAAACAGAGTAGCCAAACCTGTCAGGAGAGTAGTCGTATCTGGCAGGAGGGTGATGTTCACGCGCTGGGTAGCGCCGAACAGGAGCAGGATCCACGACCGGGGAGGAGGGGGCAGCAGCATCAGGCGAGGGAGTACCAGTGTGAACCGACTCTGGAGGAGGAGCTGCAGACCGACGAACATAGACACGAGTAACAGGTGGTGGTGGAGGTGGCGAGGGAGACGGAGGAGGTGGTGGTGGTGGTGGTGGTGGTGGAGTAGGCGTGGATGGGGCAACAGAAACCGGGGGTAGAACAGGGATGTGGAGATGTGAGGAGGGCGAGGAGGATGACGCAGGAGGCAAGGAAAGATCCCGAGACTCAGGGGAAAAGTACGGGACATCCTCAACAAAGGAGACGTGACGGAAGACACGGATCCGACGAGCTAAGCGATCATAGCAGCGATACCCCTTGTGCTCCCGACTGAGTCCCAAGTGAACACACCGAACAGACCTCGCAGAGAGTTTGGTGCGCTCATGGGGAGGAAGAAGAACGAAGCACGTGCAGCCAAACATGCGAAGAAGAGAGTAGTCAGGTAGACTGGAGTGAAGGCGCTCGTAAGGGGTGGCACCGGACAGAGCAGACGACGGAGTGATATTGATAAGGTGGACAGCCGTCATGACAGCTTCAGCCCAGTAGGAGTGAGGAACAAACGCAGAGAGAAGCAGGGCTCGTGCAGTCTCAAGGATATGACGATGCTTGCGTTCGGCAACGCCGTTCTGCTCATGGGTGTGAGGACAAGACTGCTGGTGAAGAGTGCCGTGAGACTGAAGGATCTCACGCATCTCAGAGGAGAGATACTCCTTGGCACAATCAGACCGAAAGGTCTTGATGCGCCGACCAAACTGAGTGTGGATCATAGCAGTAAATCTCCTATAGATGGCAGGTATTTCAGATCGATGACGCATAAGATAGACCCAGGTGCACCTAGAATAGTCATCAATAAAACACACATAATACATATAACCCGATAGAGATGCAACAGGAGCAGGACCCCAAATATCCGAATGAACTAAATCAAATAGAGCAACAGACTGGGAAGTACTAGCAGAAAAAGGAAGAGCTAGATGCTTTGCCAGTCGACAACCCGTACAAATGGAGAGGGGGGAGAAAGACGCTCGACCCAAAGCGCCCGACCGAAATACGCTTTTGAGTCGATCACTCGATATATGACCTAACCTTCTGTGCCACAGGTCGGCATCAGAGGTGACAGACATGACAGACGCAACTGAAGACACATGGAGATGGTCCAACTGGTAGAGTCCTCCTGCCCTACGGCCCAGCCCAATCCTCTGACCCGTCCGTGAATCCTGCACAACACAAACAGAAGGGGTGAAGGTGACAGTCAGGCCAGAGTTGCAAAGAGAACTGATAGAAATCAGATTAATATTAAGACGGGGGGCATGATGGACATGGGATAGGGTCAGTCGACCAGAAGGGTCAGAGGTGGTGGTGATGGAGCCACATTGCGGAATAGGGACGAGAGTCCCATCCGCAGTGCGAACCTCCTGGTGGGTGGTAGTGGGAGAGCAGTCCGTGAGGACAGTAGAGTCAAAAGTGAGGTGACAGGAGGCACCCGAATCGAAGATCCATGGAGCAGTAGTACCAGAGGTGGCAGACAAGCCGTGCGCAGTCGTGGAGCCAGTGGAGGCTAGGTGGCGAAGAAGGAGCTCCTCGAGGCGCTGAAGGCGGTCCGGCTCAGACGGAGAAGGTGCTGTGGTAGCAGTGGGGAGCGTCGAGGCCTCTACAGTAGCCGCTGCACCACCAAAGTGGCGGAAGGAAGACGAACCATGTCCTCGGCCCCGTCCACCTCGACCGCCGCGGCGATCGTCGCGAGAGGTCGAAGACCAGCGGGGGGATCTCTCATCCGGACCCCAGCGGGGGTTGCGTGGAGGACGTGTAGGGCACTCGCGCTTCATATGACTGGGCTCCTTGCAGTAGTGACAGAAGACAGCCTCATCGGAGAACCCAGCTGCCAGGACAGAGTCGGAGCTAGGAGCAAGTGGAGGAGGACGAGCGCCCTGAGTCTGAAGGCGGGTCTCCTCGTCGACCAAGGCGAGTAGAGCATCCTCGAGCCGAGGGAGTGGCTCACGGTGCAGGAGCTGGGTAGCTATGAGAGCAACGTCCGGTCGAAGCGCTGCCAGGAACTGGTGCAGGTGGCCCTCGTCGAGGTAGCGCTGGAAATTCCGGGAGCGGGGGCAGGCACACCGCTCCAGGATCAGTGAGTCCAGCTTATGCCAGTAGGCACTCATCTGACTGAAGAAGTACTGAATGGTACGCTCCCCCTGACGTGCAGACTGTGAGTCACAGATGAGCTGATGCCGGCGGGCGCCTCCGCGCGGGAGAAAGCGGTCCCGGAGATACTCCCACATCGCGCGCGCTGTCGGAAGGCGGCCGATGGGAGCAAGGAGCAGACGAGCAACCGAGTCCAGGAGGTACGCCCGGATGGCCTGATCGTGGCGGCGCCACGTAAGAGCAGCAACGGTGATGGCCGTGGTAGCAGTCGCTGCAAAAGACGCAGCACTGCTGGTGACAGAGGACGAGCCGGAGTAGTCAGTGGGAGGAAGATCCTCGTCGGTGATGTGACCCCACAGATCACGACTGGAGAGGGCGGCCTCGACAGTGAGGGACCAGTCATGCCAGTCGCTGGCCGACGACAACTGAAACGCGACCGCCTTCAGCGGTGGAGAGATCGCAACGACGGACGGTACGGCTGGAGAGGCCATGGAGGAGGCTGTAGGGTGTCAAGGGGTGTCGGGGGGGCTGTAGGTTGGCGGAGGAGGGAGGTGGGGGCTGTTGGGGGCTCGGGAGGGGGTCGGGAGTGCTGTAGTGGGCCCGGAAGGGGGGCGGTGGTGCTGTAGGGGGTCGGGGAGGGGGGGGGGGGCGGTGGCTGAAGGGGGTTCGGGAGGGGGGGGGTGGCTGTAGGGGGTCCGGGAGGGGGGGGCGGGGGGCAGTAGGGAGTTCGGGAGGGGGGGGACGGTGGCTGTAGGGGGACCGGAAGGGGGGGCGGTGGTGCTGTAGGGGGTCGGGGAGGGGGGGGGGGGCGGTGGCTGAAGGGGGTTCGGGAGGGGGGGGGGGTGGCTGTAGGGGGTCCGGGAGGGGGGGCGGGGGCTGTAGGGTGTCCGGGAGGGGGGGCGGGGGCTGTAGGGAGTTCGGGAGGGGGGGACGGTGGCTGTAGGGGGTTCGGGAGGGGGGGCGGTGGCTGTAGGGTGTCCGGGAGGGGGGGCGGGGGCTATAGGGAGTTCGGGAGGGGGGGGAACGGTGGCGGTAGGGGGTCCGGAGAAGGGGGGCGGTGGGTCGGTAGTGGATGCAGCCGGTGGGAAGAGGCAGCCGGAGGAGGAGGGAGGCCGGAGGAGGTGCAGCCGGAGGACCGTCGTCGTCGTCGGGAGAACCCTAGAGCTCTGATACCATGTTAGGAGATGACGGCTAGGGTTTTGGAGAGGAATAGAATGATTCCATTGAGGGACTCAAGCCCAATATATATATAGTAAACCCGACCCGACTATACAGTATACCCGACCCATTATATTTACATTAACATAAGGGATTCTCATTTATCAATATTTTACCCCCCAAAAAATCAAAAAATCAGTTCTAATTATTGAAAAAATCAATTGAATTTTGGCTACACCTTAACCTGCTATGTATCTATACCACACGCCTAACCTTCTCTCACAATGAGGGATTCTCACCAAAATAAAATAAAATCATATATATATATATATATATATATATATATATATATATATATATATATATATATATATATATATATATATATATATATATATATATATAGGGGGCTGCTATAATGCGGCATGCGGTGCGTGCGGCATCGCACCACAGCCGTGTGATGCACTGCTGCGTGCATCGCATGCACGCAGCGCGTGCATCACACGGCTGCGGTGCGATGCCGCACGCACCGCATGCCGCATTCTAGCACTTCCCTATATATATATATATATATATATATATATATATATATATATATATATATATATATATATATATATATATATATATATATATATATATACTAGTAAAGCCCGTGCCTGTCGGCATGCAAAAGATTTTAAGGGCGACAAAAATATTTTGAGGGCGTGATAAAATTTTGAGGGAAGAGGCAATATTTTAAAGGTGGCAATAATAATTTAAAAGTGATGATATTTTTAAGCGAGAGAATAATATTTCGAGGGTGATAATAATATTTTTTGAGCGAAAATAACAATAGTAATATTTGATTAGTCTATATATGAATGCCCGTGCCTGTCGGCACTGCAACGGCCATCTTCGGCGGCAAAACACATTCGGACCGCCTTTAGCGGCAACACAACCCTTGGGCATCGCCACCCTCACTCCCACCGTCCTCTTCAGTGAACACACTTGGCCACTTTCTGCAATAAAATCACTCGATGGGAACGAAAAAAAATATTATTTTAAATTTGAAACCCACACAAAAAAAGAAGGGATTCATTTAATACAATAATAATGGTGAGAGAGAGAGAGAGAGGATATCGTGGCCTTCACGTTTAGTGCTAAACAATACATGCTCACAGTACTGGAGTACATTGGCACATTCAGTCACCACACATTTGCTCAGTTAGTAATTGTGTATTAAAAAGTTGGGCACAATAATCTCATAATTTCACATTCCTACAAATAAACCATAAATTGAAGGAAAAAAATAAAGCTCCGAAAATATGCCGCGAAAATCTCACATCCTACCAATAACCTAGTTTCCCAGATGTTTCTTACAACAAAATTAGGATCTAACCAATTCCAAGTGATACAGCTACTACCTAAACTCGCCAACCTTTGCTCCTATCATCCTACAATTCCATGATCAAAAGGATTAGGGAAGAGTAAAAAAAATTTAACCCAAGCATTTTTGGTCATAAGACCGTCAGATGATGAAACTATTTAATATGTGACATTGTAAATGATATATCAATAAGAATGCAGGAACTTGAAATTTATCCAAATATCTCCAATATAATTGAGGGAGAATGTACATATACAGCACATAGAGCAGGTTCGACACAATACAAATCAGCTTCAGTCACACAGCAATAGTAGCTCCTAAGCCTAGATTGGATGTACAAACGAAAAATCGGTTGCATGGGGCCTGTATACTTGTGCGAATGCCGGGATAGCTGTGATGAACCTTTATGCCGCATCATGTAGTCACTTCGCCCCCCCTTCTATAGTTTCAGATGCTATGCTTGTCCCTGCCATCGTTGCTTTAGACGCAGCTAGTAGTGGTACCACCCATTGTGGGCACTCCCACCCGGGTTCGATTCCCATGTTGCGAAAACTCTTCGTGCAAAGACCCGTGCTTCAGTACAAATGAATGTTGGATTGGCTGCTCGACCTCAGCTCGCTTCCCTGTTGATTGCTCTGCACCTCTTATTGCTGCCATTTGGATTTCAAATCATGGAATCTGCTGTTAAAGAGGCCTCATGCTTTGCCCATTGAATCTGCCATTTGATTGCTCTCATGCCATTTGAATACAGTTGAATATAGTCATTTGATTGCTGTTGAATACAGTGAAACAATGGATTTTAAAAAAAAGACTACCAATTTGAATGCAGTGAATGCAGTGAATACAATGCAGTGAATACAATTTGAATACAATGTAGTGAATACAATTTGAATACAATGCAATGAATGCAATGAATACAATGCAGTGAATACAATGTTGTTGAATGCAGTGAATACAATTTGATTGCTGAATTTAAAAAAAAAAAGACTTCCAATGGAACAATGGAAGGCAGTGAATACAGTGAAACAATGGAAGACAGTGAATAGTTATGCAACAATGGAACAGTGGAACAATGGAAGGCAGGAAGAACAGTGAATACAATGAAGATGAATATACAGTGAATACAATAAAGAATGTAACAGTGAATACAGTGAAGATGGATACAGTGAAGATGGATACAGTGAATATATGGTTTCATTCAGTGGATATATTCACTGTATACAGAACAATATTTCAAGGCAAAACAATATTTCAAATGTGATATATTTCGTAAGTGATGATAATTCTCGAGTATGTCGACACTCAAACGGGGCAGTGGAATTGGTTCGACAATGCCCATAATTGCTGGAGGCACTCATATTCGATTGTGGAGTCCACACTTGATGAAAACAGCCTAATTCGTTGGCGAGCAACGTTTAACATTTTTCCTCATTTTTCAAAATAATTCTCTTATATATCAATTTTGGATTGAATGTAGTGTTACATTCAATGGTGGAGATATCTCAGTTAGCATCTTCAACAAAAGTCCCATATAGAATTTTTTTTTAGATAAATTAAACTTTGCCCCTTGAAGTTTAGGTCAAAAACACTTAACCCCCATATAGTTAAAAAACTAAATTTTGCCCTCCTTCAATTCAGTTTTGATTAAATAACAATTACCAAATAAGAAAATTAAGTAGTTGACAACAGCGGGTAATGTGCTTACATTTCAAACTTTAGAGAGTGATTTGGAATAAAATAAACTAAGGGGAGTTAAGTGTTTTTGAGCTAAACATCAGGAGACAAAGTGTACTTTACCCTTTTTTTGTTTGCTCTCTCCGCGTAATTCTCTATCTAATGGACGATGTGGCAGAACCCAATTCGGTCGTGAGCAATTGCAGCATCGTGCAAAGGTCGGGCCTAAGAACGATTTTGTTTCAACTCCTTAAAGAAGTTGGAGCAACAGGCTAGTGATTTTGTTCCAGTATTTTGAACCCTCATCTTCGCAGGCTTTGCAACAGATGTCACATTTATAGCAACAGGCTAGTGATTCTCTCATAATGACTATGATGGTCACTTCAGCGAATCACAACCTGATGCACTCCATCACATGTCTCCCGTTCCATACCATGATATACATATGAGCACTGCTATTTAAGCCTACAATGGAACATACTCGTGAACATATTGCGAAGATGGGGGGCGTCAACAAGCCCTCAGTGCATCGGCCAACCCACCGAGCCCTACTTGATGCTCCCCACCGATCTCAATGATATGTCCGAGAGTCTGCCCGTTGTGCATTCAAATAGCATTTTTGTGTACATATTTACCTCAAAAGAATTACATTTATATGCCCAATGAAAGAAAATTTAAGAATTACAACCTCAAAAGAATTACAACTTCTTTCAAATGTCAGAGAATTTAATACAATGGCAACTTCATCATAGCAACTTCCTTCAATATAACAGCCTCTTTCAATTTAATCCAATGTCAGAGAGAATTATAACTTTCATCACAGTCGTTCTATGTGATAAAAAATCGTTCTAAATCTTGACCTTTTGCTTTAAATAACTGAAGTTTGCAATCAAATTAGACCAAAAATAGACTACCATCGTTGATCCAATTAAGCAACTCAGATACAAAAAAATATACATTGCCCTCAACTGAAATCAAAAGGAGGGGGTATATTTAAAAGCTCAGACTGAGATTTTGAACAATGTGCACACAGCCTGATTTTATTGCTTCCCCAAAAAATACTCGATCATATTACCTGATATTTGATATAGGCATCCATAAGTTAAATAACAAAAAAGCCAATTTTGAAAATAAAGAATTTAAAAGCATAGCAAATTCAAGAACAGAATCTAACAGATGAACTCGCAGAATTTAGAAATGAATAACAAACCAAACATAGTTCCTATAACGATAGGAATTGGACCCAAACAGAGAATAGAAAACTCAAAGAGAAAGATACCATATGTCTGTTTCAAAAACTGGCACTCTGCAGTACAGGGGCCATTGCCGAGTCTGGGCATCTCCTCTCAGCAACGGATCATAGATACCTCCATCCTCAAGCTATCCATCCACCACGGGTACTAAGACCGATAAGGTTTCCGGCAGAGGAAGTACTTGTGATCATGAACATAAGTCGGCTGCATTCAGATCAGAGGGGTAATCAGAGCCATATGTTTAACAATAGCATCCCAAAGTAGCTTTGATTTGAATCATCCGAGAGAATGACAACTTGTTGTTTTCACTTACAGCTTGATGGCAGGGGGGATCAGAGGCATATATGGTCTTGCCATTAAATATGGTCAATGACATGGGCTTGCAGGATCCATAGTCGAAACTAACTCTACCATTAAATATAAATCCTAAAATAAATGACTCACATCACTCTAGAACAGAACTTATGTTGAAAAGAAGTTGATATACTACTATTAATCTTAACAGAACTACATAAACGGAAAAGAAAAAGAAAATAATGAATAAAAAAATAATAAGATGAAAGCAAGGGATGGCCTACCTACAGGCTGCGATGAGAATGGGGATGGCCTAATGGAACAAAGGTAACACAAACCTTACCGCTTTTCTTTCCTCAACTACTGCAATCCTCTTGATCTGATTGCAGACTATAACTACAAAGAAATAAAAATCAGGGAGAGTTAGATTGCAGAAACAAAAAAACTAAATGGGAAAAAACAGAGAATTTTTTTACCTTAATACCTTAGAAATTACCATCAATAAATAGCAAATAATTATCGAAACTGGATTGACTGCAGAAAATCTGACTGCAGATAGTTTGAAAAAAAAATGCATTTAAAAGAAAAGAACACAAAGAGAAGAAATGAAAAAGATTTAAAAAAAAGCACAATTCATAGACCAAAATCTAAACCCCAAAGGCACCTCTTCACTTCATAGAACTTGTGACTGGATCTCAGCTGAAACGAATGGAACAAAATCCCAGTTAGCTTAAACCTTAAGATCATCTTTTCCATCGTTGCCGATGTGCTCTGCAACATAGAAAAAAAGAAGAAGAGATCAGAGAGAGTTATGAGAAAGGATAAAAAAAACAGAATTAGATAGCGGAAGTCCGGAATCTGCAGGGGTAATAGAGAAACCAAGTGGGTGGTGGAAGAAACGATGATGGACCTCTGCCTCCCCCACCTGCAGCTCCTCCTCCATCTGTCTCCCTCCCTAAAACCGACCTCTTCCAACCCCGACCTGCCCCACCTATGCTGTTAACTCTCCTCCCTCTACCTCACCTCCACTGCAACCCGACCCACCCCGCATCCACTGCTCAGCCTCCTCCTCCTCTCTCTTTCTCTCCAATTGACCTACTTCCTTCCCCCTCCTCTCTTTCCCCCTCATCACTTCTTCTTCTTTGTCTTCTTCTTCTTCTGATCCCTGAACTGAAAAAAAAAAACCAAAGCATTTCAAGGGAAAAAAAAAACAGAGCAAGAATTATGGAGGATGGAGGATGAGGAAATGATCTGCAATGGAGAGAGAGTGAGAGAGGCTCACCAGAGGTGGGGGAAGTCGGGTTCAGGGTTATCAGGTGGTCACCGACGACGCGCAAGGGAGGAGGAGCCCGATCTACAGCCTGGAGATCGTGGAAGGGGAGGCTGATCTACAGCCCTCACCTCCTTCTCCGGTGGTAGCAAGGCAAAGGAGGAGGCCAGCCTTCCCTTCCTCTTCTCCTCCGACAGGATCAGAGTGGAGGAGGCGACCAGCCCTCCTTCCCTCTTCTTCTCCGATGGCAGCAAGGAGGAGGCAGCAGGCCCTCCTCCCCTCTTCTTCTCAAGCGACAGCAAGGAGGAGGAGGCTGGAGGATTGAGGCGAATAGGCCGAGGAAGAAGGGAGATCGGAGGGACTGGGCGTGCGGGGGGGGGGGGGGGGGGGGGGGGGGCGGCCTCCTCAATCTGAAACAGAAAAAAAAGAAACCCTAAATCAGAGAGAGAGAGAGAGAGAGAGGAATCAGATCGGGGGTGAGAGGGGTGGCGTTCGTAGGGGGATCGGTGGGAGGGAGGGCGTGCGGAGATCTGGGGAGAGGATGGTTGATGGAGGGTGGGAGGGAAGATGGAGGGGGTCGCGAGAGTGAGGGACGCGGAGAGAGAGAGAGAGAGATAGACGGGCTCAGCAGTTATAGAGAGAGAGAGAGGGGAGACGGGCTGAGCGGTTCGATGAGAGAGGGACGCAGAGAGAGAAACAGATAAATTGTGTACAGAACTACGATTCAACCGTTTGTCCGATTGACGTGGCATATGATCGCAACGCCTGCCCAATTAACAGTAGGGCACGAACGGCTATGATTTTTGAGAAAAGATCATGCAAATCATGATCCGAGTAGATCGTGTATAACATATAAATGTTACCCAATACAAAAAAATCTTAGCCATAAAATTCTCTGACCGCCTCTTATGTTTGTATCAAACGGCTCTCTTTATCCATTCGTAGTGAAATATTATATATATATATATATATATATATGTTGTAATGAGCTATGAGTTACAAGAGGAGAAAATAAGCTATGATTGAAATTGCCATCCTATAAGTTTCAAAATTTGTTGAAATTTGATGGTGTGTTGTCTAGGGTATGATGATCATTCTCATAAATTTTTAACAAATTTTAAACTTCTAGGGCCATCAAACGTGGTAAGAAAATTAACAGTTACTATAGACGGTCGATAAAGATTCTACCATTTGATGATTCTAGAAAATTTAAAAAAAATCAGTGATATATATATATATATATATATATATATATATATATATAGAGAGAGAGAGAGAGAGAGAGAGAGAGAGAGAGAGAGAGAGAGAGAGAGAGAGAGAGAGAGAGAGAGAGAGAGAGAGAGAGAGAGAGAGAGAGAGAGAGACTATTTCGAGAATAGCTATCTCCTAAAAGAAAAGGCAAAAATGGCTATTTTGAGAATAGAGTTCCTAAAACATGGATTTATTTTGGATAGGTCTAAGGCCTTGAAGCATTCAGCAGCTCGAGGTCTCTTCCCAATACAACACTTGACTGAACACAAATGACAGCACAACCAACCCATAACCGAATAACATACAACTGACTCCAAACTACTAACATGATCACTCCCACCCTACAACTATTTATAGCCACATAACACTAGTTGAAAGGTTTTGTTACATTGGGATAAGAAGCATACGAAGCCGTCCGATCTATACTTTACACACAATCATGACCTGTACATTTCACCCATACCCTTTTGCATCCGATCCGATGACGGCTCCTCGGGAGACAGTATCGAACGGTCCACATTACGCTGAACAATGTTCCGATGGCTTTATTTACGTATGAAATTACCATGAAATCCATAAGGTACCCTTTGGGGTAAAGTCATTTTGGCCACAGGCTCTTCTGTGAACTTCTTTGCATCAATTATATGGACCTGCAACACATCAAGAAATCATTCATGCATGTTAATTAGACGTTAATTAGGTAAATTCTTCCCTGTTAAGAGGATCTTCAGAGAGGTGGGGGGAGTAGAAAGAGAGAGAAAGCATTACTTTGGATACATTTTCTCTCTCATCATGGACATAGCAAACCACCCACCCATCTTCTTCATCGAAGCCTTCTCCTTTCTCGACAAACTGAACTCCCGAGTAGTAGTGTTCATCGTCGAGGACATGGTACTCAACCTTTATCAACTCATTGTTCTCCTGAAACCCATATGCTCGAATTTCAGAACCAATATACATAGCAGATCTTAACCTGCTAGCTAAGAGTGCTCATGACCTTATCTTGCTCGTCGAAGTACAGCTTCGCCAATGCCCTAAACTTTGGCAATCCTGCATGGTTTAGTAATGATCAATCCATTCACAGTTGAAGATTTTCAAGAACTGATTTGTTTGTGGTAATCTTAATGCTATTGTTGAGACAATTTTAGTCCCACATCAGAAAGGGGGGCTCTGTTAGGCTTCTTAATATATATGTTGTGCTCTCCCCCCTTCAAGAGGCCTGTTGGCCTTTTGGAGCACTCTGGATTAGTAACATGGTATCAGTGTAGAGATAAATTTCCCATATTGAAAAGAGGGGCGCCATTAGGTCACTTAATATACATGTTGTGCTCTTCTCTCTCCAGGAGGTTAGCCTTTTGAGCACTCCGGATTAGTAATAGCTATAGTGTTACCTATCTCGGCGCTCGTGACTGAATCGACAACTTGGGTATACGCATATTTGTTCTTGCGGCCAGTGAAGCGATTATTTATCGTGGGAAAATCCATGGCAACCTCCTTTCCAGTGAGGTATCCCTCTTCGACTGCTCCCGTCCTCATGTTGAGCCTCCACTCGTAGGGGCGAGAGAAGAGGATCCCATCCATGTCCGGATCGAAGTTTTCGAGGTCCTCGTTCGGTTGCATAAAGGCTCTTCGATACCATTCGGATTTGTCATCGGTGTGATCTGGGCCTGGAACCACTGATCCGGCGGTTCGGCAGCCTCTCACAATGATCTGCCATGCAATCTTCTATCAGATTATGAAAATCCAGAGTTGCAGTGTAATACGTTAGCTTAATTACCTCGTTTCCGTTCTCGAAGGAGTTGATGATATGGAAACTGCAGTGGTTTCTCACGTTGAACCATGAGATGGATTCAGCATCCCCGAAACGAGGCATCACTCCTATTTTTGATTTTCCATCTTTATCAAACTTGACAAACCTGGTATTTTCACAGAGTTTAAATTCTGATGCAGGCTTATTCAAACTGAGTGTTTTTGGGAGAAATTAAGATCGTTTGGATCCTGTGCAAATATGGATGTGTTTCTATTTGCACAATTACAAATAAAATTTTATGTTTAGTTGTTGCTCTTTTAAATGTGTAATCACGTTCAAATATGTACTGCTAGTTGATCTTTTGAGAATTCGTCTCACCTTATAAACAAATAATAATCCACCACTTATTTACATATATGGTCTCCATTGAAAACATAATTACATACACCAATATGTACAAATGATACCAACCGACAAACAAGTGCAGTATATAACATCAAGATAAGGTGCATGCATGATAACTAATAATTTCAGCTAAACCTAGGTCCATGGAATCAAAGTAATTTTAAGGGTGATCATGCACCTTCTGTGGTTTTTGTACGGAATAGATCCTTTGCCAACCGTTTTGGGTTGTGTGTTTTTTTTTAAATACCAAAAATACCAATGGAATCCTCTCACATTAATTTACAACATATGACATAGGTACATATTTTTTTAATGGAAATAGTGGCACGGGTTGCTACAATGATTTCTCTGTAGCAACTACAACTACAGTGAATTCATTATAGCTGCTACAGTGATTTTCGTCATGGCTGCCAAAAAGAATTCTCTACGGTGAAATCACTGTAGTAATGATACTCAACTATATGCAAATAATACTCAATTGAATCTAGTATTATTAAAAATTCTTGGAGATAAAATCAACGAGACAAATCTAATTGTCCTTTGTCCGATGTAATAAAGAGGGCCTACGATGCATTGAATAAGTGACAACCACTGTGTGAACGTGGCTCTTTATATCAATCTGATTCTGATCGTTTCCCAAAAAAATTCTGATCCCGATACCTCTCTCTCTCTCTCTCTCTCTCACACACACACACACACACACACACACACACACTCACACTATCTCATGCGCTCGATTTGACCTCCCTCTCGTCGGCCGACGCCGCCCGGATGCCTAGGTGAGCCCTAATCTCCTCTCTCTCTCTCTCTCTCTCTCTCTCTCTCTCTCTCTCTCTCTCTCTCTCTCTCTCTCTCTCTCTCTCTCTCTCTCTCTCTGCTACTTCCTGTCACCTTCGGTGAGTCCCAACCATCCAGACCTCTCTCTTTCTGCTATTTCTTATCATTGTCAGCGAGGCCCGGTCATCCAGACCTTTCCCCACCCCAATCCCCTCTTTTAGTCTCTCGCTCTAGATCGGGTCCCTACCCCAATCCCCTCTTTTAGTCTCTTGCTCTCGATCGGGTCCCTACCCCAATTCCCTCTCTTAGTCTCTCGCTCTCGAACGGGTCCCCACCCCAATCCCCTCTTTTAGTCTCTTGCTCTCGCACGAACTAGGGTTTCCCCCTCTTCGATGCGCTAGGGTTTCCACTCTCAGATGTGGAGGGGAGGATCCCCTCCCCTATTTCATCCAATTTATTCCGAATTTGTAGGCATGAGAGCGAGGAACAGGGAGATCCCGCCACAATGAGGGAGGCAAGGGTGACTGCAAGGTTGTCATGGCCGCCGGGGATATTGAGGGAGATCGCGACTGTGATGGTGAGGACGTGGGCTCAGGTCATCACTACCTGCCCACCTGAGATGGATCTCTCTCTCTCTCTCTCTCTCTCTCTCTCTATATATATATATATATATATATATATATATATATATATATATATATATATATATATATATATATATATATATATATATATAGTAATGCTATTTGAACAAAGTGTAGCGATAACCTAGATCTATGGAGTGGTGGCCAGTGGGGCCTAGGGCTTAGTGCATCTGCATTCTCCCCCTCCAAGTGTTTTTTTTTGTCACCAAAGGCGGCCGTCCATGTGTCGACAGGCACATGCTTCCACTAGTTTGAGTATCATTTAAAACCACTATAGGGATTTTGAGTACCTTTATGTATAAGATGAGTAACATTTAAAATAATAATCAATTATATGAAAATGATACTCAATACTACATCAATTTTATTTGTAGGGAATCGATTACCATTTTCATACAATTGAGTATCATTTAAATAAATATAGCAGCTACAGTGAAATCATTGTAATAATATAGTGAAATCACTCAATTATATGAAATGATATTCAGCTCTACAGTGATTTCAAAGTAGGAAATTGAGTATCATGATTATAAAATTGAATATTAAATCATTGTAGCAAAGTATTTTTAGCAGACACGGCGAAATCACTAGAGCAGCTACCAGTGATCCCACTATCGATTTCAAATTGGATGTTTCGTAAGGATGGGGGTCGATTATATAGGCAATAACAGTTTTGGTAAATTCGGTAACCTACTTTAACCATTTTAGTCTCAACCAATTGAGCCATTGCTCGCGCGATTAATGTGTTGAAACATGGATTTGGGCTAAGAGGATGAAGTTGTTGGGATCTATCCTAAAACGAAATTGTAAAAAAGGACTTATTGCTATCCGCACTGTGTTTTTTTGTGTGGGATTTTTGCATATATCCCCTTGCTAACTAGATAATTGTATAGTATCCCCTGGAACTTCATACTTACAAAACGAACCCTTGAAACTTAATTACTTATGCAAATCGACCCCTCAGGTTAAGGGACATCTATTCAGGAGGAATATTCTAGATATATTTTTAATTTGACTAAAGTGGCTTTACTGGGACGATTTTACCCTTAGAACATGAAAAATTACGCCCATATAAACTACAACAAATAGCGAGCATATAAGTTTGGGTTAAGTGATATTATGTGTAAAATGGTCATTCGAGACATTACGGAAATGGTAGACCATGGTTGAAGTTTATCCGGTATCGATAAATCATGAATATACAAGAAATATTCCCTACAAATAGAAGTCAGTTAACCTAAGGGGTCGATATGCACAAGTAAATCAAGTTTTTTGGGGTCACTATGCAAGTATGAATTTTTTCGGTATGAAGATGAAGATTTAGGATCACTCACGGTTTACCGGCAAGAAGTCTTCCTACGCCGAAACTTAGTGGGTAGTGCATGATGATATTGTACCTGGAAACCACAAAGATAATCATACTGAACAACAATGATCTAAGTTTCATCCTCAAAATTACGAAGCATTGTTATCGTGTCATAGAGACCGACCGCTCATAATCTAGCATTAATCAATAATGAAATCTTACTTCTCAGTCACGCCAAGCTCGTGAACCAAAATGCCTTCCTTGAACTTGAGATCGACTTTGTGGAGCATCTTCTTTCCATCGGCTTACAAAACAGAAACAACGGTGTTGGTACGCTTGATCTCGCTAGGAATAACGAAAGAACGAGATGTAATCACACATGTAGAAAAGGCACAAGTTTAATGAGGATCGACAATTTTGCCACGTCCTCCCTTTCACGGCCAATTCTATTATGTCTGAGACGAAAAAATAAAAATACAGCACAAGGAATTACAGGGCCTGACGGCTAACCATCTATATAGACCCTCTGCAGTTAGGGTTTATATAGAACATCATAAAATAGTATCGAAAGCACCCCCATCGATCTGTCTACGTTCCTCACGGGGGACGTACCCTTCCCCCGCACCCCTGAGACCTTCGGCACGTCAAGGGACTACATCCCAATCTTCTAACTAAACTATCAGGCTCCATCCAACATAACAGACGAATTTCCGCCAGTGCGACCTCTTACACACCTGAAATGACGCCGAGAACATAGAATGGCTTCTTAGGATCAGCTCCCATGACAACCAGCTCTCCACTCCCTGGTGCTCTCTGTAGATAACCAAAGCCAATCAGGTGAAGAGGAATTAGTGTGGATACATGGAGTTGTACGTCATGAGTAATGGGAGGGTAATCAACTAAGGTGATCAAAACCTTTGGGTGACTGGTGAACGAACGGTCCCATGCCCCGTCAACATCCCAGCGCCTCAGGGTGTCAAGATTGGAGGCATCAATCTCGTAGGGCAAATGGTTCTCTGCAATCGAGAACACTCTCCCCGCATGTTCGAACACGCTGGTGTTGTTGATGTCTTTCACGGCTTTGCCGAACCTCAGCTATTGAAAGTGAGCAACAAGAGAGGCTTCTGATGCTATCTTTGATTGATAATAATTTGAAGGGCAGATTATAAAAACCTCCCCTAACTATACACCTCAGTTAGTATTGGTCCCTCGACTCTTTTTTCTTTTAGGGTAATGTGGTTAATTAGGGTCTTTGACGACAGGTCAGTGGGGTGAAAAGGACGGGCAAAAGATGCGTGTCACCTAAGGTTTCTGGTCAAAAGATCGGTTCGATGAAAATGGCTGCCAACATACCAAAATGCGCTCACCATCAGCCTCCCCTTTCTCATGCTTCCCTTTCACCAGTTTCTTGCGAGCAGCGATGGCGGAGGCGGACGCGAGCAGTAGGGGTGTTCTTGGTTCGGGTTGGTTCGGTTTTGTGATAAATTTGGAACCGAACCGAAGTTGATCAGTTCTCTAGAAAATGGAACCGAACCAAACCATTACATTAAAAAAACCGAACCAAACCAAACCGGAAAAGTTCGGTTCGGTTCGGTTCGGTTATGCAGGTCTTTCAAATCGCTCGTCACCACATCGTGAAGCGTGAATGGTTGAGCTGCTGAGTTGGTTCAGATTTTATTTTTAAGCCTTTAACTTTGGGTGCTACTATTTGCCCCTATGGAATTACTAACAACACCCTTAATTTTTCACTTTGAGATATTTCATAAGTTGGGATTTGGGGGTGCTAGTAATTATGTGGGTGCAAATAGCAACGTCCTTCACTTTTCAGTTTCATCACACCGTTGAACACTTGAAAGTTTTGAATACACTAAATGGTGATAATTGGGGTCAACACCATGTAATGTACAATATTAGTGAGACTGTACACTGTACAGTAGTAACTACTGAGGGTATAGTACCAATGGTTCAGGCTGGATTGGTTCGGTTCGGTTTGGCGGGTCAACCCGAATTGATGAACACCCCTAGCGAGCAGTGGTGGTGCACAAGTAGCGGAGGTGGCGGCAGTAAGCAGCGGAAACAAGAAATCACACGGGACGGAGGGGTTCGGTTTAGGATTTCTAGGTCTAGGGTTCATCCCATGGCTTATAGATCTTAGGGTTTAGGTTGGATTTAGTTTTAGAAAGGAGGGGTATGAAACCTAAATTTGAAGCACAATGAGGAGCATTTTCATCCTAAAATTTGACTGTCGTTTAGGCTAGTTGATCTTTTGATCAGGGACCTATCACTAAGTCCACCCTTTTTTAACAATTTGTACATTGAACTATGTGCCGTTTGCATTTAAAGCCCTCTACCAACTTTTATCCCAAAAGTACCCTTGTCTTGGTAAGCATAAGTTAAATATTTTTAAAATATATAATTCAAGTCGTATTAGAAATTGATAAGGGTATTTTCAGAATAAAAGTTGACAGAGGAGAACTAAGCACAGACGGAGTATAGCTAAGTAAAAAAGTTGAGGGACCAATATGAAATGAGATGAATATAGTTCATGGGATGTTTTTGTAATTTACCAAGAGTTATGGGGGGCTTGCCGTGTTGAGAATGAAAGCGGCTAGAATTGCGTAAGGATGGCCATCAGCGGCCGGAATGAACAGGTTCTTGTCCCTCTGTTTCTCCATAAGGAAGGTGTCTCCTTCTACATATCTGTTCTTGTATGAAACACTCCACTTGCCCTGACTGTCTTTGCTGAAGTAGGTGGCATGGAGCATCCCATCCCCCTCAACCCAAGTGAAGACTGTTGTGCCAAGCATGGAGACTGCTGCCGTCTGGTCGGGGTGCAGATGATTCGGACCTGTTACAGGCTCGATTAGACTGTTTAGGAAGCGCAAAGAGACCAAGATGCAATCAAGCACACAGAAAAAAACACATCTAGAGGTTATTAACAAGATTCGAGAGTATATACGCCTACACGCAAATTCCACTATGCTTCGAAGCGAAACAATAAACAGTTGCTCAGTTACAACATTTTATCCTCGTACTCACATTCTCTTTTTTTTTTTTTGGTTCTTATGTCTTGTATTCACATTCTCAATCTCTTAGGGCATCTCTAGTTCTTGCTCAAATCGTTACTCAGATTTGAATCTGAGTAAAATTATCTAAAAAACAGCTCCAGCCCTTTACTCAGACTTATATCAAATTGAGTTTTACTCAAAATTTTTACCAAATCAAGGAAGACTCAAACCCCATACCAAATTCTAACGGTCATTTTTCAATGTCTTCCTATTTACAAACGTGTCATCCAGTTTTGAGTTTTACTTAAATTTGAGTAAAAAATATGAGTAATAGGGCTGAAGTACTTGTATCAGATTGAGTTTTACTCAAATTTGAGTAAGGACTGGAGTGCTCAGGATCAAATTGAGTTTTTACTCAGATTTGAATAAAATTTTAAGAGCTGGAGAGGCTCTTATGATCCACGAATTAGGGTTTTACGTATATTTATAGACGTGAGCCACCGCCAAAGAGAGATACTTAAAATTACGTATATTTACGTAGATTTTTCCGAAGGTGTTTGGATGCACAGGGGCCAAATATCTTTAATTTGTGGGTAAAATAAAAATGGTTTTATTGCTCTTGTTTAAAGGAGTCCAGTAGTAGGTTAATCCTCTCATACTATTTCATTTTTGGCACTCATCGGTCGCCTATCGAGTTAATAGAACACACAACTTTTTTTTTTGAGGGGTAAGAACACATACCATTTCTTATGTAAATGCCTTCTGGGAAACCATCCGGTACCTCCCCTTCGATGATCGAAAGAGGGACCGCTTCTCCTATTTCATCCACAGGCGCAAAATTACCCTATAAAATAAAGCTCATGGAACAAGTACCTCATCAGTTAATGGCGATCGATCAAGCGCTGAACCGGGCTTTTGTTCTTGGAATGATCAGTACCTCATCAGTCAATGGCTTCGCTACGAACTTGAACGCAGAATCCGCAAACGCATCCAAGAGTCTCCTCGGTGCACTTCTTATGAACTCTGGAACTTCAACTCTGAGGGAAACTTGCTTCCCTTCTTTCAAGAGAGGCTGCAAGAACACAAAGTAATGGAGTGCAAGGTATTGAAGAGAAAGAGAACAGAAAGTGAGAGGGGGAATCATTGAACATGGGTCTACCCTGAAAGATGATGACAGTGTTGAGATGAGGCTATGGAAGGATGATCTAGGGGGTGCCTTTTGAATGGTGCAAGTGACTGAAAGGGCACTCAGTGATTCCATCTGAAAATGAAGCACTTGAAAAGGCCAAGTCAATCAGCACAAGAAACCCCTTTGTTTCAAAGATTTGGGACACAAGCTGAGCCTTTTATAGTGCTTCAAGGCCTTCATATGGGCTCATCCCTTTTCGTTTCCTATAGTCCATTCAGTGATGTCAGCCCACCCTTTCTTTTTTTTTACTGGACCGGCCAAGCGATCAGCAAGGCACTAGAGCAAGGGCTCAATGAGGTCCGGAGATCGAAACAGTGGGAGACAGTCACCAGCTGCTATTTATTATTTTCATAATCCCGTGAACATGACATCAACGGCCTGGATTCGCATGAGCAAACAAGGCACAACGATCTTGAGGAAAAGTTCGCTCCTCGGTGTCCATACCGGGAGTCGAACAAAAAACCCCTACAACATAGGAGAGAGGAAGCACCACCAGGCCAAGAGCCCGTTGGTTGTCAACCCACCCTTTATGAGTTAAAAACAGCAATTGGAAGAACAAGCTCACTTGACCTTGTCAAGTCCAAGTGGACATGCAGAGTAAGGGTTTTTTTTTTTTTTTGGAGCATCCATCAGCGTCACATCTAAGGGAATTTAGGCAAGGACCTCCACCAGTTAAGTACTAGATGGAAGCAGGATTCGATCCCAGGCCCCGGGTACCAACCCCTCGAGAATTTACCAACTCTTCCAAGGAAATACTTCCAAGGGTTTCAAGTGAGCACATCCTCCAAATCCTCTCTTTTCTTTGCTAGCTCCATTGTATGCCAATCTTTCACTTGGTGGAGAACAAGCTAGCTCCTTTGATATTTTTTAAAAATAAGTTGTTCAAAAGTAGAAGTCGGCAAAAAGTTTTGGCTGTATCCCTCTTATACTTATATTTCTCTTTGACTTTAACCAATTTTTCATCGTTTATGCATAACACAGGTATGGATAAATCCATATTTGACACACTGCAATAATGATAAATAAGAACGGATAATATGGAAATCCGAGGAGGTTTTTTGTAGCCAGGTTTGTTATAGATGTCATTGTGATCTCTTACATTAATTAATAACACTGGTGTCATAATTATAACAATCATTATCATCGACCTCGCGGCCTTTATTCTTTGAAGGTTTATTTTGGCTTTACCCCCTAAACTTTGCCGTGAATTAGACTTTACCCCCCATGTTTCATTAATTAGACTTTACCCCCCAAAACAAACTGTCCCGTCAGCTCACCACCTACGAGAAAGGGTGAGCTGACGGAAAAGAAATAAAGTTTTGGGGGGTGAGCTGATGGAACAGTTAGTTTTGGGGGGTAAAGTCTAATTAATGAAAGATGGGGGTAAAGCCTAATTCAAGACAAAGTTTGGGGGGCAAAGTCAAAATAACCCTTTTTTGAACAATGCTTGGTGGCGGCTACCCGTGTACACACTGGCGAGTGTCATGATTTTCCCACACATCCTCCGCCAACCATCTAGGGCTGCAACACGGACGGATTGGGTGGGTTCATGAGTCAACTCAAACCCAACCCAAGAGGTTTAATCATTTGCCCAAGCCCAACCCGACCTTACCCAACCCAACCTAAGGTCGGGTTGAACTTTCCTAGCCCAAGCCCAACCCATCAGGTTGATCGGGTTGTGCGGGACGAGTTGACCGGTGTTAACATGGTAAAGAAGAAATAGTCAATGTAATAGTACAACACATAAAGCAGTTATTTGAATTCTTATATAGTTGATGGTAGATCATTGGATGGATAAATTTTCATCCAATAGTGATTATTAGAAGTACGATAAATAACCATCAAAGTTCCACCACAGTGCGACCTCAACTTGTATTCGGTGGATAATCAAACAGATCGATGAATTCTGATCGGATCTATTCAATGCTATATTATATTAAATATTTATTTACTAAATGATCGGGTTACGGTTTGGATTGCCCGAAGCGGCAACTTGGACAGGCCAACCTGAGCTCAACCCGAAAATGGAGTAGTAGTGCTATACAGCCAACTCATTTGACAATTGCCAAACTTCACACGAAGCTGCTCATTGGACATTTTGAATCTTATTAGTGACCATTTGAAGGTAGACATTTTGAATCTCACTAGAGACATTTTGCAACATCGTGTCAAGAAAAGTTCTCAAACGAGTTGGCTATCTATCTCCATTGTCCTAGTCGGCCTCATCTCCCCTCTTGTGAATCGGAATCACATGTTTGTTGGCTTGCAGTGGTGCTCTGACTGAAACCGCACCGTGAGTACGTGACCCGTCTATGACGTCTATATCACTGTTCAGAATAAAAATTCAGACTGTGGATATTTTAAAAAAATTTGGATCATGGCATCGCCCCCGAACCCTAGAACAGGGGGGCTAATGCCCCTCTGTAACCCCGCAAACCTCTTTGGCATGGGTGGAAGTACTATAACTAAAAACCCCTTCTAAAATTTTTTGCCTCCGTGTACAAGTAACCGTCAAGTTTTGTTTTTATTTTTCTTAGTTTCATTGGATTATATTCAACGGTACGTAGTATTATATAAAAGCATCATGCTTTTGTTTGGTAACTTTGGAATGATAAAGGAAAGATAATTCAAGTTTTTTTTTTTTTTTGACCCTGCAAGGGTAGTGGACAAAATCTTTGTAAAGGTATCTTTCCTCAAAAGTGGAAGGAATAAGAAAGGATATATAGGAGCCTTCACAGTTCACATCCACTGTCATTTGATCATCCACTGGGCCCCACTATTATTATATAAAAAAAAATCCACTGTAGTTATGCATATATATATTTTTTTTCCTCGTGGGATCGGCCAGTCAGTCAGCGAACATGGTGCTAGAGCAAGGATAACGATTTTGTTCACCGTCGTAACAGAACATACCTCTCAATGTGCCCCGCATGATTCATATGATATGACACCAGTGACATATAAATGTCAATCGGTGGTCCGGTGATGCGCATCCAATGGCTCACAATGAAACATAATGCTTCGCCGCCCTGTAAGAATGGTGAACAAAATTGTTTTCTAGAGCTCGAGCTCAAAGAGGTCCAGAGATCGAAACGGAGGGAGACAACAACTGTTATTTATTAATTCCATAATCTCGTAAACATGACATCAACAATTAGGATTCATACACCCAATGCAAACAAGGCAGAACGGTTTTGCGGAAAAAATCGCTCCATGGTGTCCAAGGCGGTTGTAGCCGTCACTGTGATCTCAACACTTGAAACCACATTGTGAATCTCTCAACACTCTGCTGTTGTAGTTTTCGTAAGTGAATCGATCTTTTTTTTTTTTTTTTGAGAAGGGATCTCTAATTAAAAGTCTACTCTTAGACTCTCCCTACAAGAGATACTGGACAAAATTCATGCAAAGAGATCTTCTTCCAAAGGTGGTGGAATAAGAGGGAAGGATCTTGGACCGTTCATACCGGCCACGTATGATCGAGCATCGCAAGTCTGATCGTTGATTGGCTCCCAACGGATAAATACCCACCCGCCCCCTATGAGCTCGTGCTCTATACAAAACCAGATGAATTTCCATTATATATAAAAAAATGATAATCTTGTTTTATTTCTATATTATATTTATATTGAACGATTATTATGGTCAAGATAGACTGATGTGAGACGTTCTAACTACTTAGACTGAAAGCTAAACACTACTTGGCCACCGCCGATGTGTCATCGTTAGAGCATCTCCAGTGAACGACCTATCCGATGAGCCGCACCCGAATATAGGTAATATCTTTCAGGCTCCAGCGGATGACCCATAAGTATGGTCCTCATACTTTTTATGCAAACCCATCTGCATATTTGCATATGGATTCCCACGACCCAAATGAGCCACGTGACGTCATGAGAAAGGGTGATGGTGATCCGACGGCCCAAGCCTACTTGCCTATCGCTTTCGATCTGAAACTTTAATCAAGAGGCTATATATCTTTGCCCTGGGTATCAATGGCTGATGATCAAGATGCTATAAATCATCCGGGATTTTATAGAAGTCCGAGGATGTTTTTGTAAAAATAAATCAAGCAAAGTTGGCACTCTATAGTTGGCAAACGAGTTGGCTATCTATCTCCATTGTCCTAGGCGGCCTCTTTCTTCTTGTGAATCGGAATCACATGTTGGTTTGCAGTAGTGCTCTGAATCCTGAGACCACATCGTGAGTACGTGACCCGTCTACACCGTCTATAACACCGTTCAAAGTAAAAAAAATTCAAACTGTGAATATTTTAAAAAAATTTGGATCGAGGCATCACCCCCGAACCCTAAAACAAGGGGCTAATGCCCCCCTTTAACCCCCCAAACCCCTTTGGCATGGATGTAAGTACTATAACTAAAAGCCCTTCCTTCTAGAAATTCCTGGCTCCGCCACTGTAAAGTGGTATGGATACTCCCATCGATTTTTTATACATTAACTCCATTGAACAACCAAAGCAGCTGAACGAAAGGCTCTACAAAGAAGAACAAGTTTCAAATATACTTTAAAGGGCTGTTGGAATGGAAAACCTTTCAAGGCAACACACACACACACACACACACACACACACACACACAGAGAGAGAGAGAGAGAGAGAGAGAGAGAGAGAGAGAGAGAGAGAGAGAGAGAGAGAGAGAGAGAGAGAGAGAGAGAGAGAGAGAGAGAGAGAGAGAGAGAGAGAGAGAGAGAGAGAGAGAGAGAGAGAGAGAGAGAGAGAGAGAGAGAGAGAGGTGAATTGGTGGTCTTGTGGATTATTGAAGAAGATAGCTAATGCTCTTGGGCCAATAAACATGTACTTTAGTTGGATTGGGCTGCTTTTTCTACAGTAGACATGCCAATTTTGACTCATTGTTTGACATGTGATTGCACCTGTATATAGAGGTTTCAAAATTTACGTGTTTCTAATTCGCTTAGAAGTTTTAGAATGTCCAAATTTTTTGTGGATGCGCTATCAATGACAAAGTGATCATACTTGTCACAAATCAGCAAATTATCAAATCTCTATGTAGGTGCAATGAATCACACGCCAAACTCCGCACATTTCAGTAAGACACGACGACGAATTTGACCTAAAAATGGCAGTTTCAAATCGCGTAAAAAATACTTTTGAAACCCCGGTTTTCAGTGGGCACCCCACAGCCAATTGATAGCCAGGGAAATGGCATACAATCTTCCAGATCCCCTAGTGTCTCATGATCAGAAGATGATAACTATCCAACCAAATGACCTACCAATAATACTCATAGCTTCATTGATGACCATAGTTTCTAGATTGTAACTGCATCAACCAGGATCATAAGATTATTAATTCAATGTTTGCAAAAAAAAAAAAAAAGATTATTAATTCAAAAAAAAAAGCCAACATGCAAATGGTTGAAACAAATCATAATGCTCTCTCTCTCTCTCTCTCTCTCTCTCTCTCTCTCTCTCTCTCTCTCTCTCAATATTTATCATCAACAAACAATATGATGTTCCAAACTCACATCCCAGTTCCATAAATCAAGAACTACATGTATTTCAAACATGAGAACAAATGAGTCCTTTTGGGTCCACCCCCTTGGTAGCAAGTATCTGGTTATCGAGATCACTATGGCACAAATCGTAAATATAGGTCAGCATTTACATAAAAGAATACTCGGCGTACTTCAGAAGTTCAACTGCTCACTCAAAATTCGGTACTGACGGAAAGCTGATCAGCCGTTGAAAACAACTTTAGTGATACCAAATAAACAAATGAGGCCTCTTGCTACGAGAAGCAAAAAAGCTTGTTTTGATTCTCGACTCGGTAGTGCGAAGGCGATCTTCTGAATGTTTTCCCTACCAATCCTCGAACCAGTCTGGGGAACTGAGTTCGTCTAAATCCTGAGATGGTGAGTAAACGGGGATCGTGTTGTCCTCCACATGATTTTCCAGGTACGTATCTATGCGGGAAGTGATCTCCTGAGGAACCGGTATGGTGCCATCTGCAATTCCCTTCCAATCGAGACCGTCAAACCATGGATGCTTTTTGACCGAATCAGGACCCTGAGTTCCAAGTCGTGCAGTTTCATCGACTTCCAACAACTGTATTAGAAGGATGTATGAATGGAAATCTGCACATCAAATGCAGCAAAGAACGAGGGGAAAAAAAAAAGAAAGGTAAAAAAAAAGAGAACAATTTACGAGTGAAAACCTTGGTAATGAGGTCAGCCACTTCTTGGCTTAAGGTCTGGGGAAGAGTCAGCTGTCCTTTGGCAATCCTCGCAGATGTCTCGACTTCATTTCCTCTCCATGACCCAAAAGGCATTTCAGTCAGGAGCATGAAATAGATCAAGACCCCCAGTGCCCACCTGATTATGCCAGATTTGAGATCAGAAGAAGTTTCAAGATATATCAGCTGTTTTTCCATTTTATTTAATTGCGTGATCCAAAATTCTAGATATACACTTGTGTGGTCTACCTCCATAGCGAGACTTTGCTACGGATCAATGGAGGGAAGCTATCTCATTATTAATGTCAAAGGAACATGGAATTGGCATGCAGAACACCACCACCTTTCCCAACAGCTATGAGATTATCTTGTCGTTTCTTTAGAATTTTTATCTTTTATCTTCACCAGGAGGTTTGCAATGACATACTAAGGCACCTACTTTCAAAAAATGAAGTTGATGTCCTAGGAATGTCTCTGAGCTCAATACTTATTCTAACGTCAACTAATCACGGAATGATTATCTGTTTCTCATGATAAAACTTTTTTCCTCTTCTAAATATATGACAAACTAGAAAGGAATAGACAATATCATTACCAGTCAGCAGCAAATCCCTGCCCCTTCCCTAGGACTGTCTCTGGAGCTAACGAATCTGCATTCCCACATATAGTGAGAGATCTTTCCCCAATTAACTTTTTCCCAAATCTGAAGTCTACTAGCTACAACACATAAACATGTGTACAGTGAAGAACACAATAAATCTCAAATACTTTTACGTAAAACTAAAAGGTAATTAAGGTAAGATATATCTAAACACCCACTTGAAGATGACCTGTGCGGTCAAGCATTAGGGAGTCCGGTGAAACCCCTCTGCAAAGGATAGAATTCTGAGTTCAAAAAGTGAAGTATCAGTAACAATGGACTCAACTTCATTTGCACAACGACAGACAGATTAAAAACAAAGAAAGCTACTCAGAAGCAGAAGGCACCTGACCTTGTGTAGTTCTTCAAGAGCGACAACAAGAGAAGCTGCTAAGAATCTTGCAGGCGACTCATCCAAGGGTGTGTGAAGTATTGAAGCCAATGAGCAAGTGAGGCAACAACTTAGTAATATCCCAACATATGATTGATCAGAACAAGTACATAGTACTTGTGGCACACAGGCTGATGTGCTAAAACTCCTCATTAGGTTTTTCTCCTTCAGCACCTGGGCTTCCTTCCCAAGCTCCTTGATTTTCCTTTTAGAAAACCTTTTTAAGGTTGCCATTTTCCCTGATAGCCAGACAAATACAAATTAAAGCACCAATAGGTCCATGTAAAAGGCATTTTCCTACTTCATGAGCTCGAATAGAACATAAAACAAAAAGGACATTATTTATGATAGCGAAGGAATTCCTTACACAGAAACCAAAGAACTTGATGGTTTAACGAAAGTATTTTTAGCAAAAAGCTTATCATATAGCTAGCTACCTGAACCTTTCAAATGGACAAGACCAATCTCACTGCAATCAGTTGCATATACACCCATTCTCCATTCCTGGTAAGCGCACATTATCAAATATCAGATGAGTCTCTTTAGACCTTGATTATATAAATAAGGAAAGTCACACTTGCCCCCCTATAGTTTCACCCGAAATGACTAAACCCCCTTCAAGTTTATTTTGTGCCCAACTAACACGGTAACACCTATGGCTTCACGACATAACATTTAACCCCCCTTATGTGAGCTATCCGTTACTGCATTTTAAAAAAAACTAGCACTTATAACTGGAACGAGGGGGCAAACTGTTGTTTTTTAACTTGAAGTGGGTTAAGTGATTTCGGGTGAAACTGCAGGGGGGGCAAACGTGTGATTTATTTCCCGTATAAATATTATGCTGATAGTTAAACAAAATACAACGAATTGTACTAACCCCATACCAAATCAGAGTACTGAAACTTTGTGCATGTTGCAGCAGCATTATCTATAGTGCATTCCTTGGAAGAAGATAGAGAATCTTTCAATCTGGGTGACATATTGCAAATTAGTGCATTGTGTGGACAAAAAGCCGAGTGTAAGGCATTTCTAATGACAGGTCACAACATACTTGCGAGCATCCTGTGAAAGTTTTGATAAAGGCCCAACTGCTGAATCAAATTTCTCCTTTGTAATGACTGCGCATACCACATCGCCAATAGAAACTGCAGTTAAAGAGCTAACACTCTCTCCAAGAAGTGCCCATTCTCCAAAATTGCTTCCCTCTGCCATCTCCACCACATATTCATTCTTGTCTTGGCCGCAGTCTCCTCGTCCAAGATGAGCAGACAGAAAACTGCAAACATTTGGACTTGCTAGGTCACCATCGTATGTCAGCTTCACCTGTCCCTTCTGAATAATGTACAATGCAGAGGGACACTCGTTCTGAAAAAAAAGACCACCACAAATTACTTAAAAGTGGTTTAACTCCACCAAACCTGCAGCAGGAACAATTAAGAACCAACAAAAGCACATGGAGTATCAAAAGTCATGGGAGTATTGAAACATGTTTTTGGTTACTCATAATAACTATAAAAAAAAAAGCCTCGGACTAAAAATATTGCATTGAAACACTGAATAGAAGAAGAGACCAATAATCCCTTTTCTGTAAAGAAATCTATATGCGGGCAGCAGACCTTATCAATTATTATTTGCCCATCTGAGAAAGAAACTTCTGTGAGAGACTCTGCAATGTGGCTCAGCTGTAAGATTGTCAGTCTGGAGAAAAGATCTACTGATCGGAGTAGTTTTAACGATGATAAGTTGGCAAACTTTGATGCAAGAATTCCGCGAAAATCTTCTCTCTTTAATGCCCAAAGGGTTCCATCAGTCACTGCACGAACAGATGCCTGAAGTGGTTTATTATACCTGTTTATTAACATGAACAAGCTAACGAACCATCAGAAATTAATTAGACTGTAACATAGTTCTCTTTCAGCTATTATAAGGGGAAAAAATGCATGATTCGAAACTTTGGATGATACCCAAAACTATGTCTTGTATAGTCACATACCAAGAGGAAAACGGGATTATCTTTGGCTATATGCAAATTCATTCGGTATTTGGCATGTTTACCGGGCTGTGCACAAGCTAATAGCATTACTCGAATACTCGGTCATATAGAAGCTCGTTGACTTATGCAGGCTATATCAGCTGGAATTAAACACATCATTAAAATTCATTTTTCATGATTTCTATTGATTTTATATCGAAGAAGTAAAAGGAACACGCTTTAAACAACTTATTTATCCTGTTCAAACAATTCATCTAATGGTCATACTATTTTCCAAGAAAGATTTTGATGCATGCAGGTGTAAATATTGCCACCAGACAAGCATGCTGTCATTCTTTTGCATTTTTATGAGGCTTTGGAAATCTAAGTTTACAAACTATTTATGATGAAGACAATATCTGCGTCATAATTTTTGTTTAAGTTTAATATGCTGAAATCAGTGAAATGTCTTTTTCATCTATTTATCGCTATTTTTAGGCCTTATGATATTTTCTTACCATTTTTAAGCTTTATGAATGATGTAGAATGTTTCCTTAGTCGTGGGGGTTGTTCGCGACCTCATTCGAGAGCTTTTCAGACGATTCCGGGCTCTTTCGGATATGATTTCTGTTTATTATTAATAAAAATAGGAAACATGTGTTCGTAGAACGCCGAAGGTCGAGATTAAACCCTCAAACCGATGGCCAGATGATCAGGCACCCTCTTTAATGCATGGCATAAGATGTGCTTTAATTAGGGCTTAATAGGCTTTTTCAAATAAGCCCAAAGAGGCTTTTCCTCTCCCCACCGTTCCTCTGTCCCTCTCTTTGACGTGCTACTCGGGGACCCCCTCCCCCCCCCCCCCCCCCTCCCATGCTTCTTGGAGTTGACCCTAGGCCTCCCGAAGTTGACTCGTGTCCTCCATGCTTTGAGACGTTACTCGACAACAAACCGAAGAATCTGATGATCTCGTTTCAACAGTTTTTCACCGTGAGCGAATCCCATGGAAGATTTCCTCGATTTTACAGCAGTTTGATTTATCTACGTTCTTATTTTCCTCATTTTTTCCTAAAATTCTGCACATCATATCTTGATTCCTTCACGTCTTCCGCCTCTTCAAAACCCTCCATTTACCTCCATTGCATGCTCACAAGAAGCCCCATGCCCACCATGATCATCCTGGCTTAATCAGGACCCCGTTGGTTATTTTTTGCTTCATTTTCTATAACTATTCATGGCTAAAATTTAAATTTTTGTAATTTATTTCCTTGCTGCGAATAAGTTTTAATTGTTGGAAAATCATATATGCCTTTTGTCACTTAGAGAAAAGATCGTACGGTTGCCTCCCTCCCTTGCCTACATCAATTTAACTCATGAATTCAGGAGGGATTTGTTCAAGATATATACTATGGCATGATTAAATTCTACTTTTGGTTCTTAATTCATGTTGATTAATTTTGTTTATCAAAATATCAAGGGGGGTGGGGGGGGGGGGGGGAGAGAGAGAGAGAGAGTCGCATATGTGCAAACATTCGGTTGCCTTCCATGCTTTGTTGTTTTGTAGATTTTCCCTGGTTTATTATGACTTTGTATAAAAATACTTTGTGTCACTTTAATTATGACATTGTAAATTGTTTATTGGTTATGCCAATCCTCTCTGGTTTTACTTTTATTGAGGTTGTCATGAGTCATGACACATGATGCTCATACCCTAAAAAAATTCCACCAATTAATGAGCAATTTTAAACTATGTTGACTCTAAAAACATGATCACAACAAGTCTAAGACCCCTTATAGTGACTAATGTTCGAATAAAGCCTAGATCTCTATTCCAACAAACATCGACTTAACATAATAATTAGGCGATAATTTTACTCCATTATTGCGCCCCAAAAACGAGAAATATTATCCCAGAGAGAGGAAAGATTATAAAATTATATAGGTGAATCACCCCACATACATAATCATTGTCAAATTGTGTTGCACTTACTTCTATGGTTTTGTTATGTATTGTGGGATATGGGTCTGTACAGATACTCATAAATAACATAGCCTTCTCCAAAAACCTTCTCTCTCTCCTCCCTTCCTCTCCTCTGCCTCTACCTCTCTCTCTCTCTTCTCCACCTAACTCCTTCAATCACTTCCTTTCGAACTCCCAATAAATTGACATGGTATCAAAGCTGGTGACCTCGCACCTCTAAGAAACTAAGTTGCCACCGGTGGGTCTCGAAAGGGGAACTTGACTTGGTTGTATGCTGGGTCGAACTCCCCTCTAGCTCCAAAAGGATTGATGTTGAAGGTGTTCGAGTAGCTCGAGTTATAATCGCTTCTCTATGTCCATCAAGTGGCTTGGTATCACCACCATATCAAGACGGAGGAAGAGACGTAGGTTGTGAATCGAATGTTTATTTTCCTCCAGATTGCTCATCGATACATGTAAATGGCGCAAAAAGATCGAGTGATGGTTCTCTCTGTTGTTTCCCGATGACTTGCTCCAATGATGAGCTCCGGCGACCACGGTTGTGCTCTAGAGTTGACCGGTGGCATCTGCCTCGTGTTCAATCTTGGTGGCAATGTGTTGCAGGCAAGGGAGCAAGGAATCCTAAATAACCTAGACCATTGGATTAATCAAATGGTAACAACAAACTCAAGTCAGTTCCCCTATAAGTTGGGTATTTGGTTGAAACTCATTTAACTTACCTTGCCTCAACCCGACTAGTTTTGTTGGTGCTTTGGGCACTTTTTTAGCTTATCCTCTTAAATGAGTTGACTTTGTTTGCTTGAGGAATTTAAAAATAGAACCTAACTCGCTCTATTAATATCCAACCCCTTCTCTATTATTGTGAGTCGACTCGGGTTCAACACCGTTCAAACAAAATCACAAATCGATCAAGCTAGACTGGTTCGTTTGAATTTGAATTTCTAAAACTACCTCTACCTAAAAGGAAAAGTGGAGAGAAGTCTAAAGTTCAAAAGAAATAACCACCTGAGGGAGTTGAAGAAACCACCTGAGGAAGTTGAAGAAACCACTTTGGTAGTTATTTCAACCATTCAAGAGAATTAAAGAAACCACTTGGGTAGTTATTTCAACCATCCATGGAAGTTAAATAAACAACTTGGATAGTTATTTCAACCATCCAAAGTAGTTATTTACTATGATAACTACCTTGGATCCTATAAAAAGAGAGGAGGAAAGCAAAGAAAGGGTTGGATCTTCAATAGACATAAAGAATCAACAAGGCTTCCACTTAAGATACTTCAAAAACTCCAAATAAGTAGGATCGAAGATCGAAGTAAATCAAGGATGAAGAAGAAAAGAACAAGTGAAGAAACAAGACGAAGAGTAAAGCAAAACCCCTAGCCGATCACACGCAAAGCACGGAAGGATCAAACACCGCAAACCTCTTCACTTTTCATCTTTCTAAACTTGTTGTAATCTTTGTACTTCAAAATAGAGTATCAAAGGATCACGGATGGATCTCCCCTTAATCTCCCGATATACTTGTACTTCGCT
The DNA here is from genome assembly GCA_947650365.1 of Chamaelirium japonicum. Classification (NCBI taxonomy): domain Eukaryota; kingdom Viridiplantae; phylum Streptophyta; class Magnoliopsida; order Liliales; family Melanthiaceae; genus Chamaelirium; species Chamaelirium japonicum. The sequence continues at coordinate 47,355,128 of OX393553.1, read as the reverse complement.
CACTCGAAGAGAGTCAAAATTGAAATTTGTACTTGAGGATCACAAATTTGCTCATACCGCTACTTTTATAGATTATGGTAGTTGTTCCAGCCTTGCAGGATGCAGCCATGATATAGAGGAGGTAGCTGTTTCATGATCGAGATCCTAGACCGATAGGGATCGAGGTCAAATCTGGTGGAAGGTCGTCATATATTTTGATGGAAGACCGATGGTTATCAGCACAAACAGTGGCGAGTATGAAAATCAAGTGATTGTTGAGCTAATCGATGGTGGATGGTGGCAGGACAATGGTCGAGTTTAGAATTTGGTTGGCAATGAACATTTTGAGTGAGGGCAATGGGTTGTAGAAGGTACACACAGGGCCTATGATGAAGCCCTCATTGCTCCGAGGCAAGCCTGGGAAGGGAGAACCATTTCATAAATCTTTTTTAAGATCTCAGATTCTCATTCTATTTAATGTCAAAGCTGCTTAAATAGCTGCCTGAATATGTTGTTTACATGATCTTTTCCCAAAGCGAATCCCATAACAAATCCTTTTAAAACCAACACGTAATACAACCTACCAACATCATCGGTAAGCCCTAACTATAGATCTTTATTTTGAACAAAAACCTCAACAAATTAAATAACAATAAAGTCCAGAAGAAACAATTGCATAAATAAATCCATGAGGCACCCTACTCCACTTTGATTTCGCCCCTTCAACATTGTAACCACACACCTCCGCATAAATTTGATCCTCTCCATGAAGAAAAAGAAGGTTGATTTTACTATTTTTTGGTTATTCCAAGTAATTACTTGGAAAAAATGTCATCCACATATGAGAATGGGACAGATTTCTAATATAACTCCGCCTAACTTTATAATTTCCATTCTTTCTTATTCTTGAACCAAAAGGGGCCAAACATAAGTACAAAATACTATTGCAAGCTATCTTGGATTTAACAAAAAAAAATCCTTCATTTCCATTATACTTTCGATGTAAATTTCACATTGTTATTAGTCCTAAATGTAATGAAAAGATCAATAATATATTGTTAATCAATGTTTTCAAAGGTGCCTGAGGCTTACGCCTCGAGGCGCGCCTCAGGGCGAGGCGCAGCAAAAGCACCCTAAAGACGCTGTATGAGGCGTGCAAACAGCTGAGGCATACTCCTCAACGCGAGGCTTACGCCTCAAACCCGAGGCATAAGCCTCAGCTGTGCTTGATTTTGGTGATTTCTTTTTAATGAAGTGAATGTCTTTTTTAAAAAAAAACAACTGTTTAGCCTCAGCTATGCTTGATTTTGGTGATTTTTTTTAATGAAGTGAATGTTTTTTAAAAAAAAAAAACCACTGTTTTATGGGCCTCGAAGTTTCTTTTAATACTATAGAAGATAAAGAGCTCCAATTTGATTGAGCAAATCTTCGACTTGTGTTTTTTTTTTGTTAAAGTGACAATTTATAATTTCTAAGTGTGCTTTTATTTCGGATGATTAAAATTTTCGGTTGGAAATTATGGTTTTAATTAGAATTTTATGGTGGCATTATATGGAATTGTGGATTTGATTCATTTGACTTAGAACTTAGAGTTTTATAAATATTGTCTCAACTCTCAAGTATTGTTCAATTTAGGTATTATGATACACTTTACATACTTTATGTATATTTTAGTAAACTATTATGATGAGTGGATGTGGAATCGTGGATTATGATGTGAAACTATTAATTTTCATATATTTCTTTGTTTTTTATATTTTATTTAATTATTAATATTTATTATATATTTAATTAATTAAAACATACACTTGCTTGAGGCTTACGCCTCACGCCTCAAGGCTTACGCCTCAAGGCCCAGCAAAACGCCTCAAGTCACGCCTTCATGTCTGAAAACTTTACTGTTAATACACTAGATATAAATAATTTAGTATGTTCCATATATATGTATGGAAAATTATAAACATGGTTACTGCATAACAAGCATGTTAACATAAATGATAAACGATAAAGGAGCATGATAAGCCATATCTGAAATATCTCACATTAGTGCTAGCTCCCCAAAGGATGACATCTTCTCAGCTGTGTACCGATGCAGAACCTTGGTCACCACCTTCTCGTCCTCTTCCTGTTTCATATATCAACACAGATTAGCCTTGCAATGTCCAATGACAACACATGAAAATCTCAACAAGCCAATTTGAACACTCCAATGTCACCAGAATTTAAATTCCAACCAAAAAAATATATATAGGCCATGTTGGATCTGATAAATAGGAAGGTATTGGCCTGCCACTTTTCTACATTTATCAGGTTCAATGTTGTCCAATACAAGCTTTTATAGGTCTAGATCATCCTGTATTGCGATCGAATTTAGATTAATATAAACTATCACATACACAGTTTTAGACATACTCTCAGTGGTTTTACAGTTCAATAATACCTAAATTGATGCTTTAAAATACTTAAATAAAACATTTAATTTTTATCTTTCATACATTTTGATCTAAAACATCTACTTGAGTATTGCAAAAAGAAGTGAATACCTAACGCAAGTGGTTACAAGTTTGATGACCAATAATAAACATATAGACATTTTGTAGTGTGGAGTTTCAGATTATCAAGATTGCACAGAAAGTCAAGACTCAACCATGATATATGTTTTATATAATATACGTAAAAGATTTATACCTAACTCATTTCAACATATTATTATAAAATTTACAAATGTGATATCACATCATGTTCATGTGGTTGAACTGTCATTGTTTTAAATAATTAGACAATTTTGTGATATGTACTGTTGAAATGTGCATTTCCATGTGCTATCCATATGTCTTCATGATGAGGCTAATTCCCCTTGTAGTTGTATATGTTAGGCATTGGCCTTCCTTAGTGAGATAATTGCAGGCTTTGTGGATTCATCGCCCGCTTAATATCTAACATGGTATCAGAGATAGTCCACCGGTTTGTCCCACATCGGTAAATAGGGGTGGCAATGGTTCGGGTCGGATTGAGACATAGGTATAAGGGCAAAATACCCAACCCGAGCCTGACCCGTTTAATAAACAGGTGAAAAACTTAAACCCAAACCCGACCCGCCTAATAAACGGGTTGACCCGATCCGACCCAACCCATTAAACCTGTTTACTACATAGGTCGGGTCATGTCGGGTCGGGTTGGCTCGGGTTGGGTCAACATAACCCATGAAAACCTGTCGGGTTGGGTCAAGATGGGTCGGATTGGGCCAGGTGGGGTCAGGTTGGGTCAGGTTGGGTCGGGTTGGTTCGGGTCGGGTCGGGTTGAGACGACCCATTTGGTAAACGGGTCAATCGGGTTAAAGGTACAAACCCGAACCCGACCCATTAAATAAACGGGTCAATCGGGTCAACCTGCTTATGACCCAAACCCGTTTAGGCCAAACCCAAACCAGTTAACTTCAGGTCGAGTTCGGGTCGGGTCAAGGATTGCCACCCCTATCGGTAAGGGGGGCATTCATTGGCCACTTAATATACCTCCCGTGGACCTCCCCTTATGACCTGGGTTTTGGGACGTGACCTGGGTTTTGGGACGTGAGGGTATCTAACATGGTATCAGACAGTGTTATTAAAGGCGCGCCTAGGCTCAACTAGGCTCACCCCTTGCGCCTCAAAAAGCACAAGGCCAGACTCTGTTAGAAAGGCACGCGCCTAGGCTCCAGGCGCAAAAAAGACGCGCCTAATTGAACCATATGCAATTGTGTGCTTGCAATTAATATTTTTGACAATATGATTAAGTTATTAAGTAGATTTGATTCATGATTATAGTAGTCTAAATATTGGCACATTGATTGAATATTATTTACATTCAAAATTATTTGTTATAGTTCTTAGGTATGACCATATGAGCAATTATGGGTTGGATTTGATGACTTTGATATTATTTCAACTATTACAAGATTCAATGATTTTTCTTTTCTTTCTCAATTTGCACATTTCATACTGATTTAGAAGCATGTACACAAGCACACTGATGAAATAACACATTCAATCATTCACTATTTATTTTTTGTTTACTATAATATCACATTTGATATCTTATAACTGGTTATTGAATTTGAACTATACATATTTGAAGATTTAATATATTTTAAATGGCTAATTTAGAGCCGTAATTCAAACCTACAAGGCTACAACATTTGTGTTGTTGCAACAACGATCTATCCAATTTATCTTTTGTCTAATTCATTTTCTTAATCTAGTTATGCATGTTTTGAATATATATATATATATATATATATATATATATATATATATATATATATATATATGCGCCTTACTTCAATCAGGCGCGCGTCTTGAGTTGCGCCTTGCGCCTAGGTTCTAGGAGACTTTGCGCCTTGAGCCTTTTAGAACACTAGTATCAGAGCTGGGTTCATCATCTATTGCTCTAGGTACTCTCCAAATATCATGCCTTGCCACGCATGCTTCGTGTAAGGGAGAGAGTCTTAACGGATAGTCCCACATCGATGAGCGAGACATCCATCACCTGCTTCAAGATAGTCCACTGATTTAGTATCACATCGGTAAGGGGGGCACCCATTGGCCACTTCATATACTCTCTGTGGACCTCTCTATACGGCCCGGGTTTTGGTGTGTTAGGGTATCTAACATGGTATCAGAGTTGGGCCCATCTCCTGCTCCAGATGTGCCCTTACTGATTGTGCCTTGCCAGTTGCCACGCAGGCTCCGCAAGAGGGGGGGTTGGGATATTCCACCGGTTTAGTCCCACATCGGTAAGGGGGGCACCCATTAGCCACTTAATATATCCTCTGTGGACCTCCCCTTACTACCCAGGTTTTGGAGCGTAAGGGTATCTAACATGGTATCAGAGCTAAGTTCATCGTCTCCTGCTCCGGGTGCTCCCCATCGATTGTGCCTTGCCAAGCGTGCTCCGCGTGGGAGAATCCTTGCCACGTGTGCTTTGCGTGAAGGTGAGTGTTAATGGATAGTCCTACATCGGTGAAGGAGGCACCAATCATCCGCTCCATATACCCTCTGTGGACCTTCCCTTATGACCTGGGTTTTGGGGTGTGAGGGTATCTAACATGGTATCAGAGCTGGGCCCGTCTCCTGTTCCGGGTGCACCCTTACCGATGGTGCCTTGCCACACATGCTCTGCGTTAGGGGAGGGGGTGTGGGGGGGTGTTGAGAAAGTCCACCGGTTTAGTACCACACCAGTAAGGGGGGATGCTCATTGACCGCTTAATATACCCGTTGTGGACCTCCCCTTACGACCCAGGTTATGATGTATGAGGGTATCTAACATCCCAAATTGCTCTCTCAATGTTCAATAAACAAATTGAATGTGGTGCAAGCTAAAAGGGATTGTTACCTCAGGCTCCAACACCCCAAAAGAAGAGAACTATATTCAAATAGTGGCACACAAATATTTCATTTTCCAAGTAGCAAAGAAAAAAGTCAAAAGCAGAAGAAGGTAAAAGGCCTACATAAAACAGCAACATTAACTTGTAATGCTAACAGCTGAAACATTTCTCCCAAGGAGCATCAAGGGCAAATATTCCAATTATATCGGCCATTAATATATCGAAGCATTTGCGTATCCCATCAAATGTTCTAGGTTAAGTTTAACATAGCAAAAAACAAATAATGGACCAATAATCCATCTAACTACTCCTTTCCCTACTTCTATTCCCTAATACAATCCTTGGATGTTGATTATGACGTCGGCTAGCATGAACAAAATAGAAAAGCAAACAATAATCTCCACAAAAAGGAACTAAGATTTAAAACAAATCTTACATTATGCTACACTTGATATTTGGCATATGTATATACAGTTATACACAATTATTGAATAGCAAATAATGGTAAAAATTCTAGTGTGCTATCTATATAATAGTGACATTCTTTCCCTAGAAAGATAATGACCAAGGATGAAAATATTATGACATGTTTGCATAATATAGTTTGCATCGCCCAATTGTTTCTCTTAATTATTCTCAATTATTATCCTGCTACTTTTGAGATCTTTAATTTCCAGATATTTATCGACAATCCGCAAATGTGAAAGTGGCTTAATACATCTAGAACTCAATATGCTGGATGATACCAAGACGTACATGTTTGAAAGTAAATATTCGTACAGGCTGGTTTCTCATGTTGAGTGACTATCACATACGGACTCCTCTTAGGACTATCTATTGATATATCATTGGTTGGATCAGGTGGTTCATTTGTGAGTTCTATGAACAACCTGGAGTCGTCTAGGTTAACTACAATGGTATGGAGGAGTATCAAAGCTGTCACTTTCCTCTCTCATACCTCATATGCTAGACATGCATATGCAATCCTGATGCAAATCAAGTAGGATAGATGAAGAAGAGGTTTCTAAGTTATTCGGATTCCTACTTCCAGTAATATTCCTAAATAAAGTAGAATTCTTATTTCATATATGATTCCTAGTTAGAATAGAATTCCTACTCAAAAAAGAATTCCAACTTGAGATCCTCTAATGAGGTAGGATTCGTACTCAACACAAAATTACTTGATGAATTAGGAGTCCTACTCAAATTAGAAATTTCTAAACGAAATAAAATTTCAAAATAATGTAGGATTCATTAATGAAATACTGGCCTTCATTAAGAGTTTATAGATAGTTTAGTTTTACAATTTTATTGTAATTTTTTAAAAGATTTTTTGGTTAGGTTTTATAGTGAGTTTAAAAATCATATTTGAATAGGGAAATCTTAGAAATAGTCTTGATTTTATAGTATAATAGGTTGGAAATATTTAGGCTGGCTGAACCGTCGAGTTCACTAGTTGCCAACAACTTCTAGTCGGATTCTTTTCATGTAGTCCCATTATGCAACACGACTTCACTTGTTGGCTAATGTTGACCACTCACAAAGCCATTCCAGTAGGATTACTACAGAGTTCTTGACAATGAGTGAATCACTCTTTGATATTCTTTAGGCTCTATATGCAGCCCATTTGATACTTTCGTCGTAACAAATTGTATTCTTCTCTCACTTCCTTTTCATTGGATTTCTTGCACTTCCTTTTATACTATATGCTTCTACTTTTTTCTTAGGGATACACATCCTAGAAGAGTACAAAGAAAAACATCATAATTTTCTTCACTTAATACAATGAGGCTAACTACCTTGTGATGGCTCACGTGGAAGTCGTAATTTTCTAGCTCTATCATACAAGGACTACTCCACCTCTTTCTTGAACTAAATATGATTATATTTGAAGGCTAATCATCCTTTTGCCTTCATTCCACTGCCCATATAAGATAGTGTCACATAGTCACTACTTCAAGCATGTGGTGCCTGTTCGTATTTCATGTGTATTGTATAGTCATATTAGCATGTCAGACATGAACTGAACTATAAGCACATAAACTAGGCTATTGATCCCTACTAGGGATAATTTCACTCATTACATTCTCATTTCTTTCTCCTCAGTATCAAAGAGCTAAATTGTCAATTAAAGTAAACTTTAAAAAAAATCTTTCCTCGACTTCCATCTAGATTTTGTTTAGGTATATCCATCTGATCCGACCATTCTCAGACAATTCAAAACCCTTCTCATTACCAATAACTCCTTGTGCATTCCTAGCATGAGCAATTTGATAAAAATCACAAGAAGAATCTTAAGCACATAAGTATATCTGAAGTTCAAGCAAAATTGCAATGCATGGTAGAAGAAACAACGAACTAGACCAAATCAGATAGATGAGCACCTGAGTAGCCAGGACTTCAAACTCGCCACTTCCAACAACATAAAAGCAGTCACCCTCCCCACCCTGCATTTTGGTACATATCATCTTTATTTAGTCGTGGTTCTGAAAACTGAGAGAACATGAAGATATTTTATTCTATGAAATAATTCATTTACATAAATTCACTTCTCAAGAACATGAAACTAAACAAGAATAACCTGCTCCACTACTACATCCCCAGGCTTGACCTCGAGTCTTCGCATGCAATCCAGCAAAACATGACATTGAGAATCTGTGAGCTTTCTGAAAAGAAAATGGTCATGCAATGCTCGCTCAATCTGTGCCTGGACATCAGTAGACATATATAAAATAATTTGTACCAATACATAAAACCAAAAAAAATTGAGAATAAGAGGAACTTCACTTAAATGGACTTGTAGAAATCTTGAGTAGATAAACAGAAATAAAGTTATATATGCATTTACTTCTTCTTCCCAACTCTTCCTGTGTGATGGAGAGGGAGGAACCCAAGTATGACTATTCTCGAGGGAACTCTCTATGGCTCTCAGTCTTGCACGTGACAGCCTTGCACGGTTATTCCTGGAGATCAAACTTGCAGTGGATGGAGATTCGGATCCTGTCACTTCCACAACTTGATGCAATGGTCTCCTTGGCAAATTGGGTTCTTTCAGATATTCCATCTGGAAGGAAAAATAGAAATTTGTTAAATGAGAAGTAAATTAACATGAAAGGCATGGCTATCCAAATGAACAACAAAAAACAAGCCCGTACTTCAGTTAGCCCATTGATATGAACAACTATGATTGTAATGTCATCAGTACGAGTTTCGTACTGTAGCCAAAGTCGATATGACTCAGCGACAACTGCAGCACATGCATCACGAGGATCCTTAAACTTTGCAACCTGAAAGTTCATTGATAAAATTAGAATTGGACACACACCTGCGCAGGGAACGAGGGGGGGGGGGGGGGGGGGGGGGGGGTTCTCCAATTGAATAAATAAAATGCAAGTAGGCAATAATATTCAAAACAATAAGAAATGTTGTATGCGATCAGCTGTCAAGCTGCCCCCACTTAAATCTGAAACAACTATCATAATATCATCTGGGAACTTTTAGCCATCCTAACGGTACTACTTTGGAATAAGCAGTCTTGAAACTAAGTTTCACATGTCATGCTGATGTAGGGGAGGATGACACTGCACTACGATCTAACAATGAAACCCATATGAATTCATAAAAGCTGATATATATATATATATATATATATATATATATATATATATATATATATATATATATATATATATATATATATATATATATAGGGTTCCGATCCAGTGAGAAACTCTTATATGCGAAGCCTTGTGTGAAACCAACCTAGAGGTTTCAGAATATTTTGAAACTTGGTAGGCATGCCACCTATGCCATGTTGATCATCCTCACCAAAATTCATCAAATTCTAAAACCTCTAGGGCATCAAATGTTAGAAGATTTACTGACCATTCATAAAAACCGTTAATTTGATTATCAAATTTGATGCCCCTAGAGGTTTTAGAATTTGATGAATTTTGGTGAGGATGATCAACTTGGCATAGGTAGCATGTCTACCAAGTTTCATCAAATTCTGAAACCTCTAGGTTGGTTTCGCACAAGGTTTCGCATATAAGAGGTTTCTCACTGGATCGGGACCCTATATGTGTGTGTGTGTGTGTGTGTGTGTGTGTGTGTGTGTGTGTGTGTGAGGACTTAGGATCAAGGGACACTGTTTTTGCACTAAAATTTTTACACCGATTTTTAAATCATTAGATAGAGGTTTTAGAAGTTATTGATTTTTTGTGAGTATAATCACCTTATCTTAGATAGCACATCCATAGAAAATCAGCACATTCTAAAGCCTCTAAGTGCATCAAATATTTTTTATCGACCATCCGTTTTATTCATTAATTTAAAGAGCACATTTGATAAGCCTAGAGGCTTTAGAATGTGCTGATTTTTTGTGGATGTGCTATGTAAGACAAGGTGATTATGCTCACAAAAAATCAACAACTTCTGAAACCTCTATCTAATGATTTGAAAATCGGTGTAAAAATTTGAGTGCAAAAACAGTGTCCTCCGATCCTGACCCTATATATATATATATATATATATATATATATATATATATATATATATATATATATATATATAGAGAGAGAGAGAGAGAGAGAGAGAGAGGGGATATGGGGTATAGGTTGGCGGCCTATTTCGACAAAATGGGCAACCACCCATTTGATGCCTCTAGGAGTCTTAGAATGTGCTATTTTTTGTGAGCATAAGCACCTTACCTTAGATAGAACACCTACAAAAAATCAGCACATTCTAAAACTTTTAGAGATATCAAATGTTATATTTCAGATTAACGGTTACAATGGACATTCGATAAAACTTCTACCTTTTGATGCTCCTAGGAGTTTTACAATGTACTGATTTTTTGTGGGTGTCCTATCTAAGATAAGATGCTTATGCTCATAAAAAATCAACACATTCTAAAACTCCTAATGGCTTCAAATGGGTGGTTGCCCATTTCGCCGAAATAGTCTGGCAGCTCATTTCCCGTTTCCTCTCTCTCTACATATATATATGTATATATTACATGTTAGGGCAATTCAGGTTATTTACAACCATGCCATCCTCAAAATCACGCAAGACAAGTTTCAGAGAAGTTGTCCATCAGATCTAATTCTACGTATCTAACACACTCAATCTTCCCTCAAATCAAACGGATAAAAAAACCTCTCAAATCCATCAAAACCGAAACCCAAGATTATAACCCCCCTCCTAAAATCCCTCAAAACCAATCGCATCCCTCTCTCTCTCTCTCCGTCTCTCTCTCTCTCCGGGTTGGGTAGGGGCCTAACGGCCCTCCCTTCAAATCCTCAAAACTGATCGATCGCACACCTCTCTCTCCATTTCTCTCTCTCCGGTTTGGGTGGGGGCCTAACCGCCCCCCCTGAAATCCCTCATAATCAAGGTTTAAAATCACGGTATCGGTCGCGGTATCGGTCGGCCCCGAACCGGTATGTACCGGCCGGTACGTACCGGTACCGGCCGATACGGACCGATACCGGTTGAGAAAAAAAATTTTAAAAAAACCCAAAAAACCCCAAAAAAAAAAATTTAACCTGTCGGTACCGGTCCGTACCGGCCTGTACCGGCCTGAACCAGCCGATACGGGCCAGGTATCGGGATCGGATGTAGTACCGGTCTCGAACCGGCCAAAACCGGTACGTACCGGCAGGTACGTACCGGTATCGGCCGAGATTTAAAACCTTGCTCATAATAGATCGCACCCCTCTGCTCTATCTCTGTCTCTCTGATCTCTCTCTCTCTCTCTCTCCGAGTTAGGTGGAGGCGGGGCGGGGTGGGTTTGGGGGGTTGGGGGGAGTGGGGGTTTGGTCCGCTTCGTGCCAATCGGCACGGGTATGCACTAGTATATATATATATGGGGCCCGAGATGCTGAACTCGAGTTCACTATTCAAATGGTGAACTCGAATGGAGAACCTGCCACGTGTCCTGAGAAAGTGTTCAGCCCTCTTTTACTTTTTATTTTATGTCTTTTCAGTGGAAACATGGCACAATATAAACCATGTTTCACCATTTATTTATGAACTCAAGTCCACCCAACCCATTCCCTTATATATATATATATATATATATATATATATATATATATATATATATATATATATATATATATAGAATACGGGGTATGAGCTGACAGCCTAATTTGAAGCCGTCCAATTAATAGGATCTGGCCGTCCGATTAAAAGTTTTGTTTAATTTCTGTTTTCCGTCCGATATCCCGATCGATCGAGAGAGAGAGAGAGAGAGAGCAGAGCCCATCTCCTTCCCCATCTCCGGCGCTGCACTCAGCCCCCACCGGCAGACCGCCCGCCCCCTCTCTCTCGCTCTCTTGCACTGAAGCCCGACCACCGGCGCCGGTCACGCCCGCCGGAAAGGGGCGCTGCACTCAGCCCATCTCCTTCCCCTCCGCCAGTCCCGATCGCACTCCGGCCGGCCACCCCAAACAGTGAATCGCACTCGCCCCTTTCCGGCGGGCGTGACCGGCGCCGGTGGTCGGGATTCAGCGCGAGAGAGGGAGAGATAGGGGGCGGGCGGTCTGCCGGTGGGGGCTGAGTGCCTTGCCTTCGACGCCGGGGGCCGGAGACGGAGACGACGGCGACCGGAGACCGACGGGGTGTTGACGGAGGGGACGGCGACCGGAGACGGAGGAGACGACCGATCGGGGGCTACCGGAGGATAGTGCGATCCATAGGTCGGGGGAGCCCGCCGGACGGGACTGCGATCCACCGGTCGGAGGAGTCCGCCGGAGAGAGAGTGCTATCCACCGGTCGGGGGCTGCCGGAGGGGAGTGCGATCCACCGGTCGGGGCTGCCGGAGGGGAATCAAGGGGCGGTGTGCAGAGAGAGCGAGAGAGAGAGAGAGAGAGCTGATAACAGCTGGCATGATGAGCTGATAACAGCTGGCCAACATCTTTTATTTGATGCTTCTCAAAATCCAACGGCTGCAAGTGCCCTTCTTTGATCGAACGGTAAATAAATACCCACATGTCCTGACAGCCTAAATCTCTAAATTGGCTGACAGCCTATATCCCGTTTTCTCTCTCTCTCTCTCTCTCTCTCTATATATATATATATATATATATATATATATATATATATATATATATATATATATATATATATAAATAATATTTCACTACGAATGGATAAAGAGAGCCGTTCGATACAAACATAAGAGGCGGTTAGAAAATCAAAAGACAAGATCTTTCTGCATTGGCTAATATTTATATGTTATGTACAATCTACTTCAACAGTGTGATCTTATGCCACCTCAATCGACATATGATCAAACGATTCTGGTTGAATAGCAGTTCTCCACTGGCATGTCACGATCTCTCTATTTCTCTCTCTCTATCATCAAACCGTCCGCTCTCTCGCCGTGTCCCTCCCCAAATCCCGCAAAGCATTCCCCACCCTATCTCTCTCTCCCTGCGTTCCTCTCTCATCGAACTGCCCTCTGCGTCCCTCTCTCTCTCTAACCGTTCAGCCCATCCCAACTCTCTCTCTCTCCTCTCTAGCCACGATCTCTCTCTAACCGATAGGCATTCCGAGCCCTCTACCTCTCTCTCTCAACCCCCCGACCCGTCCACCTCTTTCCCTCAGCCCCCCGAGCCCTCAACCTCTCTGATCGTTGAATCGCACTCAGCCCCTCGATCCCCAAACCCTTTCATCTCCTCTCTGCCGATGGCAGCGATCGTTGCGATAGCGGATCTAATCTCATGTCGGCAGTAGACGAAGGGGCCCGGATCAGGTCCGATGGCAAGTCGTCGGAACTGCCCTCTGCTTCTCTCTCAATCTCTCTCCCCGATCCCGATCCTGATCCCGATGCATCGCACGCTCTCTGTTTCTCTCTTTCCCTCTCCAGGAGCTTCTCACCTGATCCCCGATCGACACGTCCCTCTCTCTCTCTCTCAATCTCTCTCCACGATCCAGAGAAGAGAAGGGGGAGACCGGAGGAGAGGAAGACCCCTGCAACTGCCGCCTGCAGCCAGCAATGACCGGCTATTCCCAACAAAAACCCATCAGATCTCCTACTTACCTTTCCTCCCCCTCCTCTCTCGATCCCGATCCAAAGGCTGCAGTTGCCGAGTCGACCACCACGGAGATCTAGCGTCCTGCCGGCTTACACGAGGAGCTTGGCTTCAAGGATCTGAAGGGGATGGTCGCCTACATGCACGGCTCTGCTACAACAGTTTTTTATTTCTCCTCTCTCTCTCTCTCTCTCTCTCTCTCTCTCTCTCTCTCTCTCTCTCTGTGTGTGTGTGTGTGTGTGTGTGTGTGTTTTTCAGGCTGATCGAGAGATGAAGGTCGACCTCCGGATCTCTAAGAAAACACAGGCGAGCACCACGAGCAGGTTAATCACACCCATTACCGGCCGGCGAGCGACGATGGGCACCCAGAACTCCAATCAGATTGCTGGTGGTGGTGGTCGCCGAAGGTTTGGGCCCAATTACAGGTGGTCGTCGGAGGTCTGTCCCGATTGCAGGTGGTCGCTGGAGGACCGATGCAGGTATTCCCACCATTTTTTTTTCCTTCTTTCAATTGCTGCTGGTTATTTGATTTTTTTTTATTGTTGTTATTTTGGCTTCAAAGGTAGAGATCAGAGGAGGAGAAGAGTTAGGGAGAGAAAAAGGGTGGCGAGTGATAGAGATGGAGAAGGGAAGAGAATTGGTTCTTTTTCTATTCTTTTTTTTTCCTATCTCTGCCCTCACTAGCGGTAGGTCCCTCGCTCACTGCCCTCACTGGTTGTCCGGCATCCTATTAGTTGATTGAAATGTTATTATGTAGGGGCTTGAGAAAGATGCTGGTTTTGATTTGCTATTCAAAAATCTGATGGGTATGTTTCATCAAGCATAACCTGCTAAGTTTTTTTTTCTCATTTCCAGGTATCTTAGGTTCATCAAGCCCCCTTCGTCGGTGCTCGGATTTGAAGACAGGGCGAGAAGGTGACGTGAGGTAGGGTTTGAGCGGGCACATGGGTGGTCATCAGGGAGCCGAGCACAGAGTCTTAACGACAGGCTAAAGGGGTGGTAGGAGATGCGGAGCGAGGGGCCGGAGTTGAAGGCGTTGCATACTTCCAGTGGGTCTCCCGTGCTTCGCTGATGGAGGCTGAATAGGACGGGTAATCCGAGGATGCTGATGGGGATCTTGCCCCGCATGGGTGGTCCCTGATCACTGATTTTATTTGGTGATCAAGGATCTCTGACTGTTATAGGCATCATCAACTTAAGCTCTGCTTTTGAATTAAAAAAAAATTATTTTTTGCGTCCCTCAACTTAGCCATCTTTTATTGATATTTGCGATGCTGCCGGTAGTAGAGAATGTTGAGAACCTCACTCTAAATTCATTTTGTAACTTTTTACCGTTTTCATCTTTTTTTTATAGTTGTGCTCATGATGCATAAATTGTGAAAACACATACATAACTTGGTTTCGGTGTTCTAAAATCTTTGATAGAATGTTTTCATCGTTTTCTTTTGTTGTTTTCATGATGCATTAGAAACCGTCAAAAGGTGGAAAGAACTTGGATGTTTTAGTCATTCACGGTTGCTTCCTATGTTTGATTTTTTCTACTTAGGCATTTTTCATTCAGATTTCACAATGCTGCCGGTGGTGGAGATTTAGTTTGATCGATTCATATGTTTTATCTAGAGTTATTTTTGTTGAATTTTAAGATATCAGCTAAAAATCATAAGTGGAATGCTAGAGCTACATCCTCACTGAAACTTGCAAATGCTAGCTTTGGTTAAATGAACTAATACTAGCGGTATGAATATGCTATAACAGCATATTCTATATGGGGTCTCTTAAATTTTTAGTATTTAGAATTTTTGGTACTAGATCATGTATCATTGTATTGGTTGATATATTTTTCAACATACTTCAAGGCTTTAATGGTACAATGTATGGTTTCAAGGCTCTAACCTAACCGCTCATCCCCACCTGTGCTTCCTCCTCCACTCCGGCCGGATCCCGATCTCCCATGGATCTGCACAAATCCCGTCTACTACAACGCCTACGGCTTCTTCAGGGACCGCGAGATGTACGATCGGGTCTTCGACGACGCTGACCGGCTCCACCGTTCCCTCCAGTGGCACGTCTAGGTGATGGAGCGTGGCGTCCGCCTCCTCGAACTCCGCCCCGGCGGCGTCAACAACATCATCCAGGTAACGGACCTCAAGGACATGCCCAAGCGCGAGCTCCGTGTGGCCTCCAACAAGATCCTCTCTGCAAAACCATGAAACCCATTAATGGGTTCTTTTGTTTAGATCCCTGAAAATCCATGAACTGGATTTTCGATTGTCTTCTTTTTCTGTTTTTTTTTGTTGGATCAAATCTAATAATCTTGGATGGGTTGTTGGGTTGCAGGTGTTCATCAATGTTCATTAATCTTGATTCTCCTATGAACATTTTTTTTCCACTTAATTTTGATTATAAAAGCATAGTGGTAAAGTCTTTACTGTTGTTTTCATTGTTTTGTTTTAAAGATTTTACATCAAAGATTGTTGTTAGATATAACGTTTGATTTTTTAAATCTGAAAATTCTCTTATATATAGAATTAAATGTATTGAATTTGTTGTGCTGTAAATCCCTTTTATTCCTGCTATGCTGAATTTGTATTGAATTAAATGTATTTGCTGTGCTGAATTAAATGTATTGAATTAAAATTCTCTTATTCTCTTTTATGCAGTAAATCCCTTTTATTCCTGCTGTGCTGAATATGTTGCTGACTTTGATCTCTTTTCGAAAATTGCAGCAGTCGGAGCGGGAGAACTCCGGCTCGCCGATCGACAGCCGAGGCGGAGGCGACGACGAAGGAGGGGGGGGCACCGTCCTTCCTCGCCACCGCCATGAATTTCAAGCTGGCGGTGAACGAGAGCGGCGGCGGCGGCAGCCGGGAGGGGCATTCTACATGGCGACGACGGATCCGAAAGGCGGTTCCATGCAACCCGTGGCAGCGGGAGGAGGCCGGCGGCATCAAGGAACCCTTCTGGTACTCGCTAACCCCATGTCCTTCTCCTCAGTCCTCAAATATGCCGAATTTCATGGAGATTTCTGTCAATTTCCTTCTTTCTATTTGCAGCAAAAATGCATGACAAAACAATATTAATCCAAAAAAGAAAAAAAAATCCAAAGAAAAAAGAAACAAAAATTTTATGCTCTGGGTGCAGGAGGCCTCTGGACATCAACTACATCGACCGGAGCTTCAAGCGGAAGGAGCCGGAAAGCTCCACCAACGCCTACTGCAAGAAGAGCAAAGAGGGGAGCGAGCCCGGCCAAGGGAACCAGCGGCGGCGGCGGCAACTACAAGCTCTAGCTTCAGCGAGCTCGAGGCCATCTACAAGCCCGATAGCAGCACCATCGCCGCCGGCGGGGGAGAGAAACGCCTTCGACAGCTTTGGAGAGAGAGAGAGAGACCTAGAGGGAGAAGAAGGGATACTTCTCTTTTTTTTTTCTTTTTTCCCCTAACTCCAACTTTCTCTGGGATGAATTTTTTTGGGTAAATTGTTAAGGATGGGTGACAATTTTTCTTTTTTCCCCAACTCCAATAGCAAATTTTTTTTTCCCCCCAACCCCAACTCCAACTTCAACTTGCTCTCCAATATTTGGGTGATGGGTGCTTAGATTTAGTTTTTTGGGTAAATTGTTTAGGATGATGGGTTAAACCTATAGGTTTTTGATGGATTTGATCACTGATTTTTAATGCTATCATTATCACTTTCATCAGCCTTCTTCTTTTCAAGGTTTTGATCATAAAAAATCTAAAACCTTTTTTTTATTTGTTGGACCATCATTAAGATTTCAGAACAACAATGGTCTGTTGATGTAGTTTTTGTTTGTTGGATCACCGTTGTAAATAGTGGCGGCTGATATCTATGTGGAATATAAATCAGTGGCAAGTATGGATCGATTAAAACAAAATTACTTTTCTGTACTTCGAAGCGTATCCATTGCATGTATTGTTAATCCAATCTGTAGAACATTCTGGTTGGGTTCTACTTCCTTAACCCGGGCTGAGTAATGGACGGCCATGATCAAGACATGCCAATCTGTAAAACATTTTGGTTGAATAATATTTTTCCATACCTCTAGAGTGGTAGGACTTCAGGGAACTGCAGCTCAGTGCCAAGTTATGCATTGGCGGCAACTGGAGTATGGGCTTCAGTTGGTTGTCTTTGTTAGGGCTGCAAAGTACTAAGAAAAGTTTCTATCCTTGGCCTTATATCAGGTCCACGTACTTAGATTACCAGTGAAATATGTGAAGTTTTTTTCAATGTTCGAAAAAAAATCAATACAGTTTTGTTTTGTGTTATGGTTTGATTCTGGGTTTGGGCCTGATCTACGTGTCGAACCGGCAAGAGATGGGGAGGTGGTGAACAATTGAAACTCACCAGATGTACTTCTTCCAAATGTGAGGGTCGTTGATGTATAATGTTGTTTTCGTCAAGTGTTGGCTCTCTAACCTAATGTCGATGCCCCAACCGATTGTGGGCGCTGCCGAACGAATTTTGTCACTTCCTTCGAGTGCCAATAAACACGAGTATTATCATCGCTCACAAAATACTGTCACCGTCCTCAAAATATTGTCACCCTCTAAATATTGTTATCTCCCTCTAAATATTGTCGCCGCTCTCAAAATATTTTATTGCCACCTTTGAAGTATTGTCACTTCCTCAAAATATTGTCCCCGCCCTCGAAATCTTTTGCGTGCCGACAGGCACGGGCATTACTAGTATATATATATATATATATATATATATATATATATAGAGAGAGAGAGAGAGAGAGAAATACTATAATGCGGCATGCGGTAAGTGCGGCACCGCACCGCAGCCATTTGATGCACCGCTGCGTGCATGCGATGCACGCGCTGCAGGCTGCGGTGCGGTGCCGCACGAGTATATATATATATATAAACACTCACAGCAATTCATAAAAGTATAGGCATCACAAGGCAAGATAGGGCCTCGACAAGTCTTTATCAGACTATGACGATTGAGACACTAATGGGGCATATAACGGTGATGGAAATAGATGAATTCAGTAAAAAGGATAGGTGCAGAACTTTAATTTCAACGGGATAAAAACGAAGGAACTATAATCATAACCATCAAGCCATATCCCATCAACTTGGGATCAACTTTATGAATCCTTCTTCGCCATTCATTTCTATTTATGGCTATATTTGTTGATAAAAATGAATGAAAGCAAAGGAAAATTTAAAAAGGGGATAAATCAAACAGTCGTGGGTTACAAGGAGTAGAAGACAAGTCGTTCACGGAGAAAGGCCGATCGATTAGAGACGTTGGATCATTTCCTTCACTAGTCGAGTACCACTCCAAGATGTGGATGCCTTCTAGAGGAAAATTCGAGGGAGATGGTGGGGACAAGCGTCAACCGTAATCTCTCACGACAAGGACAATGATTTCTCCAAAACTGAATTTTATTCTTGTTTTCTTCCTTTTATATGATTCAGGTTTCTAATGCAGGCCATGGATTAAAGAAGAAAAGAAGATGAAGGGTTTAGATGGGGGCAAATAAGCAAAAGAGAAAAAGAGAGACGAACATAGAGAGACACCGGGTTGGGGGCGTTTCGCGTGAAAACACGGGAAAGAGGAGAGGGGGTCACGACCGTATGAAAAAAGGAAAAGGGGGAGCCGTGTGGTACAACGCGGGCCCACCTATGGGTTTTTCTATTGGGTGATAGGGCTCTATTTTTTTTTTTTGAGGGGGGGGGGGGCGCCGGGCATAGAGGCACCTTTTTTTTTTCCTTGTTTCAAGTATACATGATTTCAACAATTCAAGAATGATGAATCTTCAATGTAACATTTTAAGTCGAAGTAGAGACACATGTTGCTAGTAAATGCAACCTAAATATCTGAGCTATATTATTCAATCAGATATAGTGCACAAGTTAGTGTAGCTTAGTGTAGCTTAGCATTGTATTGAGTCAAACAATCTAAAACAAAGTTACAGAGCTCAAGTTCCAAAATGAAAAAAATACTAATTTTTCAACTTCAGTTTTGCTTTAGATAATGGTCAATATTTAAGTGAAAACTATAATGCATTGTTCTTTCTACATTGAAGTTGGTTTGACACGATACCGACTCGTGAGACCACTGAGATCCATATCATAAAATATCACGATCCGCCAATATATAGGACAACATGGGCCGAAAATTATCCATCGGCCCATATGTGATAAGCATGCTAAGGACTGACCATGATGTCACACACTCAAATATGGGGAAGAAGGTTGGGATTAACACTAACCTCACACAAGCAATGCACTAGGAATCACGTATAGCAATAAAGGCCAACAACTATAGGACCTAAGAGGAACTCGCTTTTTTGCATTCATTTCTCATTGCCCTAAATGGTACTAGTAGTCCTCCCTTCTTGAGGAAGAACCCAAAACAAACACTCAATGGCTTAGCAAAACCCGACTCAAGGTCCAACCCAACACACTATGGGCCCATGCACATAAAGACTAATATGGGGTCCAGATCCACAAATGGCATTCAATTATGCAAGGTCCCATGCTTTGTTGTCAAGTGCAACAACATGTGCGATCGTGCAGTCACATATGCGAAAATAAAATAGTATTTGTGTTGTGGAACACTACACATGCGTATAGAAAGTTGTGTAATCGCACACACAATATGCTACCGCACAATGTAGTGCGGATGCATCCAACGGTAGTTTTATAGTCGTTGGAGTTGTGTGGTCGTATAGTGTATTATGTCACCGCACAATTAGTTGTGCGACTGAAATGACCAATTTTTAAAAAATTATTTATTCCACTTGTTCTACTGTATATAAAGTAAAAACACCCCAAACCTCTCCAATTCATCTCACAACATTACTTACTCTATTTTAGTCTCTCTTCAAGCATTCTCTCAATGGCTCAAAGATCCTTTTTTTACAAGACAAGATCAAAACTCTGTCTCTTTCCCTCTTATCCATTTCTTACCTCCAAGTCCTAGTGGAGGCGAGGAGTCGACGGTGAGGAGTTGAAGCGTCGAAGTGACAATGGGAAGGCGACAACAAGGAAGAGGGGAAGAGGCGACGATGAGAAAGAAGCGACTGAGTTGACTACAAGAGGCTACCCCCACCACCTAGAGGATATAACTCCAATGTCACTACAGCAATATCTTCTACCTACCATCTCTTCTACATTTCATAACACGCTCACATACGTCCATCATGTCCTTTGCGAGTATATCATCGACTCTAAAACCGAAGTCTAATAGCCCCAGGTGGAAGTATGGTCACTATAAATCTGATATTGAGAAGAATTTTATAGTGTGCGCGTTGTGTGGCTATGTGAGCAATGGTGATATTTCTCGACGTAAGCAGTACTTAGCCCATACTCCCGGATCCAATATAAAAGCATGCTCGAAAATAACCGATGAGATCCGACATGAGATCATGGAGCATATGGGCAAGACTTCTCGGCGAAGGTTCGATGATGCCCAAGATAACTATATAGAGAGGAATATTTGGGACGTCGATGATGATTATACCCCAGTTGGCACCCCCACATCCACTGCACGCTTTAGACCACCACATCGTGTACACAAGAGGTCACAACATTATGGACCTATTGATCAATTTTGTAGACCAAGCCCCCAAGATGTGGTTAATCAGAGGGCAAAGGGTGCGCAAACCAATAATAGGAAAGAGATATAAGAAAGAGAAACAACAATACAAGCGGTAGCCAAATAGGCATACCAAGCCGTCATATCTTTTAATGCTTTAGGTTTAAAAGCTTAAAGTATATGGGTGAAGCAATCGGACAAACTGGTCAGAGCTTAAAACTACCGTCTTACAAAGAAATTAGGCACACTTTCCTAAAGTTAGAGGTAGCAACCGCACAGGCTTTCTTCGTAAAATATAAAGAGACGTGGAAAATCTATGGATGCACCCTAATTGCCGATGGGTGGACTGACCGCTATGGAAGAACATTGATTAATTATTTTGTTAATTTTCCGTCAGAAACGATGTCCCTAAAATCGATAGATGCATCTGCATAGTCACATGCTGCACAGTGTGTATTCACTATCCTAGATGAAGAAAATTGAAATAGAAAAGGTTAACGTTGTCCAAGTTGTCACGGGCAACGCGGCGGCATACAAAGCAACGAGTAACCTCTTTATGGAGAAGCACCCAGATATTTTTTGGACATCATGTACTGCACATTGGTTAGATTTGATATTATTAGATATTGGTAAATTATATATTCCCACCATAGCTACAACTAGAAAAATCATTGTTTTTTTTGTAAAGAAAGGTGGTCACGTGAATATAAATACAAAGTCAATGTGGGTTTACAAGGAGCATACCATTTCAACCACAGCCTGGCTGGAGAGAAACTCAAAAACCCCATCACTTGCAATCACAAAGAATGGATGATCCGGAGTAAGGTCCATAACAAATATCTCTGGGACAGCAACAACTCCAATAGACTCAGCAATGGAATCTCCAATACTCCGTGTGAATGCTGTACCTGGATACATCCCATTTTGCACCCACAATCTTGGCGGGTCGCCATCGTCACCTTCTTCAGTACCCCAACACTGTACATCTGGGTTCTTCAGCCCCTCTATCTGATCCAAGGTCATCACCCTAGCTCCACAATGCTTGACCCTTTCAAGCTCATCACTTCGGAATGGAGTCTGATCAATAGAGAGGTCCACAGCCCCAATGTCATTCCCTCTCCTTTCAGCAATAACAGCCCTAGAGTCACCCGCGTTAGCAACATAAATTGTTCGACCTCGTACCAGTATTGTTATCGAAGTGGTTCCACTCATAGTGTCATCCAAGCTATCAGCATGCAGCTGTGAATTTGTCGCTAAAAATGCAGCATGGCAAGCCTCGACAGGATCAATATGAAGTCGGCTGTTCCTGAGTAAGTTCTCGCATAACCTCCGCTTCACAAACTGTGAGCACTGGGCCCCAAACTCTCCATGCCCGTCAAAAACTCCGAAGAAGTGATCCTCGGGGTTTGTACCAAATGGTGAGTGTATGCAGAAACTATCTTGATTCGGTTTATCCAGTGACTCCGGGTAAAACCCTCTTTGAGAAAGATAGGAGTATCGCAGATCGTAGTTTCCCAGAGGAACCCGCACGGTGCGCGATCCCTCGGGAGGAAGAAACTGGGATGAAACCCTCGAGAGCCGGTTGATACCCACATCTGAATCCCTAGTCGAAGACAGTTCCGGCAATTGATCTTCGCCTTCTCCTCCCTGCTCTTCTGAAGATACCGGAGAATGAGCTGAAACCTCTACAGTCCTCACTCCACTTTCTTTCACCCTGGATTCTCCTGCGGAATCAGCCAGCAGCCCAATACAGCCCTTTGAATGGAAACACCCCATTACATGGTAAACCCAATGGAAAATAGCAAGAAGGCCAGAACTACAAAAAACACCTGTAAGCCACCACTTCCACAATCCGGTCAAAATCAGCAAGAACTATTGAAGCCCAG
Source organism: Chamaelirium japonicum (assembly GCA_947650365.1). NCBI lineage: Eukaryota > Viridiplantae > Streptophyta > Magnoliopsida > Liliales > Melanthiaceae > Chamaelirium > Chamaelirium japonicum. Next base: position 47,332,290 of record OX393553.1, on the reverse strand, counting down.
AAGTCGAAATCCGATGAAATTCGATCGATTCTATCAAAGTCCCTGAATCGCCGAAACATCAATCATCTTCTAATTCAGAACCAACACATCAGGGACAGAACACACACTCCGAGACCATAAGAGGTTTCCCCGAATCGCCGATTTCCCGTCGAAGTTCTGTGCACTACGGCACTCAAAGAAAAAAATTCTTCAGATCTCATTCAACTACTCAACTGACGAATTCTCAAAGGCCCCATTAAAACAGTTTCAAGTGCAGACCCCAATTACAAGGACCCAATACCCATAGATCCACATTCCACCCAACTCCACTGGAATCTCAGTGATTCAGGAAAACCCACTTACCGGATTCCCGGGAGCCGCCCTCGAAGGCGGACTGATTGAAGAGGCCAAGCGAGTGGATTCCAGCCCGAAGCTCATCAGAATTCTGTGTATTTCTCAGAACCCAACTGCGATTCCGACACAACCCGACCGATTCTGCTCAGCGTGCTAGCGGTTCCTACCGATTCCGAGTGATGGGTCATCAAAAGGAGAAAGAAAGACGGAATCTTTGGGATCCCTACCTTCCAAACAGAGAAACCCAAATCAGAGAACTGGATTATAAAAACAAAAAAAGGGGGAAAAACCGAGAAAAAAAATTCCAACTTTAACTATCTGTATCTGTATCCGCGGTGGGAATCGGCAAGAAAGAAACAGAGATTCCCCGTACCCACTACCCACTGACAGTAACCGCTCTCTATACCCCTTAAAATACGCCGGGAGGGGGGGGGGGAGCGCGGCGGCACGCACACCGTCGCCTCTGTCCTCACCTCTCTCCTTATCGTCTTTTCATCGGACACAGCAGAACCCATCTCCTGTGGACCGTCCGATCGGGGATCTCCACCAACACATCCCAATGGATGGCGGTGTCGTGATCCGCAGGAAACTTTTACGAACTTTGTGATCCCTAGTGGACGGGCAGGGAGTCGTTCGTCTCTGACATCAATTCTCCCACTGCCGAAGATTTTGTCCAACTCAGCGTTTGCTAGCGTTTGATTCTTAGTGTGACAACTGACAAACAAGACCCATGCCCTGGCGGCGGGGCCCGCTTGGTGCGAAAGTCAAAATTTTTGTCGATTAGTCTGTTCAAATAGCGTTACACTTGATTCTTTTATGTGGCTGCTTCTCCTCCATCCAATCTGGTATAGGGCGCATGTGCGGCCCACTCATGGGAATGCTTTATCTCCTTGGTCGGCAATGGCCGGTCCCCCCACATGAAAAAAGGTCTGGATATTATTACTATCCAGCAATGAAATACCAAAATATTTAATTATCAAAATTTAGAAATATGTTGATTTTTTGATAGATCTTTCTCGTGTTGTGACACGTGGACGTCTTTTAGAATTCTTCTTCCGTGTATGAACGTGGCACTCTTTTAAATCCATTTAAAAACCAACGAGATGATAATTTTTCATTCAATGACATTTAATGGTTATTTGATGTTAATCTCTCTCTCTATAACAAGTGAATCACACTCACTTCAGATTTCACACTTTTTTGAACAGTTATGATATCGTGTTTGTCAAATGGCGTGCATCAAACACATTCAAGCATTGTCTGGGTTTCTTACTAGTATCTATATAATATGTTACGACTGTTCACAAGCTGACTAGGACAAAAAGGCACGGGATAGATCTAGTTGTCGGTCAAGATCTGAAGAAAGAGAGAAAAAGATAGAGAATTCAAACACTCACGAAATCTATTAAAACAAACTATAAAGATAATAAATACATATTCAATGGCATTTAATAGCCATTTAATGTTAAGTAATACCTTTTTTTGGAAGGTTAATTAGTACTCTCTCTCACACACACACACAAGTGAATTACACCCGAAGGCACCTGCAGCCATCCGAGTGTCAATGGGCCCGTGCATTTACTATTTAGTTAAAGGACAGATAATATTTCAATATTGCCCCTAGTCCTTTAAAAAACAGTAATTTTTAAAAAATAAATTAAAAAATAATTTATTCGGAAGAAACGGATCCAAAACTTTTAATTTAGCAACAATGGACTTATACGACAGTTCAACTGCCGTATAAGAAAAAAATAGTCGTTTACTTCCTACGATACTACCCGTTAGCCTTTATACGGCAGTCCAACTATCGTATAAAATCATGACTAGCCGTTAGGGTCTTTATATGGTAGTCAAACTGTCGTATAAATAGTCATTGGTCTTTATAAGTAATCAAATTGTCGTATAAGATTATGCTACAGTCAAAATGCCGTACAAGGTTATACGACAGTCAAACTATCGTATAACCTTATAAGGATAATTCAAACACTCATGATTTCTATTAAAACATACTATAAAGATAATAAAGATATATTCAATGACATTTAATAGCCATTTGATGTTAAGTAATACTTTTTTGGAAGGTTAATTAGTACACTCTCTCCCACACACATAAGTGAATCACACCCGAAGGCAGCTACAACAAGTTTCTCACCATTTTTTCTCATTTGAAATGATAAAAATATCTCTTCATACCTCTTCCAGCAAAGAGTATCCATTCATCTCCAGCAATCGTATCGATTCGCCAGTTGAGACTATGCATGCAATGGTTGCTATCGTGATTTTACTGTAGCTGCTACAATGAAATCGCTACAGTAAAAGTATCGATTCGTCTAATTAGTACTCTCACCGAACTGAATTGATACTCGTTGCTACAGCGAAATCACTATAGCAACAATATCAATTCGAGTAATTGACACTCTTACCAAACTGAATTGATACTATTGCTAGAGATGAATTGATACTCTCTTTTTTTAAGGTAATGAATTGATACTTTTGCTAGAGGGAATAATAGAGGGGCAATATTGTCATTTAAAGGAGTAAAAAAAAGTCAACATTTTTTGTTAGGGACTTATTATACAAACGTGTCCTTCGAGATGGACTTTAGCTAACCCTAACAAATTGTATATTTTAGCTTAAATAGACCCAACAAGGGATTTAAGACTAACCAATTTTTTTCCAAAAAAAAGGAGTAATTACTAATTAGTCTAAAACCCCTAACACAAGATTTGTTTATGCTGAAGGACCTGCCTAAGTTGAGTTTAGTATAAAATTCCTACTGCAAGTGACAATGACTAACCATTTTTATATTACCATTTTGCCCCTATAGCAATTGTACAATGAGAAGAAGTTGTTGTATAGTTTTCTTTTAACATGCATTGTATAGTGAAATTCCCAATAGTAGGTCCCAAACACTATAGCTGCTACAGTGATTTCACTATAGTAACTACAATTAAATCAGTATAGAAGCTACAATGTTTTGGGTCTACTATTGAAGATTGATGCCTCGATTTCATTGTAACGGTTACAGTGAAATCAGAGTATAGAATTGTGGACTAGATGTCTCATAACAGGACAAAAAAGTTTTGGATTTTTGAAACTTATCTTCTTGTGAAAGCAGTTGATTAGGTTAGTATTAGGTATATGGTTAAGGTTAAGTATTAGATATAGATTTACGTTTTGGGGGTAGATTTATCCTTTTAATGGATTGAAAAAGTCAACCTAAGCAGGGCTTCCTGTAAGAAGGTATCTTTGCATAGGGGTTGAAGCTCGAACAAACTTCTTGTCAAGACTGTAGCTCAAAAGAAACTTCCAAAAAGGAGGTTTAACTAAGGTCCCCTCCCCCCCCCCCCCCCCCCCCCCCCCTCAAAAAAAATAACACAATCATGGTTTTTCTTATATCCTTACATTTACACGGGGCACCATGAATAACATGATATTTCATACAATATCTTACTAGATATCGTAGTTGCAGTTGCATCCCACGTCGTTTTCCCCTCGAGATTGCAAGATCAAATCCTGAGTTTGTCTTATGCCGCTATGTCATATAATAATGTGGTGTTTCCATGGGCTAATTCAAGTGGTTGTGTTACGCTTCGAGCCTTCGTCTCTTTTACGTGTGGACACTAACAGGCGCTGCTCTGACCAGATAGGTATGTCCGGATCAAGAAAGAACTTTAAAACTTGTGAAAAATCTTGCCTTTTCAGGATAGTGAAATAGATACAAAATTCTTTATTCATCTTTCAAATTGAATTTACTCGAAGAGGAAGTGAAACCCTTACTAGAACTTCAAATCAATGATTCACTTCATTTTGTGCACCTATTTTCTTATTTACCATGGCTAAGCTAACTCACCTCGAACCCCGAAGAGTTGAGATAGCCGAAAAAGGAAGGACAGAGGTCCCAGCAAAAGCTTAAACTTACTAGAATCTAATATATTATTATACGCAGCCATCGGCATCTCAAGTAATTCAGTCTTATGGTTCGTCATTGTCCACATATGGTCTTGGCAAGTAGGAATCAAGGATGTTGGAGACGAGAAGCAAGAAATGAGAGGATAAGGCAGTGCAAAGTCAATAGGAGACTCTCTCTATCAAGACGAAGATTATGTCGGAGAAGCACATGAGCTGTCGGCTCAACAACAGACGGAAGTGGGTCACGCTGCCTGTCCGACCACCACCGGGGGGGGGGGGGACGATCAGACCAACCAGTAGGCTTTCTTTCCGAAGTTTCCTCCTTGGGCCCTTTGATCATTGAATTCATAGGGGCATACCATCAGGCTTCACTCAGCCTGCTACGGACTATCAATCCCCGACCCTTAGCTAGACAGTCGATTCAAGTCTTATTTCTTTTTTTCTTAACGGGTTTTTTTTAGGAAAATTTTATTCATACCCCAAAAATCTGTAATTAGACCCCGTATCGTTATCGTTTCTTAATAACTTACTCAACAATCCTTTAATACCAACAATGCCCCTTTTTTTTTTGTACCCCAAACCCCAAAGCCGCTGCTCAGCGTCTTTTGTACCCCCAACCCAACCCAATGTTTGTTTAAACTTAGCCCAAGCCCAACCCGTCGGGTTGTGCGGGGTGGGTTCGGGTTAACCCGCCCAAAGTCAGGTTGGGTTCGGGTTGACCCGCCCAAGTTGCAGCTAGGGGTGGCAATGAGTCGTGTCGTGTCGTGTCTAGTTTCATGTCGTGTCCAAAACCCCTAGACCCGGACCCGACCCGTTTAACTAATCGTGTCTAGATCCTAAACCCGTACCCAACTCGCTAATAAATAGGTAGACACGATAAGACCCGGTAATACCCGTTTACCACCCGGATCTATTCAGTTGACTCGATCCGACCCAATCCGCCTTGACCTGACCTGACCCAAAAGACCCACGGGTATTATATATTATGGTATTGGATTGCTGGTAGACCCGACCCGACACAACCCGTTGAATACTAAACCCTAAACCCGGACCCGACCCGTTTATTAAACGGGTCTATCGTGTCGACCCGTTTACGACCCGAACCCGTTTAGCCTTGTCCCAGACCCGCTAATTTCGTGTCGGGTCCTATCGGGTCGAGGAGAAATAATTCGGGTTGGGCTTGGATTAGCCCGCCCAAATTCGGGTTGGGTTCGGGTTGGACTCGGGTTGGGTTCAGGTTGGCCCGCCCAAGTTGCAGCTCTACTTGTGCCTTCAAGTATCAGTTAATTGCATGAGGTTTATTTAAGAGTGGGGTGTATTCAAGAGTGCATATAATTGGGATATATTTAAGGGTGTGTGTGTTTGATTGGGGTATAATCAAGTTGGGGCGGGCCATTTAACTGGGGTGTATTGAAGGTGGGGTGTAAGGGGGAAGGGTATTTTTGGGATAGGAATGGGGTATGGAAAAAAAAAATGGGGTGTGTTCAAGTTTGTTGGAAATGGGGGCTAATTACAGATTTATGGGGTATGAAAAAAATTTCCCTTTTTTTATTCTAAAGAAGGGCTGGAGTTTGAAACTTGGTTGCTATCGTGAACATTTGTGAGTGCTAGTGTGGGTTTGGAGCACGTGTGGAGTTTTTTTTTTTATGAAGTTTGTGTGATTATTTATTTTGATTTTCTTTTTATTTCTTTTTTGTGTGAAATAGAAACGATATTTTCTTCCTTGATTATTATTGAAATTATTTCATTTTTAAGTTCAGACTAAAATTTTAGCATTAGATTCATCTTTAAATTGATCTTAAAATTTTTAAAACTTTAAATCCTTTTCTTTAAAAAATTTGTAAAATTTTATTGAGCTCTGGCTGAGACCACTAAGTTGATTGGTTTTTTTTTTTGGTACTTTGAAAATGGGAGGTCACCGAACCTCCCGGAGGTGCCACATGCCGGCGCAACAAATGATAGCCCACCACATGGCAGGATGAAACAAAGGAACGCCACACGGGCGAATAGAAGGCACTAGGCCGCAACAAAACACCCATCCTTCTGGCGACCCATACACCACTACTCTGGCGAGGAACCCACACCGCCACTCCGGTGGACCACCACACAACCAACACCAAAAAAAAAAAAAAGCAAACCACAAAAAAACCAACACACAGGGCTAGGATAGGAGACCACGTCACCCACGGGCGTCAGGAAGAACATGCCGACGAACCCCCCAGAACCTCCAATCCACGTCGGGCCAGAGCCGCCACCCATGTCGTGATCGGTAGCCGCCGAAAGACAATAAGGGGCGAGGTCCACAGGACCTATTCAAAGGCCGCCGCACGATCACCTAATCACCCTATCTATAGGGGGAGGGGGAGGGGAAAACCCATATCCAAAACCCCAGGGGAGGAATCGCCGATTTCCTGGGGCCCCCCGGTGCCATCCGACGGAGTTGACCAAGGAGGTCAGGAGAGATCGCTGAAACCCTAACCAGAAGTTAGATGGGGAAAGGGGGCGTGCTAGGTTGATTGGTTAGATGCACTTAATATCTGCTTTGGATCCGTCGGGCCTCAGACTATGAAACCCAAAAGTTTTTTTTTTTTTTTTTTTGAGGGGAAGCATTAATCAAGTAGATTTTACACAAATCTAGTTTATTATTGTGACAATCCATGGAGAGGATGGAGAGGAAAAGAGAGAGAGAGACTAGGGTTTTGGGAGAATGGATGAACCTTCTCATTAGGCCAAGGGCCAAATATATATGGATACAAGAAAAGAACAAAGGGGTATCCTATACAGGTATCTACGGGTATCTGTATCTCAATGCTATACACTATCACTAATAGCCCCCCTCAAACTCAAGGTGGGTCATGCACCATGAGTTTGCTAAGTAGAAACTGAAAACATGGAGCAGAATGTGACTTCATGAAGAAGTCGACAATCTGTTCTCCGGAGGAAACAAAAGGGAGAGAGATGGTCCCGGCCTCATACTCCTAGCGAGAGTAGTAGCAATCGAACTCGATGTGCTTCGTCCTCTCGTGAAAGACCGGGTTGGTGACAATCTGTATAGCACTCCGATTATCACAGTGAAGGGCTATAGGTTCAGAGATCGGAACCCCTAGATCTCCGAGAAGTCGTCGCAAGTGAACGATCTCTTTGGTAGTAGAGGCCATGGCTCGAAACTCTGCTTCAGTACTGGAGAGAGAGACACCGCTCTGCTTTTTGCTACGCCATGAGATAAGAGAATCTCCAAAAAATAGGCAATAGCCGGTAGTCGATCGACGAGTGGTTGGATCACCAGCCCAGTCGGCATCCGAGTAGGCGCGTAGGACTAGAGGAGAAGTCGATGATAGGAGGAGCGACCGGGTGATGGTGCCTCGGAGATAACGAAGAAGCCGAAGAAGGGCAGCATAGTGAGCAGAGCGAGGGGCTTCAACAAAATGGCTGATGATGCTAACTGCGTGAGCAATGTCAGGCCTGGTGATGCAGAGGTAAACCAACTGGCCAACGATCTGTCGGTACCGAGTAGGATCTGAGAGGGGCTCACCATCGGTGGGACGAAGCTTCACGTGAAGCTCGAGGGGGGTGACGGCAGAGCGATCATCGGAAAGGGCAGCTCAGCTAAGGATGTCAGCCGTATATTTCTGCTGGGATAGCAGAATTCCTCGTTCACTGTGGGCAATCTCAAGCCCAAGGAAGTAGCGAAGAGGACCTAAGTCTTTCATCTGGAACCGGCGCCGAAGATGTTGCTGAAGGAAAGTGATGGCAGCGGAGTCATCACCTATGATGATCATGTCATCGACATATAATAGGAGAATAGCCCTGCCTTGAGGAGATGACCGCGCAAAAAGCGAGTGGTCTTGCGAGCTCTCAATGTAGCCAATCTCGGTGACAGCTCGTCGGAAACACTCAAACCAAGCTCGAGAGGCTTGCTTGAGCCCGTAGATGGCACGACGGAGGCGACAGACATGTTGGGGAGGAGTATGCAAACCAGGGGATGGCTGCATGTAGACGACCTCTGAAAAATCACCATGGAGAAAGGCATTCTTCACGTCCATCTGAAGAAGAGGCCATCTGCGGACTGCTGCAACTACCAGAAGTGCACGAACGGAGGTCATCTGAGCTACGGGTGCGAAAGTCTCCTCGTAGTCTATTATGTATGCCTGAGTGAAGCCACGGGCCACCAACCGAGCCTCGTGCCGTTCGATGGAACCATCAGGTCGCCGCTTGACCTTGTAGACCCACCGGCAATTGACAGGCTCAATGCCAGCAGGAAGGGGGACGATATCCCAAGTATGGGTCTGCTCGAATGCCTGAAATTCCTCGCTCATGGCCTGCCTCCACTGAGGGGACTAGACGGCCTCCCGGTACGACCGAGGCTCCTGGTCTGTGTGAAGGGCGGCAAGAAAGGTTGTAAACTGAGGCGAGTAAGAGGTGACCGTGGCAAAGCCAAAACGGTCAGGTGGGCCAGAGCTAAAGCTGAAGCGATCAGGTGGGTGGTGCTCGCGTTGAGGATAGCGGGGCGGCGGGCGAGGATCCACGACCGGGGACGTCTGACTGGGCGTAGCCGGCGGAGTACCATGAGTATCGGGAGTATGAGGAAGGCTAACGGAATCAATCGGGGACGGAGGAGAGGAGGGGACGGAGGAAGACTCCGTGGAAGAATCACTGGAAGCAGGGGGAGAAGTAGAGCTGGACGAAAGGGGTGATGATAAGGGATCGAGAGTCGGAGACAGGGTGGTAGGAGTCTCCAAGAAGGTGAGGTCCTGAGCTGCAGCGGAGTAGTAAGGGACATCCTCGACGAAGGAGACGTGTCGAGAGATGCGAAAGCGACGAGTCAAGGGGTCATAACAACGATAACACTTGTGTTCGGCGCTGATTCCTAGGAGGATGCATTTAACTGCATGTTCGGACAGCTTCATGCGTTCATGGGGTGGAAGGAGGACGAAGCAAGTGCACCCGAAGGTGCGAAGCAGACGATAGTCAGGAGGGGAAGAGAAAAGACGCTCGTGGGGAGATGCACCACCCGGAAAAACAGAAAAAGGGGTGATGTTGATGAGGTTGACTGAGGTCAAGACAGCCTCAGCCCAGAAAGTGCGTGGAACGGAAGCAGAGAGAAGAAGAGCACGCGTCGTCTCAAGGATATGACGGTGCTTCCTCTCGGCTACTCCGTTTTGCTCGTGTGTGTGAGGACATGAGTGCTGAAATAGGGTCCCATGGGACTGAATAAGTGTCCGCATAGCAGTGGAGAGGTACTCGAGGGCGCAATCAGACCGAAATGTCTTAATACGACAACCGAACTGCGTGTGGACCATCGAGGTAAAAGTCTGGTAGATCTGAGGAACCTCAGAGCGGTGCTGAAGAAGGTAGACCCAAGTGTATCGGCTGAAGTCATCGATGAAAGAGATATAGTAGCGATATCCGCACATCGAAGGAAGAGGTGAAGGTCCCCAAATATCGGAGTGTACTAAGTCAAAAGGAGCAGAACTATGAGAGATACTAGAGGGAAAAGGTAGAGCTGTAGCTTTGGCAAGCTTACAACCGGTACATGTAGATAAAGAAGAAAAAGAACAAGGACCTAGAGCTCCAGTCTGGAGTAAGCTCTTAAGTCGAGACTCAGAAATGTGGCCTAGTCTTCGGTGCCACAAGCCGGCATCAGGAGAAGCTAGGCTACAGATGCCAGGAGGGGAAATGATGGGAAGATGGAGATGCTCGAGGTGGTACAGCCCGCCTGATCTACGACCAGCGCCAATCACCCGTCCGGTACGTGGATCCTGCACAACACAAGAAGAAGGGGAGGTCACAACACATCCAGAGTCACAAAGGCTGCTAATGGAGATGAGCTGCATGCGAAGTTGGGGGACATGCAACACAGTGGGTAAAGAGAGGCGACCGCTGGGTTCTGTAGTGGCGGCAATCGATCCACACTGCGAGATGGTTAAAGAAGAACCATTTGCAGTATGTATCGATGGAATGTGCGGTGCCGGTCGGCAATCGGTAAGCAAGGAAGCGTTGGAAGTCATGTGATGGGAGGCCCCAGAGTCCAGGATCCAAGTAGCGAAGGTACCGGGAGTGGCTGAGTGAGCAGAGGAACTGGAGGCGCTGGAAGCCTCGGCGGAGCTGAAGCTGCCCTGCTGGTCTAGGCGGAACTGAAGCTGTGCAAGCTGCTGCTGAAGGAGCTGAGTAGCGTCTGGGGCGTCCAAGGAACCCCGGGGTGATGATGGAATCGTGCGAGGAGAGGACGGAGCAGTAGCAGCAGCAGCAGTAGAGTCAACAGGTCGACCACGTCCTCGGGGTCCCTGCCTCTTCTCGGGATGTAGCTTTCAACATGTGGTGACGACATGGCCTGGTTTGTGGCAGTGAGTGCACACAAACCGATCACGACCAGAAGCAGAGGTAAGAGAGGCAGCTGGGGCTGCAGCAAGGATGCCCGTATGGCTGGAGGGGGGCGGAGGAGCCCTGGTGGCTATGGTGCGCAGCCTGGTCTCTTCGGCGACGAACTCAGCAATGACAGCATCCAAGCGTGGAAGTGGGTCTCGGTGGATCAGGGCGCCAGCAAGTGGGCCAAACTCTGGTCGAAGGGCCATCAGGAACTGGTAAAGCTGACGGCGCTCCCAGAAGGCTTGGTGGGCGGCACGGCACTCGGAAGAGACGGGAGGCACCAGTGACTGAAGCTCCCGCCAGTAACCACGCATCTGCGTATGGAATTGTTGGATCGTACGATCACCCTGCTGTTCGGACTGGACCTGGGAGAGAAGAGCATACTCGCGGGCGCCGCTAGACTCCACAAAACGCTCAACTAAGGAGCGCCATATAGCTGCGGATGCTCCAAGAGCGGCGAGGTCGGCACGCATCGTCCGATCGACTGAAGCGACAAGGTAGGCGGAAACCCGTGCATCACAAAGACGCCACGCTTGAAGAGCGGCGGGGAAAGCGGCACTCGGTGCCATGGTGGTACCGTCGAGTAATCCAAGAAGACCACGTCCGAGAAGCGTGGTCTGAATGGTGGCTGCCCATGCTTCCCAGTCGGCAGAGGAGGCGAGAGGGAAATCCGTCGAGCTCGGCAGGAAATCACGAGTGTACTCGAACGGGAGGCTCTCAGAGTGTAGTGGCACGGGCGGAGGAGCATCTACAGAGGAGGAGTCGGCCATGGCGGCTCACCGGCCGAATCTACGGCTTCACTCGGTGCCAAGAGAACGAAGATGCAAATATGGGGTTTGTCGGCGCAAGATCTGGATCTGGTCGAGATGGCGCAAGAGAGGGCCTCTGGATCTGATCTCGTCGCAAGATCTGGATATGGGAACTGAGGCTGCTGGCAGGAGGGGCAGATCGGAGATGAGATCAGATCTGGAGCTGAGATCAGATCTGGAACTGATGTTGCTGGCAGGAGGGGCAGATCGGAGCTGAGGTCAGATCTGGAGCTAAGATCGGAACTGGAACTGATGCTGCTGGCAGGAGGGGAGCTCAGATCGGAACTGATGCTGCCGGCAGGAGGACAGCTCACCGGGTCTCAGATCTGGAGGAGAAGCGGATCGACTGCCGGAGAGGACAGCTCGCCGGGTCTCAGATCAGCAACAGTCGCGTACCGGGTCTCAGATCAAATCAGATCTGGCCAGATCCGGCAGGAGGACAGCTCGCCGGGTCTCAGATCTGGAGATCGCCGGAGTTGGTGCAGATCTGAGGCCGGAGTTGATGCTGATCTGGAGAGGAGAGGACAGCTCGCCGGGTCTCAGATCAGCAACAGCCGCGCGCCGGGTCTCAGATCAAATCAGATCCGGCCAGATCCGTAGACATCAGGTCGCCGGAGGAAGCTGGGGACCAGATCCGTAGACATCAGGTCGCCGAAGGAAGCTGGGGATCAGATCTCGTCGGCGGTCCTCAGGATCGACCGCTCTGATACCATGTGACAATCCATGGAGAGGAAAAGAGAGAGACTAGGGTTTTGGGAGAATGGATGAACCTTCCCATTAGGCCAAGGGCCAAATATATATGGATACAAGAAAAGAACAAAGGGGTATCCTATACAGGTATCTACGGGTATCTGTATCTCAATGCTATATACTATCACTAACAATTATCATGGATGTCTAAGCAATATTCTTTATATAACATTGTTAATAGCCAATAATTCAGGACATTTCCAACTATTGTCGAGGATTGAGCGTTGGATCTAGCTAAATGTTGGAGCCGTGCTCAGTCCAAACCCGAAGCATCAGATTCTTGGTCGATTCAGGACTAGAGAGTTCGGGTCGAGCCATCACAAGCGAAACCAGTAGTCCAAAGTTCTCTTTCGGTTCTCGGGTTTACCCGACCCAAGTTGCACCCCTTACCGCCAATCACCTCCAATCGTCGCGATAGCTGACTCGAGTAAGAGCAATGGAGTGACACCCAGCAAGTAACACAGAACATGCATGAAATTTCAACATGGTGTTTGTTTTTTTTTTTAAATGCAAAATGGCTGCTATTGGCCAACCTTATGAGGAGGGGAGGGACTTGGGCGGGTCTGACCCGAACCCAACCCGTCCAACCCGAACAATGGACAAACATGGGCAAATCTAATTAAAAACTACGGATTTGGACAAAAAAAGATCAACCCGATTTCAATTTGAACGGGTTTGGGCATCAATCTTCCCAACCCGAGGAACCAGAGGAAGTAACAAACTAAGGTTAAATGTTTTGATAGTTTTTTTTAATGGAAATCAAAGACTGTCTGTTTGATATTGAATGCTAAGAATTGGTTTGAAATATGTGAGGATATGGGTTAGATTGTATGTTTACATTATGCAATACAAAGATTTTTTTTTTATCCAATTCAAAAATCTGTTGGGTTTTTTTTTCATCTATTTATGTGCACAAGCATTTCTAATTGGGCAACACACCCATTATTTTGCAAATTGGACAACCCGAGCAACTAGAATGGGCAAGCACGGGTTGGGCTTCCACAAGTTAAGATTTGTGCAAGTCCGGTTGGGCATGGGCAGACCCTTCAGCCCGCCCAAGTCCCACCCCTACTTATGAAGCACTTCAGTATATGATACCTAATTTGGCTGTTCATTTCCTCGGAATCAGAATTCCCAGGAAATGGACCCAATCCCATGTCCTTTGGGCCTTGCATAACAAGGCTTGTATGTTTGCTTGTTCCCTGGGAAATGGAAGCACACTTTTCGTGGGGTTTCATTTCTCAATCAAACAACTAAGACTTATAAATCCCACTGTACCTCCCCCACCTTCATGGTGAAAGTATGCACCTGTATACAAAACCAGATGTGGAAAGATTTGTAAATCCCTGGGTACCTTGTGGTTAATGGACACAATATGGGGATGGGCCCCGTTTCACGGGAATTCCAATTCCCAGTATAACAACACAGCCTAGCTGAATCTGCACTCCATGGCAAAGGAACAGCCTGGATTATGCAATAGAATGGTCCAAATAATCATCTTTGAAGGCAGACCATTGCGGAAAATGAGTACAAAAATGCTGCAGAATTTCACAGTAACACAACCAATACATAGTTTCAAACTTGAATGGACCAAAAGAGAGGTACTAAACTATTAGATTGATAAAAAGAACCTTCTTAAGTAAGAAATGCATCACTCATGCAGGTATTTCTTACAGCGATCTCCAAGATGGCCGGACCGCTCATACGTCCAACATCGGAGCGACACCACAGATATTCGGAAAAGTACGACCCTGTGGTGAAAAAAGGGTGATGTGGCACATGTGGTAGGATATAATAATGAAAAATACTATTCAACCAGACAAAAAGCTTTACAGACTCTTTACAGACCCGATCACAGCCATCAGTCGCACCCAGGTCTAATTGGAGAATTACACTCAGCCCTGCCCAGCAGGCAACAGACGGCTATGATCGGGTTTGTAAAGAGTCTTAAGAGAATTTTTGTCTGGTTGAATAGCATTGCTCTATAATAATTTACCACCAAGATATCAGTACCGAGAGATGATGGAAACTAGGTCGATTGCTATTTCCAGTTGCAGGATTTCGAGCAGAATATACCTGATTTGTTGACCTAGACTGTGAATCATTCTGTTTGCATGGCTTCCGGAAAGAGGATAGAAGCACAGCAATGATAATACCCACTTCCATCAAATGAGAATCGCTGAGAAAGATGCGCTTCCCGGATAGGATAATCACCCCATTCCTCGGATCCGTACCTTTTGAAGATACCGCGTGCATCAAAGGAATCATGTCTTCGAGTCCCCTTCTTCCTGAAAACATTCCTCTCCAAATTTAGAGACATAACCAACTCTTAAAGAGCAACTAACGTCTCCGAAGGAAGATCAGAAGAAAAGTCAGAAGTAGCACCATTTTCTGTGCCTCGCATTCATCAAGGTGGCATGTAACTGCAATTCAATGAGGGAGAGAGCAGTTTGTTAGTTGGATAAAATTGAAGCACGAAAATACTTAATCTTGGCAGTTTTCCAACTACATGTTTTAGCAGAGATACAGGGTGTACTTTCTAGTGCTTTCCTGGTCATAGTGACTGCTTTAAGAAATATATTGGAATTTGTAGGCTATAATTGTGTAGCAATGGACTCTCTCTCTCTCTCTAAAAAAAAGGCGTAACCTAAGCAGAAGCAGGGCCGGTTCGATTTGAGGCCTAAGGCGAAAATGTTTAAATGTGACTTTTTTTATATTAATATAGTAACATAAATAAAATTAAAATTTCAAGTAGCATGAAGATTTTATCTTATACGGGGCCTTACGTTTTTAGTTTGCAAGGCTCTCAAGCTGTTTAAATACATTGGGACCTTCTTTCCATGTGAAAACATGTAAATGTGACTTTTTCTATATTAATATAGTAACATAAATAAAATTAAATTTTCAAGTAGCATGAAGATTTTATCTTATACGAGGCCTTAGGTTTTTAATTTGCAAGGCTCTCAGGTTGTTTAAATGCATTGGGGCCTTCTTTCCATATGGGGCCTTTGATTATTTAAGTGGCTTTGAGCTTGGGGGGGCTTTCTTTCACATGGGGCCTTAGGCGACCGCCTTAATACCCTTATGGTAGAGCCAGCCCCGAGCAAAAGAACAGGAATGAGGCTGAGACCAAGTTTCGTAGTTATTATGATGTCTTAATACATTTGATGAGTTCACATATAATGTAGCTACTTCTTTAGGATTTGAAGTTTGAGCTTTGGCAAAGATTTGTTAGATGTAGTCATAGTTTAGTCCCACATGGTCTGTGGTATTGTAATGGTGACCGTTCTCTCCCTATGTAAGGAGAGGTAATTTTTGTAATATAAAAAATCAATACAAGGATTACCCTCTCCAAACCCTACTCTCTCTCTCTCTCTCTCTCTCTCTCTCTCTCTCTCTCTCTCTCTCTCTCTCAACATGGTATGAGAGCCAAGTTGTTCTGCCTAGGGTTTCGAACTTCTCATTCCCTCAGCCTCGGCAGCGACCTCAAGGAGACCGAGCATGGTAAAAATATTTTTCTCTTGACTTGAGGTCGTCCTCCTCCGACCTCTCTTCCACAACGTCGTGTCAGGCTGCCAGCAGAGTCAGGCGGCTTCCTCTGGCAATTCAGCCGGTTGAAGTCGATTTTGGTTTTAGTCGTGACTGGTACACTACATGTACACAATCTGGATTCAGCGTCCGTGATCATACCGACATTCACTGCTGGGGCTGCTCACAACATCATATCTTCCTTTAATTCACATCGGCACGTGATCATCACGTGCGAGATCACGCTGCAACCCACAAACTTCACGCGCGGGATCATGATCTTCTCGTTCGACATCACCTCTGCACGCTTGAACCAACGACGTCAGCCCACGGAGTTCGACCATATTAGCCCCTTCTATTGCAACCTCCCTGATCAAGAGTTCTAGCCATCTCCTTGCTGGATCGGCTTCTCCTCAAGTTGAGAGGCCGCGCTCGAGGATCTCCAGCGACCAAGGAAGATTCCAGACCCAACCGTCCATGATGTAGCCTTGCTATCTATTCCGGCGAGATTGATTCATCTCGTCTCTCCGGCGGATCACTCCCACTCTTGATCGACGTTGTGGCTTGGTGGGCAATCCAGAATAGGGTGTTCCAATCGGAGATGTGGAAGGCTCTTCTTGACGTTCTTAGTGATGATGGTTGCCACTTGGTGAAAAGGTGAAGGGCGAGCCCCACTTCCTTGAAATGCCCTTTGGTCTTCACGATTGTGTTCAGCACTTCAATTTTCACGTGATCAACACTCTTGCAATCCCATCCTGAATTTTGAAGAGCAATCCATCACATGTTCGGCTACGATTTGTGCTCGTTCTCTACAAAACAGCACTTGGGATGCTTTCATGTGTGGTCTCTCCTTAGTGATCTCTGATTGGATCACGTAGGTGCAATTGCAAATTGCAGTGCATCCCACAGTCTCCAAATTTGCAACCTAATGTATCTCGTGGGAACCCGATCCTAAATCAACTATTGCACAAGATTTTTTGGGCTGATTCTGTGTTCCAACATTGGGACTTCAACTTTGCTATTCTGAGTGTTGTGCCACGCGTTGGCCCCAAGCTCTTCTCGGTCGCACTTCGAGTCTTTTGACATATTCCCCGAGTGCACTCAACATGCCGAGAGTCCAGCCCTCTCGTGCCGTATTCCTCTGGTGGGTGCGCTTTGCAAGTCGGGAGCCTGGTCTTCTCTCTAACATATTCCCCGGGTCCGCTTAGCACGTCGTGATCCATCCTCCTCTTTTCACGAATCGGACTATATTGATCCGCCCTCCTCTTCTCCCGATCGGACTATATCGATCCATCTCTCTTCTCAAGATCGGACTATGCCGATCCATCCTCCTCTTCTCACCATAAGACTATAACGATCTGTCCTCCTATTCTCACGATCGTAATGTACCGATCCATCCTTCTCTCTCTCTCCATGATCCACATCTCTTCTACAATAGTGACGATCGAGATTTTTTCGAAGATGTCGAGCACTTGCTTAGGCCGAGTGCTTGTCTCCTACGGGATCTCATTTGTCCACATCTCTCTTTATTGTGCCTTTATCTCATGCCTTACACGAGTGTGACCTTTGCTTTCTTCTCTATCCTACCCCGGTCTCTTCTGCGTCAACGTCTACCATCGTCGGCCGCTTTCGTCATCGCTCCACCTATTTGGCATCGAGCCTCAACGACACTTTCATGCTTCCCAGTTGGCATGGTTGTAGATTGACCGAGATCCTCGGTTGTCCTGCTTGCAGGTCAATCGGGTTCCCAGGATGACTTACTTGCATATCGGCCCGACGCTACCGTTATTTTATAAAAAAAATTGGATATTTGCTGTATTTTTTTCCTTTCTTTTATTAAGCAAACTGATGTTAGTTTATACCCTACATAAGTTGGGGGGGGGGGCCTTAGATGTAGTCATAGTTTAGTCCCACATTGTATGTGGTATTGTAATGGTGTGTATTCTCTCCCTATATAAGGAGAGGTAGTGTAACGTAATATAAAAAATCAATACAATGAGTATTCTCTCCAAACCCTAGTCTCTCTCTCCCTCTCTCTGTCTCCCGTAACAAGATCATTTGGTGAATTCCCATATATGCATGACAACAATTACTAATTTGTTGACTCTAGAAAGTTAGTTTGATGCAATTATGATCCATGGAAGTGCGTGCAAGGCCTCTAATGTGTTCAAGAAGTAAATTACTTTAGCAATCACAAATAAAATTTTAAACTGATTCAAGTAGCAATTGCAATATACTTCAAGTAGAAAAGCTAAGCATGGACAAAGGACTAGCACGAATCACAAGAACGATAAAAGATGGAAGAAATTCAATCGTTTGGAAATCTAGGGATTCTTTTTTACTAGGACTAGTTCCACAATTAATAATAAAGTTTAATTATTTTTAAAGGATTTCCAAGGTAATTTTCAAGTTTCAATTGCGGGTTTCAAAAATCACAAGCTTCAATATGTTGGTATGATAATTATAAACAAGCCATCAGTTATGTTTATTCAAGAAAAATAGCATGCAATGTTTAATTGGTTACGATGAAGCAATCTAACCCGGGTTTGTTGTGATTGTAGGATGTGGGAGCAATGAGAAAGTAATAGAAGTTTGAGGATGAGCACTCGTGCAGTAGGGAAAGGATTCCACGCCACAAGCTCAAACTGGACGAAGATCACTCATGAACGAGGGTCGGAAACAAGCTAGGAGAGTTCAGATTGGATGGATCTGGGCTCTGGACGCTGATCGAGGGCCTGGACTGATCAATCTGGGCCCTGGCTCGTTGGACTGGGGCCGGGCTGGCCTGCCAAACAGCTGGGCCAGCTGGCCTAGTCCCTGGTTATGCACAAAATAGAAGTTCCTTATTATCTCCAGCCTCTTGGATTCCTTGTGACCCTCCGCCATCCAAGTAACTTAGGTCTACCTCTCTTTCTATTACCCACTATTTCTAGTTTGAAACGTTCCCGAATTCCTCACTGATTTTATCCTTTCTAGTCTTATCATCCATCAGCCTAAACATTCTCACATCAGTCGCGTTCGTTATTTGTAAATGTATTCTCCTTAATGTCCAACACATATATTTATATAATGGAACTAACCATATAGTATTATTTGAACTTCTAAAGTTTCACCTGCATCTGTTTATCACATAACACAAGTACCCCCTTCCCAATTCATCCAACCGTTTATAACCCAATAAGAAATTTTCGATTTAATCTCTCTACTTCTTTGTTAACACATCAAAGTTCTAGAAAACATTCGCATTTATTATACCCAGCCCTTTAATTGTAATATTCTAATGAGGAATTTTTATTTTAATAGCAACATATGGGTTTGATAGGCAAAATGTACAATGAATAAAAAATTGAGAGTTCTGCTATTTTACCTTCAATGATTGCCGAGCATCCTTTTCAAGAACAAGACCTGCTTCAACAAAGGCTTCAATAATGACTTCTGTGGAAGTTGCATAGGTCAAGTAATAACTCACTGGTATGAGAAGGTGAACCTTCTGTACTTGCTAAAATATTCAAGTCCCAGGCATGCATAATCAAAAAGTCAAATCAATTATTGAAAGTTGTTGGATACGGCAAGCACGTGATAAGCGTCCCTCTCCACCAATTTCCTCAACCGGAGCATATAAAACACGGGCCTTGGCCGGAGAACCTCTCATGCACTCCTGCAATCATCGTTTATTTTACCATACATATACATGAGTGGCATGGAAAACCAGACAAAGGTTATGAAACAAATATCCCTAGTATAAAATAAAACAACATTTGATATTTCAATATAGAATATATTCTCTGTAGATTAAACCAATAAATAAAAGGAGTTGGCTAAAGGAGTCAACACTCAACAGGATGCTTGACGAATAAAACTTTTTTAAAATGGCTAAAACAGAATTAGATGTAGAGAACAGTATTTACAGTCATAAAAAGAAGCTACTGTGTACAAGGTATAGATCTAGAACCAACTCTTGTCAAAGATACAGGGTTAAAAAGAAAAGTAGCCTATGTATAAACATATTATCCGGATAGTTGTATATACTGATTTTCTTGAAAAAATTACAAAAACTAGAAGTTTGTATCTAAATACTTATTGACCAAGACAGATGTTTTATGCAAGAAGAGGAGCAGTAAGCACGATGGTCTCCAATAGATCAGATAATTCTACATAGAAATGTTCTCAATAATTTGATAAAATCCAGACATGGTGAGAACAAAATCACATTGCAGCCTCTATGTCAAGAGAGAACAAGAATATAGATAGTTCTACACATCAACATGCATCACTCAGTTAGAAATAATTTGTAATGTCTTGTGAGCGTTCTTCAATGTCTTCAGACACAAAACAAAAGGTTGCAGCTACAGCTTCAGGAAAGGATCTCAGATACTGAAAAAATGACCACGTTCAAGCATATCGAACTACAAGAGGTTTCAGGTGATAGAACGACAATAGGTTTCAGGTGATGGTGAAAAAAACCTACGAGCAGCTTCATAGCTTGGGTACTGTCACGGACTCACGAAATTCAATAAAGCATAATCAGGTAGTAAAAACCTTAAGGATTAAAGGATAACGAGCATAATAATAAGGTTGCTATCTATATTACACAATATGGCTATGTTTGGAGAACTATTTTTTACTTTAAACCTAAATCTGAGATTTACAGGTGGTTCACTTTTAGTGAAGCAAAAAATTCCTACAATGCTAGCGTGATTGTCACATCTTATTGTTTTTTAGTTATCACGAAGTATTTCTTGCAGTTTATCATTTCTTTATCAAATGTGTATGGGTTTTTCAAAGAACAAGCAATTGATAGACTCGTTTTATAAAGTCGGGTTGCATCGGTTGGTACGAGCCAAAGGTTCAAAGAATATACTGACAACGATTAGGTTAGATACAATGTTGATATTGGTCATAGTTGACAATGAGATAAGTCAGGTCTTATGGAAGAAGGTTGATTGGATCACGATGAGATAAAAGACATGCAAAAGGCAAAGATGTGGCACTCAGATTATGAAGGAATTAAAGGTATATAGAGATTCTACAAGGGGATAAATTTTGTTAGTGGACCAGAACAAGCAATTTTTCATCATTTTGATGGAAACCAACAGATCTTAACCCCCTGCATGGAGAAAAACTAATGCCTGTTTCTTGCGAGAAATAATTGGAAATGGATATTCTGGATTTGCGTAGGAAGATGAAAAAGGGATTTTGTCTGATTAAACCTATGAGTTGCAACATCTTCTATAGGAGTGTCAAACAACCGGAACCATGAAAAACTAAGTTCTATATGGCAAACCTCTAGGATTGAGCACAAAAGTAATCGATGAGAAATTAAGTTTTTAAAGAACAGGAAAAGGTGAAGTACCCCTTCAACTATGAAGCATGGATACGGATACGATACAATAATGATACATTTATATATATATATATATATATATATATATATATATATATATATATATATATATATATATATGTGTGTGTGTGTGTGTGTGTGTGTGTGTGTGTGTGTGTGTTCTAGAATACTAGAACTCTAGTCCATCTCATTGGAGCATATGTGTTTTCTTGTATCCGTGTCTCTGTTCTGGAACCTTGGTCTTTTCAGAAACCTAGCAAGCAATGCCAGATAAGATTGATGCTCTTAGAAGCACTCACATGGGATATGGTGTGCCACCTCTTCCTCTAGGAAAGAACCCGGCGAGGAAAAGGTCAAATTTAACTCAGATGGTTTTATCGATACGCATAAGGCACGGTTGGTTACCAAAGGTGGTACACAAGACATGGTTTTGAGAAAGGCTTTAGTTGCCTTTACGTTACTAGGTATATTAAATGCAAGAGTCAAATTATTCATTGAATTCTAGCTACTGTTGCATTTCAAGATTTGCCTGTTCCAGAAGGATGTCAAGACCAACTATCCTAATTATGACTCTCCCAAAGACTAAGATACACACACACATACACATATATATGTGTGTGCGTGTGTGTGTGTGTCGGGATCCAGGGACACTACTTTGCCACTATGTTAGACACCTATCATCCAAACTGTCAGATAGCGGTTTCATAATTCGTTAATTTTTTGTGAAAATGATTATCTTGTCTTAGATAGCACATCCGCAAGAAACAAACCTAGGATGTAATGTGTCAACCTGAGACCTAAACTGAACCAACCCGACTTTAGTCCGGGTTGGTTTGGATCGGGTTTATGTAGAGGTTGGATTGGGACGGGTGGGTTCAAAAATGGTAGAACCAACCCAATTCAGGTGGTTCCAGTTTTTGATCGCTTGCCTACAACCTGACTGAGGCAACTTGTCTAGAGAGTGGCTTACTAAGAAACTTTGAGGGCCAATTGGCGGGTAGAGAGACCTATCTTATTAGTTACACTTATGGAGTTTAAGACCATGCAACCAAAGAGCCACTTTCAAGATCCCCCTATATTAGATACAAGTCTAGACAAAGAGGTATACGACAACATTTGATATAGGGAATTGCATTATCTTTGTGGCACAAACTATAAGCCAAAGAGCCCAAGTGAAACAATATTCCTGAACAACAAATCAAGATAAAGAACAAGAAGCATCAAGCCATGTCCCATCTACTTGGTGTCGGCTTTATGAATCCTTATTCGTCATTCATTTCTATTTAGGGCTAGTCAATGAAAGTTTTTCCATGTCTTTTCTAACCACTTTCATCAAAGTTATTCTAGGTCTTTCTCTCCTCCATTGACCTTCAACAGTAATCTGAGACGCTTTCCTTATCGGGGCCATCTCTACTCTACGTTGTACATGCCCAAACCATCTTAATATGTTCTCCATTATCTTGTCCTCAATTAGTGCTACTCCAACACTTCCTCTAATATATTCATTCCTCAGTCTATCACTCCTAGTTTTTCCGCACATTTGCCTCAACATCCTCATCTCTGCCACGCTCATCTTATGAGCTTGAGCTTTAAGGGCCAACTACATGCCAAGATGAAATTTATAATTATTTAAGGCTAAATCTTTCCCATGCGCAGGTATACAAGAGTGGACATAAATGTAAGACACAATTGACAAAGGATTGGTACCCCATTACCATTCTAATTCTCTAAGTCTTTCTTCGTCTTCCTTGCATATCTTTAGCCTATTCATAATATTTAATATAGAAGAAGAAACTTTCAGCCTGAGTTTACATACGGTTCTGATGAACACAAGAATTGTAGTGATGATTTAGGAACCAGATAAGGATCATCAATGACTGACTGGACACTACAGCATACGTCTAAGATGAAATATCAAACAATAACAAATTACATCTTGTATCACTAAAGAGAAATATACAAATGCATAAGCTATTGGTTCTGAGGCTCCAACTCACATTTTATCACTTTATTAAGGGTGACATCTGATAGAGAAAAAGGAAAAAAATTACCAGCCCTTTAAGCCTTATAGAAACAGGCCGGTTATCCAGAGCATCGTGTACTTTTGAAGAGATTCTCTGCATTGAAAGAAGAGAGATTAGATTACAAGGCAAACCACATACCGCCACACCTCTATCTGCAGCAATGTCCATCACCTGCAGAACCTCAGTAGCTGCAGCAATACGTTCCTCATTCCACAACTTCAGCATTACGACAGTTAAGTGAAATGTTCTGGGTTTAATAAATATGGATTTGTCAATGCCCGTATCTGTAATGAGACATTAAAAAATAAATAAAATAAAATAAAAAGGAATAAAATAGAAAAGGGAACATATACTAGATTTCATTCCAAAAAAAAAAACATATCTAAAATATAATATTAAAAGAAAACAGCTAAGATATAGATAGGTCTTGACAATTTACTTTCTTAACTAAATATAATTGTCAATATGCAGAAAAGGCCAGCATCCAAATAACCAAGGACAGCAGCATAGTTTAAATTCATTCCGCTGAAGAAGTGATCTACATAGAAGGCATCCAAAAAATGCCCTCCAATCAGACTTTTAAGCATCATAGCGCCAAACCAAGCACATAATAACAAATTATAGTGCTATGAATCAGAAGTCGAACAAATATACTGGGAACTCTGAAAGATACTCATCATAGACCGGAACTAAAACAAATTGCTGGAGCCATTTCTGAAAAAGGAACAGCTCCATGGCTAAAACAAGAGAAGATGCCAGTGGATCGTATCTCCAGATAGAACAACTCTTAATCAGCAAAATCAAAGATATGGTATGCTTAACTGGATCAGACATCTATGGATACATTCATTTCTTCACATCACGTTGAATTATGTAGTCACTGGGAGAGAGTGATGTCATTCAATAACAACCGACTCTAAAGTGATCGATTACTTATCTAGTTTGAGCTAGAATGCAAGACTGGCCTATATCGCATAGCACTTTTACATGTAGTGGTTGACGTATGGAACTTTTGAATCACAAAAGAGAAGCTCATTAGAGGATAGCTCGATCACAGTTGATTATTTGTTATCAAGGAGAATCTATAATGCTGCAAATACCTAAAGAAGTAGAAACTCTTGTTTTAGTAGCACCAGAATTGGACTCTGTAGTATCTGACTTCACTTTAACGGGATAAGACTTGAGTGTGATGTGTGATGTATGAGAATCTTTTTTCACAGTTACACGTTCCTTTTCCTCTTGGACTTCAAGTTTAACTGCAACATTTGGACTTTCTGATTGTTTGTCCTCATCTCCATCATCTGAAGTGTCTTCATTGGAGTCACTATCCAGATTGCCCTCATTGCTTGAAGCAGCATCCCCCAGTACAGAGTTCTGAAAATTGTGTAGTTTTTCTACAAGTTCTGAGTGGATAGCCAATGGAAGAGATATAAAGTGAGAGTAATCAAGGTTTGGGCTTTCCACTGCCTGAAAATCATGAGAACAAAAAGTACAGGACTTAATAGATGCACCAAAGCATTAGATGAATCATAGGAAAAAGAGTATTATTCGGCATGTTATGTAACTGAACATAAAAAAACTCAAGATTATCAAATGAAGGCAACTAAAGTGAACTATCACATGTAGGTGAGATTAAATGTCAGACATGTGAGAGATCTGGCAAATTCAAGTGACTGATGCATAGTTTCTCATCTCACTTGAGGAAACCAGAAACGTAATCAGGAAATGTCTAATAGACACTGTTTACTCAAGGAGTATAAAGGCTTCAACGAATCTCCATCCCCTCCTTGAGTTGAGGGTTTTCAACAAGCCCTGATTACAGATTGTACTAAAATTTTGGCTGAGTGTACGGAATATATTTTGATATGCTTTGGATTGTGTTATTTACTAGTCCTTAGGCTGACGCCAAAATGTGACAAGGCTTGATGGTGATCGTATGGTATTATTGCATATTTTCCTTATTAAAACATATATATAAGATTTGTGTAAGGAGGGCACATGAGCCATCAATGATTCTATGTCCACGAGTTGTCCCACGACTAAAATGGATTCCTTGGCCCAAGCTCTTAGCAAATACAAGTAAAAGTTCTGTTATTCCTTATTGATAAGGCAGCTTAGACTGACTAAATGGATGGCTTTTAACACTCTCTGGAGCTCCTTAAAAAGAAAAAATTCAAAACAAAACAGAAAAAAAAAAAAGAGGATAGTTTAAGGATGTAGGAAGCTAGCAAACAAAGTTTAGACCATATTTCAAAATTTCACAAAATATTTTTATTTTTCTGGCCCGTGAAACAAAAGGGGATCACAAATATTCCCAAATATCCTAAATTTCTCCAAAATTTTAAACCCTAAATACTAAATCCTAATCCCCCTAAATAGCATGTTCGACTTCTCTGGTGTGATTTTTCTTTGAAAATTTATTTTAGGTGTAGATTTGTCTTCTAACACCAATTTGTGGAGATCAAATAAACAAAAAACAAATCAAATGTTCATTCAATAAGATCAAATCGGTATCCTCAAAAAAATCAAAAAGGGTGAGTTTCCTTTCAATTAATTCACATTTAGTTATTTGATTGATAACATGATGTAGGAATCTTACTCTGGATTTGGGGATCAATCTCTGAATTTATCAGATCTTTCATTTGAAAATTGGAAATTTATGAAGAAAAAACAAAAAAAATAGGTCTTAATGTTGATGAATTCACTTGAATTTTTTACATGTTGTACTTTTATATATCTGCAAAGCATGGATAGAAATACATATTGTGTGGAGCTCCACACCCCTATATAGTGTAGCAATGTGATTTAAGTGTTTCAAACTACGTATCAATACTGGATTTATGATTGTTGAGAGTTTCGTGAAAAAAGACCATTCAATCAATATTTCTAACATTTCTACAAAACTACATTATTTTCAAACTGTCGAAATATTTCCTAACAATATTTCCATATCTCGCAATGTCGAAATAGTTGTCAAAATTGAAATTTTGAACATTACCCATGTCTACCGCGAAGCTAATCTAGTTGTTGATTCGATGTTGAATATCATAAGAAGTATTCAGCGCAAACATGCATGACATGTTTTTCTTCCACCCTACCTATCCTTATTGGCTTAGGAACAATAAGAGTCTCTTAACACTGCATTGTATTAGAGTGCTTTTTTATCAAGTAACTTAGTAAATGGATAACTTGTAAAAAAATGGCAAAACTTGTTGGGATGTTGGCGCAGTTTCGGCGAACTCGGAGCAGGTAAAGGATTCGGCTACAACATAGGTCACCAAGGTGAAATTGGGCTCGTCCGGGCGAGGTCCTTCGAGCAGCAGGCTCACATAACTGACATTTGGGTCGCCCAAGCGAAATCAGCAGGCAAAACAGCTCACGGAGCCTACAAAATTTTCGCATGGCCGAGTGGCAGTCTCGCCGAGATAATCGCGTTAAGTTTTGAAGGGGCAGTGTATCAGGTATCTCAAGCAAGCCCGAGTCACCTTCTGTACGGGCAAAGGCATATTGAGACGAGATTTCTTCATACTATTTAAGTATTAGCGTTTCCAGGAGAAGGTTAACAACAATTGTAACGCATTGGATGAGGAGTTTGTTGACGGCTTGTTAGGGTCTCTTCTTCGAAGCTTCTCTACGATGTTTGGAGGGCCGAAGGGAGATCGAGGATCAATATAGTTTTTTCCTTCAGACCGCAGGCACAAGGAAGACAAATGTGAGGGTTGTATCGTCAATTTTGATTCCATAGTGCTTGAGAGGGCGGTGACCGACATCCGCAGAGATAAAGCTTTTCCGAACTGTGTGAACAAATATTGAGTGTTTTTGTGATTGTTTTCTTTGCTCTATGATTGTTGTTTGATTGTCTTTCTCTTCGGATCTTCTTGAGATTTGAAACCCTACGATGCTTCCGCAAGCGACGAGCGGCAGATCAACCTTGTTAGGGTTATTCCGCATTATCAATTGGTATCAGAGCATCAGGCTCAGGGTTTAATCAGATATGTCAGAGATGGCCGAATAGAAGACTTTTGTGGGGAGCATGAAGATCGATTGAAGCCTTTCGATGGAAAGACTAATTTCACGCTATGGAAAAGAAAGATGAAAAACGTTTTGATCTAGCAAGATCTCATGTGCATAATGGAAAGAGATCACGCATTAAAGGACACGACGGATGTAGCGTAGGTGAAAGCAGATCAGTAGGCGACGAGTTTGATTGAACTTCATCTGTGAGATGACGTCAATCCTATTTCGTGGAGGAAATGTCTGCTCTGGCAACATGGACCAAGTTGTAGGCGCTCTACATGGCAAAGTCGCTTTCAAACAGGTTGTTCTTGAAGGATGAACTGTATGATTTGTGCATGAATAAAGACGGAGATCTGATGGACACATTAACAAATTCAATCGATGTATATCAGATCAGTTACAAGTGGAGGTGAAGTATGAGGAAGACGACCACGTGTTGCTACTATTGCGATCTCTTCCTCCATCATTCAAACACTTCAAGACCACTCTGATGTTCAGCAAGGAGACTCTCAAGTTCGAGGAAGTCATCCAAGCTATCATCTCTCACGCCAAGATGTGCAAGAACACGAGACAAGATAAGAAGGTGTGGGACTCGTGGTGAAGAGTTCTGAGGAGCACTGAGGCCAATCAAAGGAGAAGAATGACAGAAGTCATAGTTGGGGAAAGAGAAGATCTAAATCCCGGTTAAAGAAGAATGGGCATGATTCCATTGTGGGATGAAATGTCACTACAGGAAGAACTGCTACAAGTTTAAGGCTGAGATGGAGAAGACGAAGAAGACCGAGAACTCTGACAAGGTGGGTGTCGTTTTGCAAGACGGCGATGGAAAATTGCTTTCGGTATTATCAGGTAATCTCACCTCTTCTCAATGGGTTCTTGATTTCAGTTGCATATTTCATATGTGTGCAAACAGAGAATGGTTTGACACATATGAGGAGAAGAACCGCGGTGAAGTTCTGATGGGGAACAACGCTTCCTCAAGGACCAAGGTCTCCTAAGAGGAAAGGTCCTCTACATAGTTTTTGACACCAAATTCAAAGGATGCTTATAAGAAGAACGGGAAACAAGTCCCATTTGAGAGCACGACAAAGAAGGATGAGAGGGAGAAGGCGTGCCGATATGTTGTTAAATGGTTTTACCAAGTATTCCATTTAATACAGCATAATTGAAGAGCTTCAAAATAATGATTGAAGCAATTGGACAGTTTGGATCAGGAATGAAGGCACCTAGTTACCATGAATTGAGGATGGCTCTGTTGAATAAGGAAGTTCCCTACACAAATGACTTACTCCAACCATTGAGGGGGTCGTGGATAAAGTATGGTTGCACCCTTATGTGTGATGGTTGGACAATCAAGAAGGGCAGGACTTTGATTAACTTTGTGGTGAATAAGCCTTCAGGCCCGATTTCTTAGAACCTGTTAATGTCTCATCCAACATGAAAAATGGGCAGAAGCTCTTTGAGTTCTTAGACTCTTATGTGGAGAAGGTTGGAGAGTAGAATGTAGTACAGGTTATGACCGATAATGCTTTCACATATGTTCTGGCTAGGAGGCTATTGATGGCGAAGCGGTTTCACTTAGTTTGGACACCTTGTACTGCTCAATGAATTGATCATATACTGGAAGATATTGGTGATCTTTTGAAGATAAAGGGTTTTCTAGATAAAGCCATTAGTCTTAGTTGCTTCACTTACAATCATGGCACTTGAGAGAGTGACAAAGAAGGTTGAGAGGGAGAAGGCGTGCTAATATGTTTCCGGATGTTTTACTAGGCAGATATCCCATTTAATACAGCAAATTTGAAGAGTTTCAAAAAATGATTGAAGTGATTTAACATTTTGGACAAAGAATTAAGGCGCCTAATGAGTTAAGGGTGCATTTGCTAAAGAACAAAGTTGCATACACAAATGACTTATTACATCCTCAGAGGGAGTCATGGGCAAAGTATGGTTGCACCCTCATGTCTGATGGTTGGAGTCGTTGGACAGATAGGAGGAGCATGACTTTGATTAAATTTTTGGTGAATAGTCCTTCAAACACAATTTTCTTATGTGAAGAAGGTTGGAAAGTAGAACGTAGTGCATACTGTACATGTAATGATTAATAATGCTTCCTATGTATGACGACAAAGATCCAATAGCCAAAACTCCTGAGGCTGTGATGCCAAGATGGATGAGATGAGATGTTCAAGACCACGAGTTAGCCCCACATCGCCTGGAGAGAAGATCTTAAGCTACTTATATAGTTTCCTCTCCCAAACATAGAGACGCATTTTAAAACCGTGTGCCGCTATGGATTCCGTAAGAACTCCATAGTTAAGCGTGCTTGGGCGAGAGTAGTACTAGGATGGGTGACCTCCTGGGAGGTCCTCGTGCGGGCACAGGCAAAGCGGACAATATCTTGTGTGTTTAGAGCGGATGTTACACTTCCAAATATGTCCTTGTTGGGAGACAATTGCTGGCAAAGCGGCCTCACTTAATTTGGATACGCCTGCGTCGCTCAATGTATTGAGTCTATTGACCTTATATTGGAGGATATTGGTGATCTTTTGGCGATGAAGGGTTTGCTAGAGATAGTCATTAGCCTAAGTGGCTTCATTTGCAACTATGCCTTTGTTCGAGCTCGATGATGACATACACGAATAACGATGATCTCATTGGGCCGATCGTCACAAGATTTGCTACAACCATCTTACTTTTTACAAAACATTAACATAAAGAAAGATGCCTTTTGAAGGGTGTTCACATTTGACGAGTGGAACAAGTCTAAATGACCACGTGACGTAAAAAGGAAAAGCGCAATAGTGTGTTGTCCACTTCACTTTGGAATGGCATCGTATATGCATTAAAGATCACGGCTCCACATGTTTGTGTCCTTAGATTAGTTGATTGAGAGAGGAAGATTCCTATGGGTTGCGTTTATCAAGCGATGATTGATGGTTCATGATTTATTCTTGGATGTATTTTTATACATGTTAGACATTAT
This sequence comes from Chamaelirium japonicum, assembly GCA_947650365.1. Taxonomy (NCBI): domain Eukaryota; kingdom Viridiplantae; phylum Streptophyta; class Magnoliopsida; order Liliales; family Melanthiaceae; genus Chamaelirium; species Chamaelirium japonicum. The sequence goes on along the minus strand of OX393553.1, from coordinate 47,302,221 downwards.
ACCATTTTTTGGGCCTATAAAACAATATAACTTCTATTTTTCTAGTTTGAACACTTCTACTCAAGTTTTTGTGGATGTTTAATATATTGCAAACTTAAAGCCTAGGCCACGCCTTGCCTAGGCAGGCCTAGTAACCCTAAGCATCGCCTAACTGTAGGGATGGCAACGGTGCGGTATAAAACCGTAAACCGTGAAAAATCGCACCGCATGGTGCGATTTTGGTTTGCCAAAATATAAAACCGTCGTGGTGTGGTGCGGTTTCGGTTTACGGTTTCGGTGTTGCAATGCGGTTTCGGTTTTGCCCAAAACCGCAAAAAACTGCACCGTTTAGACCATTATAATGTTAAACCGCGGTGCACCGCACCGCATGGTGCGGTTTCGGTTTTACATATGGTACACCGTCGCGGTGCGGGTTCGGTGTTGCAGTGCGGTTTCGGTTTTGCCCAAAACCGCACCGAAACCGCACCGTTGCCATCCCTACCTAACTGCCTTGATAATACTGATTTTGCATGTATGTGCATGTGTATTTTTCCTATTAATTTGGAGGAGTTCATAGTGGAGAAGTCGAATTGTACAAGTTTTCTCAGCAACATTACATCCCAATACTCCTTCAACACTAAAAGTTTAACCCAAATGCTCAACCTAAATGACGTGGGATCCAATCACAACGTCCCATTGCATGTCAATCGGGGATGAGGGCGATTCACAGTTCACTGGTCGGGGTTGAATGCAACGGACGGCTATGATCCGGACACATCATTTTGGTTGACCATACGGGTTAAACATTTCAGGATAAATACTATTTTCCTTTTAGATAGCATTTCCTTCATTAAAAAAAAAATACTAAACATACTTCAATGCTCTTGTGTTCTTCATTCAACTAACCAGACGATATAGTACCAAAGCATGATCCCCTCGATGCTTTAATACGCTCCAACTTTTGATGTTCTAGAAGGAATCCTCAAAAAGGGGATAGCTACAGTAGATATTACCTAATATACTTTCATAATACAGCTGGTCAAAAGATATGGACCAATTATATATAATTCTTACATCACATACTGTATACCACGTTGTTTGTAGTCAATGAGAATAGCACTTGCATGGATGATTCATCACTATAATTTTACTTCTCTCCTTCCCTCTATATACTATTTTTAAAAGATCAAAAGTGTGTCTGCTTTAGCATTGTCAATCTTACACTATCAGTAATTTGCATATACCAATAATCCAGAATATCACAATTCATCTATAACAGCATAAAGAAGGATCTAATAAAACATGATTCTTTCAAGGTATTGTCCATAGTCATCAACCACTCATATGCATATTTTCCAAGATAACATTCTTCCTCAGACAATGATCTGCTGACAAACCTCAACTCGCTATTTGACAGAATCATTGTCTATCTCATCAGCTGACGATGAAGTAGGCTTTCTTGCTTTTGATGGTTGCCTTCAACCAACCTTGTTGAAACTTGAAAGTCGAGTGATCCCTCAACTCCTCTCAACTTCTGAGATGAAATAGAAATTACGCTATTGTGACGATTAATGATGGTGACTGGTGAGCCTACCACTTATAGATAGCCACTGAACTAAGTTGCTTCTTTCAGTGCCATCTATGGATTCCCATGTCAACAAAAACAAGGAGTTGCCTTTTACATGGATTGTTTGATTTCTTACAGCAATACCTGAAATAAATAGGATGAGGTCAACTGCTGACCTTCCTAGAGACCAGGAATTCTTTGATGTCCTTGCGTTAGACTTAGACTTTGCTCAAATTTGGTTCCAGTAACTGGTACCATGTAAAGCATATATGCTATTACTTGAGGTAATTAAGAAAAACAAACAATCATCATGGACCAGAAATTAACACGAAATAAACAAATAGGCCATAAAAAATTAAATTTTGTGAACAAACAAAAGGAGGGAAAAAATTTGGAAGATAATCCAGATTCAGGATTTATCCGTGAGTAAAATTATTGTATACAAATCATACAGACCTCAATTTTATAATTCAGTCAGATAAAAACCAACCTTTTCAAGTACACTCACAATTCTTTGTGATGCTTTAGTCACACTTTCAGTGGAAGTTCCTTCAATAACTGCAAAAAAGAGTTCATAATAGTGAAATAAACGATGTGTGCAAGAGGCAAAAGCCAAAATGCAGTAAGAATTGATGTAATTTGCTAAGTAACAAAACACTCTACCTGTGCAATGAAATCAATATTTTTTCATTGAACTGCAAAAAAGAGTCCATAATAGTGTGTGTGTACACGTGCGCACGTGGTGGAAGGGGGAGGCATTGACCCTAGAACCCTACTAGCTTATAAAAAAAAAATACTATTAAGGATCAGTCTCAAGAAGAGACCAAGAATTCAGGTTAGATTATAAAAAACTTCTTCAGTGCATTGTTCAACTCTCCCTGACAAAGCTAGAAGCCAGATTTGCAAAGAGGTTCTAACATTCTGCAATATCTCCACAGTTGAGTGCTCATTTTTATTGAATATACTTTAAAATTCCCCACCATTGAGACATTCAACAGACCGTTGTGACTATCATATCCCAGAAAACTCTTAATAAACCACTATTCTTTCTCCATTTTGCCCGAAGAGATCTAATGCCCATTGGTTGCCCTCAGATACCTAGGCAATTCTTGATACTACTTCATACTAAATTCGCTAATGAGCAACTATGCAGTTGTCCGATGAGCACAACATGGACAGATCATGTCATTATGTCATGCCCACTTTCTTTAGGGAAGATTAACTTTAAGGATCTTGTCGTAAATAGCTAGCTACCTAAAGATCCTCGTCTTCATGGAAAACTATGTCTTCCATAGGCTATTAGAGACTATCCAAATCACTGCTCCCGAGTTAATAAATTTATAAAATGTGCGGATAGAAAAAACTTGTGAAACGGTCCACCTCCATCTAACTAAATCATTACCCTATGAAAAAGAGAAATTGGCAAGGATTTGAAGAATACTTGATAGTTGATCTAGTTGATCTTCTTCTTCGATCTTTGATCTTCTTCCTTTGGTTTATTTTGACCTTCGATGCTTCTTCTCTGGAGTTTCTTTGAACTTTGAAGTATCTTGAGTGGGAGCCTTGTGAATTCTTGTTTCTTGTGGAAGATTTTCCAAGTGTCTTCTCCTTTTTCCAAAAGCCAACCTTGTTGATTCTTCTTGTGTCTTAAACATCCAACCTTTTCTTTGCTTTCCTCCCCTCCTATCATAGGGGCCAAGGTAGTTTCGTAGGCAATAACTATCCTAAGTGGTTGAAATAACTATCCAAGTGGTTTTTTTAACTCCCTTGGATGATGGTTCAAATAACTACCCAAGTGGTTTTCATAACTCTCTTGGATGGTTGAAATAAGTAAATAACTACCAAGTGATTTTTTTAACTCTCATAGGTGGTTATTCTTTTGAATTTCAAACTTCTCACTCCACTTTTCTTTTTTAGGATAGAGGTAGTTATTCAAAGAACTGATCTAAGTTGATCGACTTGTGGTTCTGTTTGGATGGGTGTCAAACCCGAGTCGACTGACTGCGACTGAGTCCGACGATACTGACTCATGATCCGGTCTCTTTCTAACTTGATAGATTTAGTGAGTTTGTTGAACCTAGTGTAAGCTTACTTGCAGGTGCTTGCACTTGGGTCATTCTTCGGCCTTGTATGTCGGTGTATTGAAGGGTGCACATCTCTAAGTGTCATTTATTGACTCAGAGATAGCTTTCAGATAGTGAATGCTAGGATATTTTTTCCTGCTTCTTTATTTTTCAGACTTAGTCAATTTTCCAATGTAGGGAAAACTAACGGACTTAGCCAATTTTCTTTCTTCATTTCTTTTCTTCCTTCTTTTTTTTTCTTTTTCTTCCTTTATCTTCCTTTCTCTTCTTCTTTTCTTCCTTCTTTTTATTCTTTTGGTGTCTGGTTGTACCTGACATCAGGGCCCCTATCAGGGCTGACCAGGGGTTCCCCTTTATTCTTTTCTTTCTTTTTCTTTCCCTTTTTTCTTCTTTCGAATCTTCCCAACTTAGAATATTTTCAAGTCTGTCAGATACTATTTTCAAGCCTATCATACTCATATTCTTCCAGACTTGGAATATTTTCAAGCCTGTCGGATTCATGGTCTTCAAGACTAGAATATTTTCAAGTCTACCAGACACATGGTCTTTCAGACTTAGAATATTTCAAGTCTTGTCGGTCTCTTGGTTTTCCAAACTTAGAATATTTTCAAGCAGTCAAACACATGGTCTTCTATACTTAGAATATTTTCAAGCCTGTCAGACTCATGGTTTTTCAGACTTAGAATATTTTCAAGTCTGTCAGACACATGGCTTTCAAACTTGGAATAATTTCCAGCATGTTGGACATATGGTCTTCCAGGATTATAATGTTTTCTTTCTTTTCTTTCTTGTTTTCCTTTCTTTCTCTTTCTTTCGTTCCTTTCTTTCCTTTTTCTTTTCTTTTTCTTTCTCTTTCTTCCCCTTTTTGTGCCTGATCGACCCTAACACCAGGGCTGGCCAAGGCCCTTGTCAAGGCCGGCCAAGGTCGTAGTCAAGGCCGGCCAGGGGTATTCTTTCTTTCTTCCTTCCTTTCTTTCTTTCTTTTCTTTCTTTCTTTCTCTTTTTCCTTCCTCTAGCCAGGGCCCTGGCCAAGACCGGTCGGGCCTCCAGTCAGGGTCAGCCAAGAGCATTCTTTCTTTCTTCCTTTTCTTTCTTTCTTACTTTTCTTTCTCTTTATTTTCTTTATTTCTTTTCTTCTTTCTTTTCCTTTCCTTTTCTTTTTATTTTCTTTTTCTTTCTTCCCTTTTGTGCCTAGTCGTCCCTGACACCAGGGCCGACCAAGGCCTTTGTTAGGGCCGACCAGGGCCCCAGTCTGGTCAACCAAGGCCCTGGTAAGGCTGGCCAAGGGTATTCTTCCTTTTCTTTCTTTCTCTTTCTCTTTTTTTCTTTCTTCCTTTTCTTCTTCTTTCTCTTTAATTTCTTCCTTTCTTTTTTTTTCTTTCTTTTCTTCTTTCTTTTTTTCCTTCCTCTAGACAGGGCCGACCAGGGCCCTAGTCAGGGCCGACCAAGAGCCCTCTTTTTAGCCTACTAGTATTCTAATGGTACTGTACGGCCGCACGATATGGTTTTGGACCTTTGGTAAGGTGCAGCCATACAACATTTGAACCTTGATAGGTTATTGTTCAATAATAGTAGCATCCACAAATGAGGGTTCAATTTGTACACTCAAATAGAACCCAAGTGCGTTCGACTAGACAGGACAAAATGAGGCAAACAATTTACAATGTTAGGTCCCTTATTCTGGCTACTATGCAAAATCTGAAATGTTATAGAAGAAATCCCACTATGTCCTTTCAAACCATATTGTCATGTAAGTTTAGATAATGAGTAAACATTAACTAACAATATCTCAGATTTCAAATTCAGCTCCAGATTAAGCCTAGGTAGAAAAAAACATTTCAGCCATTTCGCCTCCTGGATTCGGCTGTTTGAAAGGAAAAAACTGTTGAAAAATTAATTAGACACACCAAACATCCGAAACATAGAATTACAAAATAAAATAAAATAAAAGTATAGGATGGGACTGAAGCAATTTCAAGCAACATGGACAGTCTGGTTCCATGTTTTCAGTCTTCACAACGTCATGAAAGTGAAATGCATAGGAAAATGAAGCAGCTACCAACTATCAAGTCATGGCAATACACCATAGTAATATTGTGAACATAAAAATGATAACTTTCAAGTCATGAATGATATAACCTACTCAATACCAAATGTACTGCAATGTGAACATAGTTTGAATTGCATCATAGTCCAAATGCACAGGTTACTGCATGAATGATGTGATATACCACCTGCGCTGAACGAAGCCCAGATCTGGACCATTTTGTTGTGTTAGTGACTTGTTTCTATGAATGGTCAGAGTGACTGGTCAAAGAGAGGACTCGTTCCTATCTCTATCAGGAATCAATTCAGGACATTTCTGCTAGGCCAAAATACGAATTGATTTGGCCGGTTCGGCCAAGTCGGCAAACCATGTTCTATAAAAGCAAAAGGGATTGTGCACTTGGCTTTTTACATCATGAAAAGGTGAAATACATAATGTTATCTATGAGCTTTACTGCTCCATATCCAAAAAAGTACATTGGAATTTCCCTGTAATAGCCGAGCGCTCTCTACTTCCAAAATCTTATTTGTAAGCTCATCAAGAATAATGTTTACATCCCTCATTCAAATAATGTTTAATCTATTTAAGTCCCTATTTATCATAAGTTATTCCAGGAATCAATTGCATGTGTCATGCAATCATCACATAACTCAAGTACAATAATCTTGTTATGTTTGGGTACACAAATTTATTGATGATAAATATGATGTGAAAGAGGCAATAGTGTTCAGTATATATTAAAGTAATGTCGAGTTTCTGAAAATTTGACAATTAACAAATACCACTATAACCAAAAAGAAGTTTTATGGAATCATATAAGAAATTACAATCTGAATAATGATGGAAGCATAATACAGCCTTTCTAAAAACTGCTCATGATGTTCTTGAGAAACTTCAACGATTTTACATCCTTACCAATAAAAGTGTCCTTAGATGATGGGAAAACAATTTTAACTCCCATCTCTTCCTCGATTTGTCTATGGGTAGACCCCCTATAAGGAGAATAGCATAGTATAAATCACAAGAAAATTAAATTAATAGACTGGAAAAATAACTAAGAACTTAAAATTGTACGTGCAACATATGGGAAATGATTGTATTTTCAAACAATCATAGATTTCAGATGTACATATTATGATAACAGTATTCTAAAAAATTGGAAAGCACAAAGGCTCATCAAAATCATACCCTTTCCCTTTTACGAAACGAATCAAAGAAGCATCTACCTGAAAAAAAAAACAGAATAAGCAGCTTGAAAGAGCTATGAATCTGGAGGCACTATTTCTAGATACTGTTATACTATGTAAAGAAACACCAAGCTAGGAGATGCAATAAAAAAATCAAGTTACTTTAAATTAGCTAATGGCCACCAGACGTCTTAACATAATGAATATCCGTACTTCTGCTGAACTGAAAATCCTTGATATCAAACACCATATCCATAACTCTATCAAACAATCTTCATCCCATCTGCTTGGGGTCTTCTTTATGCTACCCTCTTACCCAGTGTTTCCTGTCACGGGTTACATCCACTGTCTGGCAAATGTAAGCTCTTCTAAATTCTTCCTCACCAATGTTTAACAGCAAGGAAATGGAACTAATAATGTGGATAAAACAAGTAGTGTGCAAATGGTATTTTTGCAAGTGTCAACTACATTTCAGCCTTCTATAAAGTACAACTACAGCTTAACCTGCCAGCCTTATACCACATATATGGGGTCCAAGGATGAAATAACCCGGATAACAAGAGCGCTCAACCAAACTTTTTTCAGCCTTCTATTTAGTTTCTAGTGATTACCTGCTAGTATTATTCTCCTGTAATGACTATATGGTTTGATGTATCATGGGACAAAAGTTTTAGGAGTGTGCATATATAGATACTGAGATCACTTGAAATAGTTCACAGAAATTTAGTCTAGGCTAAAGACCGGCCACCATGAAAGAGGGAGTAACTAGATTAAAATTCATACGTGAAAAAGAGAAGTGGAAGAACAAAGAAGATTTGGATGGAAATAGAGAGAAGAGATTAAAAATCACCTCTGTTACTACATACTTTGCCATATATTGGAACCAGTGATGAAGAACGGTCCATAAATCTAACTCCAAATATATGAGACAAGGCTAGTTGTTTATGCTTACTTGTGCTGGAAGTGTTATTACCACGTTTAGCCTTAATGCTAAACTACAATCAGTGTTACATCAAGGTCCCATTAATAATAGGAGTATCAATATGATATTGTATTTTAGTATTGACATTCAAGTGTGGGCGTCTTGTATGTTATTTATGATAATGTAGTGTTCATTATAAGACAAGAACAAAAACAAATATCAAGTCAGTCATGGCAAAAAGCTTTGGACAATAAGGGTCTTAAAAGTAGCTCAAATCATAAGAAATACCAGAGACTTCAAATTTAGTGGGATATTAGCAAATGTAAGGCTTAAACAAATTGATAGATTTGAGATATGGAGCAGATTTTCATGTTTATTTTTCTTAATCTAATACATGTCATATCGTACAGAAGAATGGGAGACGTCGAACAAAATAAAAGAGAGTTAAAGTGGAGATGTGTTTTCAGACTGCTGTATGATCACAGCATGCTGGTGAACAAGGCTAGGATAAGACTACCATACCATAAACAAGAATTAGGTCCTTCAAAAAAAATGAAAAACAAGAATTCAGGAGTAAATATTTTGGTAACCTTATGGTGTAGCTGTTAGACATGAGTTCCACTTCCACAGATGCAGGACAAATCAACAGGCATGAGATACCATAGAGTATATACAGAAGAATGGAGAGAGATATAGATACCCAATAAAGGTAAACCGGGTGAAGTAAAGATGTGATTCTGGGCTGTTCCACGGATGAAATCGAGATGTACTTCCGGGTTGTTACACGATGATGGGCACAAAGTCGTGCATCGAACAAAAATATGGAGCAGACTTGCAGTGTTTATATTCTTAATCTGTTAAGACTGTTATATAACATATTATTCTTGGGAGACGTCGAACAAATATATAAGAAAGAGGTAAGAAGTGGAGAAGTGCTTTTAGAATGCTGTATGATCACAGAATGCTGGTGAACAAGGCTGGGATAAGATTACCATAGCATAAGCAAGAATCAGTTCCTTCAAAAAAAATTCAGAAGTAGACTTTTTGGTAACCTTATGGTATAACTGATTAAATATGAGTTAAGCAGAAGCAGGACAAATCAACGGGCATGAGATACCATAGAGTATATACAGAAGAATGAGGATAGAGAGAGAGAGATATACCAAATAAAAGTAAACTATGAATGAAGTGATGACGTGCTTCAAGGTTATTCCATGGTCACAGCACATCAATCGAGGCTTGAAAACTCCCGTAGAAAAAACAAGAATAGTAAAGTAGCTTTTTGAGGAAGTTGAAGGAATTTTTTTAATATGAGGATAATGTAGTAAGGAATCGATTAACTGATTGAGGAAGGAGAAAGTCGGAGGTTGATTTGCATGAAAGAATCAAATGGGAGGTGGAGAAAAATATAAAAAACGTGGATCAAAGTTGTCATAAAGGATTTAAAGATGTTTATGTTGACGGAGGATGAATTCTTGATAGGAAGTTAGGAACACGTAATGCAATATTCACAATGTCAACACCCGATGATGGGATGAAGGCTAGTTTCTATAGTAATGGTAAGGGGTAAAACCATTGAAGATTCTGTATATAAAACTAAGTTTTATGTTTAACATTGATTATGAAGACTTAATTACATTTTAATGCAGCAGCACTGGGACCCATGGTTTCCTAGGGTATCACTTGCAACTCAAATATTCGAACATCTCATACAAAATACATTCTCCTTGGACTTCCCTGATTATTGTTTCCTAGATTGTTCCATATGTCACGCTTTTCCTTGTCTGACTTTCAAGACAATATAATTCATCAATATGCCATATTGGATGGTTTTGAACAAAAACCTAATGTAAAAAACATAATTTATTCTATGGACTTCGTCATTTATGCACATAAATTGTCATGTTCCACCAATCGGATACAGTAGTGATTATAAGTCTCAATGACAGACAAGTTAATCATGTCCTAGTACAAATTGCAGACAAAATTAAGGGCAATATGCCCGGACAAAAATTTTCATCCAACTGCAACAGAACAATACAGATAAAATTGTACCTTAACAGGAACTGAAACTCTTTGAACCCCATTGGCTAACTCAGCATCCTTTATGAAACCCGAGTAATCAAGAATTTTGTCTTTAACTTTTTTCTGGTGGAGATCACTATCAGGCTCAAAATCAGTTCTATTGTCAAAACTTTTTGTCAATTTATCTGTTTCCCATGAAACAGAAACGGACTGTTCTCCTTCTACGGCTTCGCACTGACCGTCACAATTCAGGGTAGTAGTACTCGTGGTTAATGAGACATTTTTGCCAGCAATCGGTTGGTCCTGAGAAAAATTCTTACTATCAGAGACACAAGAAGACACGCTAGGGTGTGCTCCATGGACTTGACGCCCTATATCAGATTTTTCACCGCAATCGACTGCTTCATAGGGGTCGCTGAAGTTTGTCTTTGATTCATTTACAATATGTACTGCAATAAATATAGAACTTGCCGATTACAAAATAGTAAACAGAGGTGCGAGAAAGATCAGAATTTAAATATGCACACCTGAATGCGGAAGCATTATATGTAATCAGCGTTGAAAGAAAATTCACTAGAAATGAATAGATAACAATTATGAAATAATGTATGTGTATGTACGTTTTTGTGTGTGTGTGTGTGAGCATGTGTGCATGCATGTGTGATGTGTCTTGCGGATATGTTCATGCATACATGCATACGTTTGAATAAGCATATAGATCAGAAGCTTATTCCAGTTACAACATAAGTAGCTGGTGCATGATTATTAATACATAACTTAAGTAGAGTTGATATGCTTTCAACTCATGATCCTGAAGGTGAACTCACTACAAGAGTCGGTCGGCTAGTTTAGAGTAGGAACTTGTACACAGCAAAAAGATCTACAGTCTGAAAAGATATTCTGTTTAAAATGATTTGAGAAATTCAATGAAATATTAACATCAACAAAGAAGAATAAGGTCAAAGTATACATATAAGAACATTCCAATACTTTACTTGGGGTATATCAGGAAAGCTTGGGTGCATGATTAAGAAAGTTAAGAAACAAATGTTTTAGGTTAATACACACTCAATCAACAACGATTAACAATTCGTTGGTCCAGCAAGACTCTCTGTATGCCACTGCTTGACATTTTGTACATATTCCAGAAAAACCAATGAGTGGGAAGGTAATGTCAACTTTTTCTGAGTCATGAGATAATTACCAGAGTATATGATGATCATTAAGTTCCTAACTTGACAGCAAAGCTCATTCACAAGCAAAAAAGTATGAACAATATAAGAATATCAAATTTTAATGTAGAATTTGATGACAAGAAATTTAAAGTGTTAATGTATAGAGATGGGTCGGGTTACATGTACAGTCGGGTCGGGTTGAATGGTCATACATGTACATATATATTAGGCTTGAGTCCCTCAATAGAGCATTCCATTCCTCTCCAAACCCTAACCGTCATCTCCTAACATGGTATCAGATCTCTAGGGTTCTCCCGCGCGATGACGACGACGACGGTCTCCCCTTCCGGCAGCCCCTCCCCTCCGACCTCCCTTCACCCGCTCGGCAGCCCCCCCCCCCCCCCCCCCCCCCCGCCCCTCCTCCTCACCCGCCCGGCAACCCCCCCCCCCCCCCCCCTTTCTCCACCCGGCAGCCCACCGCCCCTCCTCCCTCAGCCCCCCGCCCCTCTTCCTCACCCGGCAAGCCCCCTGCCCCCTCCCTCCACCCCCCCGACCCCCCTCCTCCAACCGACAGGACCCCCCGCCCCCTCCCTCCACCCCCCCGACCCCCCTCCTCCACCCCCCCGACCCCCTTCCTCCACCCGATCGGCCCCCCCACCACTTACCTCAGCCCACCTGCCCCCATCCCCTTCGCCCGATAGCCTCTCCCGGTTCCTCCCTCTGTTGAGCTTCCTCCATGGCATATCCTGTCGTGCCGTCCGTCGTTGCGATCTCTCCACCGCTGAAGACGGTCGCCTTTCAGTTGTCATCGGCCAGCGACTAGCCTGATTGGTCACTCACCGTTGAGGCCGCGCTCTCCAGTCGTGATCTGTGAGGTCACCTCCAGCTGTCCTCTCCGGCTCCTCCTCTGTCACCAGCAGTGTCGCGTCCTCTGCTGCGACTGCTACTGTCCCGACTACTCCCACAGCAGCCACGGATGCTGCTCTCACGTGGCGACGCCACGATCAGGCCATCCGGGCCTATCTCCTGGACTCTGTTGCTCGTCCGTTCCTTACTCCCATCGGCCGCCTTCCTACAGCGCGCGCGATGTGGGAGTATCTCCGGGACCGGTTTCTCCCGCGCGGCGGCGCACGCCGGCATCAGCTTATTTGTGACTCGCAGTATGCACGTCAGGGGGAGCGCACGATTCAGGACTTCTTCAGTCTGATGAGTGCATACTGGCATGAGCTGGACTCCCTGATCCCGGAGCGGTGTGCTTGCCCCCGCTCTCGGGATTTCCAGCGCTACCTCGATTAGGGCCACTTGCACCAGTTCCTGGCAGCGCTTCGGTCGGACTTTGCTCTCATCGCCGCTCAGCTCCTGCACCGTGAGCCACTCCCTCGGCTAGAGGATGCTCTACTCGCCTTGGTCGATGAGGAGACCCGCCTTCAGACTCAGGGCACTCGTCCTCCTCCACTTGCTCCTAACTCCGACATTGTCCTGGCGGCCGGGTTCTCCGATGAGGCTGTCTTCTGTCACTACTGCAAGGAGTCCGGACACATGAAGCTTGAATGCCCTACACATCCTCCACGCAACCCCCGCTGGGGTCCGGATGAGCGAGCCTCACGCTGGGCTTCGGCTTCCCGCGACGATCGACGCGACGGTCGAGGTGGACGGAGCCGTGGACGTGGTTCGTCCTCCTTCCGCCACTTTGGTGGTACAGCGGCTACTGTAGAGGCATCGACGCTCCCCACTGCTACCACAGCACCTTCTCAGTCTGAGCCGGACCGTCTTCAGCGCCTCGAGGAGCTCCTTCTTCGCCACCTAGCCTCCACCGGCTCCGCGACTCCTCACGGCTTGTCTACCACCTCTGGTACTACTGCTCCATGGATCTTTGATTCGGGTACCTCCTGTCACCTCACCTTTGACTCCATTGTACTCACTGACTGTTCTCCCACTACCACCCACCAGGAGGTTCGCACTGCGGATGGGACTTTCGTCCCTATTCCGCAATGTGGATCCATCACTACTACCTCTGACCCTTCTGGTCGCCTGACCCTACCCCATGTCCATCATGCCCCCCGTCTTAACATTAATCTGATCTCTATCAGTTCTCTTTGCGACTCTGGCCTGACTGTCACCTTCACCTCTTTTGTTTGTGTTGTGCAGGATTCGCGGACAAGTCAGAGGATTGGGCTGGGCCGTAGAGCATGACTTTACCAGCTGGACCATCTACATGTGTCTTCCGTTCCTGTTGCGTCTGTCATGTCTGTTATCTCTGATGCCGACCTGTGGCACAGAAGGTTAGGTCATATCTCGAGTGATCGACTCAAAAGCGTATTCCGTTCGGGCGCTTTGGGTCGAGCGTCCTTCTCCCCTCTCTCTGTTTGTACTGGTTATAGACTGGCAAAGCATCTAGCTCTTCCCTTCTCTGCTAGTACTTCCCAATCTGATGCTTTATTTGATTTAGTACATTCGGACATTTGGGGTCCTGCACCTGTTGCATCGATTTCTGGCTTCATGTATTATGTGTGTTTTATCGACGACTACTCTAGGTGCACCTGGGTTTATCTTATGCGTCACCGATCTGAAGTCCCTCATATCTTTAGGAGATTCACCACTATGATACATACTCAGTTTGGTCGGCGCATCAAGACATTTCGGTCTGATTGTGCCAAGGATTATCTCTCCTCTGAGATGTGTGAGATTCTTCAATCTCACGGCACTCTTCACCAGCAGTCCTGTCCCCACACCCATGAGCAGAACGGAGTCGCCGAGCGCAAGCAACGCCATGTCCTTGAGACTGCACGAGCCTTGCTCATCTCTGCGTCTGTTCCTCACTCCTACTGGGCTGAAGCTGTCATGACGGCTGTCCACCTTATCAATATCACTCCGTCCTCTGCTCTGTCCGGTGCCACCCCATATGAGCGTCTTCACTCCAGCCCACCTGACTACTCTCTTCTTCGCACGTTTGGCTGTAAGTGCTTTGTTCTTCTTCCTCCCCATGAGCGCACCAAACTCTCTGCGAGGTCTGTTAGGTGCGTTCACTTGGGGCTCAGTTGGGAGCACAAGGGGTATCGTTGCTATGATCCCTTGGCTCGTCGGATCCGTGTCTCTCGTCACGTTTCCTTTGTTGAGGATGTCCCATACTTTTCTTCTGAGTCTCGGGATCTTTCCTTTCCTCCTGCGTCACCCTCCTCGCCCTCCTCACTTCTCCACATACCTGTTCTACCTCCGTATTCTGCCGCCCCACCCACGCCTCCTCCACCTCCATCTTCCCTACCACCACCTTCTCCTCTGTCTCCCCTGTCACCTACACCACTACCACCACCTGTCACGCGTGTCTACGTTCGTCGCTCTACCGTTCCTCTCTCTCAGTCGGTTTCAGCTGATACCTCCTCTACACCTGCAGCTGCTCCCCCCTGCCCGATCGCGGATCCTCGCCCTGTTCGGCGATACCCTACGCGCGAACATCACCCTCCTACTCGCTATGACTACTCTCCTGACAGGTTTGGCTACTCTGTGTTTACTCCTGCTTCATCTGACACTTCTGGATACTCTGCTGTTGCCTCCTACTCTCCGTCCTATCAGGCCTTTCTTACAGCCCTTCACACCCAACGGGAGCCCTAGTCGTACCGTGAGGCAGTTGTTCACCCAGAGTGGCGACAGACCATGACAGTCGAGCTTGAGGCCTTTCAGCGGACCCAGATGTGGGATTTGGTTCCATGTCCCATGGGCGTGGTTCCTGTCAGCTGCAAATGGATCTTCAAGATCAAGGCTCGATCTGATGGGTCCATTGAGCGGCATAAGGCGCGCCTTGTTGCTCGTGGTTTCGCCCAGGAGTATGGGATTAACTACGAGGAGACGTTTGCTCCAGTGGCTCGGATGACTACCGTTCGCACCCTCTTAGCTGTGGCAGCTGCTAGAGGGTGGCCTCTACATCAGATGGATGTGACCAATGCATTTCTTCACGGTGATCTCTCCGAGGAGGTATACATGGCTCCTCCACCGGGCGTCCCTGCTCCTTCAGGTCACGTATGTCGTTTGCGCCGAGCCATCTATGGACTCAAGCAGGCCCCTCGTGCCTGATTTGAGCGATTCCGCAGTGCAGTCCTAGCCGCCGGGTTTGTTGAGCGCCACTTCGACTATGCCCTGTTCACTCGCTCCTCCAGTCAGGGTATTGCAGTTCTTCTTCTCTATGTGGATGATATGATCATCACCGAGGATGACAGTGCCACCATAGCATCCCTTCAGCGTCACCTCCAGAGTCAGTTTGAGATGAAAGATCTGGGCTCTCTTCGCTACTTTTTGGGCCTCGAGATTGCCCGGTCAGCTCGTGGTCTGTTGGTCTCCCAGCAAAAGTACATCTCCGACATCTTTGCTGATGCTGCTCTTACTGACACTCGCACTGCTGACACACCCATAGAGCTCAATTTGAAGCTTCTAGCTACAGATGGTGAGCCGCTCCAGGATGTCTCCCGCTACCAGAGGGTGGTTGGGATGCTCGTCTACCTCACTATGACCCGGCCAGACATTGCCCATGTTGTTGGCATTGTCAGTCAGTTTGTTCAGGCTCCACGTTCAGTTCACTATGCAGCTGTCCTTCGGATTATCCGCTACCTCCGAGGCACCGTCACCCGTTCACTACTGTTTCCCTCCACCTCTTCGTTGGTGCTGCGTGCCTACTCCAATGCAGATTGGGCAGGAGATGTAACCACTCGCCGCTCTACTACAGGATACTGTGTGTTTCTTGGTGATTCTCTTATTTCGTGGCGCAGCATGAAACGGGAGTCTATTGCTCACTCCAGCACTGAAGCCGAATACAGGGCTATGGCTTCCACCACCGCAGAGATTGTCTGGCTTCGCCGCCTTCTGCTCGACTTGGGAGTTGTGATATCCAGGCCCACGCCTCTCTTCTGTGACAACCGGAGTGCTATTCAGATTGCTAGCAACCTGGTCTTCCACGAGCGAACAAAACACATTGAGGTTGATTGTCACTACGTTCGCCAAGAGTTTCTCGACCATACCATCTCCTTGCCATTCATTCTATCATCGGAGCAGACTACTGATTTTCTGACGAAGCCCCTTACGATTGCTCGCTTCCGGCACTTTATCGGCAAACTCTCGGTTCATGATCCACCATGAGTTTGAGGGGGAGTGTTAATGTATAGAGATGGGTCGGGTTACATGTACAGTCAGGTCGGGTTGTATGGTCATACATGTACATATATATTGGGCTTGAGTCCCTCAATAGAGAGCATTCCATTCCTCTCCAAACCCTAGCCATCATCTCCTAACATAAAGAAAGGATAAAAATCAACAGTAACACTTTATAGAATTTTTAATATTTTCAGCTCATTCTAGAGATAAGTAATGGAGATATTTTTCATGGATTCTAGGAAAATGCAGTAGAGAGATAGGACCAAGAGCATCGCACTAACTTAGGATCCCAAACTAAATTGCTTGAAATATATATTTTATCATTAAATAAGAGAATTCTGATAAATACACCCCAAACATGATAGTATTACCTAGCCAAGTAAATGATGAATCCAACAACAAATTATTGAGGTTGGGATAAAAATAGTTTAAACACTCAGACTGGCTCTCGACCATATGGTTGACATGGCCTTACTAGGCTACAGGAAATCACATCTGAAGTTATTACACTGCAAGTTTATTACACTGCAAGTTTGCCATCGCATTTGTAGCATTCGACGGTTAAATTGCATTCTATCTTTTCATAAAGATGGAAGATTTGGAAGTGTCTAGGCGTGACAACCAGTCAGATCCACAATTGAAAGTGCATGGGGTCACACTGACGGACTCTAGAGAGGATCTGGAATCTCTCTCTTCCATGGAATTGCCCGGGATTCACACTAGTGATATGATAAAATGAAGATACGGAAGATATAACTAGGGAAGATTTGGAACTACGCATGTATAAACCAGCAGGTAACTAAAGTGATGGCTTCAACGATTCATACCTTCATGTGAAGCCGCATGTGCAGATACTGGTCTCCACACAGTCATAACTGCTTTCTGCTTCTTGTGCTGATTCGTTGAATTTGTTCCGTCCTTTTCCCTACCCATCTTCATAACCAAACTCAAATTGTAATCAAGGATACAATTCTGGCATAAAAAGTGACACATTAGTAAAAAAAGCATTGAAAACATCACCTTCAAGTTTCTTTACAAGAAGTATTATATTAACACTAGGACAAAGTTCAAAGAAAGAGTCAAACAGCTTAACCACATTGGAGGAAATAATAAATATCCTATGAAAGAAGTGCACAACCAAGGAATCTAGAAGATGAAATTAAGCTCTATGATGGAGTGCACAGACCCCTCATGCATCTTGGATGGTAGAATTGGAGTACCAAAGATATATTACATATGTCATCACTACGCTTTTTTCTGATAAATTTAGAACATAGTCTGTCAAAGAAACATGTCACCCCCCAACATCAATGCAGCAGAAAAGTTTCAGGTCAGTAGCATGGTAAAACAGGCAAATTCGATGATGAAAAAGGAGTCTTTGATATTCAAATACAAAACTAAGCATAATTTATGTCTTTTCCAAGTTATTATTAATTTATTACAGAGAACTATGTGCATATATTCTGGTAAAAGGTGGGCAGAATCAGTGACATATTTATCAAAAAAATGACAGTAGTATGTTATAGGGGAGGGGACACAAGGCTAACCTTCTGAAGAGATTTATTAACCGCAACTAAGAACATCATCAACACCATCAAAGCTTCTATCCTATCAATATTGTAACATCTATGGAGCATGCACACGCACAAGTGCACACACAGAGAGATAAAGATATAGAGCTCCACAAAGGATTGAGCAATATTTTACTACCATGTTTCGACCAGTAAAAGTAGAAAAAATTAAAGAAAATTATAGCAAGAACAAGAGGGTAAAAAGAAAGAGAAATAAATAGAAACAAGGAAGACGAAGAAATGGAAAGACTACATCCAACATTTCAGCAAACACAGCTTTGGTATCTACTTTGATCCTAATGCTCCATAGTTCAGGTTAGCTTTCCAAAGCGGAAAGCTTAAGTAAAGAATTCAGATCTAGATAGTACAAAGCAATAATTACCTGAGCTTTGACTGCTTATTTCTCAATTATGAATGAGTGTAAGATTGTTGTTTATCAATCACACTAGAGTATCAAAGCGCTTAGATGTTGAACAGGAGGATGACGGGAAACAAAATTGTATAGGTCATCCAGCATTGTATTCACTGGTGAGCAATTAAAAGTCATGGCAAAACTGCCTAAAAAAAGGCCATTCAACACTATTGTGCAGTTTCTCCAAACGCTGATAAGGATATGTTTGGCCTTCTATGATAGTTACATATACTCCCAAGTTTCTTCATATATCACTAATATGACCAAGTTTAGATTTTGTGTTTGGACTGAGCTCAGCAATTTCATGTATGGGTTCATTCATTGCCATAAAAACGATACGAAGTCTAAACTTATTAGAAATCAGAAAACCAAAGAAATCAGAAAATCATCAAAATAAGAACATTAAAAAAATAGAAAGAACCAAAGTCTTAAAATAATTAGACTTGATACACTCCTTACATAGAAATCTCTAATACTATGCTTTGTATGTTTTCCTACCAATTTCTATGATAAAACAAAGTTCCATCTTTAGATTTTTAGGGAATAATCAGCTCCACACTTTTTTTTTTACAGAGTAAAAAGGTGTAAACAGTTTGAAGTAACTGTTCAGAAGCATAGATTCAGATTTGGAATGTTATTTCCAATTGGCAAGGCCAAGCCAAACCAATACAGCCGCCTTGGTTCTAGTTAGCTATATTTTCAAACAATGAACCCAAAACTTGGGTATGCATTATCCTGCTTGGTAACTTTGACATGTGAAGAGGGAAGCTGACTTAAGACAATATTAGAGATAATTGCATAAATAAAGTTGTCTTTCGATGCTCATTCAGAACATAATTAGTGTAATTATTTCAAACTTTATTTAGACAAATGGACAATATATATATATATATGGTTAGTTAAAAAGGAAATACCTTTATCATTGACTACATCATGATTTCATGATCTAAGGAATTTTCTGTCAGCCGTGAAACCTATTTGCCTCAATTTATTTTCTTTTTGTTAGATATTTGTTTGAGTTTTGAGCCCTCTTTTCATCTCGCCGGAGCCTATTATCTCGTTGAACTCACTAGGTAAGCATTTAAGCACCTTAACTCGTGCGGATACATACCCAAGAAACATACCTCTCTGGACATATCTCACTTGAAAATTATATTTATCAATCCTTGTGTATTGATCTCTCTCTCTCTCTCTCTCTCTCTCTCTCTATATATATATATATATATATATATATATATATATATATATATATATATATATATATAGGGAATAGGGAGTATGGTCCTCTCGAGTAGCCAACACGCTAGTCCTCTATATTCAGGTGCCATGTGGTGCTTTTTAACCAATTTTTTTTAATGGATGGTCAATCCACTCTACATAAATCAGGATTATAAAAAAGAAAAAACTTAAAATAACTGTTATCAACGACCAACAAATTTAACTGTAAACTGTAGCGTGTAAATACCCCTTGGTTAA
This sequence comes from Chamaelirium japonicum, assembly GCA_947650365.1. NCBI lineage: Eukaryota > Viridiplantae > Streptophyta > Magnoliopsida > Liliales > Melanthiaceae > Chamaelirium > Chamaelirium japonicum. The sequence continues at coordinate 47,282,637 of OX393553.1, read as the reverse complement.
TTTAAAAATGCCACTTGGCATATTTGTTCATAAAGTTTTTTTATGATCATTGTTAGGACGGATGACCCACTTTGACCAACCCCTAACCCCGGTTAAAAAGTGCCACGTGGCACCTAAATTGATGGGAGGGTTCATTATTTGGTTCCAAGGAAAAAGGTGCTTTACATAGATTTGGTTAGTATTGGACTCCAAGCGAGAGTTCATTATTTGATTTGTTTGAGGCATGGACCTACAGGGGGTACATTATTCTAGGCTCAGGTAGTTGAAGCCAGCTATGAGTTAGTTGGTTACCAATTCCAAAAGGAAAGGGATAGGCACCGACCTCTCCCCTCCTTAAGACGAACATTAGCAGCCAACGGGAGCCACGAAGAAATAAAAATGAAACAAGAAAGAAGAAAGAAGAGAAGTAATAAAAAAGAGTTCTCTCGAGCAGGCTGCACATGAAGGCATGAGGATCTTTTGGTCTAGCGGCTGTAGCCCACGTTGTAGGCATGATAGGACATCCACACCAAATGCAACTGTTTCATAACAACAGTGATTTGGGGACCTTCGGTTAAAGGGATCCGTTGTCAGGGAGTGTTCACCAACTCCCCCCCCCCAAAAAAAAAAAAAAAAAACCACCCCAACGAAGTTGCTCTTGTTGAAGGCAAGGGTGGCCAGATGGCAAGTGGCAGTACACTATTGGCGTGTTGTAACCCTTGACGCGCTTACACGACTCTTCCGGTGGCAATGAGCCATTAGAGGTAAAAAAAAAAATCACAGTCGTCTATCCTAAGTCGGTCAGTTTGTTGGACGGTTGGGGGTACAATATTACTTGTTGCATTCGTCAAACGGCGACATCCCAAGGAACGGCTCGCTTCAAATAAAGGAGATCAGAGGATTTCCTCATCATTTTCTATCACCTTAATCCCCCATTCCCATGGTTCTAAAAAGCGCTAGGCGCTAGTCGGGCGGTGGGGGGCCGCCTAGCGCCTAGGCGGCCTAGGCGGGGCCTAGGCGGCGCCTAGGCGTTTTGCCTTTTTTTAATATATATATATATATGTTTAAAGATTAATATAAGTTCAAGATTATCCCAAACCATTATTTTAAAGAACAAGTATATAACCATAATTCAAGATTGAGTGATTAACAAGAACAAAAGCAAACATGGTCCGCCTGGCCAGCCTCAGCCCGCCTAGCCCGCCTGGCCAGCCTCAACCCGCCTGGTCAGCCTCAGCCCGCCTGGCTCGCCTGGTCCGCCTGGCCAGCCTCAGCCCGCCTAGACCGCCTAGGCCAGCCTCAGCCCGCCTAGACCGCCGCCTTGCCCCGCCTAGACCGCCTAGGCGGCCGCCTAGCTCCGCCTGGGAGCTTGGCCGCTTTTATGGAGCGCCTAGGGCCTAGGCAAGGCGGTGGGGGGCCGCCTAGCGCCTAGGCGCCGCCTAGGCGGCCGCCTAGACCGCTTTTTAGAACACTGCCCATTCCTCTCCGCCGACCATGGCCTCCATGGCTCCGTATGTTTAGGTTTTCGATGGCCCATCAAATGTCATTGTTGTCTCCATTTTCCAGAGTGCCATCAACTGGTCCAGAACTCCATCCGCCAATGCCTCCTTCAGGCTCGGATCCCTGCGGTTTTTCACATGCATCAGAGTGGTCTTCTTCTTCCATAACTCATGTGAGTCGCTCCCCGATGAGCGCAATGCTTTCTTTAGCTTAAATATATTTTACATGTTTTCTTCCTTCGGTTTTTTCTCTTGTTTATCGTTGGGACATTGATGGGATCAAACCATGGAGGTAGAACCAGCTCAATTAGAGAGAGAGAGAGGGGGGGGGGGGGGGGGGGGGGTAGGATCCTTATGCTGGGATGGGATTGGATAGGGTCAAAGGGGATTAAAGAATAATTGAAAAAAAAAAAATAGGCCCCCCTGGTCCTTACTCGGCTTCGCCCATGGTCCACGACATCGCTTTGAGGTACCCTTTTTACTTCTCATTTAGTTAAGAGACCCACCTTGGTTGATTAAATTTTGATCCTCATCCAAAATCATGTGCCTCTTGATGACGCCATCCTCTAGTCTCATCAAGAGTGAGTTTTGTAACCTCTTATTTCATGTAGTGAAAGACTATTTGCTTGATTAGGTTCATGGTTTTCCCCTCTTCATTGGAGGTTTCCTTATATAAAAAATCGCGGTATACTCTTTGCGGTTTGCTTTGTTTTATCTTGGTTCCATTTAGTCAACATTCTGCTTCTACTTTGGTGAATATCCTTTGACTATCACATAGAGAGAAAGGCGTGTGGTTTCACAACAAGGGTTACCCCCTCCCAATCCTTGGCAACAGTCCCAACCCCAAATGTCCTAAATTGAGGGCTATGCAAGAGGAGGCGTTTGATCCTTAGAAATTTTATCGCAACAATTTTTCATCGCAGCAAATCCTTGGACATATACTAATACCCATAGCCAACAAACCCAATTTACATCAAATTTTATGCCGAAATGGCATCGATATATAAGTTATGAGTTAGGGAACAAAATCTCCGGTCAATAATCACGGATGGCATGACTATCATCGCGATTGGAAGTATACGAGCTTTCCAATATACTTTTAACCAGCTTAGAGGCGAGAAATTTGACTCTCACGAAGTGTAAAGAGTCGGGAAATTATCTTCACCATGTTCAGTTTGAACAGCACAAATCATAACCTCAGTCTCATCAATAGCAGAAGCACGAAAATCAGAAACAAAATCAAACTCTTGCAAGAAGAGATATTTCAAAATTCATGCCTGCCAATCCAAAATGCATTTACTAAATATTATATTTTTTATTAAAAAGAAAAAAGATTAGAACCTGAGAGTAGCATCGAGGATTTGCCACACGTGCAGCTTGCCATAAGCGATCGACTCTGGTGAGATTTTGAAAGAAATTAACGATTGGCCTAAAATCTGAAGAACCAAATCAAAAGTAGCATAAAGGATTTGGGGAGCGGGGCCTGATTGGAAGCCATAGGCGAATGATTGGGAGATGAGAACAGGATCGAAACCCTTGATTCTTACCTTGAGAAAGGCCGGCAAGCGATCATATGCGCCTGGAGATGGCGAACGAGGAGCCCCAGCAAGGAAAGCAGCAGAGCCCTTGCTCGTTGACAGATGCGGTGCTCGTGTGTGTGTGTGTGTGCGCGTGTGTGATCCTGGTGGTGAAGGCTCAGTGACTGTGTGCGTGCGGAAAGAAGAGTCCACGGGATTCGATACTGCGACCTGTACTGCTGTCCATTAGTGCTTCGCCACTGGAAATCAAGGTTGTCTAATCCTTCAACCGGGAAAATTTTACAGCACAACCTGTAGGGTGTGCAAAATCCAAACCTAACCGATCAAACCGGCCAAACCAAACCGACCAATTTTGATCGGTTTTGACACATTGGATCGGATTGGGTTTTTAAAAAACCGACATGATTAGATCGGTTGATGGATTTGTAAATTCAAAGCCGACCTAAACCGAACCGACATATATATATATATATATATATATATATATATATATATATATATATATATATATATATATATATATATATATATATATATATATATATATATATATATATATATAGGGATTTGCTTGAATGCGGTATGCGGTGCGTGCGGCATCGCACCGCAGCCGTGTGATGCACGCGCTGCGTGTATGCGATTCACGCAGCAGTGCATCACACGGCTGCGGTGCGATGCCGCACGCACCGCATGCCGCAGCATAGCAGCCCCCTATATATATATATATATATATATATATATATATATATATATATATATATATATATATATATATATATATATATATATATATATATATAGGGTTGGGTTCGACAGCCAACTCTTTATGGTGCCAACAAGTGCCAACATATCTTAACCCTTCGCTCAGATAAGATCCAATGGTCACGATTGGCTTAACAATAGAATAGAAGAGTTCTGCCATTTATTAGCGAGCCTAGCTGGCACTGTACAGTGTACAGCGGTTGCCTCACATTGGGAAAACGAGACTCTTCTCTCATCTCCGCTCGAGCTCCGAAGCGGGGGTTTTTGCCATCGCCGGTGGGGAAGAAGACCACCGGTATGATCGTACTCCTCCCTCTTTTTCCTTTTTTTCCATTCCCTTTGTTCACATCGAGCGAGGAGCGAACCCGGTGGGGAAGAAGACCACTGGTCTGATCGCACTCCTCCCTCTTTTTCCTTTTTTTCCATTCCCTTTGTTCACATCGAGCGAGGAGCGAACCCGGTGGGGAAGAACACCACTGGTCTGATCGCACTCCTCCCTCTTTTTTTTTTCATTCTCTTCGTTCACATCGAGCGAGGAGCGAACGATTCCTACTCATCGTTTACAATGAACAGATCTGTCCTGATTTTTTCCCCTTCTTTTCTCAGTGTTCACAGCAAGATCAGTCTTGGTTTTTTTTATTTTATTTCTCCCCTGAAGAAGGCAAGACAAAAGCCCCTTTTTTTTTCTTTGATGTGCCACTTTCTTGCAATTTTTAGGGTTTTTTTTTTCTTCTCTAAGCTCTTGAGAATGGTGTTCAATAGAAATCAAAATGCTATCGTTGTCTGTAGTATGTTCTTGTTGATGAAGATAAGACAAATATTTTATTATTTTTATAATTTTTTGGGGGAAAGTGAAGGTGGTTGGATGTAAAAAAATCATGTTGTTATCGTTTCAAAGAAGAGGGCAAAAGACAAGAACAAGATTCTAGACTTGTAATGAAGTACCTAGTTGTATCATAGTAGTAAACTAGAACAAGATATTGTCAACTACTCTAACACACTAGTAGTGGTCATGGTGATGCTTAAACTTAGGGCTGGCAATTTCGGACCCGACACGAAGTTAGCGGGTCTGGGTCAGGGCTAAACGGGTTCGGGTTGTAAACAGGTCGACACGATAGACCCTTTTAATAAACGGGTCGGGTTCGGGTTTAGGTTCTGGACACGGTAGACCCGGGAAGACCCGTTTAGAATTCAACGGGTCGTGTCGGGTTGGGTCTACCCGCAATCCGATACTATAATATATAGTATCAGCGGATCTATCGAGTTAGGTCGGGTCGAGTCAGATTGGGTCGGATCGGGTCAACTGAATAAACTCGTGTGGTAAACGGGTCTTATCAGGTCTACCTGTTTATAAACGGGTTGGGTACGAGTTTAGGATCTAGACACGATTAGTTAAATGGGTCGGGTCCGGGTCTAGGGGTTTTGGACACGACCCGAAACTAGACACGACACGAACCCGACCTGACACGACCCATTGCCACCCCTACTTAAACTTGTACAAGTTGAGCTTTCAAACCCCCCACATTTATTGTTGTGTACAATTTTTTTTTAAAAAAACACAATTTTAGTCCAAATCTGGCCTGGCTCGAAATTCTGACATATCTGTGTACTCGGGCTGGGTTCAGGCACAAACCCTTGGCCTGAGGCCCGACCTGACGAGCCCATGGGCCTATCTGGGCTTAACATCTATAGGCCTGACCTGGCCCAACCCGTGCACACCTCTATTTGAGCTTCCTAGATAAAATTTTAAAAATATATGATTCGTTCTCTTATTTGAAAATATATGATTGAATCTGAAAACTTTCAATACCTGACATTGTCATTTCATGTTATCTTATTTACATAGTTTTTGTATCTAATTTTATTTTTTATGCTTCATTGAATCCCATCTCATAACTTTCAGATTGTCCTTTCTTGGCCTTCTCATATCTAATTAGTATCCTAGTTTTTCTCGGATTATTCATTAATTGAAGAATTTCACCTTTCACAACTTATTCATATATTCAGTAATTGGAATAAAATCATATTATTCTTACAATTGTCATTTTTTGGTATTATTATTGCTAGTATTTTTTTGTTGTATTTATGCTTTTGCAATGATCGTTCTTATGCTTTGTAGGTTTAATTCGTAAATGGAGAATATAGAAGTTGTAGATCATTCAAATGGAATTGATTATGGAAATCCAGAAACGGTAGAAAAACCGAATGATAGTGAGTTTGTTACACCACAGAGAAACTTAAATGTTAGTAAAATACCGTGTGAAGGGATGATATTTGACACAATAGAAGATGCAAAGAACTTTTATGAAGACTATGGCCGAGAAAAGGGATTTGCAATCCGTATACGAACAAAAAACAAGTCACTCCCACGCTCAGATGAAGTAACTGGTGTTAAATTTGTATGCTCACATGAAGGCCAATACAAAAAGAAGGAGGGAGAAAATGGAAAACCAAGAAGTAGAAGACGGGATACTGTAAGGGGTGGTTGCCAAGGAAGTATGTATATTCGATATGAGCCAAGCACAAATAAATGGAAAGTGACATTATTTAGCGATGATCATAATCATAAGTTTGTATCTGCAATCAAAAGGATGAAAATGAGATCAAATAGACATATGACTGAAGCTGCCAAGTCTCTAACTGAAGCATTTAATGCAGAGAACTTGCAAACACGAAAGGTGGTTTCAGTTTTTGGTGGAGAGCTATTGGGTTTCCAAGATAGAGATTGTTGGAATCATTTGCGAAATGTTAGGCATAGAGCACTTGAAAATGGGGATGCACAATCCATTATGAACTACTTTAGAAGAAAACAAGCGATGAATCCCTAATTCTTCTATGCAATCCAATGTGATGAGAATGCAAGGGCTACCAATTTTTTTTGGGTGGATGCACGGTCACGTATGTCCTACCAATAATTCGGAGATGTTGTCACATTTGACACAACTTATAGAACCAATAAGTATGACATGCCATTTGCACCGTTTACGGGGGTTAATCATCATTATCAGTCTATACAGTTTGGTTGTGCTTTATTGCAAGATGAAACAGAGGAAACATTTATCTGGTTGTTTAAAACTTGGGTTGATGCTATGGGTGGGAAGCGTCCATTATCTATAATAACAGATCAAGATTTGGCTATGCGGGTAGCTATATCAAAGGTGTTTCCCACTACACGTCATCGACTTTGTTTGTGGCACATCAAAAAAAAATTTGCAGAAAAACTATCTCATGTATATTTCAAGAAGTCCAAGTTCAAGAAAGAACTAAAACATTGTCTTCAAGACACATACATGATCGAAGAATTTGAGAATGAGTGACAAAATTTAATGGTTACATATGGGCTCAAAGAAAATGATTGGCTTCAACACCTCTATGAAATTCATGAATCATGGGTACCTACGTATAATCGTTCTACTTTTTTTGCTGGAATGAACACAACGGGTCACAGTGAGGGCGTAAATGCCTTCTTTAATAGTTTTGTTTCGTCACGAACTAATTTACAAGAATTTGTTATTAAGTATGACCAAGCTTTGAAAAAGATAGTTGAAAGGGAAAAAGATGAAGATTTTAAAAGTGAGCATAAATATCGAATTATTGATGATGGTAACTTGATACTAACTCATGCTTTAAAGATTTATACAAGAACCATGTTTAATAAGTTTGATGAACAGATAAAAAAAGTTGTGTGTTTCAAAGCAGATGAACTGGGAAACGAAGATGAATATCAATCATACCTCGTGCAAAGCAAGCTTGGAGGCTATGAAAAATTCAATGTGAAGTTGAATTTACAAAATCATGATGGATATTGTGAATGCCAACATTATCAGTTTATTGGAATACCTTGTAGGCATATTCTTAAGATATTTGCACGTTTAGACATTGATTATATACCTAAGAGCTTCATTCTTACTAGATGGACACAAGGGGCCAACACTTTCAGAATGATGGATTCATCATATGGATTGTTTAATAATGCTTTGGGAGGAGAGATAGAATCCATGAAATTAAGTTATATGTGTCGTTATTCAACACAATTGGCTTGTGAGGCAGTCAAATCAGATGAAGGCTACAAGTATTTTATGGAAGCTATGAAAGAAGCATCAAATAAGATATCACAAATCCATATTCAAGCTACTTCAGAAATACCTACACATGCTGATGTCATTTTAACCAGAGAAGAAATTGATTCTAGTAAATCATTGCAAGCATTGCTCTTAGATCCGAATGTGTCCCAGACAAAGGGTAGAAAGAAGGATGACAAAGATAAGAAAATCGCTACAGATAGAATTAAGAGTGGAATTGAGGCATCCCTAAACAAGAAAAAAAGAAAATGTGCATTGTGCAAGGGAATAGGACACGACAAACGAATTTGTCCTCAAAATCAAAATAAACGAAAGCAAGGATTGAGTCTAATGCGTAAGTAATTTAAAATCATGCATAATTTTCTATTTCAATATGTTTAGTTGTTTCTTAACATGTTTATACTAATGTCTACTTTATAGCATCATATTTTGAACCAGTTGAGGATTTGGAAAGCGATGAGAAGAATGATAAATTACAAGAGTAGATAATTTGATGTAAGTATTAAATCTACTTTTCTTATTAATAAATTTATCATCTTTTATAGTTTATGTTTATACTAAGTTTATAGTTTCATTACAAAATATTGAAGTGCATTTGTTTATAGGTGTGACTGATCCTGAGCAAAGGTCATCATCCGGATCATGGAAGCAATGCCGGACATCAGCAGCATTATTAGTAGGCCATTGCAAGCTTGATTTTGTGATGTGCTAGAGCCAATACATATTCAGAAAATTGCAAATTTGATTTTAGGACTTCTGATGCTTTATGTTTTCAAATCTAGAACATAGTTTTGTGAGATGCCTCATAACAGTGGAGCTCTATTTTGCTTGATCTATTTCTTTTTGAGGTTCTGTTTTGTTGAGTTATGGTTGATTATTATTATATGGTAGAATTGGTGTTCATGTTGATATGTGCTGGAGTAACCATCAAGTGCACACCATAATAGGTCCCTTAGGATTTTTTGTACTTTTGTATGTGATGGTGTCCTTTTATTCTCCTCCATCTCTTTCTATTGTGGGATTATAACCCCTCCAATCAAATCCACCACTTTGAGTTTAAAACAACCTTTGAACCTTTTGGATGCAGTTACATTGCCCTGCAGGAAAGGGATTGGTCACACTTAAGGTCGGATTCTAAGCATGCGCCAAAGAGAACTGGTCCCTATGTAAGAATCATCATCAATAAACAATATTGTCACCACAAAGATCAAGTGATTCTTGGATCCCCGACCACCCCAAAAAAGATAGCTATGAAAGGAACCTATGGTGCCCCCACAAAATCTTTAAAGAATTTGGTTATGTTTTGTGGTGTGTAGGGGTGGCAATGGGTCGGGTTGAGACATAGGTATAAGGGCAAAACACCCGAACCCGACTCGTTTAATAAACAGGTCAAAAACTTAAACCCAAACCCGACCCGCCTAATAAACGGGTTGACTCGACCCGACCCGTTTAACCCGTTTACTAAACGGATCGGGTCGTGTCGAGTTGGGTTGGCTCGGTTGGGTCAACAAAACCCATGTAAACTTGCCGGGTTGGGTCAAGACAAGTCGGATTGGGCCGGGTTTGATCGGATTGGGTCGGGTTGGTTCGGGTCGGGTTGACACGACCCATTTGGTAAACGGGTCAAGTCGGGGTATAAGTACAAACCCAAACCCGGCCCATTAAATAAACGGGTCAATCGGGTCGACCCGTTTATGACCCGAACCCGTTTAGGCCAAACCCAAACCCGCTAACTTCGGGTCGGGTTCGGGTCGGGTTGGCGGGTCGGGTCAAGGATTGCCACCCCTAGTGGTGTGCTTGTAACTACATTAATCAACATGAACTCCACGAATTGCCTTTTTTTTTTAGAGAACCCCTCTAAAGGGTTCAAGAAGGTAGTCACAAATAAGTTAAATAAAACCAACCAATTCACATTGAAAATAATTTGTACAAAATCTATTCTGATACTGTAATTGATATTGGTTATCAAACACCATCTACATATAATCCCTTCAAATGGAAATTCAAACTCTACAATACTACTATGATGGAATCAAAATCAACACTCAAGGCCATTGTCGGTCAGCTCAATGACGCTCTGCATGCTGTCGGCGCGGCCTATGGCTCTATTAGAACCGTCTGCATATTGAGAAGGCCAAGAAACTGAAGCCAATGGTGGGCCGAGACAAATCGCAAACCACCCGACCTGAGAAGAGACGACTCCTGCTGAAGATATGAAGAAGCTCAAGGCGATAATGGCCACTACATGACCGAGCAATGCCTCCTCCGCTCTCTTCAACATAAATGCCTGCAACAAAATACACAAAAGAAAAGTTATAGAGATAAACCCAACATCATACACTTCACAGTATCCTAATTACAGGGACAGAGAGACCTGGCCATGATGCGAGATGGTTAAAGTACAAAGTTGATGAGACAAGGTCTCCATTGACTTGAATGGTCAAGGGAACAAAGAGCTGAATGTTGATAAACTACCCTAGTACCAGCCTCCAAGCATATATGAGAAAATCAATCTATCACCAAATACAAAATTCTACTGTTTCGAAATCCAACCATAACACTTCATGCCTCACGAGTGCAGCATCCCACACATTGAGGTTGCAAAAAGTTTTGTTCAATTACCTGAAGCTTCCAAAGATACCATGTTCCACTGATGCTACCAACTTCAAGGACCTTATCATGCATTGATAATTGATTGCGGGTCGAAGATGTCGTAATTCTCAGCATCTTTTTGCCTCAAATCAACCCCTCCTATAGAACGATGAGAGGGCTCGCTCTATGTGAACGATAAGAAAGGGGGGAAAATAAGAAATAGGGTGGATATGTCTCAATATCAATGCGCGATGACAAAAGAAAAAAAAAAGTGGAGAAAAAAAGAAGTGAACTTACCTTGCTCTTCTTCCCCACCGTCGTTGGTCAAAAACCCCTGTGTCGGAGCTCACGACGAGAGGTACCCAGCAATGTGCAGTGGTACCTTCATGGGGTCTCGCAGTGAAAGAAGAGAGGGAAAAAAAATGAAGGAGAAGAAGTGGCGATCTTAATTGTGCTCAACCAGATCCCATGAAGATACAATGAGATCTGTCTTTGCTCTGTCCTTTGAAAAAGATAACAGGATTTTTTAACAACCAACCACCCCCATTTCCCCCAAAAAAAATTAAAAAAATTAAAATATTTGTCTTATCTTCGTCAACAAGAGCATTCAACAGACAACTATAGTATTTGGATTTCTATTGAACACCATTCTCAAGAACTTAGAGAATAAAAAAAAACCCCTAAAAATTGCAAGAAAGTGGCACAGCAAAGAAAAAAAATGGGGCTTTTGTCTCGCCTTCTTCAAGGGAGAAAAAAAAAAAAAAACAAGGCTGATCTCACTGTGAACACTGAGAAAGGAAGGGGAAAAAAACAGGGCAGATCTGTTCGATGTACTTCATTACAAGTCTAGAATCTTGTTCTTCATTACAAGTCTAGAATCTTGTTCTTGTCTTTTGCCCTGTTCTTTGAAACGATAACAACATGATTTTTTTACATCCAACCACCTTCGCTTTCCCCCAAAAAATTATAAAAATAATAAAATATTTGTCTTATCTTCATCAACAAGAACATACTACAGACAATGATAGCATTTTGATTTCTATTGAACACCATTCTCAAGAGCTTAGAGAAGAAAAAAACAACCCCCTAAAAATTGCAAGAAAGTAGCACAGCAAAGAAAAAAAAAGGGGCTTTTGTCTTGCCTTCTTCAGGGGAGAAATAAAATAAAAAAAAACAAGACTGATCTCGCTGTGAACACTGAGAAAAGAAGGGGAAAAAATCAGGACAGATCTGTTCATTGTAAACGATGAGGAGGAATCGTTCGCTCCTCGCTCGATGTGAACGAAGAGAATGAAAAAAAAAAAGAGGGAGGAGTGCGATCAGACCAGTGGTGTTCTTCCCCACCGGGTTCGCTCCTCGCTCGATGTGAACAAAGGGAATGGAAAAAAAGGAAAAAGAGGGGAGGAGTGCGATCAGACCAGTGGTCTTCTTCCCCACCGGGTTCGCTCCTCGCTCGATGTGACCAAAGGGAATGGAAAAAAAGGAAAAAGAGGGAGGAGTACGATCATACCGGTGGTCTTCTTCCCCACCGGCGATGGCAAAAACCCCCGCTTCGGAGCTCGAGCGGAGATGAGTGAAGAGTCTCGTTTTCCCAATGTGAGGCAGCCGCTGTATAGTGCCAGCTAGGCTCGCTAATAAATGGCAGAACTCTTCTATTCTATTGTTAAGCCAATCGTGACCATTGGATCTTATCTGAGCGAAGGGTTAAGATATGTTGGCACTTGTTGGCACCATAAAGAGTTGGCTGCCGAACCCAACCCATATATATATTATTAAATATACCATATGTCCTTATATACTCTTGCTACCAACTATCATTGCAATACTGTAAGATGACTCAAAATCAGTTAAAAATCTTATTTAGGCCTAATGATTTAATAACAGATTTTTTTTTTTTTAAGTTTGAACTAGATCCTAATAGAAGGGGGGGAGAGCCCAATAAGAACATGGTCCAAAGCCTAAACCGACCATCCAATCCAATCCAAAAAAACCGACTTTAATTGGATTGGATTCCAATCATGGTTCGGTTTGGATCGGATTGAAAATCATCAAAACCGATCGAGGATGGATCGGTTTTGGGTTTTGCCTAAATAGGTCGGTTTCGAACCGATGCACACCCCTAACATCCTGCGTACCATACAACTATGAGGCCCACTGCGATTCAAGACATGGGGTAGCGAGCATCCCGCTCTAACACATGGGAGTAATGCCCCCAGCTCTCAGAGCGTGCTGATAGGTAAGGGGGCAGTGGGCCACTCACTTGTATGGTACACAGGACTAGTGCATACTCGTGCCTGTCAACACTGCAATGGGTTGCCTTCGGTAGCAACACACCTATCAGCAAAGCAGTGAGCTGCCTTCGATGGCAACACACCTATCGGCACTGCAGCGAGGTCGTGAAAGGGGGCTTGATATGGGCAACTGGATTTTGAGGGAAATAAGAGAGGGGCGACTGGATTGGGGGGGCGATCTGGACGGCTGTGATAGCGTGCGGAAGAGAAAGTGTAGCGGCTGTGGCTGACGAACTTTGTGGGGATTTTGATCGCATGCTGGTTGGCATTCAGCACCACTACAATTGCATCATAGCCACACGATTTTAGTCACCACAACAGGTGCATTGCAATAAGCTCCAACTACATCTCAATCGATCCTCTGATTTGAAGGACGATTGCAGAGAAAGAGGTGAACCCAAATCCTATGCCCCATCGTCTGCCCCCCAAGTCACAGTCATCCAATGCACCCATACCCGACCAGTGCATCGCACTCATCCCCAACTGGCAAGCAAAGAAATAGCTATGATTGGCCAGTGACAAAGGCACCATCTTGTACCAGATCATTGTCGTCCCTTTGCCTGTCGGTTAGGGTGAGTGCGATGCACTGATCGGGTATGGGTGTAATGGACGGCTATGACATGGGGGCAGAGAGAAAGAGATCAGGGGAAGAGAGAGATATACGGAGAGAGAGAGAGAGAGAGAGAGAGAGAGATCAGGGGGGGAGAGAGAGATACAAAGAGAGAAGGAGAGAGAGATCGGGGGAAGAGAGAGAGAAAGAGATAGACGAGAAGAGAGAGATTGGGGGAAGAGAGAGAGACAGAGTGAGAGAGAGATCGCAGGAGAAAGAGAGATCTGATAGGGGGAAGAGAGAGGGGTTTTGTCTAGTCAGTGTTCATTTTGTCCTAGTCAGTTTTTTTGTTCCGTTTTGTCTAGTCAGCATGTAGACCATCGTCCCTTGTTATATAGATGTGCTGAAACTTTTCCCCAACTTTTGCTTTTTTAGTCATCCTTGACAAAGAGACCAATTAAGCTGAAGGACACTGAAAATCTGTGGATGAAAATATCCTTTAATATATTTTAAATTTTTTTTGCAATGCCACAGAACTAGTGAACACCGAACTGATCATATTTGTTTGTCGCTGCCGGAATCCACCTCTTCCCTTCTCATCGACGGTGGTGTATGAGCAAAATTTGGTTTTTACTCAAGTACAAATTTCAAAGGATTCGCTTCGAGGGAGCGGAGTACAAAATATATTTGGAGATTGCGAGGGAAATCCGTCCTAAGATCCTTTGATAATCAATTTTGAAGTACAAAGATTACAACAAGTAAGAGAAATGAAAAGAGAAGAGCGTTGCGGTGCTTGATCCTTCCGGGCTTTGCGCGTGATTAGTTAGGGGCTTTGCTTTACTCTTCTTCTTCTTGAATCTTTACTTGTTCTTCGCTCATTTTTTAACTTGCTTTGAACTTGAATCTTCAATCTTTGACCTCCGATCTTCTCCTTCGATCTTCGATCTTCGATTTTATTTGGTTTGCTTCGATCTTCGATTTTATTTGATTTGCTTTGATCTTCGATCCTTCTTCTCTGGGATTTCTTGGAGTTTTGAAGTATCTTCGGTCAAGAGCTTTGTAGACTCTTCTTCTATAGCAAATATCTACTCTAGTCCTTTTTGTATATTGAAGGTTCCCCTTTTTTCTTTTTTTCTCCCTCCTTTTATAAGGGCCGAAGTAGTTATCATAGAGAATAACTACTTTGAGTAGTTGAAGCAACCTCCAAGTGGTTTCCATAACTCCTTTGGATGGTTAGAGTAACTTTCCGGTGGTTGGGATAACTTTCAAGTGGTTTTATAACTTCTACTGGTGATTAATTCTTTTGAATTTCAAATTTCTTCCTCTATTTTTTCTTTTATAGTAGAGGTTTGAGTGAACCGATCTGACTTAATCGACTTGGGATTCAGATATTGAATCCGAGTTGACTTACTGTGACTTGAACTCGACAAAGTTAACTCTTGATCCGGTCTTTTTTTGATTTGGTGTACTTAACGAGTATGTTGAACCTGGTGTCAGCTTACTTGTAGGAGGTTGCGCTTGGTCATTCTTTGGCCTTGTATGTCAGCGTATCGAAGGATGCATATCTCTAAGTATCATTCTACATCCTCTTACGAAGTCTCTTACTAGATCGAGGCATTATGTTGATCAAATATTGGGGACCACTCTTGTGGCAGCTTCTCCACTTGATGGTGAGAGGTAGGGGTGTTCATCGGTTCAGGTTGACCCGCTAAACCGAATCGAACCGGTCTATTTGGTTCGGTTTGGATCGGGTATTTTTGACTGTTCGGTTTGGTTCGGTTCCAAAAAAAAAAAAACGCTATGGTCGGTTTGGTTATGGGTTGGGAGTTTTTTAACCCGAACCAACCCAACCCGAACCATTGGTACTATAACCTCAGTAGTTACTACTATACAGTGTACAGTCTCACTAATATTATACATTATATGGTGATGACCTCAATTACCACCATTCGATGCATTCAAAACTTTCAAGTGTTCAATGGTGTGATGAAACTGAAAAGTGAAGGGTTACCTACATAATTACTAGTACCCCCAAATCCCAACTTATGAAATATCTCAAAGTGAAAATTTAAGGGTGTTACTAGTAATTCTATAGGGGCAAATAGCAGCACCCAAATTTAAAGGCTTAAAAATGAAATCTAAACCAACTCATCAGCTTAACCATTCACACCTCACGGTGTGATGACGAGTGATTTGAAAGACTCGCATAACCGAACCAAACCAAACCGAACTTTTCCAGTTTGGTTTGGTTCGGTTTTTACCAAGGAATGGTTTGGTTCAGTTCCATTTTCTAGAGAACCGATCAACTTGATTCGATTCTAAATTTATCAAAAAACCAAACCAATCCGAACCATGAACACCCCTAGTGAGAGGGATGTTGATACTGATGCAGCAGCTGATGGTATTGGATTTCAACGAGTTGACATCACTGCCTCAGGTATCAGTTGTCCATTTTGTAAACCTTGAACAATAATAATTGTTGTATGTTTTACCCCATTGCTTTATTACTTAGGATATTCTGTCGGTAGCCTTTGCATACCTAATGATAATTTAAACGAAGTGATTGGTAAAAGGTTATTGAGGGACAATGACTTTGATGTGACATACCCATTCTTCCAAGATATGTAAGATGAGGGTGTCGGAACAAATCAAGAGGTGTTAGTATCTGTCGAAAGGGAAATTCAAAAGGTCTTATTGAATGACTCTATATTTGAGAAGCTTGAAGGTCCTTCAATGACACTATTAGATCTTGAGATTCAATCATCTTCTTTGATAGGTCAAAAAATTCAAGCTAAGGCTCCTATTTTCAAGAAGCCAAGATCGATTATTGAGACGAGTCCAGCTATGTCTGAGGCTACTAGATTTATACATGGTTCAGTTGATAAGATGGATCGTTCTTTGGCTGCTATCATGTTAGTTCCTTGTAGGTCGGTCATTCACAGACTGCTCATTAAAACCTTTTCATCGGGTGAGATTTTCAGTATTGGTGAAATGGTGGACCGATATGGGTGTCATCTTATGTGATCGTCTTTAAAAGTTCGAGGTGAACGATCGAATTACTTCTTCAGGACAGCCATGTTTATCATAATCGTCGTTCAATGTTTGTCAAAGACAAAGCCCTTGTTAATACTGATCATTTGGCGAAGATGGAAGAGACTGTGAAATCGCTTTCCAAGGTCTTGAATGAGGATGACTCTGCATTGTTGGCAGTAAAGTCAGAGGAAACTTCTGCTCATTTAGCATTGGAGGAGGCTAAGGCGGCAGTTGTTTATTGTGAAACTCATTTGGCTATAGCTTCTGGTGCCATGGCTTTGCAGCATGATTACCTCAACTCTTTGAAGGCGCAAAAGATTGAAAAAGAGAAGAAATTGACTGAACTTAAGGGTCAAGAAGAAGCTGGGTTAGGCTATTGATAGCGCACAAGAGGGACTCATGCAGCGTCTTCAAGATTTAAGTTGCACTTACTGATTATTACCCCTTGTATTTCTTCTTTTAGGCTTATTTAAGACTTATGTAGTTCATATATCTTTCATTTCTTAATATAAGAATGTGTTTGATACTTGCTTCTTGATTGCTTTGTTAAATATGTGTTTGTTTATTTTTTTATTTAGACTTAACCAAATATTTGTATGAGCATAATTTGATTTTTACTCAAGTATATATTTCATAGTACTCGCTTCAAGCGAGCAGAGTACAAAATATATCAGGAGATTACAGGTAAAATACATCTAAGATCCTTTGATACTCAATTTCAAAGTACAAAGATTACAACAAGTAGGAGAAATGAAAAGAGAAGAGTATTGTGGTGCTTGATCCTTCCGGGCTTTGCACGTAATCGGTTAGAGGCTTTGATTTACTCTTCTTCTTCTTAATCTTCACTTGTTATTCACTCGTTCTTTGACTTACTTTGAACTTGAATCTTCAATCTTTGACCTCCGATCTTCTCCTTCGATCTTCGATTTTCTTTGTTTTGCTTCAATTTTTGATCCTTCCTCTCCGAAATTTTTTAGAGCTTTGAAGTATCTTCGGTTGGAAACTTTGCAGACTCTTCTTCTATGACAAAAATCTATTCTAGTCCTTCTTGTATCTTGAAGGTTCCCACAAACTGATTTGAAAAGTCTTTGATTCGATATATGTTTTCTTTTACTTGTTTCGTCATAAATGCTTAAATATTTCTCTTGAGAAAATTTATTGCAATACTTCTGAACTTCACTCTTCCATTTTTGAAGTCGAAACCATTTTTTATCCAATTTATGAACTGCCCAAAGCACCTTATGTCACCTTATTTGAGGCAATCCTTCTCCCTTTCGCATGTCTAGCTCTGCATCTATCAAAAGAGTGTAACAAATTTCCTTCCAGTATTTTGCAATGAAAGGAATATCATACTTGTGTATGTGTATACTACATAAGACATTTTCAATTTCATCTTTATTGATTTTTTGGATTACTTTCTCTATGCTGGGTAGCAAGTAATTGAAATCAACACCAAGCTGGTTAAAAATCTAGGAACTTTTCTCTTTGGTACTCGATCCATTAGTTGGTAACCCAGTAATATCCTCTGATAGCTTGATACTTTCGCCAGCATCCATTGGTCGATGATTTTCCAAATACCCTTGGTCAGGGCTTCTTATTTGGCGTTTGTGGAGCATTGCTTGCTTCTTGACATCACCAAAAATAGCATAAAAAACCTGGCTTGCACTCAATTTGTTTTTCTTTTCTTTCTTCACCTCGGTAACCCCCCCTACCTTCCTCAAGCGCTTGAATTTGCTATCGGGTTTGGGCCGATGGACCAGTAATGTTATCTTCCTGAGGTAACTCAAAGTTTTCGTTATTAACCATATAATTTCTGTTAGTCTCCCTGCTCTTCCCCTTCTTCTTTTTGTTCCTTACCTTATCGCTGTCAGGTGTTGCCTCTTCTTCCTCCCCCGGCCTCCACTTCAGTGTTGTCTACTATAAACACATCCTTCTTATACTCATCTTGACACTCTTCTTCGTCGTCCGAAATCACCATTCTTCGACCCATTTTTGAAGAAAACTTAGGGAGTGCTGATATTTCCGGCGACCGGTAAATGGGAACCCCCAACCGAGAGGGAGAGGGAGCAAAGGGTCAAGCGCTGGTAGTAAAATATATACCGATGGTTCTGGTCGGCGATCGGCGCAAGTGGAGCCGCACCAATGAAACTCGATCGTGTGCCGACCGCCGACCAAATCCACAAGTATATATTTTGCTACCAGCGTTTGACCGCTCGCTTCCTCTCTCTCCCTCTAAGTTGGGGGTTCAAATCTACCCATCGCTGGAAATATCGACACTCCCTTAGTTTTCTTCAAAAATAGGTCGAAGAACGATGATTTTGGATGACAAAGATGAGTATCAAGATGAGTACAAGAAGGATGGGTTTATAGTAAACAACACTAAAGTGGAGGGGGATGAAGAAGAGGCAACACCTAACAGAGATAATGAGAGGCACAGAAAGAAGAAGAGGAAGATAAAGGAGGCTGACAGAAATTATATGGTTGATGCGTAGGACATTAAGTTACCCTAGAAAATAACATCACAGGCTTCCATCGGCCCAAACTTTATAGCAAATTTAAGCGCTTGAGGAAAGTAGGGAGGATTATCGAGGTGAAGGAACAGAAGAAAAACAAATAGAGTGCAGTCCAGGATTTTTATGCTATTTTTGGTGATGCCAAGGAGCAAGCAATGCTCCACAAACACCAAATGAGAGGCTCTGACCAAGGGTATTTGGAAAATCATCGACCAATCGATGTTGGCGAAAGTATTAAGCTATCAGAAGATATTACTGGGTTGCCAACTGATGGATCGAGTACCGAAGAGGAAAGTTCCTGGATATTTAACCAGCTTGGTGCTGGTTTCAATTACTTCCAGCATGAAGAAAGTAATCCAAAAAATCAATAAAGAGAAAATTGAAAATATCTTAAGTAGTATACACATAGATAAATATGATATTCCTTTCATTGCAAGGTACCAGAAGGAAATTTATTCCACTATTTTGATAGATATAGAGCTAGACATGCGAAAAGGAGAATAATTGCCCAAAATAACGTGGCATAAGGTGCTTTGGGTGGTTTATAAATTGGATAAAAAGTGGTTTTGACTTTAAAAATTGAAGAGTGTAGTTCAAAAGTATTGCAATAACCTTTCTCAAGGGGAAGATTTAAGAATTTATGACGAAACAAGTAAAAGAAAATATGTATTGAATCAAAGACGTCTCAAATCTGCTAATAGCATATCTCACATATTTAAACAACACGGATCATATTACCACAGGCATTAGTTGCTGCATCAATGTGTGACAATCATGAGACTTAAGGCCAATATGTCTTAAATCTTGCATGGAGACTATATTTTTAAAATTTGAAGAATATCCTTCTGGGACCTTGAGCTCGAATAATATTTTGCAAAATCTTATTTTCTCCTGCCTAGATAATGTATAACATACTGCCAGCAAATATATTCGCTTCTCACTAAAATTTGGTGCCAACTCATTGCTTAAACCCATTTTTATAAGGTCAAGACGAGAATTTAACACATCATTTGTTTTACCTGGAATGTTAAGCAATTGTATCAAATATACTCTCGCAGACATTCTTCTCAATGTGCATAACATATAGGTTGTGTCGGATATGCATATATTTCCAATATTCATGATCAAAAAATATTGACTTCATTTTCTAACAATTTGTAGCATCAATATTCGATGAATTAGGTATTACTTTATTCTTTCTGAATGATATTTTAATTCCTTCAATCTTTTTTAATATTTCTTCTCCGCTTAACGGTTCTGGAGGTGACCCAAACTCCTGCTCGCTATTAAATATCTTTTTCTGTTTTCGATACGGATGAAAATATGGAAGAAATCTTCTATGCCCAATATAAAAATTTTTCTTACCATGTTTCAGTCTACGAGAATATGTTTCTTCGCTGCATATTAGGCAAGCATAATACCCCTTGACAGTACAACCGCATAAGTTGCCATATGCGAAAAAATTGTTATTTGTCCATAACAATACAGCCTTTAACGTAAAGTTTTATTGTTGGTAAGCATCGTAAGCTTCAATCTTTACATCCCATAAAGTTTTTAAGTCATCAACCAGCGGTGCCAAATAGACACCAATATCATTTCCAAGCTATTTTGGACCAGATATCAATAATATTAATATCATAAATTTTCTCTTCATGCACAACCACGGTGGAAGATTGTAGGTGATCATTATAACTGGTCAACAACTATAATTACTACTAAGGGAATTATGTGGATTTATCTCATCTGCTAAAATCGCTAGTTGAAGGTTTCTCGATTCTGTTGTAAAATTTGGCCACAAGTGATTTACTAGTTTCCATACTGGAGAGTATGCAGGGTGGTATAATTGATCATCTACTTCCCTTTTATAAGCATGCCATATCAAATCTTTTGCTGTTTGTAAAGACTGAAACATCCTCTTGAATTTCAGAATAGGTGGAAAGTACCATAAAAGTTTTATAGGGATTCACTTACTTTTATTATTTATTTTTTTATTCTCCTTCCATCTCGACGTTTCACAAGTGTGGATATATAATTGCATATTTGTACTCCTTTCTATAGAGTATACAATCATTGGGATATGCATGTATTTTTTCATATTTCATTCCCAAAGCAGTTAATGATTTTTTAGTCTCATACATAGATAATGACATTTCATTATTGTTCGGTAACATATCATCCGAAAGTCTCAGTAGTTATGAAAAGTCTTTGTCAGACCACCCATATCTCGCTTTCAAGTTGTATAGTTTAATCAATGCAGATAATTTTGTAAACTTTGTGCAATCGGGATATAAAGGTTTTTCAACATATTCAAGTAATTTTTTAAATATTTCAGGGTCATTGATATATTGATCATAAGCAGTTTGAACCATTTCTACAGTACTAGCAACATCATCTGATATAATTGTTTTAAATTACACTTTTGTTATTGGATACCCACTAAAAGTTGCTTCTCTATGCTAGATCCATGTGTGATAACTTTCATTAATACCATGAAAAATATAAATGAACTCTTATATCTTGGGGAGTCTGATTTTCTAAATTCTCACATCTTAAGCATGGATATCGTATATAATTAGGATCATTCGTATTGAGTACTACAAAGTTTATAAATTCTTCAACCCCATCTTCATATTCTCATGATCTTCTACTTTTAGACATATAAAATCTATTCATTTTGAATTAAATATAACTAAATTTCTACAAACACAAAAAGAAATTGTTAGAATATGCATATATAAAATATGATAAAACAATTCGTATATAATTTTGATAGTCTTTTATCTAAACTAGAAACAAATGAAAGTATACCAATATTATAATACACATTTAGAAAAATATAATGGGTATGACTTTAATTATTTGTGCATGTGCTATTTTTAAATCTCATGTACTATATTTCTTTATCAAACTGATATTTTTAATTATTCGTGCTTGAAGCTCAACCCTTTAATTGATGATGCAAAGACTCTCATATCCAAATCTTGATTAAACATTGGACTCAGATTAAAAAATAATAAACTTACAATGCCCAAAATATTTTCACGTAGCAGATATGGATATATGGATTCCGAGCACAAAAATTTGATTCAAATATTAATTGGTTCATAGTTAATAAGAGTTTGAATCAAATAAGACTAATATGAGGTTAATATGAAAAGTTTGAAGTGGTTTTTATCTACAATTTTGTATGGAAGGACAAGTCTCAGATCTGATTTCAGATCTATGGTAGTGTTTTAAAAAGCAAGAAAAAGCATAGGTGGAAAATACAATGTCAAATATAAAAAGGTTAAGACTCGAGTCGCCAGAGTCGAGTCTTCGAGTTACTCGACTCGGTGGACTTTCGAGTCGAGTCCGAGTTTCGGGTTTTTGAACAATGCATGAAACTATCCCAATTTTAAACTAAATTAAGACTCGATCTAACATGAAACATAATTGAACCCCTAAATCATATTAGATTGATATGACAGTAAACTCTTAGTCATGTTTATCTTCAATAAGTGTACTAAGTTGCCTTACAATCTATAATACATATCACAGCGCGTTCAATTTATTTACAAGCGTACCACTATATTATAGTTATTTCAGACCGTCCGATTATATAAAGAATGGCTCGGATAAAAAAGAGCATGATGATGTAAGGACGGTTACGATTCATTTGGGTAAGGGGAACGGATGAGATTTGATAGAGTTAAGATGGAGGGGTGGGATTAATGAGGAGAAGAAATAAATGAATATAATGGCCAAATTGTAAAAATTAAACTATAAAATATATTAGTGGATTTTAATATAAAAATATTGCTGCCACCAATACATGGTCCCCACTCCCCCATAATTGTACATCCCGTTCCCCCCTCTATCTCTCCCTTTTTCTCTCTTTCTCTCTATCTCTATCTCTTAAATCATAATCATCACTCTCTTAAATAAACCTATGCAATGCACCCATGCAACACATCGTAGCCATCCATTTTGCCCATCCAGAATCCCATATAAACAATTCGAGAAGAAATAAATAAATACAAGGACCAAATTATAAAAATTAAACTATAAAATATATTGGTGGGTTTTAATATAAAAATATTATTACCACATATACATGGTCCCCACTCCCTCATAATTGCACATCCCGTTCCCCCTCTCTCTCTCCCCCCTTTCTCTTTTTCTCTCTCTTAAATCATAGTCATTATGGGGGGAAATTTCCGAGCCGCCTTGATCGGGAACCCCGCCCCACAGCCTTGATTGAATGTGGATGGTTTGTAGAGTTAAAGAGATGGGAGAATGGATAGAGAGAATAAAGAGCGATGACACAAGGATTGGTGACGGAGTTCGGCCTTACGACCTACGTCTCCGGGCGAGAGGTGCCACCTGATCTTCACTATAATTTGAATATAAAGGGTTGAGCGTTCTTTCGACAGGCCGAGAGAAGCTTCGTACAGTGGGGTTGCATGGAGCAACTAGAAGAGAACAAGGTGGGGAGAATAGAGCTCTAGCACTTGCTCTGGGATCCTCCTCCTCTGATTGAATGGCCAACCCCGTTCCTAGATGCCTTGGGGGTCCTTTTATAGTATAGGCACGTGCCCGATATGGCAGTGATGACGTGGCGCTGATGACGTGGCACTGGTTCTGGGCCTCCTTGCTGGGCCCTTATTGGGCCGTTGTTCGGGCCCAATAAGGGGGAGGGCTTGATCTGCGAGCCCCGTAGAGTGGGCCCATGAACCCGGGCGGGCTTACCCACTTGGGCCGTTGCGCGGGCCCATGCCGCTCTGATCCGGTCCGGTACAATTTTTGCACCCACAGTTACCCCCTCCCAGTCGGATCAGGACCCCCTGGGTCGGCTGGGATTCCAAGGTGCAAACGCCTTAGGATCCTGGCATGGTTGGCAAGGGCTGTCGGTGCCGCAGTTCGTATTAGCAGAGTCTCCTTCTGCCGATGCCGAGACCCTTTTGGCGCGGGCCAAAAGTCTCGGTTTTGCAAGTGGGCGTTCTCGAAAAATTAGTGCATTTTTCGACCGAGAGGGTACCGAGACGCTCTTCCCTTTTCCCGACCGAGAGGATGCCGAGACTCCTTTGCCTTCTGTCGATGCCGAGACCCTTTTGGTGCGAGCCAAAAAGTCTCGGTTTTGCGAGGAGGCGTTCTCGAAAAATTAGTGCATTTTTCGACCGAGAGGGTACCGAGACCCTTTTGCCTTTTCCCGACCGAGAGGATACCGAGACTCCTCGCTGAAGAAGAACCCCATGAACTCCTCCATCATGAACTTCCGATATCGGGATGGCTTATCAGGTGAAACAAGCTCCGACAAAGTACCGTAGAACTCAGACTCCCCCCTATTTCCAAGGTCAAAGAAGACGGCAATTGAAACCCTTGCTTCTTGACGAGAATTGGCCACCACCCGATGCTCCACACGCTTGTACTCATCATTCGAAAATATCTGTAGGAGATCACCAACGTTGACGACCAAGGCCCCGGGCAGGGGCTTGACATCGACCCAAGAGGTCTCCCCGTTGTCTCCCCTCCGCTTGGCCTACAGATCACCGACGTGATCCTGTATCAGCACCGTTAGCACGCCAGGGTCCGTGTGATCTGCTATCCCCACCATCAGATCCGGCTCAGGGCACGGGGGGTAATAGTGGCAAACCGTCGACCTCCCCCAACTTCAGACATTTCACAACTAAATCCGAATCAAAATAGCTGAAATTTACACAAACCCCCCAAACTGCTGCAACACTTCCTGGTTTAACAACAATTTGGGAATGGATCAACAGATGGAGAAGTACTCACTCTCTGTTTCTCGACCCAACTCGAGGGACCTATCAATCCTCCCCACCACTGCGCTCTTGAAGTTGAACGCTTCCTGCACTCTCGAGCAGGACCTCTCCATCCCAACCCCGCTCAAGCTGGCCCTGGACCCCAGCAGCATCTCGCTCAGAGGGACCCGCTTCCGGGGCCCCGACCCGGGCTCCGGCCTCTGCCTCGGCGCGCTCTGCGACCGCACCTTCGCCTCGAACGACTGCGTGCTCGCCATGTAGTTGGGCGCGTTCAAGAACCGCCGGAACACCCGGTCGGCGGCGCTGACGCTCTTCGCCGGGGTCACGGGCGCGTTGTTCCCGGCGTGGCCCACGAAGCGGGGGGTGCTCTGCACGGTGCTGGAGAACCGACACTTCTCGCCGGTGAGGCACCAGTCGTAGTCATGGAAGTTGCGGCAGTCGGGGATGGTGGCATCGATGACCGGGAGGAGGATCCCGTGGTTGGTGACCTGGAAGAAGCCTCAGTCCCGGGCGGCGTCGCGGACGAGGTCGACGGCGAGGTGCGAGGGAGGGAGAGGTCGACTGTGGAGATGGAGAGGTTGGGGGAGAGAAGGGCGGCCGAAGTCGGTGGAGCAGCGGCGGTCGGTGGCCGGTCACTGGCCGGGGGGGGGGGCTGACCCCGATCGGATCGGAGAGGGGGGCTACGGGCGCGAGCCGGGCGGCCCTCCCGATTGGATCGCACATCCGGTCCCCCTCTCTCTCCTTCTGTTTCCTTTCTTCGACGAGAGCATCACGTATTCTCTCTTTCCTATGTATTCTCTCTTTCCTTTCTCAGCACTCTCTCTCTCTCTCTCTTTCCTCTCTTTGACTTCGGTCTCCTTTGTTTACTCTCTTTTCTTTGCTTTCGGTCCATTGTGAGAGAGAGCAGGCGTCCCTCTCTCTCTCTTTCCTTCTTTGACTTCGGTCTCCTTTTTTTTTTTTTTTTTGCTGCTCATCTACACGAGAGTTCCAAGGGAAACGGTTGGGTGCGAGCGGGGGAGGAGCAAAGTTCTGCACGAGTCTTGTGCGAGGGAAAGCCGAGCCCCCCTTTTTTTTTTTTGATCACCTGTTGGTGATGTCGATCTCCCCCCCTCTTGGTTTCATCAGCGAGCTGTCGTTGATGCTGACGCACACCCCCTCTCGGTTTTCTGACGAAACCGAGGGGTTGGCTGCTTGTTGATGCCGACACAACCCCCCTCTCGGTTTTCTGATGAAACCGAGGGGTGGGCTGCTTGTTGATGCCGACACACCCCCCTCTCGGTTTTCTGACGAAACCGAGGGGTGGGCTGCTTGTTGACGCCGACACACACCCCCTCTCGGTTTTCTGACGAAACCGAGGGGTGGCCTGCTTGTTGACGCCGACACACACCCCCTCTCGGTTTTCTGACGAAACCGAGGGGTGGCCTGCTTGTTGATGCCGACACACCCCCCTCTCGGTTTTCTGACGAAACCGAGGGGTGGCCTGCTTGTTGATGCCGACACACCCCCCTCTCGGTTTTCTGACGAAACCGAGGGGTGGGCTGCTTGTTGACGCCGACACACACCCCCTCTCGGTTTTCTGACGAAACCGTGGGGTGGGCTGCTTGTTGATGCCGACACACCCCCCTCTCTGTTTTCTGACAAAACCGAGGGGTGGGCTGCTGGTGTGCCGTC
This sequence comes from Chamaelirium japonicum, assembly GCA_947650365.1. Taxonomy (NCBI): domain Eukaryota; kingdom Viridiplantae; phylum Streptophyta; class Magnoliopsida; order Liliales; family Melanthiaceae; genus Chamaelirium; species Chamaelirium japonicum. The sequence goes on along the minus strand of OX393553.1, from coordinate 47,256,365 downwards.
ACCCCCTCCCCACTCGGTTTTTGTGCGAAACCGAGGGGGGGGATGCTTGTTGGTGCCGACACACACCCCCTCTCGGTTTTCTGACGAAACCGAGGGGTGTGCTGATGGTGTGCCGTCATCCCCTCCCCACTCGGTTTTTGTGCGAAACCGAGGGGGGGTTGCTTGTTGATGCCGACACACACCCCCTCTCGGTTTTTGACGAAACCGAGGGGTGTGCTGCTGATGGTGTGCCGTCACCTCTTCCCTACTCGGTTTTTGTACGAAACCGAGGGGGGGGCTGCTTGTTGGTGCCGACACACACCCCCTCTCGGTTTTTTGACGAAACCGAGGGGTGTGCTGCTGATGGTGTGCCGTCACCCCCTCCCTACTCGGTTTTTGTGTGAAACCGAGGGGGGGATGCTTGTTGGTGCCGACACACACCCCCTTTCGGTTTTCTGACGAAACCGAGGGGTGTGCTGATGGTGTGCCGTCATCCCCTCCCCACTCGGTTTTTGTGCGAAACCGAGGGGGGGTTGCTTGTTGATGCCGACACACACCCCCTCTCGGTTTTTGACGAAACCGAGGGGTGTGCTGCTGATGGTGTGCCGTCACCCCTTCCCTACTCGGTTTTTGTGCGAAACCGAAGGGGGGCTGCTTGTTGGTGCCGACACACACCCCCTCTCGGTTTTCTGACAAAACCGAGGGGTGTGCTGATGGTGTGCCGTCACCCCCTCCCTACTCGGTTTTTGTGCGAAACCGAGGGGGGGATGCTTGTTGGTGCAGACACACACCCCCTCTCGGTTTTCTGACGAAACCGAGGGGTGTGTTGATGGTGTGCCGTCATCCCCTCCCCACCCGGTTTTTGTGCGAAACCGAGGGGGGGTTGCTTGTTGATGCCGACACACACCCCCTCTCGGTTTTTGACGAAACCGAGGGGTGTGCTGCTGATGGTGTGCCGTCACCTCTTCCCTACTCGGTTTTTGTGCGAAACCGAGGGGGGGCTGCTTGTTGGTGCCGACACCGCATTATTGGGGCTGCTAGAAGAGGCCAAAAAGTGTTGGTATTGAAAATAGTGTATTTTTCGAATTTTAGCCCCATTTGAAACCGACACTTTTTTGGTAAAACGCTGGTGCGTGGGGATGTCGGCGAGGGACAATGCTATATTCGAGGGGGTTTCTTAGAGATAATCTAGGATGACGCCGCGTGATGGCCAGCCAGTCTTCACCCAATGTGGTACCGTACCTGGTTACTGTATTTGCAAGGTACTACGGTCACGCGAGGGTGTTGACTTGGCCAGGATCAAGGAAGCATCATTTTATCCCGTGCTACCCACCGTCGACTGCACCCGTGTGGAGACACGTACTGATAAAGTCAGACCAACCACCCCTTGACCGGTTTGGAACCGATAGTCGTCGAAAAAAGGTGATGGCCAATGATAATCTCATGCTTGGACCTGAGTGACAAGACTAAGCTTGGACTTTTGATCGAATGCCAATACGTCGGTGACGACGTCTCAGACTTTATCTTTATGTGTCAAGGGTAGGGCCTTGGGATTATAGAGTGCCGAGGTGTTGGTCGCCTCGGACTTTGTCTTCGAATGCCAAGGGCTGGGCCTTGGGCTTGTAGAGTGCCGAGGTGTTGGTCGCCTCGGACTTTGTCTTCGAATACCAAGGGCTGGGCCTTGGGCTTGTAGAGTGCCGAGGCGTTGGTCGCCTCGAGCTTTGTCTTCAAGTGCCAAGGGCTGGGCCTTGGGCTTGTAGAGTGCCGAGGCGTTGGTCGCCTCGGACTTTGTCTTCGAGTGCCAAGGGCTGGGCCTTGGGCTTGTAGAGTGTCGAGGCGTTGGTCGCCTCGGACTTTGTCTTCGAGTGCCAAGGGCTGGGCCTTGGGCTTGTAGAGTGCCGAGGCATTGATCGCCTCGGACTTTGTCTTCGAGTGCCAAGGGCTGGGCCTTGGGCTTGTAGAGTGCCGGGGCGTTGGTCGCCTCGGAATTTGTCTTCGAGTGCCAAGGGCTGGGCCTTGGGCTTGCAGAGTGCCGAGGCATTGGTCGCCTCGGACTTTGTCTTCGAGTGCCAAGGGCTGGGCCTTGGGCTTGTAGAGTGCCGAGGCATTGATCGCCTCGGACTTTGTCTTCGAGTGCCAAGGGCTGGGCCTTGGGCTTGTAGAGTGCCGAGGCGTTGGTCGCCTCGGACTTTGTCTTCAAGTGCCAAGGGCTAGGCCTTGGGCTTGTAGAGTGCCGAGGCGTTGGTCGCCTCGGACTTTGTCTTCGAGTGCCAAGGGCTGGGCCTTGGGCTTGTAGAGTGCCGAGGCGTTGGTCGCCTCGGACTTTGTCTTCGAGTGCCAAGGGCTGGGCCTTGGGCTTGTAGAGTGCCGAGGTGTTGGTCGCCTCGGACTTTGTCTTCAAGTGCCAAGGGCTAGGCCTTGGGCTAGTAGAGTGCCGAGGCGTTGGTCGCCTCGGACTTTGTCTTCGAGTGCCAAGGACCGGGCCTTGGGCTTGTAGAGCGCCGGGGCATTGGTCGCCTCGGACTTTGTCTTCGAATGCCAAGGGCTGTCTCCTTGAACTTGGCGCATGTCAAAGCGACGACACCTGTCTTGGACTTATTCTCATCGCCTCGGATGAGTATAGTTGATAATTTAGCTTGACTTGGATTGTCAGGAGCATTTTTATCGGACATTCGCCTTGAAAGGGCGTAGCCGAATTGCCTTCGAGCTTCCAACTTGAATGGGCGGAATCGAAAGTCTTTGGTTGACCTGGGTTGCCAGGAGCCTCTTTATCGGACTTTAGCCTTGAGAGGGCGTAGCCGAATTACCTTCGAGCTTCCGACTTGAATGGGCGGAATCGAAGGTCTTTGGTTGACCTGAGTTGCCAGGAGCCTTTTTATCGGACTTTAGCCTCGAGAGGACGTAGCCGAATTGCCTTCGAGCTTCCGACTTGAATGGGCGGAATCGAAGGTCTTTGGTTGACCTGGGTTGCCAGGAGCCTTTTTATCGGACTTTAGCCTCGAGAGGGCGTAGCCGAATTGCCTTCGAGCTTCCGACTTGAATGGGCGGAATCGAAGGTCTTTGGTTGACCTGGGTTGCCATGAGCCTTTTTATCGGACTTTAGCCTCGTCGAGCGGGCGTAGCCGAATTGCCTTCGAGCTTCCGACTTGAATGGGCGGAATCGAAGGTCTTTGGTTGACCTGGGTTGCCAGGAGCCTTTTTATCGGACTTTAGCCTCGAGAGGGCGTAGCCGAATTGCCTTCGAGCTTCCGACTTGAATGGGCGGAATCGAAGGTCTTTGGTTGACCTGGTTTGCCAGGAGCCTTTTTTTTTTGCCTTAATATGGTGGAATCGAACTTCGAGAGATTTGATTTTGAGAAAAAAAAGGACACTATTGATATAACAAAGTTACAGTTACACTTTTTCAGAGGTTGCCCCGCGGCATCCACGTATTACATTGACTTTCTTTTCTCCACTGCTGCAACCTCTCCTACTCTCGACCTGGTTCCTTATTAGCGAGGTAGCCATCGAGCCGCCCTTCTTGGATCAGGTCTTCGATGTGATGCTTTAGCTTCCGACATGTAGAGGTTGGGTGGCCATGGCTGTGATGAAACTCACAGTAGGCTGTCGTATCTCCCGCCTGGTCGGAATTTGGAGGGAGAGGCTGTGGCCACTTGCAGAAGGGCTCGTTCTGTAAGTAGGCGAAGATGTCTTCAATGGAGGTGTTCAGCTCAGTGAACACCCTTTGCTCCCTTGGAGTTCGCCTCTTTTCTGCTGGAGGGGCTTTCGGATCTTCATTGTACCTCTTGGCCTGGGCCTTTTGGTCGGACGCAGCATGGGCAGACTTCATGTAGCGTGCTTCATTAGGAGCTTCATCATCTTTCTTATGTCGGGAGTCGCGAGACTCGCGGGGCTCGCGTAATCTTCTGGCCCGCTGATTGTCTTCCACCTCTATCTCCCGTTGTACGCGCTTGAACATCGCTTCCAGGTTACTGGGAGGATGCCGGATGAAGTCGGTGTAGACATGGAGCTCTGGCCGGATAGCATTCTGGAATGCCAGCATGATGGCCTCCTCATTATGGGACCGACCGGTGAGCTCAGAGTGCTCATTATGAAACCTCATCGTGAAGCTCCTTAGAGACTCATCGGAGCTCATCTTCAGCCGGTAGAGTGTATCCAGCTTCTTTTCCGGCTTTAAGTTTAGCCGATAATGGTCCATGAAGAGTTCAGCCAATTCTTTGAATGTAGTCACCGTACCAGTAGGCAGTGTGTAGTACCAATCGAGGGCAGGTCCCTCGAGGCTTCCCGCAAACATACGGCAGAGAACATGGTTCTCAAATTCGTAGGGCGTCAGGGCCTGCTTGTAGGCTAGGATATGGAGAGCAGGGTCTCCCTGGATACAGTTGAACTTTGGTAGGTTCGGTATTCGCCAACCCATAGGAAATGGTGTTGCAAGAACCTTGGGATGCAGTGGCCCCACCGAGGTGATTAGTTGCCTACGGTCTTGATGGCGGCGTCCCACGTCGGCAGTATGTCTTAGTCGGTTGAGCAGCTTGCGGGCATCTGTTGCTTTCGTGTGCGAAGAGATAGAATGTCTAGTGGACCCTGTTGATTGAGGCGATCCTTCTCCGCGATAGTTGGGCGCACCGTTGACGTCGAGGCGATCCCACACCGTTTGCCTTGGTGCTTGTGTGGATACTTGACGCCTCTCAATACGTGGCACATGTGATTCTTCAAGATGATGAATCACGGCGGGGCGAGTCCTTGGTTGGTCTTCATCAGCAGTTGGAGAGTTGTGGGCCACAACCCCCGCTCTTTCAGCTACCTTCTTTAGGGAATCCCTCTCTTGCTCGAGGGCTGCGTTCCTCTTGAGAAGGTTTAACAGCTGAAAATCAGCAGCCGAAATTTGGTATGTAGTTAGATCGTTGTCCCCTTGGGTGGCGTGCTCTTTGCCAGATCGACGCCTCGGGGATGACGGGTCTCGCCGATCGTTGTGCCCTTCTGGATGGCTGCCTTGTGGCCCCAGTCGCTCCCGAACATTTCTTTGGTTGGTTGCAACCGAGACTTCTTGTTCTTCTTCGATCAGCATATCGTTTGTTTGTTTAGCACCCGCCTTTGGTGGGTTAGTGCCGGCCTTCACCATCGAGCGTGTTGATGTCGGCGTGATGAAGGCGTTGATGTTGATTTGGATGAGGACTTGTGGCTCGTCACCGCAAGTTGAATAGGAGTCGGTAGAGGTGTGGGTAAGACCTCTAACGATATCCCACAGACGGCGCCAAATATTATGGGGGGAAATTTCCGAGCCGCCTTGATCGGGAACCCCGCCCCACAGCCTTGATTGAATGTGGATGGTTTGTAGAGTTAAAGAGATGGGAGAATAGATAGAGAGAATAAAGAGCGATGACACAAGGATTGGTGACGGAGTTCGGCCTTACGACCTACGTCTCCGGGCGAGAGGTGCCACCTGATCTTCACTATAATTTGAATATAAAGGGTTGAGCGTTCTCTCGACAGGCCGAGAAAAGCTTCGTACAGTGGGGTTGCACGGAGCAACTAGAAGAGAACAAGGTGGGGAGAATAGAGCTCTAGCACTTGCTCTGGGATCCTCCTCCTCTGATTGAATGGCCAACCCCGTTCCTAGATGCCTTGGGGGTCCTTTTATAGTATAGGCACATGCCCGATATGGCAGTGATGACGTGGCGCTGATGACGTGGCACTGGTTCTGGGCCTCCTTGCTGGGCCCTTATTGGGCCGTTGTTCGGGCCCAATAAGGGGGAGGGCTTGATCTGCGAGCCCCGTAGAGTGGGCCCATGAACCCGGGCGGGCTTACCCACTTGGGCCGTTGCGCGGGCCCATGCCGCTCTGATCCGGTCCGGTACAATTTTTGCACCCACAGTCATCCCTCTCTTAAATAAACCTATGCAATGCACCCATGTAACATATCGTAGCCATCCATTTTGTCCATCCAAAATCCCATACATGCAATCCGAGAAGAAATAAATGAATACAAAGACCAAATTGTAAAAACTAAACAATAAAATATATTGGTGGGTTTTAATGTAAAAATATTACTGCCACCTATACATGGTCCCCACTCCTCCATAATTGCACAGCTCGTTTCCCCTCTCTCTCCCTCCTTTATCTCTCTTTCTCTCTCTTAAATCATAGCCATCATTCTCTTAAATAAACCTATGCAATGCACCCATGCAACACATCGTAGCCATCCATTTTGCCGATCCAAAATTACATGCATGCAATCCGAGAACCTCCACGTCCAGACCCCTCGATTAGCATCTATCTCTCTTAAATTAATCACATCCATCCCTTGAAACCAGTTGTACCCGAAACCATGCATCTGCAGAACATCCCTTACACTTGAAAACAAATCACAGTCATTCATTACATTTGAACCCATGCATGAGCCCAGCAAGCTAAGCCCCACACGTCCCTTAAACCTGTGCACCCATATCGACCGTCCGTGCATCCAACCCATGCACATCAACCCATCCGACTCTCTCTTTCTCTAAAACTGAAACACAGGCGTTTATCCCACTCAATCTCCTAATCCCGATCACATCACCGAACTGCCTTATTTCCTCCTTCTAAATCGCGACACCCAGCTGTACCCGAGCCACCCCATTCCATCCGTCTTTCTCTTTCCTTCTCTCCTACCAGCCCTACTTTCTCTCTCTATATCTCCTACCCGATCCGGCCTCCCCTAGAAAACATGCGTCTCTTACCATAACTGAAACCCGAACCTCTTGGGATCTCTCTCTTTAATTCTCCCCTATTTTTCCTACGATACATGATTCTCTCTCTAGCTTTCTTTATCCTTTTCCCTCTCAAAAACCGTCCGATCCCAGCCATACAAAACCTATCAACCACTCACGATCCTCGCATGGGGTCGCACGAGGGTCGGTTCAGATAGAAGAGAGATCGACAAAGGGGGTGAGATCATTGCATGGTTACGGACGATTAGGATTTAGAGAGAGAAAAAGGAAATGAAAGATATATAGAAAGAGAGTTTCAGTTAGGAGAGAAATAAGGAAAGAAGGAAAAGAAAGATATCTCGAGTTCGAGAGATAGGGATCCTAGAGAGAGAAATTGCTAGGTTTTCTGGTGGGGAATATGGGATCACGTTCATGCATGGGTTTGAGATATGGACGACTGGGATGTTTTTAAGAATGAGAGAGAGATATGGACCGCGAGATCTAGAGAGAGAAAGATCAAATCGGAAAGTTAGAGAGATGGTTTCGGATAGGAGAGAGTTAGAAAGAGAAAGAGGAAAGAGAAAGAATTCCGAGAGAAGAGAGAAAATAGGGGGAGACGTGATCATGTGGCTGGAGTTGGTTGCGCCCAATAGAGACAAAATAGTGATCCTGATGTGCATGGCTCAGGGCTTGCGATCGGATCGGGGAGAGAGAGAGAGAGAGCTGGGCGCGAACGTGAGGGTGTAAGGAACGGCTGGGATTCAGTTTGGGTGAGAGAAAAGAAAGAAAAGATAGAGGGAGAGAGAGTGGTAGGATTGGATGGGGTCTAGAGAGATATGGAGGGAGATCGCCACTTTTTTAGGGGTGTTTGCGATTAGTTCTTCCGAGAGAGAGATACAGGTAAGGGACAGCTATAATGGAATGACTTGCATGGATGGGTTGGATGTATTGGAGGGCTAGCTCTGGAATGCAAATAAAGATTTTTATCACAGCGCGTTCAATTTATTTACAAACGTGCCACTATGCCATAGTTATTTCAGACCGTCCGATTAAATAAAAAAAGGCTCAGATAAAAAAGAGCATGATGATGTAATGATGATTGCGATTCATTTGGGTAGGGGAAACGAATGAGATTTGATGGAGTTAAGATGGAGGGGTGAGATTAATGAGGAGAAGAAATAAATGAATAGAAGGACCAAATTGTAAAAAATAAATTATAAAATATATTGGTAGGTTTTAATGTAAAAATGTTGCTGCCACCTATACATGGTCCCCATTCCCACATAATTGCAAATCTCGTTCCCCCTCTCTCCCCCCTTTTTCTCTCTCTTAAATCATAGACATCTCTCTCTTAAATAAACCTATGCAATTCACCCATGCAACACATTGTAGCCATCCATTTTGCCCATCCAAAATCTCTTGTATGCAATCCGAAAAGAAATAATTGAATACAAGGACCAAATTATAAAAATTAAATTATAAAATATATTGGTGGGTTTTAATGTAAAAGTATTATTGCCACCTATACATAGTCCCCACTCCCCCATAATTGCACATCTCGTTCCCTCTCTCTCTCCCCCCTTTTTTTTCTCTCTCTCTTAAATCATAGTCATCTCTCTCTTAAATAAACATATGCAATGCACCCATGCAATACATCGTAACTATCCATTTTGCCCATTCAAAATCTCATGCATGCAATCCGAGAAGAAATAAATGAATACAAGAACCAAATTATAAAAATTAAACTATAAAATATATTTGTAAGTTTTAATGTAAAAATATTGTTGCCACCTATACATGGTCCTCACTCCCCCATAATTGCACAGCCTGTTCCCCCTCTCTCTTCCTCCTTTATCTCTCTCTCTCTCTTAAATCATAGTCATCCCTTTCTTAAATAAACCTATACAATGCACCCATGTAACACATCATTGCCATCCATTTTGTCCATCCAAAATCCCATGCATGCAATTCGAGAACCCCCACGTCAGACCCCTCAATCAGCATTTATCTCTCTTAAATTAATCATATATGTCCCTTGAAACTAGTTGTACTCGAAACCATGCATGTGCAGAACATCCCTTACACTTGAAAACAAATCACAGCCATTCATTACATCTGAACCCATTCATGAGCCCAACAAACTGAGCCCCACACGTCCCTTGAACCCGTGCACCATTCTCGACCGTCCGTGCATCCAACCCATGCACATCAACCCATCCGACTCTGTCTTTCTCTAAAACTGAAACACAGTCGTTTATCCCACTATATCTCCTAATCCCGATCATATCACCAAATTGCCTATTTTCTCCCTTTAAATCGTGACACCTAGCTGTACCCGAGCCACCCTATTCCGTCCGTCTCTCTCTTTTCTTTTCTCTTCTACCATCCCTACTTTCTTTCTCTAGATCTCATATCCGATCCGGCCTCCCTTGGTAAACCTGCGTTCCTTACCATAACTAAAACCCGAACCTCTTGGGATCTCTCTCTTTAATTCTCCCTCTATTTTTCCTGCGATACTCGATTCTCTCTCTAGTTTTATTTATCCTCTCCTCTCTCTAAAATCGTCCAATCCTAGCCATACAAAACCTATCAACTACTCACGATCCTCGCATGGGGTGGCACGAGGGTCGGTTCAGATAGAAGAGAGATCGGCAAAGGGGGTGAGATCACTGCATGGTTGCGGACGGTTAGGATTTAGAGAGAGAAAAAGCAAATGAAAGATATGATGGATAAAATAATAAAATCAAAATAAATGATTTTCATTCTTGGTCCAAATTTGATGGCCATATTCTTGAGCCTTTAAAGCAATATTGAGTAGCTCATTGATGGCATAATTCTTAAGCTTTAAAAGAAATATTGAGCAGCCCATTATAGCCTTTATTTGTTACCCGTTAGAGCATTGAATGAGCTTTTATGGCTTTTGCATGGATACTATTTCCTCAATATATGTTTTGCTTGTTAGAGTATTAAAGGGCATTGCTTGGGCTTCATTTTCATACCCGTTGGAGCATTATATAGGCATTTGTGGCCATTGCATCAGTTTTCTTTTTAGAGCATTGAATGGTCTTCTTTGTAGCCTATTTATTCTCCCAAAAAGCTTTGGGAAAAAAGCATAAGAAAGAAAAAAAAATTCTACATTCTCTTCTTCACAAAAAGAAACTCGTATCTTCTTGGCTTTCATTTTTTCTTTGAGTTTTACTATTGATGCTTAGTTGACTCGTGGTCCATCCCGTTTAGTTGTTGTGCTGATCGAACAAGCGACGTTGTATCCTTGTAGATCCATCTTGTACAACCCTGCACAGGAGAGAAGATAATCTTCGAGGGAAGAAGCCTTGTGCTCGCTTCGTTAAAGCTCAGGCCTGATTTTTTTTTCATAATTTTGCTTTTATATTGCTAATGAAAAATTACCTTTGATTTTCAGCACATCCAATTATTTTCAACAATCTCGAAGATTATCTTCACTGAAAATCAAAAGCAATATATTATGGTTTAATTCTCATTTAGTTATATTGTTAACGCTAGTTCTTAGTTGTCCAAATTATTAATTCTTTTAGCTAGATAATAATTTTATTGTTTACCTAAAAAAATTTTATTATTATTATATGCAAGTTTAATATAGCTAATATTATATTTATTGCATATGTTTGAATCTTGTTCGTGCTTAGTGGTTTCTAGCTTATATAATTGCTTGTACCTTTTTCAGGGTTAAATTTAGCCCACCTATTTACCTAATAATAATTTTAAAATGGGTAAAACCTCTATGGAATCCCTAGCAAAACCCCAAACCTTTAATGACAAAGATTATAATAGGTGGAAATCTCAAGCCCGTTATTGGCTCAATGTATTGGGATTCCTTCCCGCAATTTTAGGATTATCTGAACTACCCAAATCCTTTGATAAAGAGGATGAGGTTCCTGTTCTCTGGCGCACCCAAAAGGTGGATGAGTCAGATAAGCCCTTGCCTAAAAATGAGTTTTACTATCATTGCAAAAACCAACTGTTAAGCATTCTTTCTCCTGAACTATATGAAATATATCTCTTAGTGCCTAGTGCTAAGGAGATCTGGGATAAATTAGAATGACAATTTGGGAGAGATGATGCCGCAAAAAAACTTCACCTCTCAGCTTGTTTTAAAAAAATTTAAAATGGTGGATGTTAAACCTATAGGTGATCAAATTTAAGAATTTAAAAGCCTTGTAAAAAGACTATAAGCTAAGAGTACTATGCTTGATGAATTTTATCTTATAACCCAACTCCTAAATAAGCTTCCCCCTTCTTGGAGTCATTTTGCTCAACATATTAAAGAAAAATGATCTTCCTCTATAACCATGGATTTTATTTTAAATGCGATTCGAACCCATGATCTTTTTCACTCTACCCATGGGGCCTCCTCTTCATCACCACAACCTAAAGCAAATCTTGTTTCAAATAAAGACAAGAACCACTTTCATAAGAAGAAATTTTAAAAGTTTTTTAAACCAAACAACAAAGAATTTAAGATAAACCCCACAACGCAAATTCAAACAATAATGGTAATAGGTGGTGCTATGTTTGTGGGAGGACTAACCACATTGCAAAGGACTGCTTCTATAAGAAGAAAGCTCCAGAGAGTGGTCGGTCTGGATCTTCCACCTCCCGACCAAATGTCAACATGTTGACTAGGTCTGAGGGAGCCCCTGGAGACATGATCATGTCAATTTTCTTCTTACCAGAATCTAATTTGACTTATAATTCTAGTGACTGGTGGATTGACACATGAGCAAATGTGCACGTGTGTGCTGACATATTCGTGTTTTCATCCTACCAGGACCCAGGTGGAAGAACTTTAGCTATGGGGAATGGTATACCTGCTAGCGTGCTGGGGATAGAAAGCGTTAACCTGAAGCTTACTTCTGGGAGAGCGCTGACTCTTTACGACGTGTACCATGTTCCCGATACTAGAAAAAACCTAATTAGTGGTTCTCTTCTAGTACAAAGAGATTTTAAAATTATCTTTGAATGTAATAAATGTGTTTTATCTTTTAAAGGCACTTTCTTTGGTCGTGGCTATCTATCTAATGGACTTTTCAAATTAAATATTGAATCTTATTCTGATCTTAATAAAAATCAAGCTTATATTGTTAGCAATGTGGTTTCTTCTGATATTTGGCATTCTCGTCTTGGACATGTAAATTTTAAATCAATTAAAAAATTAATATTTTTAAATATTATTTCTAAATCTGATATAAATTCTAAAAAAAGATGTATGATTTGTGTTCAAGCTAAAGAACCTCGAAAACCCTATTCTTCGGTTACCAAGGATACTAGTCTATTAGAGCTTATACATAGCGATGTATGTGACTCTACTAGAATGTCTAGAGGAGGTAACTCTTACTTTGTAACTTTTATCTATAATTTTTCAAAATATTGTTATATATATCTTTTAAAAACTAAAGATGAAGTTTTTACTAAATTTAAGATATATAAAGCTGAAATTGAAAATTTTTTAGAAAAGAAAATTAAATTTCTTCGGTCTGATCGAGGAGGTGAGTACACCTCTCATGAACTTAACCAATTCTATGAAGAATATGGTATTGTTCATAAGGTTAGTCCACTTTATTCTCCTTAATCAAACGGTATTGCCGAGAGAAAAAATCGGACTTTAATGAACATGGTAAATGCCATGTTGATTAACTCTGGGGCACCTGGGAACCTGTGGGGGAAAGCTCTACTCACTGCTAATCACATCCTAAATCGGATACCTTCCAAGCACTCCAATATAACTGCTTTTGAATATTGGAAGAATAGAAAGCCTAACCTGAGTTATTTTAAGGTCTGGAGATGTTTGGCAAAAGTCAATACTTTAGAACCTAAAAGAAAAAAGATTGAACCAAAAACCGTTGATACCATTTTTATAGACTTTGCCTCAGATAGTAGTGCTAATAAAATTTTGGTATATTATTCAGAGATACCAGAAATAACCAATAATACCACATTAGAAGCTAGAAATGCAACTTTTTATGAAACTGTGTTTCCATATAAGACTAGGATTCCCTCATCTCTATCTCAACCTTCTAGCTCTTCTTCCTTACAAGAGTCATCTCCTTTACCTTATACCTCAGAACCTACTCCTCAACCTGCTCTTGAGCCCAAAAGGAGCAAGAGACCAAGAGTTGGGAAGAACTTAGGTGATGGTTTTCTATACCTTTCTGATAGAAGACCTACCTCAGACATACCGAAAAACAGTATCTTCTCCCGATGCTCCCTTTTGGAAGGAAACAATTTTTGATGAGATTAACTCTATTCGTCAAAATAACACTTGGGTACTATTTGATCTTTCTCCTTGAAATAAAGCAATCGGTTGTAAATGGATCTTTAAAAAGAAACTTAAACCTAATGGTTCAATTGATAAATTTAAAGTTAAACTAGTAGCTAAAGGTTATTCTCAAATACTGGTTTTGATTATTTTGAGATATATGCACCTATAGTTAGAATATATTTTATTAGAATTCTAATTGCTTTAGCTTCCATTAATAAATGGATAATCCATCAAATGGATGTTAAGACGATATTTCTTAACGGTAACCTTGTAGAAGAAATCTACATAGAACAACCTGAGGGGTTTTTGGTTTCAAGCCAAGAAAACAAGGTATGTAAATTACTAAAGTCACTATATGGTCTAAAGCAAGCCCCAAAATAGTGGCACAAAAAATTTGATAAAATTATGTTATCATCTAGATATTCTATAAATCCATTTGAAAAATACATTTATCACAAAGTAGATTCTGAAAATATTGTTATTTTGTGCTTATATATTGATGATATTTTAATCTTTGGTAATAACTTAAATGTTATTCATCAAATCAAAACTTTTCTTTCTAATAACTTTGAAATGAAGGATTCTGGTGAGGCCAATATTATCCTTGGTATAAAAGTAATTAGAACACCTTCGGGTTTTACATTATCACAATCTCATTATGTAGAACAACTACTTACTATATTTAATTTTTTAAATATTAAACCATCCAGTACTCCACTTGATCACACTATACATTTAATTAAAAATAATGGTAAATCCATATCTCAAGAAAGATATGCTCAAATTATTGGAGCATTCGGGTATTTGAGTAACTACACTAGACCCGATATTGCTTGTGTAGTAAATAAATTATGTAGATTTAATAATAATCCAAGCCAACCTCATTGGACGGCTTTAGAAAGAATATTTAGATACCTAAAAGGTAACAAAGACTTTGGTCTTTCATATACCGGATATCCTGTTGTACTTGAAGGATATTCCGATGCAAATTAGATTAATAATTCTCATGATGTTAAATATACTACTGGTTTTATTTTCCTTCTTGGAGGAGTTGCAATTTCTTGAAAATCAACAAGACAAACAATTACTGTTAAAAATTCTATAGAAGCAGAACTTATTGCATTAGATATTACATGCAGAATGGTTAAATAATATCTTATCTACTTCATCTGTTTTATTTGTGCCTATTTCTGCTTTAACTGTTTACTGTGATTCTAAGTCTGCTTTAGATAAAAGCGAACAGAAGAAAACAAATAACAAGATGAGCAGATTCTTAGAGGTACGTCTCAGTTTCATTAAAGAACGTAAAAAGTCTTCTATAGTACCTCTTGATTGGATAAAATCTCAAAGTAATTTAGCGGATCCGTTGACCAAGAGTCTTCCTAGGAATAATTTCCTAGGATTGTCGAGGGGGATGGGTTTGAGCCCAATAAATGTCACCCCAGTAAGAACCCAACCTATCTAAGTGGTTGATCCATATGGAAGGTTCAATGAGTACAAACACGCTGAAATGAGTGACATGGGAGGAGCACTTACCTTGGAGTTATACTTCTTTCCATTCCTATGGCAAAAGTGCTCGTTAAAGACTAAGGGATTTAGGTTGAGTACTTGTACTCTTAATAAGTCCGAGTTCCAAAAGATAGGGATCTTACTTACCAGTTCCCTATAGGACTTACCTATGGGAGTGGTACCGTGTGGCCGCGGTTGTGGGACCAGGGCAAATCCCTAATAGCCCTCCTGAAATGATATATAGCGCACGGTCTTTAATACGCTAAAACCGCAGACATTTTGCAAGTCACAACTCTATGTGCTCTTTGCAATTTGGCTAAAGATTCCAGTTCAAGGTGTTAATCCACTGGTTGTCTTTAAACACATGCAACTGTAGCTAAGTGGGGGTTCAAGTCTGACCGACACCCTCATCTATTACATAGTGTTTAGCACCAAATTTTATTTTGGCTAGTGTTTAAAATTTTATTTAATTTTATTTATTTTAAATTTAGTGAAGGATTGATGGATAAAATAATAAAATCAAAATAAATGATTTCTATTCTTGGTCAAAATTTGATGGCCATATTCTTGAGCCTTTGAAGCAATATTGAGTAGCTCATTGATGGCATAATTCTTGAGCTTTAAAAGAAATATTGAGCAGCCTATTATAGCCTTTATTTGTTGCCCGTTAGAGCATTGAATGGGCTTTTATGGCTTTTGCATAGATATTATTTCTTCAATATATATTTTGCACGTT
Source organism: Chamaelirium japonicum (assembly GCA_947650365.1). Classification (NCBI taxonomy): domain Eukaryota; kingdom Viridiplantae; phylum Streptophyta; class Magnoliopsida; order Liliales; family Melanthiaceae; genus Chamaelirium; species Chamaelirium japonicum. The sequence goes on along the minus strand of OX393553.1, from coordinate 47,241,154 downwards.
AGAGCATTAAAGGGCATTGCATGGGCTTCATTTTCATACCCGTTGGAGCATTGTATAGCCATTTGTGGCCATTGCATCAGTTTTTTTTTTAGAGCATTGAATGGTCTTCTTTGTGGCCTATTTATTCTCCCAAAAAAGGTTTGTGAAAAAAACATGAGAAAGAAAAGAAAATTATGCATTCTCTTCTTCACAAAAAGAAACTCGTCTCTTCTTGTCTTTCATTCTTTCTTTGAGTTTTACTATTGATGCTTAGTTGACTCGCAGTCCATCCCGTTTAGTTGTTGTGATGATCGAACAGGCAATGTCGTATCCTTGTAGATCCATCTTGTACAACCCTGCACAGGAGGGAAGATAATCTTCGAGGGAAGAAGCCTTGTGCTCGCTTCGTCAAAGGTCAAGCCTGATTTCTTTTCCATAATTTTGCTTTTATATTGCTAATGAAAAATTACCTTTGATTTTCAACACATCCAATTATTTCCAACAAGATATATAGAAAGAGAGTTTCGGTTGAGAGAGAAATAAGAAAAGATGGGAAAGAGAGATATCTCGAGTCCGAGAGATAGGGATCCTAGAGAGAGAAATTGCTAGGTTTTTCGGTGGGAAAGATGGGATCACGTTCATGCATGGGTTTGAGATATGGACGGCTGGGATGTTTTTAAGAATGAGAGAGAGATATGGACCGTGAGACCTAGAGAGAGAAAGATCAAATTGGAAAGTTAGAGAGATAGTTTCGGATGGGAGAGAGTTAGAAATAGAAAGAAGAACGAGAAAGAATTCTGAGAGAAGAGAGAAAACAGTGGGAGACGTGATCATGTGGCTGGGGTTGGTTGCGCCCAATAGAGATAAAGTAGTGATCCTGACGTGCATGGCTCGGGGCTTGCGATTGGGTCGGGGAGAGAGAAAGAGCTGGGCGCGGACATGAGGGTGTAAGGAACGACTGAGATTCAGTTTGGGTGAGAGAAAAGAAAGAAAAGATAGAGGGAGAGAGAGTGGTAGGATCGGATAGGGTCTAGAGAGATAAGGAGGGAGATCGTCACTTATTTAGGGGTGTTTGTGATTAGTTCTTCCGAGAGAGAGATAGAGGTAAGAGACGGCTATGATGGAATGACTTGCATGGATGGGTTGGATACATTGGAGGGCTAGCTCTGGAATGCAAGTAAAGATTTTTATCACAGTACGTTCAATTTATTTACAAATGTGCCACTATGCCATAGTTATTTCAGATCATTCGATTATATAAAAAAAGACTCAGATAAAAAAAAGCATATGATATAAAGATGATTGTGATTTATTTGGGTTGGGGGAACGGATTAGATTTGATGGAGTTAAGATGGAGGGGTGTGATTGATGAGAAGAAGAAATAAATGAATAGAAGGACAAAATTATAAAAATTAAACTATAAAATATATTGGTGGGTTTTAATGTAAAAATATTGCTGCCACCTATACATGATCCTCACTCCCTCATAATTGCACATCACATTCCCCCTCTCTCTCCCCTCTTTTTCTCTCTCTATCTCTTTTAAATCATAGTCATTCCTCTCTTAAATAAACCTATACAATGCACCCATGTAACACATCGTAACCATCCATTTTGCCCATCCAAAATCTCATGCATACAATCCGAGAAGAAAATAAATGAATACAAGGACCAAATTCTAAAAATTAAACTATAAAATATATTGGTGGGTTTTAATGTAAAAATATTACTGTCACCAATACATGTTCCCCACTCCTCCATAATTGCACATCTCGTTCCCCCTCTCTCTCCCCCCTTTTTTTCTCTCTCTCTCTTAAATCATAGTCATTCCTCTCTTATATTAACCTATGCAATGCACCCATGCAACACATCGTAGCCATTCATTTTGCCCATTCAAAATCCCATGCATGCAATCCGAGAAGAAATAAATGAATACAAGGACCAAATTGTAAAAATTAAGCTATAAAATATATTGGTAGGTTTTAATGTAAAAATATTGCTGCCACCTATATATGGTCCCCACTCCTCCATAATTGCATAGCCCGTTCCCCCTCTTTCTCCCTCATATCTCTCTCTCTCTCTTAAATCATAGCTATCCCTTTCTTAAATAAACATATACAATGCACCCATGCAACACATCGTAGCCATCCATTTTGCCCATCCAAAATCCAATACATGCAATCCGAGAACCCCCACGTCCAGACCCCTCGATCAGCATCTATCTCTCTTAAATTAATCACATTCATCCCTTGAAACCAGTTGTACCCGAAACCATGCATGTGCAAAACATCCCTTACACTTGAAAACAAATCACAGCTATTCATTACATCTGAACCCATTCATGAGCCTAGCAAGCCGAGCCCCACACGTCCCTTGAACTTGTGCACCCATCTCGACCGTCCGTGCATCCAACCTATGCACATCAACCCATCCGACTCTCTCTTTCTCTAAAACTGAAACACAACCATCTATCCCACTCAATCTCCTAATCCTGATCACATCACTGAACTGCCTCTTTTCTCCCTCTAAATCGCGACACCCAGTTGTACCCGAGCCACCCCATTCCGTTCGTCTCTTTCTCTCTTTCCTTTTCTCTCCTACCAGCCCTAATTTCTCTCTCTAGATCTCCTTCCCGATCCGGCCTCCACTAGAAAACCTATGTCCCTTACCATAACTGAAACCTAAACCTCTTTGGATATCTCTCTTTAATTCTCCCCCTATTTTTCCTGCGATACCTGGTTCTCTCTTTAGCATTTTTTTATCCTCTACTCTCTCTAAAACCGTTCGATCCCAGCCATACAAGACCTATCAACTACTCACGATCCTTGCATGGGATCGCATGAGGGTTGGTTCAGATAGAAGAGAGATCGGCAAAGGGGGTGAGATCACTGCATGGTTGCGGACGGTTAGGATTTAGAGAGAGAAAAAGGAAATGAAAGATATATAGAAAGAGAGTTTCGGTTGAGAGGGAAATAAAGGAAAGAGAGATATCTCGAGTCCGAGAGATAGGGATCCTAGAGAGAGAAATTGCCAGGTTTCTCGGTAGGGAAAATGGGATCACGTTCATGCATGGGTTTGAGATATGGATGGCTGGGATGTTTTTAAGAATGAGAGAGAGAGAGATATGGACCGCGAAAGCTAGATAAAGAAAGATCAAATCAAAAAGTTAGATAGATAGTTACTGATGGGAAAGAGTTAGAGAGAGAAAGAGGAAAGAGAAAGAATTCTGAGAGAAGAGAGAAAATAGGGGGAGACGTGATCATGTGGCCGGAGTTGGTTGCACCCAATAGAGAGAAAGTAATGATCCTGACGTGCATGGCTCGGGGCTTGCGATCGGGTCGGGGAGAGAGAGAGAGAGCTGGGCATGGACGTGAGGGTGTAAGGAATGGCTGGGATTTAGTTTGGGTGAGAGAAAAGAAAGAAAAGATAGAGGGAGAGTGAGTGGTAGGATCGGATGGGGTCTAGAGATATAAAGAGGGAGATCGCCATTTATTTAGGGGTGTCTGCGATTAGTTCTTCCGAGAGAGAGAGAGAGATAGAGGTAAGGAACGCCTATGATGGAATGACTTGCATGGATGTGTTGGATGCATTGGAGGGCTAAATCTGGAATGCAAGTAAAGATTTTTATCACAGCGTGTTCAATTTATTTATAAGCGTGCCACTATGTCATAGTTATTTCAGACCGTCCGATTATATAAAGAAAGGCTCAGATAAAAAAGAGCATGATGATGTAAGGATGATTGCAATTCATTTGGGTAGGGGGAACGGATGAGATTTGATGGAGTTAAGATGGAGGGGTGAGATTGATGAGGAAAAGAAATAAATGAATACAATGACCAAATTGTAAAAATTAAAATATAAAATATATTGGTGGGTTTTAATGTAAAAATATTACTGCCACCTATATATGGTCCCCACTCCCCCATAATTACACATCCCGTTCCCCCTTTCCCCCCCTTTTTTCTCTCTCTTTTAAATCATAGCCATCACTCTCTTAAATAAACCTATGCAATGCACCCATGCAACACATCGTAGCCATCCATTTTGCCCATCCAAAATCCCATGCATATAATCCGAGAAGAAATAAATGAATACAAAGGCCAAATTATAAAAATTAAACTATAAAATATATTGGTGGGTTTTAATGTAAAAATATTGCTGCCACCAATACATGGTCCCCACTCCCCAATAATTGTACATCCCGTTCCCCCTCTCCCTCCCCCCTTTTTCTCTCTCTTTATCTCGTAAATCATAGTCATCTCTCTCTTTTAAATAAACATATACAATGCACCCATGCAACACATCATTGCCATCCATTTTGCCCATTCAAAATCCCATGCATGCAATACGAGAAGAAATAAATGAATACAAGGACCAAAATATAAAAATTAAACTATAAAATATAATGGTAAGTTTTAATGTAAAACTGTTGCTGCCACCTATACATGGTCCCCACTCCCCCATAATTGCATAGCCCGTTTCCCCTCTCTCTCCTTCCTTTATCTCTCTCTCTTAAATCATAACCATCCCTCTTTTAAATAAAGATATGCAATGCACCCAAGCAACACATCGTAGCCATCCATTTTGCCCATCCAAAATCCCATGCATGCAATCCGAGAACCCCCACGTCAAGACCCCTCGATCAACATCTATCTCTCTTAAATTAATCACATCCGTCCCTTGAAACCAGTTGTACCCGAAACCATGCATGTGCAAAACATCCCTTACACTTGAAAACAAAATCACAGTCATTCATTACATCTGAACCCATGTATGAGCCCAACAAGCCGAGCCCCACACATCCCTTGAACCCGTGCACCCATCTCAACCGTCCGTTCACCCAACCCATGCACATCAACCCATCCGATTCTTTTTCTCTAACACTGAAACACAGCCGTCTATCCCACTCTATCTCCTAATCCCGATCACACCACCGAACTGCCTCTTTTTCTCTCTCTAAAATGCGACACGCAGTTGTACCCGAGCCACCGTATTCCGTCCGTTTCTCTCTCTTTCCTTTTCTCTCCTACCAGCCCTACTTTCTTTCTCTAGATCTCCTACCCGATCTGGTCTCCACTAGAAAACCTGTGTCCCTTTCCATAACTGAAACCCGAACCTCTTGGGATCTCTCTCTCTTTAATTCTCTCCCTATTTTCCTGTGATACCCGATTTTGTCTCTAGATTTCTTTATCCTTTCCTCTATCTAAAATCGTTCGATCCCAGCTATACAAAACCTATCAACCACTCACGATCCTCGCATGGGGTCGCACGAGGGTCAGTTCAGATAGAAGAGAGATCTGCAAAGGGGGTGAGATCACTGCATGGTTGCGGACGGGTAGGATTTAGAGAGAGAAAAAGAAAATGAAAGATATATAGAAAGAGAGTTTTGGTTGAGAGAGAAATAAGGAAAGAAGGGGAAGAGAGATATCTCAAGTCCAAGAGATAGGGATCCTCGAGAGAGAAATTGTCAGGTTTCTTGGTGGGGAAGATGGGATCACATTCATGCATGGGTTTGAGATATGGACGGCTGGGATGTTTTTAAGAATGAGAGAGAGATATGGACCGCGAGAGCAGAGAGAGAAAGATCAAATCGAAAGTTAGAGAGATAGAGAGATGGTTTCGGATGGGAGAGAGTTAGAGAGAGAGGAAAGAGAAAGAATTCCGAGAGAAGAGATAAAATATGGGGAGACGTGGTCATGTGGCTGGAGTTGGTTGCGCCCAATAGAGAGAAACTAGTGATCCTGAAGTGCATGGCTCGTGGCTTGCGATCGGGTCGGGGAGAGAGAGAGAGAGAGAGAGAGCTGGGCGCAGACGTGAGGGTGTAAGGAACGAGTGGGATTCAATTTAGGTGAGAGAAAAGAAAGAAAAGATAGATGGAGAGAGAGTGGTAGGATCGGATGGGGTCTAGATAGATAAGGAGGAGATCGCCATTTATTTAGGGGTGTTTGCGATTAGTTCTTTCAAGAGAGAGATAGAGATAAGGGACGGCTATGATGGAATGACTTGCATGGATGGGTTGGATGCATTGGAGGGCTAGCTCTGGAATGCAAGTAAAGATTTTTATCTTTCCGTTAAAGAGGAGGGTTGCAAAATGTAGCAGAGATAACCCAAATGATCGAGTCCAGTGAGGAAAGATCAATCTCGATCCATCGAAAGTCACAGATACTTTAGATTACAAGCTGAATGCAATGCACGGGTCGGGTATGGGTGCAATGGACAACTGTGACTTGGGGGGCAGACGATGGAGTAGAGAAATGGGGCAAACGATTTGGGTTAAAGGGTTGGGGGGGGGGGTTGCCCGCTTCGTGCAAATCGGGGGGTGTTTTGCCACCGAAGGCGGCCTACTGCATTACTGGTAGGTATGTTGCCGCCGAAGACGGCCCGCTGCAGTGCCGACAGGTACGAGCATGTACTAGTAAGATTATGAGTCTAAACTGTTATAAACAACTAAATGAATGTGTTGAACTATTGAAACTTAATCCATTGAAAGAGGTATTTATCATTAGAAGCATTACACAAACATTTAGAATATTACTGATATGGAAGGTGAATGAAAACAAGGTCCAATTACATGGGCATGAAAAAAGTAGACCGGAACTGGTAGTTGTGCAACAACATGAGCTTTCTATAGGTTCCGACATCCTAATAACATTAGCTTAGCCATAGGGGCATGATCGAGATGGTAACGCTCATGGGTTAACTCAAATGGAATCAACTAAGAACCATAGCCTTCAACATAATTATAAAGTATGTTTCCACTTTGTAAATGCACTTGCAACTTGAAGGGGTATTCTACTCATAAAGAGGAATAAAAAAAAAACACATACAAGAATGCGATTGACAAACAATATTCAAGTCCTTAGAAGTAATTACGTGTTGCCAACACATACGGGACCAGCCCCTTATTGGGGATCAACATTGCATGAAAGGGTGAAATTGTCATTACAAAAGAAAATCCAAGTATAAAAAACATGAAACAAACCTAAGTTACTAGTGAGATTAAAATGGACAATTAAGACTGTTATTCAAAGGAGCATACTTGCTACAACACATCTTCAAGAGCTCTAGATAGGCTACCCTCCATCACACAAATAATGACAAATAGATATAAAATATCCATTCTAAGGCACAAAAGCATTATGAATTTAAATACCGAAAGAATAAAGCAAAAGCGAGCAAAAAGAAAATGACAAATAGAAAGCAAAAGCAATGACAACCAGACAAAAAGCAATGGGCTCTGCAAATAAGATGAATGCCTAAGGAGCAAGGATGATATAGAAAGAGAGATAAGTCATGCATAAATGATAACCCTTAAAGAAAAAGGTAAGACGATAAGTAATCTAAAACTGCCAAGTAGCAGGCCAATGATCAACAATATAATAAGATTTTTTTTTTTTGTCATTACCTTCCCTCTCCATGTAGGGAATCGACCATATTGCAACTATATCCAATATGGATTTAAAATCAGACTGAAAATGCAATCAAGGTTTATGGAGACAAATGTAAAAAAAGGAGTATGTGATGGATCTACTTAAAATTTGGGCCATCCAACATGCATTGGCCTATATCAGGGATTAAACAAGTTGCTCAAACAAAAATTACATGTGGTTCAAACATATGAATTATGTTAGTTATTAATTGCTAAAACAAAAATTAAGATGGATTTTATGTTTTGCAAATACCAAATTTAGAGGGCAATGAAATGAGATGGTATTAACTATGTTTGATAGCTATCAAAAATCAGCAACAAGCACAATTCACTTTTAATCTACGGATAACCCATTTACTCAAATTATAGCATGGAATGTTTAGATAGAGGATCTAATTCTAGTAGTACTAGAACAACATGGAAGAATTAATTTAGCACATGAATGTATGGAGATGTAAGGAGAGAAAATAGCTTGGGTCGAGACGCAAGACGCTGTCCTAAGATTGGATTTGCCCTCCTCGGTGTAGAGCTCCCGACTTTCGATCTTAGATATACAACGACCCTTGAGTTTCCCTGTCGGCACGACTCCAAGGGAACAAAACAAACTCAGCTTTACTCGAATCCGAAAAAGGAAAACGAAAATGGGATCTCCTTTTCAAATCAGGTCGAAAAAATACCTTGAGATTTGAAGAGGATGGAAGAACTGCTCTCGGGTTTTTCTCACAGAGCTCACTGGTTCAACAATGACAGAAAGGGAGGAAGAAAAGAAGACTCTGGTTTCTTACTCTTCTTTGAAAGACTGAAGCTCAGGGCATTTAATAGGCCTTAGGATAATATATTTTATTGGCTGTTGACAGGGGGAGCAGAGTGGCTACGTGGACAAGCTGCTGCGATATAGCCGTTGGGAGGCTGCCTGCTGGCGTTAATGATGACCGTTTGGGTGGCTCCAGGTGACGAGATGATGATGGCTGATTCTAAGCAAACCCAGCCCAAAAAGAATAGCCCAACAAAATCCTACCAGAAGCCCGGAAGCCCATTCGCGTCCACACGGCTCATGAGCCGCGAACCCGGGCCCGGCTCGGCGCGCGCGTGCACGTGTGTGGTGTGTGAGGCCTTAGGCCCATGAGATCTTTACAATCCTCTTGGATGGACTACCCTTATAAACAAGCTAGTGTCTCTTCCTCTTATAGTCATGGGACTAAACTTGGGGGGAGATTGTAAACGAATAGTTGAGGCCAATGTTTGATCCCTTGACCTTTGTCAAAAAAAGGAAGCCCCCATAAAATCGACATTGTTAGCCACTTGGTCGACTAGTTTTATTTGTTAAAAGGAGTAGATAATAAAGGTTTATGTTATATCCAAAAGATTAAATAAGTGGTTCAAACAAATATATATTACATGGAAACTGGTATTTATGTCCTTTCATGACTATGTATAAAAAGCATCCCATTTAAACACATTAAACAAAGATAGTCAGTGGTCAAAGGCCGAAGGCAAGTCTGGTTGTGGCTCATCGGGCCCCGCCGACTGCCTGGTCACCGACCACATGGCCGACGGTCGTGGACAACCGCAAGGGAGAGGGCAACAGTGGTCTCGGCAAAACCCAAAAATAAAAGAAAAGGAGGGAGGAAAGGGGAGGGACTCACCTGGTCGGGCTTCTCCTCGCCAACGGCAGCTCCTCTCCCCCAATTCCAGCACTGGCGGCTCCTCTCGAGCTCTGGCGGGCTGCACTCGGTCCACCAAAGAGAATGAGATAGAGATGTGAGATTGAGAGGGAGGGTGAATAAATGGTGGGTTAGCTAGGGTTTCTTTTAAAGGGTATGGGGGCTGGCTATTGAAGGGATAGAGGAGATAGGGAGATGGAGAGGGAAACGTTGAGGGGATTTCGGGATTGATATATATATATATATATATATATATATATATATATATATATATATATATATATATATATATATATATATATATATATATATATCCATATAATCATACCCCAAGTCTCCAATCAAAGATAGCACAAACAAAGATAACCCAAACTGTAAATAAATTCCTGAACTAGACACATCTAATCATACCTGAATCAAAGATAACACAAACCAAATTTAATTTGAGGAAACCCTAAAGTCGTAATAGAAAACTCAGGAATATTAAACACAATTGAAATGTTTATCAAATTAACTAATTAATAAGTCAAATTTGAAAGGAAATCACAAAAAAAAGAGGGGTAAGAGGAAGAGGAATGCATATGAAGCAAATATGAACAGACCGACAGTGGATTCTCCGTTGAGGATCCTTTGATGGCTTGGCCGGTTAAGAAAAAAAAAAGCATATGATGGCTTGGACCTATTTGTGGGTTCGTTTGACGGTTCAGAAAAAACGTTAGGAAATCCTGACGACTTGGAAGTTTACTACAGGGAAGGGTTAGATCTTTAAGATGTCAAGTCCTCTTAATGCCCCTCGTTCATCTAAAAAGTGATCTTCACCATGTTCTTGGTGGGGGAGATGTGGCAGCTGGGTGGGTGATAATTGTGAAATGGACTTTCTAATCCTTGTTTCCATGCGTTGGATCGAGCTTCAACGGTGCAGTTTGAAAATTTTAATTTTCAACCGGTACCATGGCATCCGCACTCAACCTAGTTGAAAATGATCCGGACCGTCGAATCCCGATCCCATGCATGGGAGCATGGAATATAGGAGAATGAGGCACCCAAGAAAAAAGGCGACCCGAATCTAGGGCTGGCAATTTTGGACCGACACGGCAGACCCGACATGACTCAACACGAAGTTAGCGGGTCTGGGTTAGGGCTAAACGGGTTCGGGTCGTAAACGGGTCGACACGATAGGCCCGTTTGATAAACGAGTCGGGTCGGGTTTAGGGTATGGACACGATAGACCCAGGAAGACCGTTTAAAATTCAACGGGTCGTGTCGGGTCGGGTCTGGTCTACCCACAATCCGATATTGTGATATATAGTATCAGCGGATCTATCGGGTAAGGTCGGGTCGAGTCAGATTGGGTCGGATCGGGTCAATTGAATAAACCCGTGTGGTAAACGGGTCTTATTGTGTCTACCCGTTTATAAATGGGTTGGGTACGGGTTTAGGATCTAGACACGATTAGTTAAATGGGTCAGGTCCGAGTTTAGGGGTTTTGGACACGACCCGAAACGAAACACGACACGAACCCGACCCTACACGACCCATTGCCACCCCTACCTGAACCCCAAAACCTTTTTTACTGACGGTTGGGCTTTATCGACGGTTCTATAATAAATGTCAAGTAATAATATCTTTATTGACGGTTTTGTTATTTCCAAGATAACTTTGAGAATTAGATGATAGTTTATTTAAAAATACCAAAAAACCATGAACCTTGCTTAAGGGTTTTATATATACTGTCAATAAATATTAAGATACTTGACCATTTTTAATAAGCATCAAGTAATAAACTTCTTTCTTGACGGTTTATTACGAAACCGTCAACTCATTTGGTTCCTTCTTGGGCTTTATATTTGGACCGTCAACAAAACCATATTTCTTGACGGTTTACTTAAAACCGTCAAGAAAGGCTAAATTCAAAGCGTCAAATAAAGACATTTTTGTTGTATACCATAAACTATACATGATACTAGAATTTGTATTAGGTACCAAAAACTATGTATGGTACCATAATTTGTATTAGGTACTAGAAACTATACATGGTGCCATAAATGCATTAGGTACCGGAAACTATTTTAGGTACAAAAATTGTATTATATGCTTTTACATTTTCCTTCTAAGAATTAGAGTTTCAGATTAATTTATTACCATAAATTATATTAGGTACCAAATATATGGTACCATAACATACATTAGGTACCAGAAATTTAATATGGTACCATAAATATATTAGGTACCAGAAACTACATATGGTATCATAAAATACATTAGATCCAATAAATAATACACATGGTACTATGAAATACATTAGACTCCATAAATAATACATATGGTGCTAAAAAATATACATGGTACTATAAAAATACATTAGATCCCATAACTATCCATGGTACGATAAATATATTAGATATCAAAAATACATTAGGTACCAGAAACTATACATGCCATCATAACTATATTAGGTACCAGAAAATATGCATGGTATCAGAATTTACATTAGGTATCATAAACTATGTATGGTACAAGAATTTACATTAGGTACCAAAAACTATGCATGATACCAGAATTTACATTAGGTACCAGAAACAATATATAATACTGTAAATGCATTAGGTAACAAAAACTATGTATGGTACCAGAAATTGCATTAGGTACCAGAAACTATATATGGTACCAAATTTTGCATTAGGTACCAGAAACTATACATGGTACCATAAATATATTAGGTACCATAAACTATTTTAGGTACAAAAAATATATTATTTGCCCTTACAGTTTCCTTCTAAGAATTAGTGGTTCAGATTAATTATTTACCATATAATATATTAGGTACCAAATATATAGTACCATAACATACATTAGGTATCATAAACTATACATAGTACCATAATTATATTAGGTACTAGAAACTACACATGATACTATAAAATACGTTAAATCCCATAAATAATATATGATACCCAAAACTATATATAGTACCATAACATACATTAAGTACCAAAAATTGTACATAGTACCCAAAAAATACATTAGGCACCAGGAACTATACATAGTACCTAAAATTTTATGGCACCATAAAAGACATTAGACACCCGAAGCTATACATGGTATCATACAATGCATTAGATACCATATTCATTAGGTGCCATAAATAATATATGATACCAGAAAATGCTATAGGCACTAAAAATAATGCATAGTACCATAAAATGCATTTGGTACTAGAAATTATATATGGTACCATAAAATATATTAAGTACTATTAAGTTTATATGGTACCATTAAAGTTTAAAATCACGACATCGGTCCCAGTATCGATCGGCTACAATCCGGTATGTACCAGTACCGGTTGATTTGTTCTCTTATATTTGAACATCATTTATCGATCTCTCAGAACAAATAGTCTGAATCGGTGGTGCTGGAGTAGCTCGCAAGTCTGAATCGGGGTGTGTGTTTGTCAATCTTTGATTTGTCACCTGTATTAATAGATCCAATTTGAATTTTGTCCCTTAGTGTAAAACCTGAAAACTTCATTAGCTAATTTACAACAATGTCCCTCAAAACAATCCGACGTATGTATCACAAAAATAACATATAAAGCTCTAATTAACAATATATATATATATATATATATATATATATATATATATATATATATATATATATATATATATATATATATATATATATATATATATATATATATATATATATATATATATATATATATATCGGGTGGGATCCGTTGATAACCCAAAATGGGAGGTAAATTTACCTCCCATTTACAACTCGCCAAAATCGTTGGTTAGAGGTTTCCGAATTTGCTGATTTTTTGTGAGGATGATCAACATGGCAAGTTGATCATCCTCACAAAAAATCAGCAAATTCTGAAACTTATACGGGGGTCAAATGTGTTGTTCAAATTAACGGTTCAAATAGACGATTTAGAAACATTTGATTCAATCGGCGCCCTTAGAAGTTTTAGATTTTGTTGATTTTTTGTGAGGATGATCATTATGGCAAGTTGATTATCCTCACAAAAAATTAACAAAATCTGAAACTTCTAAAGGCGCCGATTGAATCAAACGTTTCTGAACCGTCTATTTGAACCATTAATTTAAATAACACATTTGATGCCCTTATAAGTTTCCGAATTTGCTGATTTTTTGTGAGGATGATCAACTTGCCATGTTGATCATCCTCACAAAAAATCAGCAAATTCGGAAACCTCTATCCACCGATTGAATCAAGTTAAAAATGGGAGGTAAATTTACCTCCCATATTGGGTTGTCAACGGATCCCAGCCCTATATATATATATATATATATATATATATATATATATATATATATATATATATATATATATATATATATATATAAAATACGGGGTATGAGCTGACAGCCCATTTGTTGAAATGGGCTATCAGCAGGAGCCGTCCGATCGGATGATCACCACCGTTTAAAAAAAAAACAAAACAAAACAGCTGCACTGCCATCCTCGACCCCGTCCCCCTCCAGCCCCCTCACCGACCCGGCAGCCCTACGGCGACCCCCGACCCCTCCGGCGACCTCCGTCCCCACCCGGCAGCATCCCGGCGGACACCCGACCCCCGACGACATCCCGGCAAACACCCCGGCGGACCACCGGTGAGCCCCGACCCCTTCCGGCGACCCTGTCCCCCTCCGGCAGCCCTCCGACACCCTCCGACAGCCACCCCGGTGCTCGTCGGATGTCCGCCGGGGGGTCGAGTGTCCGCCGGGTGTCTGTCGGATGTCCACCGGGGGCTCGTCGGATGTCCGCCGGGTGGGGACGGAGGCCGCCGGAGGGGTCGGGGGTCGCCGGAGGGCTGCCGGGCCGGTGAGGGGGCTGGAGGGGGACGGGGTCGGGGACATTAGCCGCTGACAGCTCTGTTTTGTTGTTTTTTTTTTTAAAGGGTGGTGATCATCCGATCGGACAGCTCCTGCTGACAGCCCATTTTAGCAAATGGGCTGTCAGCTCATATCCCATATTCTATATATATATATATATATATATATATATCCATAAACAACCCCAATATAAGAGTTTGGATTATGATCTATCATGATAATCACAAACCAATCCAACCATTATTAATCTAAATTAAAACCAACCCTACAAATGCATCACAAATATGACAAATGAAGTTCTAATTAAAAATTGCATCACAAATCAGTAAACCTCAAGATACTGGCAAGGATTATGACTTATAATGATAAATCACAATTCAAACCAACAAATTTAGCATATGAAGCTAAAATAAAAATACAGCATCACAAATACATAAACAACCCTATGATAAGGGCTTGCATTATGATTTTTTTGTTATATAAACACTAATTCAAATCGTCATAATCTAGGGTTATCATGCATTGCATGAAAATTGCATGTATAATTATCATAATCCATGAAAAACCCCAATAATCACCAATGAAATCTAAAATAAAAATAAAAATTATCCCAAATCACATGTGATCAGAGCGTTAGATCAGGGTCGGAACAGGTGACCCAGAGCACTAGATCCTTCGAATAATCAATACAAAAATAATCGGGAGTTGACCGGAGCGATAAATCCTTCTTATAGTCACGACAAAGGTGATCACATGTGATCAGAACCCTAGATTAAGCCCAAACCATGGTCGACAAAAGGTGATTTGAGCAGTAGATCATGGACGAAGCAGGTGGCTGAAGCCCTAAAGCCATGAAAAAAGCTGGAGCCAAGGATGCACGTGGCAGAGCAAGGAACAACAACGAAACCTGTGAAGGTGGGGGGTGAATGTCAAGTAAGGAGAAGAGAGGATGAGCTCTCTTTTTCAGCAGAGGGGTATGACCCATGGGTAAGATCGTTCTCAAAATACATGCCAAGTAGGATTTCAGGGAAAACAACCAAATTCCTCCCAATCTCATTCCCCTGTGGTTGCAAAAATTGTACCGGACCGGACCATACCCACATAGGCCCGCACGACTGCCCAAATAGGCAAGTCTAGGCCTAGGATTAGTGCCACTTCAATACTGCCACATCATCATTGCCAAATCAGTACAGGCTTCAGCTATAAAAGGACCCCTTTGGCATTTAGATAAGGGGTAATTGGTCGGTCATTTAATCAGAGGAGGAGGAGATTCTAGAGCCAGAGCTCTCTTCTTTTCCCTCGGCCTTCTTCTAGTTGCTTCGTGCAACCCCATTGTATGAAGCTTCTCTCGGCTTGTCGAGAGAATGCTCTTCCCTCATTTACTCATATTATAGTGGAGATCAGGTGACACCTCTCGCCCGGAGACGTAGGTCGTAAGACCAAACTTCGATAATAACTCTTGGTGTCATCTCTCTCTCTACTCCCTAATATCTATCTATACAAAATACAAACCATCCAATTCAATCAAGAATTATGGGGTGAAGTTTCTGATCAAGACGACACAAAAATTCCCCCCACACCCCCCTCAAAGCCCGTTGATTTGGAGTAGAACTCCCATCAGCACCGTATTCCACCCTCAAATCCACGAACCAAATACCATAATCCCAGGCATCCTTTTCCGATGATGCAAAAAAAAACCACAATTGAGTGAACAAAACATGCCCTTATTGCCTCCCAAATCAAAGTACCGAACACAACCTAATAAAAATGGTCAAGAGGTTAACCTCATAGCCCTCAATCGCATGCATCACGTATATCACGACTCAACACTCTTTTGAGTAGATTTGTCAACAAATCAGATTCAGATCAGATTAGGCTATATACAAATCTGATCCGTCAAGTGAACATGTTATCGGATTCGGACCATTATAAAATCATCGGATCAAAATCCCTAATCCACATCCGTTTAAGTACAGATCGGATCGAATTATGATCAGAACCTAGGTCATGGACAAGAGTACATCGAACGATTGTAATATCGTTAAGCGTTGAATCCACAAAAGAACAATCGATTCCGAACTCGGGGACTCAGGAAGGCCAGGATAAAATTTAAGTCTTGATCGGGGGACCATGATAATCTTTTTTATATTAACCCTTAGGGCCTTAGATCTAAACCTATATAATCTATCAATAAATAATATAAAAAATATTATATTATAGTTTGTCGGATCAGGTTCTTTAACGGATCGGATTAACCTAAATCCATATTGGATTCAGGCCGGATTATCGGATCAAAAAACCCTACCCATATCCGACTTAATGGACGGATGTGGATCAAGATCCTGTCCATTGACATGTCTACTTTTAGACGACTTCAAATCTCCAACAGACGGTCGGTCACATTTCAATGGGCTCCGCGCGCATCACAGCCGCACGCTGTCGCTGGAATGCGATTTTTCTTTTGGATCGATCGGTCCCGGTCGGTGGACCCGGCGCACATCACCGGAGCCGCACGCCGTCGCTGGAGTGTGATCACTTTTGGGCCGCCAGCCATTGTGCGGCTATGATGCACGCCGGGCCCACCGACCGGCTAGAGAAGGTCTGGACTCGTTTTGGACCTCAGACGGACTGTGCATCGGAGAGATTTGACGGTTACGATTGAATATGCCGACCTTGACCTCGGTGGGGTCCCATGGCTGAGAGTTGGGGTTCCAATTATTGGCCTCTTCGCTGTGTCTCTACAGCAATAGCCCATCCTGGATCCCCTTGCTCACGTGATTGCTATACATCGAAGCAGAGGGATAGAGGGTGGAGGTTCCAGCGGAGAAAGCGGCAGCGGCCGGAGAGCGCAAAGCGACCCTCCGGTGAGTACAGCGAGGATAAAAGGTAGGCGGGTTAATGGTGAGGATTATCCCGATGGCGGCCTCCTCCTCCCTGCAGCTCTCCTCATTCCGCCCGCTCTCCCACTCCTCCTCCTCCTCCGTCGTCAGATTCTCGTCCGCCGCTCGACTCGGCGTCTCCTCCTCCCCTTCCTCCCGCCGGATCGCTCTCTTCCATCTCGGCTACGGTGAGCTCTCCGACGCACCGGAACTCCCTTCTTAAACCCTACACCGCATGTTTACGAAGAATTTTGTTCTTCTCTCGGATAATCACATAATTCTTGCGAAAGAACTAGTCCTGATTGGTTTATCTGTTCATGTTTTTCTTCTTCTGAATTTTTAGTAATTGAGACGCCTCGATCTGTTCTTTGAAGTGGAGAATCACCAAAGTACAAATACTGATTTAATTGCCTTTATCGTCTATTTCCTTAAACAATTTGTGCATTTAATTGTGTTGTCGATGTTCATGGGTACTGCAAGTTGTTATCAGCGGAAGCTGGAGATTGCTCAAAACCTATTGAAATCCAGATTCTCATACGTCAGCGCCTATTGACTTTCGGCGGTCAATTTCTGTGTAGCGAGGCATTTCGATGAAGAGACGGCGCCATTTTGAATATGAAGTGGACTGCGGTATCCATTACGTGAGCGAGAATCTAGTACTGGGCCTGGTCAACTTTAAATTCATGTGGATCAGTCGAACTTATGTTTCACACTTGTTTGTATTACTGGATTCCTATGTCGGTGGAGTCGAATTGGAATGGCATGTGCTGGTTCATACGATTAGTCCACAAATCATTTTTAAACCATGTACTGATTTTCAAAATAGCATGAGTATTTGAATAGGAGTTCATTCCAATTTTGAAAACTCATTTTCTTTGCGAAATTGAGCTCTTTTGTTTTTGGGTGATTGCCAGACACACCTCAGGCACAATTGTATGGAGTGAAGAGTCCCAAGTGGATTAGAGCACAGCTAAACAGTACAGTGACCGGCGCTACTGGTAAAATGTCACAAGCGAGTACCACTGCTAGAGAAGACGCCTTAGAGTGGGTGAAGAAGGATAGGCGAAGACTACTTCACGTTGTTTATCGTGTTGGGGACATGGAAAAGACAATAAAGTATAATTTCCTAAATGATAACAAAGATTTTGTCAGTTTGTTCTGCGGGCACATGGCTTTCTCTGAGCTTGTTCTCATGGTATTGGTGCAGATTCTACACTGAATGCTTGGGTATGAAGTTGCTGAGGAAACGTGACATTCCAGAGGAAAGATACACTAATGCTTTCCTTGGATATGGTCCTGAGGACTCACATTTTGTTATTGAACTCACTTACAGTAAGCTAAAAGAAGATCGAAACCTACCTTTATTTATATGTATGTTGCGAGAATGTTTTTTTCGATCCAAGGTTTTCTAAAGAGCAGTTATGAGTTATCTGTCCATGATACCATATCAAATTAGAATTTGGAACCAGTTCCTCAATGTTCATTGTTAGTCATGTTATTAGTGATTTGATACTGCACATGTATATAATTGTTCCTCATATGACTGATTTTTTTTTCTTATACCAACATTGACAGATTATGGGGTTGACACGTATGATATTGGAACTGGTTTTGGTCACTTTGGTATTGCAGTTGAGGATGTAAGTTTCTGTTTTCTATAACGGATGAACTTGCTTACACTGTAGGAGTGTGTATTCTGTTATTTTCCTGTCTATCCAAATGCTTGAATTGAGATGAGCTTCCTTTATGCATTACTGCATTTGTGTTACCTTCTAGCTTTATGTTGCTTTAAGTTCTTTGTAAAGTTTTTTTTTCTTGCCATGAACTTACTATTTGATTACGATGTGTTGACACAAGTATACTTCCTTGTAATGAATCAGATGTGTTGTTTTATGTGGGGAGGTGATTCTGTCACTTCCAAGAATTCAATATATATCAAGCTTGTTTTGAATAGAATCAATAAATGAAGTACGTCCATGATCACTTTTCAAGTTCTTGTTGCAAAGTTATTAAAGCACACACAACTATATGTGATGAATACTAGTTTATTTGACCAGGAAGAAGTTATGGTCTTGATAAAACTTTTTGAGCGAAAGCTCAAGGGCTTGAAATATTGAATGTAATGTCATGCAATACTTCTGTACATACAAGTAAAAAGGATGTGCCCTCTCATATAACATATAAATATTTTATATTACAACCAATGTACAAACATGGAAATACTATTAGATCAAACTAACACTCACTTGTCAAAGTCACAACTGATCAATCACAAAGTCAGAGATTTTGCCTCCATGATATTGGAAGTACATGGTAGCTTAAATTTCATGAAATCATGGGTGCTTACTGCTTAGGAGGCGGGATAATATGAAGTATTAACATTGTTGGATATGTGTCGAAGTCGAACAAAGTGGTTACAGCCTTACAGATTTCAACAAATTTTTTAAGTTCCTTTGAGTGGACCACTAATGATTTGGATAACTGTCATAGGAGAAAGTAGTAACATTAATAGTAGGAGTGGTAGAAGCAAATATGTCTTATTTTCTTTGTTATAATATGGAATATGATACTCAACCTTGCATTGGAAATGGGATCATAGTGACAAATTTCTGCTATTTTTTGAAAAAATCGTGAGTGATTCACGAGCATAAGCTCAAACAAATTAGATGCAAGGTTTAAGGAAGCTAACATATTATTTCCAAAGAATTCATCAAGCTTTGTGAATTATTAAGAAAGAGTTTGTAAAGTTCATATGTTTATATGGTAATTATCTTAGGCTATGTATATGTATTATTGCTGATGTCATATAATATTTTTGATTTTATGCTGTTTGGATTTTTTTTGAACTCCAAATTTTACTCCTCGCATGAAGCATTCGCGACTGTTGAAAAATTGTGATTCTGAATTTTGGCTAAGTCTGGAGGAAAAAAGAATTTTTATGAAAGAATTTTTTTTTATAAATTCAAAATATTTTACCAAACTTTGGGTTTTTTAGTTGATCTTTACTTCTAGATTTCTGAGATTTTTTCCGGTCCAAAATACTTTGAGGGTTTTTTTTCACCGAATTTTTTTTTAGCCAAAAGCTGTAAAGTTTGATTTTGTATAGGAACTGGAAAATTTCATTTTGATTTCTTTGTATTTTGATTTTTTTGATATTTTTCTTAAATCCAGATGGGGGGTATTTGCTTATTTACATAAAATAACTTAAAGTAAATGGAGAACATAAAGACATTTACTTAAATGTTTTTTTATGTAAATATGCCTGTCAAGTTGTCATGCTGAAATACACCTTATCCTGAACCATGTCCTACTTTTACTGAGTGTTGCGTTCCGAAACCCAAAACTGGTGGGTTTCGGGACCGGTTCCAACCGAAACCAATCCGAAACGGATCGGTTTTGGTCAAAACTCCAAATCTTGGTCTTAATTCCTAGGAAGACAGAAGTTAGTCTCATACAGCTCAAACAATTGGATCACTAACTAATCAACATTAGTTATGGTCCATTGCAGAGACATGTTAGAAGTCCGAGAGAGTAACAATCTTCCTGAGGTATCAAAATAATGCACTAAATGACCGCTTTATGGATAAAGTGGAACCCTTGGCAAGCACGACGACATGGATAATGCCTAGTTCAAAGTTTGAAGTTTCAATTGAAACATATATGTTTTCTTTTGATCAGTTTCTGTCTCAAATCACCTAGAAGTCTAGAACTAGGATTCAAAAAACATCCGAAACGTAGGATCCAAGGATGGATATTACCCATATTGATCGGTTTTTGTTGGTCGGTGGTTGTTTTAGAAGGGTTTTAAGATGTTATTTATTTTGATTGGTTGTAATAGAAGTTTTACCTATGAAATCATAAAAGTGCCAATCTTGATGTTACCTCTTTATCTTATCTTTATTTTATGTTTTAATCCTAATCCAACATCTTTTGGCAGAGTTAAGAGTCCAAGATCCTTAAAATTTTAAAGATGGAGTTCCAACCTATAAATTTATGCACAGGAATTATCAGCATGAAAAATCCTTCACATTTATGAATGAGGGTCATCACCAAACTTAATACTTGAACTGTTTCTATGCCAAAATGGTTTGAGGACATATCTTGTGGGTCAAGTATAGTGGTCTTTTAAGCCAATACCATTGTCTCACAACTCCTGGCCAACCTTTGGGGTTAGACTATGTACTTCTAACTAGTTTTTAGACTTCAAATTTTGATTTCCTACTTATAATAAAGGTAGTATGGCTTTGATTTGAAGAAGAAATTTGGAGAGTATCAAATATGAGATATAGTAAAGCTAAAATTGTTGGCTGTTTACAGTTCACTATTACGTTTCATATTTCACTAAAATGTAGAAAAGTTAATAGTCGTTAGCTGTCACTGAACTCTAAACATTTCCTATTTGACTAGACTTGGTATTTTTAGAAAAATGACAGTTAAAATAATTGGTGTCCTTAATAGTTGAATACTTCATAGGTCATATTTGACAGTTGAATACTTAAACTAGTTATTACTCGACACTAGACTCAGTATTAGAAACACCATACATCTTGTATGTCTTTGATTATTATATATTATACCATGAAATATGTCTGATATGTCATATTTAACTTATACTATATTGCTACTTATACCTCTTTTCCTTATGCCTACTTCTAGTGTGGTCTGGGCAACGTTTTTACCCTTTGGTCAACCATATTCTCGAGATGTAGTCTATGAAAGAGTTCGAGAGGTCCATGTGCCTGTAGCCTTTGTTTTTTTTTTGAGAGGCAATAAAATTGTATTAAATCTCAAAGAAACGGAGGGAGGGAATTATAGTTCACGGCTAACTCTGAACTAGCAAGAAGAAGGTCTTCTAATGAGAACCCACTACATACACGGACATGCATGGATAGTTTTTAGACAATCTAGACAATCGCTTCTTATGCCCTATGTAGTCAAAAACTCAGGCACAACGTGGGATTTGATTATATTTTTCTGGTTTTTTAGTAGGTTCTAGAGCCCCCTACATTCCCCCTTCCCACATTAAAATTAAATTTTATACAAGCTATATAAGCAAAATAAGGCTAAAAAAATATAGTAAAAAATTGAAAAATAAGACAAATATCCTCAAATAACATAAGCATAACACCTACTAAAATCTCCCATCAAATACTGATAGTGTCTAGAAATGAAATATCTAGGTTAGGGACTTAAAATAAAAAACTCTACAAAATTAGAAATTGATGCATAGAACGTAAAATAACATGTCTAGCACTTTCGAGGATGAAATAGAGCTTTGCACTCACGTTGTCGAAAGCACTCCAACCGTGTTTGAGGATGAACCCAAATTGGAGATAGTTGAATCAAGTTTAGGTTTTAAGATGAAATTAGATTTTCACCAAATCAATGGTTTCGGAGAATCTTTTGGGCAAAAAAGTAATTTGGGATGTTTAGGAGGGCTCTTAGAATTTTAAGGAAGAAGTGGGGAAAAATAAGCCTAAGAATTTAAAAAGAAAAGAAAAAAATTATTGGTTTTAAACTGGACCCACTAGGTGCAGCTAGGTGCGTGCCTAGGAGCACATGTGCCTCAAGGGGCTGGGGCGCTCCCTAAGCGAGGCGACAAAATTGAGCTTTGAGAAGTCTGGTGAGCCCCTTTGACTGCATAGCTCATGCGTACAATATGAATGCCCATAGGCTACTCACCCAAAGCAAAACTAGGATAAACACTACCAAGATCTACACCGAATTAAGCCCAAAGAGGCCTACTTTCAGTTTACAAAATCTGAACAATGAGGCTTGCTAACACAGCTCTAACTGGAGCCTCCTCCAATATCCACTTATCTTCTTCACAAGAAAAAGGGTTCAGAACCTGGATTAGGAGTGGACTGAGGTCCACTTCTAGTAGTCCTTGTAGAACATTTCCTACCGATGCAAATTACATACTAGACTATCCAAATTGAAAATAAAAAAATCCTAAAATGCCAAAAACCAAAAAAATCATTTGATTTGAGGTCTTCTAAATTGTTCTTCAAGTGGTAACATGATTGACGGTGGCTTGGCAATGTCATTATCCCTTTTGAAATGACTTAAAGCTAGGTTAGAGGACCCCAAATCAATTGATTTATTGCTTCTTTAGAATTTTAGACATCATAGTTCATGATGAACACCTTGGATTTTCGATTTAAATAGCCATACTTTTGGATTCGTCTCAGATTTTACGGTAGGATTCTAGCTCAAAACACACACACACACTATATATATATATATATATATATATATATATATATATATATATATATATATATATATATATATATATATATATATATATATAATGCGGCGTGCGGTGTTGCACTGTTGCCGCCCAATGCACCAATTGCGTGCATTCGATGCACGGAGTTGTGCATCGAACGGTTGCGGTGTGACACTGCATGCCGTACCGTAACAACCCTCTCTCTTTCTTTCTCTCTCTCTCTCTCTCTCTCTCTCTCTCTCTATATATATATATATATATATATATATACGTCCGGGAAGCTGAACTCGAGTTCACTATTCAAATGGTGAACTCGAATGGAGAAACTGCCACCTCTGTTACCAAAAACTCTGATTTTTTGAATAAGTCTCGATTAAAACACGACTTATTCAGTAAACGTTCTTTACACGACTCTTTCTCGATTTTTTGAAAAAGTCGCTATTTTATAAAATAAAGTCACGATTTTCACGTTTTAATCCCGATTTATGCGTTTTAATTCCAATTAAATGCGTTTTAATCCCGGCATGTATTGCTCAAAAGACCTATTGTAACATCTATAAATAAATATGTTAAAAAATTCTACCGTTTGTTTTCCGACTCTTTCCGACTTTTTTCCAATTTTTTCGACTTCTCCCCTAGCCGATTTTTTCCCGACTTCCGACTTGGTAACTATGGCTGCCACGTGTCCTGAGAAAGTGTTCAATCCTTTTTAACTTTTTGTTCTATGTCTTTTCAATGTTTGTTGGCATCGAAATTAGCCTACGGATCGAACCCAGCTCACATACAACGACCCGCATGCGAAACTTAGCCCGCATGCAAACCCGGCCCGCATGCAAACTAGGCCTACACACAAACGTCCTGCATGCAAAACTTGGCCCACACACAATAGCCCCCGTACGAGACTCGAGTTGCACACTTCGGATCGCAAAGAAAAGGCCCGAACATGACTCAAGTACGGGGCACCCATGCGAGTGCACCCACCGGACCCACAACTCAAAGCCAAAAGGGGGGACCACCGACCCCCTTCTTGAAAACCGTGCCCTCCCCATGGGGGGGTGTGGCCGGCCAATAAAGGGGCCGGGTAGGGCCCACTGGCTCCCCTCTTTTGGAAAACCGAGCCCTCTCCCCATGGAGAGGTGTGGTCGGCTATAAGGGGAAAGAAAAAAGAAAAGAAAAGGAAAGAAACACCGCCATGCGCGGGGAGGTAACCCGGATGTCTACGCCAACCGTGGATCCATGCTGATCCTTCGATCTAACGGACAAGAAACGAAGTTGTGTCGCCATCGATATGAATGTGCAAAGATGGCTCATATCTCAAAAGATTGAGCCATATCTGGTTCATAACCATCCCCACAAAATAAGGAAAGAAATCAAGGTTGTTTCCCCCAAAAGAGGGAACAATATCTTGATGGTTATGGGGAGAGATATTGGAAAGATGCACTACATCGCAGCCATATCTCTCCCTTACCCTCCCCTTTGCCTATAAATAGAGGGGGTGAGGGAAGGCATCAAATGTCAAAAAAAATTGAAGACGAATGCCCCGCAAAGAAGGAGGCTCACTCTCGACGACCTAAGACTTCACGAGGCACGACAAGCGCGTCCTACGGGAACGCTTAGCCCATAAAAGTCGTCATCAACGTGAACACCTTGCACAGAAGATCAAAGCTTCGACTCTATTCACGAAGAAGAAAGCTCGAAGAAGAAGGCCTGGAGCCGGCATCACCCCGTTGTCTCCAATCATTTTCAACTCTGAAGACGCCACAAACCTTCGACTCCTCGCACAAAGAAGAAAGCTCGGAGAAAAAGGTCTTGAGTCGGCATCACCCGGTTGTCTCCAACAATCATCTTCACTCCGAAGATGTGAAAAGCAAAGGCCGGGGAAGAAGATCGAAGCGGCGCCACACCCGTGGTTTTCAACAAGCATCCACTCCATTCACGAAGAAGAAATCTTGGAGGAGGATACCCGAAGCGGCGCTCCACCCGTTGTTTTCAAGAAGCATCCGCTCCATTTACAAAAGAAGAAAGCTTGAAGAAGGATACCCGAAGCGGCGGTACACCCGTTGTCTTCAACAAAGTCTTCAACTTCGATCACGCCAAATACAGTCGGAGAAGAAGCCGACACTACAACCGTCACACGGCGGTCGGTGCTACACTCGCCATCTTCATCAACAAAAGCCGACGCTACAACCGTCGCACAAAAGTCAGTGCTTAACCCACCACCTTCATCAACAAAAGTTAACGCTACAACCGTCGCACGGAGATCGGTGCTATACCTGCCGTCTTCAAAAGATCTTCAAAAGAAGCCTATAACTCCGATCAAGCCAAAGAAGCCCGGAGAAGAAGAGAAGTCAAAGCCGACGCCACAATCGTCGCCGCCAAAATAAAGCCTGAAGAATAAAGAATACTTGGAGACATTGCCATTGTCGTTCAAGAAGAAGATCAAGCTAAAGCCAAAAGAAAAAGCCCAAAGCCAAGCAAAACAAGAGCTACGCCCGCGCTAAAGCCACACACGTGCCTGAAGCTAGGCAACTACGAAGGATCACGAGCAAAGCAACACACTTTCTAGCCAATACGACACGAAGTCTGGAAGAACGAACGCACCGCATGCCTCTACCCCTTCTACGTTCAAGCGCTATACGCCAAAGCTACGCCGACGCCAGAGCTATGCCAAAGCAACATCGGAGCCAGATGCGAGAAGCTAAAATCAAAGCTAAAGCTAAGCCAGAACCAGAAGCCAAAAGCTAAAGCCAAAGCAAAGCCAAAGTTATGCCGCGCTAATGTCACGCACGTGCTGAAGCCAAGCAACTACGAAGGATCACGAGCAAAGCAACACACTTTCTAGCCAATACGACGTGAAGTCCGGAAGAATGAAAGCACCACAAGTCTCTACCCCTTCTACGTTCAAGCGCTAAATGCCAAAGTTACGCCGACGCCAGAGCCACACTAAAACAAAGCCAGAGCCTGACGCCTGAAGCCAAAGCCGAAGGTGAAAACAAGATTGACGCCGCGAAACCGACGATCAAGGATGCCGAGGTCTAGCAAGAGCCGAGGGAGACGCGAAGATTGAGCAAACGACGCCGAAATCCCCCTAGTCGAGAAAGTGCGAAGCACGAAAGGGACAAAAGCAAATGCCAAAACCCTCGACCTCCCAAGAAACCCGAAACCTTGTAAAGACCTCTGTCCTGGGCAACCCCTCCAGAGTTCTCGCACGAAGTAACGTGCAGACGTGAATCAAAGGGACCCTCCAGAGGATCTCTCCCACAATCTCCTAATCAAATCTTCGCCGCACTCGGCTCACCACCCTCGAGTCCCGACTCTGTAATATTTGTGTGCTTGTAATAAAGACGACCCGAATCTTTTTTCCGCGCATATAATGTTCAACCCTCTTAAATGTCTATCCATTCTTACTTGCTTTATGCCTTTTCAGTGGACACATGGCACAATATATACCATGTTTCACCATTCATTTGTGAACTCAAGTTCACCAAACCATTTCCCTATATATATATATATATATATATATATATATATATATATATATATATATATATATATATATATATATATATATACTGCGGCATGCGGTAAGTG